>CM059813.1:13395663-13995663 GCA_030435695.1 Brachymystax lenok tsinlingensis
GGGAGGCGAGAGAGAGGCAGGGAGGCAGGGAAAGCGAGAGAGAGGCAGGGAGAGAAAGAGAGAGAGGCAGGAGAGAGAGAGGCAGGGAGAGAGAGAGAGCAGGGAGAGAGAGGCAGGAAAGAGAGAGAGAGAGAGAGAGAGAGAGGGAGAGAGAGAGAGAGGCAGGGAGAGAGAGAGAGAGGCAGGAGAGAGAGAGAGGCAGGGAAAGCGAGAGAGAGAGGCAGGGAGAGAGAGAGGCAGAGAGAGAGGCAGGGAGAGAGAGAGAGGCAGGGAGAGAGAGAGAGAGAGAGAGGCAGGGAGAGAGAGAGGCAGGGAGAGAGAGAGAGGCAGGAGAGAGAGAGGCAGGGAGAGAGAGAGGCAGAGAGAGAGAGGCAGGAGAGAGAGAGAGAGAGAGAGAGGCAGGAGAGAGAGAGGCAGGGAGAGGGAGAGAGAGAGAGAGAGAGAGAGAGAGAGAGAGAGAGAGAGAGAGGCAGGGAGAGAGAGAGAGAGAGAGGCAGAGAGAGAGAGAGAGAGAGAGAGAGAGAGAGAGAGAGAGAGAGAGAGAGAGAGAGAGAGAGAGAGAGAGGCAGGGAGAGAGAGAGAGGCAGGGAAAGCGAGAGAGAGAGGCAGGGAAAGCGAGAGAGAGGCAGGGAGAGAGAGAGAGGCAGGGAGAGAGAGAGGCAGGGAGAGAGAGAGAAGCAGGGAGAGAGAGAGAGAGGCAGAGAAAGGAGAGAGGCAGGAGAGAGAGAGGCAGAGAGAGAGGTGCAGGGAAAGCGAGAGAGAGGCAGGGAGAGAGAGAGAGAGGCAGGGAGAGAGAGAGAGGCAGGAAAGCGAGAGAGGCAGGGAAAGCGAGAGAGAGGCAGAGAGAGAGAGAGGCAGGAAAGCGAGAGAGAGGCAGGGAGAGAGAGAGGCAGGGAGAGAGAGAGGCGAGAGAGAGAGAGAGAGAGCCAGGGAGAGAGAGGCAGGAGAAATGGCAGAGAGAGGCAGGAGAGCGAGAGAGAGAGAGAGAGAGAGAGAGAGAGAGAGGCAGGAGAGAGAGGGAGAGAGAGAGAGAGGCAGGGAAAGCGAGAGGCAGAGAAAGCGGCAGGGAAAGCGAGAGAGAGGCAGGGAGAGAGAGAGAGGCAGGGAAAGCGAGAGAGAGGCAGGGAGAGCGAGAGAGAGAGAGAGGCAGGGAAAGCGAGAGAGAGGCAGGAGAGGCAGAGAGGCAAGGAAAGCGAGAGAGAGGCAGGGAGAGCCAGGGAAAGAGAGAGAGAGGCAGGAAAGAGAGAGAGAGGCAGGGAGAGAGAGAGAGGAGAGAGAGAGACAGGGAAAGTGAGAGAGAGAGAGAGAGAGAGGCAGGAGAGAGAGAGAGGCAGGAAAGCGAGAGAGAGGCAGGGAAAGCGAGAGAGAGGCAGGAGAGAGAGACAGAGGAGAGAGAGAGAGGCAGGGAGAGCAGGAGAGAGAGAGGCAGAGAGAGAGAGGCAGGGAAAGAGAGAGAGAGAGAGAGAGAGAGAGAGAGGCAGGGAAAGAGAGAGAGAGAGAGAGGCAGGGAAAGTGAGAGAGAGGCAGGGAGAGAGGCAGGGAAAGTGAGAGAGAGGCAGGGAGAGAAGCAGGAGGAAAGCGAGAGAGAGGCAGGGAGAGCGGCAGGGAAAGCGAGAGAGAGGCAGGGAAAGCGAGAGAGAGGCAGGGAGAGCGGCAGGGAAAGCGAGAGAGAGGCAGGGAGAGCGGCAGGGAAAGCGAGAGAGAGGCAGGGAGAGAGGAAGTGGAAAGCAGCAAGGAAAGCGAGAGAGAGGCAGGTAGAGCGGCAGAGAAAGCGAGAGAGAGGCAGGGAGAGCGGCAGGGAAAGCGAGAGAGAGGCAGGGAAAGAGAGAGAGAGGCAGGGAGAGAGAGAGGCAGGGAAAGGGAGAGAGAGAAGCAGGGAAAGCGAGAGAGAGGCAGGCGAGAGAGAGGCAGGGAAAGCGAGAGAGAGGCAGGAGAGAGAGAGAGAGAGAGAGGCAGGGAGAGAGGCAGGGAAGGCAGCAAGGAAAGCGAGAGAGAGGCAGGGAAAGCGAGAGAGAGGCAGGGAGAGCGGCAGGGAAGCGAGAGAGAGGCAGGGAGAGAGGCAGGGAAAGCAAGAAAGAGGCAGGGAAAGAGAGAGAGAGGCAAGGAGAGAGAGAGAGGCAGGGAAAGCGAGAGAGAGGCAGGGAGAGAGAGAGAGGCAGGGAAAGCGAGAGAGAGGCAGGAGAGCGAGAGAGAGAGAGAGAGGCAGGGAAAGCGAGAGAGAGGCAGGGAGAGAGAGAGAGAGAGAGGCAGAGAAAGAGAGAGAGAGGCAGGGAGAGAGGCAGGGAGAGCGGCAAGGAAAGCGAGAGAGAGGCAGGGAGAGCGGCAGGGAAAGCGAGAGAGAGACAGGGAGAGAGAGAGAGAGAGGCAGGGAGAGAGAGAGGCAGGGAGAGAGAGAGCAGGGAGAGAGAGAGGCAGGGAAAGCGAGAGAGAGAGAGAGAGGCAGGGAGAGAGAGAGGCAGGGAAAGCGAGAGAGAGAGAGAGAGAGGCAGAGAAAGAGAGAGAGAGGCAGGGAGAGAGGCAGGAAGCAGGGAAAGCGAGAGAGAGGCAGGAGAGAGAGACAGGAGAGAGAGAGAGAGAGAGAGAGAGAGAGGCAGGGAGAGAGAGAGGCAGGGAGAGAGAGAGCAGCAGGGAGAGAGAGAGGCAGGGAAAGCGAGAGAGAGAGAGAGAGAGGCAGGGAGAGAGAGAGGCAGGGAGAGACAGAGCAGCAGGGAGAGAGAGAGAGGCAGGGAAAGCGAGAGAGAGGCAGGGAAAGCGAGAGAGAGGCAGGGAGAGAGAGAGAGAGGCAGAGAAAGCGAGAGAGGCAGGGAGAGAGAGGGGCAGGGAAACCGAGAGAGAGGCAGGGAGAGAGAGAGAGAGGGGGGCAGGGAGAGAGGTGTAGGGAGAGAGAGAGAGGCAGGGAGAGAGAGAGAGGCAGGGAGAGAGAGAGAGAGGCAGGGAGAGAGAGAGAGGGAGAGAGAGACAGAGGCAGGAGACAGGCACGGAGAGAGAGAGGGGCAGGGAGAGAGAGAGAGAGAGAGAGAGAGAGAGAGAGAGAGAGAGGCAGAGAAAGCGAGAGAGAGGCAGGGAGAGAGAGAGGCAGAGAGAGAGAGAGAGAGAGAGAGAGAGAGAGAGAGGCAGGAGAAAGCGAGAGAGCAGGAGAGAGAGAGAGAGAGGCAGAGAGAGAGAGAGAGAGGCAGGAGAGAGAGAGAGGCATGGATAGAGAGAGAGGCAGGGAAAGGAGAGAGAGGCAGGGAAAGCGAGAGAGAGGCAGGGAGAGAGAGAGGCAGGGAGAGAGAGAGAGGCAGGGAGAGAGAGAGAGGCAGAGAGCAGAGAGAGAGATGCAGGGAGAGAGAGAGGGCAGGGAGAGAGGCAGGAGAGAGGAGAGAGAGAGAGCAGGGAGATAGAGAGAGAGGGAGGGAGAGAGAGAGCCAGGGAGAGAGAGAGGCAGGGAAAGCGAGAGAGAGGCAGGGAGAGAGCGAGAGAGCAGGGAGAGAGAGAGGCAGGAGAGAGAGGGGCAGGAGAGAGTGCAGGGAGAGAGAGAGGGAGAGAGAGAGGCAGGAGAGAGGCAGGGAGAGAGAGGGCAGGAGAGAGAGGCAGGGAGAGAGAGAGAGAGACAGAGAGAGAGAGAGAGAGAGAGAGAGAGAGAGAGAGAGAGAGAGAGAGGCAGGAGAGAAAGGCAGGGAGAGAGAGAGAGAGGCAGGGAGAGAGAGAGAGAGGCAGGAGAGAGAAGGCAGGGAGAGAGAGAGAGGCAGGAAAGCGAGAGAGAGAGGCAGAGAGAGAGAGAGGCAGGAAAGCGAGAGAGAGGCAGGGAGAGAGGCAGGGAAAGCGGCAAGGAAAGCGAGAGAGAGGCAGGGAGAGCGGCAGGAAAGAGAGAGAGAGGCAGGAGAGAGAGAGGCAGGGAGAGAGAGAGGCAGGGAGAAAGAGAGAGGCAGGGAAAGCGAGAGAGAGGCAGGGAGAGAGAGGCAGGAGAGAGAGAGAGGCAGGGAAAGCGAGAGAGAGGCAGGGAAAGGAGAGAGAGGCAGGGAGAGAGAGAGGCAGGGAAAGAGAGAGAGGCAGGAGAGCGAGAGAGAGAGAGAGAGGCAGGGAGAGAGAGAGAGAGGCAGGAGAGAGAGAGAGAGAGAGGCAGAGAGAGAGAGAGGCAGGAAAGAGAGAGAGAGAGAGAGAGGCAGGAAGCGAGAGAGAGGCAGGGAGAGAGAGAGAGAGGAGGAGAGAGAGGCAGGAGAGAGAGAGAGAGAGGCAGGGAAAGAGAGAGAGCAGGGAGAGCAGGGAGAGAGAGAGAGGCAGGGAAAGCGAGAGAGAGGCAGGGAGAGAGAGAGAGAGCAGGCAGGAAAGCGAGAGAGAGGCAGGAGAGAGAGAGAGAGGCAGGGAGAGAGAGAGGCAGGGAAAGAGAGAGAGGCAGGCAGAGAGAGAGAGAGAGGCAGGAGAGGCAGGGAAAGCGAGAGAGAGGCAGGGAAAGAGAGAGAGAGGGAAAGCGAGAGAGAGGCAGGGAAAGGAGAGAGAGGCAGGAGAGAGAGAGAGAGGAGGGAGAGAGAGAGGCAGGAGAGAGAGAGAGAGAGAGGCAGAGAGAGAGAGAGGCAGGGAGAGAGCGAGAGAGAGAGAGAGGCAGAGAGAGAGAGAGAGAGAGAGAGAGGCAGGGAGAGCTGCAGGGAAGCGAGAGAGAGGCAGGAGAGAGAGAGAGGCAGGGAGAGAGAGAGAGGCAGGGAGAGAGAGAGAGGCAGGAGAGAGAGAGAGGCAGGGAGAGAGAGAGAGGCAGGGAGAGAGAGAGAGAGGGAGAGAGAGAGAGGCAGATAATAATAATAATAATAAAAATAAAATAAAATAAAAAGACATGGCTACCCAAGGAGGAGCGTGTATGTGGTCACTGCACGACAGGGGAGGTAGAAACAGAGATGCACTTCCTCCTTTACTGTGATAAATATTCCTCACCAAGAGATTCATTATTCACAGAAATGACTACATTTATTCCAAATTTTAACTCATTAAATCCAGAGGAAAAACTAAAAATACTCATGGGCGAAGGAGCAATGGCTCCTCTTGCAGCCAAATATGTATTTGCCTGCCATAGCCTGAGGGACACTGAATAGTAACATCTGCATAGTAAACAGGAACTTACTAATTATAGCTGTTATTGTTATTAATATTATTGTTACTACTATTATTATTGTTGTTTATCATTCCGTATAGTAGTGGTATGGGTGGTAATGGTAATGATAGCAGTTTAATGATGATGGTGATGGCAGTAGTAGTGATGATGATGGTAGTTGTAGTACAGATGTAGATTACCATTATTTAGTTATAAGTTAGTTATAGCTTAATTTTCCATATTTAGATTTTTCAATTTATTACATTTTACTACTGACTTACCATTTTATTGTTATTATTTTTGTATTTAATTTTGTATTATTATTTACTACCATTTTATATTATTATATGTTATTGTTTCTAATTTTATTACAATGTATATTGTATACATTGTTGCTTTGGCAATATTGACACAATGTTTTTCATGCCAATAAAGCAGCTTGAATTTGAATTTGAATTTGAGAGAGGCAAGGAGAGAATGGCAGGGAGAGAGAGAGGCAGGTAAAGGGAGAGAGAGAAGCAGGGAAAGCGAGAGAGAGGCAGGGAGAGAGAGAGAGGCAGGGAAAGCGAGAGAGAGGCAGGGAGAGCGAGAGAGAGAGAGAGGCAAGGAAAGAGAGAGAGACAGGGAGAGAGGCAGGGAAAGCGGCAAGGAAAGCGAGAGAGAGGCAGGGAGAGCGGCAGGGAAAGAGAGAGAGAGGCAGGGAAAGAGAGAGAGAGGCAGGGAGAGAGAGAGAGGTAGGGAGAAAGAGAGAGACAGGGAAAGCGAGAGAGAGGCAGGGAGAGAGAGAGGCAGGGAGAGAGAGAGAGGCAGGGAAAGCGAGAGAGAGGCAGGGAAAGCGAGAGAGAGGCAGGGAGAGAGAGAGGCAGGGAGAGAGAGAGCAGCAGGGAGAGAGAGAGAGGCAGGGAAAGCGAGAGAGAGGCAGGGATAGCGAGAGAGAGGTAGGGAAAGCGAGAAAGAGAGTCAGGGAAAGCGAGAGAGAGGCAGGGAGAGAGAGAGAGAGAGGCAGGGAGAGTGAGAGGCAGGGAGAGAGAGAGCAGCTGGGAGAGAGAGAGAGGCAGGGAAAGCGAGAGAGAGAGGCAGGGAAAGCGAGAGAGGTAGGGAAAGCGAGAGAGAGGCAGCGAAAGCGAGAGAGAGGCAGGGAAAGCGAGAGAGAGGCAGGGAGAGAGAGAGAGTCAGGGAGAGAGAGAGTCAGGGAGAGAGAGAGAGAGAGAGAGAGAGAGAGAGAGAGAGAGAGAGCAGGAAGGGCGGGAGAGAGAGAAGCAGAGAGAGAGAGAGAGAGAGAGAGAGAGAGAGAGAGAGAGAGAGAGAGAGAGAGAGAGAGAGAGAGAGAGAGAGAGAGAGAGAGAGAGAGAGAGAAATTACTTACTGTGAGAAATATTCCTCACCAAGAGATACATTATTCACAGAAATGACTACATTTATTCCAAATTTTAACTCATTAAATCCAGAGGAAAAACTAAAAATACTCATGGGCGAAGGAGCAATGGCTCCTCTTGCAGCCAAATATGTATTTTCCTGCCATAGCCTGAGGGACACTGAATAGTAACATCTGCATAGTAAGCAGTAACTTACTTATAATTGCTGTTATTGTTATTACTATTATTGTTACTACTATTATTATTGTTGTTTATCATTCCGTATAGTAGTGGTATGGGTGGTAATGGTAATGATAGCAGTTTAGTGGATGATGGTGATGGCAGTAGTAGTGATGATGATGATGGTAGTAGTGGTATGGGTGGTAATGGTAATGATGGCAGTTTAATGATGATGGTGATGGCAGTAGTAGTGATGATGATGGTAGTTGTAGTACAGATGTAGATTACCGTTATTTAGTTATAAGTTAGTTATAGTTTAATTTTCCATATTTAGATTTTTTCAATTTATTACATTTCTACTACTGACTATTACCATTTTATTGTTATTCTTTGTATTTAATTTTGTATTATTATTTACTAACATTTTATATTATTATTTGTTATTGTTCTAATTTTATTACAATGTATAATGTATACATTGTTGCTTTGGCAATATTGACACAATGTTTTTCATGCCAATAAAGCAGCTTGAATTTGAATTTGAATTTGAATTTGAATTTGAATTTGAGAGAGAGAGAGAGAGAGAGAGGGAAAGCGAGAGAGAGGCAGGGAAAGCGAGAGAGAGGCAGCGAAAGCGAGAGAGAGGCAGGGAAAGCGAGAGAGAGGCAGGGAGAGAGAGAGAGGCAGGGAGAGAGAGAGAGGCAGGGAAAGCGAGAGAGAGGCAGGGAGAGAGAGAGAGGCAGGGAGAGAGAGAGAGAGAGAGAGAGAGAGAAACCGCAATAGAAACCGGCAGACATAAAAAGACATGGCTACCCAAGGAGGAGCGTGTATGTGGTCACTGCACGACAGGGGAGGTAGAAACAGAGATGCACTTCCTCCTTTACTGTGATAAATATTCCTCACCAAGAGATTCATTATTCACAGAAATGACTACATTTATTCCAAATTTTAACTCATTAAATCCAGAGGAAAACTAAAAATACTCATGGGCGAAGGAGCAATGGCTCCTCTTGCAGCCAAATATGTATTTGCCTGCCATAGCCTGAGGGACACTGAATAGTAACATCTGCATAGTAAACAGGAACTTACTAATTATAGCTGTTATTGTTATTAATATTATTGTTACTACTATTATTATTGTTGTTTATCATTCCGTATAGTAGTGGTATGGGTGGTAATGGTAATGATAGCAGTTTAATGATGATGGTGATGGCAGTAGTAGTGATGATGATGGTAGTTGTAGTACAGATGTAGATTACCATTATTTAGTTATAAGTTAGTTATAGCTTAATTTTCCATATTTAGATTTTTTTCAATTTATTACATTTTTACTACTGACTTACCATTTTATTGTTATTATTTTTGTATTTAATTTTGTATTATTATTTACTACCATTTTATATTATTATATGTTATTGTTTCTAATTTTATTACAATGTATATTGTATACATTGTTGCTTTGGCAATATTGACACAATGTTTTTCATGCCAATAAAGCAGCTTGAATTTGAATTTGAATTTGAGAGGCAGGTAGAGAGAGACAGAGGCAGGGAGACAGGTAAGGGAAGACCCCCATGAAATGGACAAAATGAATGGCAACATATTGCCATTGGAACAAACATACACACGATGGAAAAGAGTGCCCAAATGTACGCCATTTCGTGTATTTCTTATGGCAAACGGCATACGGCAAATGCCAAGTGTAATAACTCAAAATTACTATAGGTGGCGAGCGTGTTCCAACGGGGCAAAACATATTGCAAATGTACATGAAGACAAGACCCAAGGGTCAAATTTTGACATTTCCAAAAAATATCAAAATCACTATACCTCCTAAAAAGTGCTTTCTTGGCGTTTTTGCGATTCTAACGACTTTTCGTTATAATCTCACGATAGAAGATGTGTATAAACATATCCTTGTCTAATTTTAATAAAGTTAATTTTTATTAACTTTTTATTGTCCATTTGCAATATGTTTTGTCCATTTGCAATATGTTACCATAGGAAGTCAAAAGTCATGATGTTATGTCCATTTACATATATCGTCATAGGAAGTCGGCTTCGAACCCAAAAGTCAGTGAGCAATGTCCAAATGGCATTTAAACTGACAAAATGATATATATCACTATGTTAAGCCCTCAATCATCCTATAGGGTCTATTTTTGAAAAACGCCCAAAATGACCAGGGGTGCCTACATTGGGATCGTGATCTTAAAAGCCCATTGAAACATATTGCAAATGTACAGTGAAACATATTGCAAATGTACAGTACATTTACCAGGTCCATATTTTCAAAAGGGTTTTAAATGACTTTAGGGGGCTGCTCCTGGTCCAGGATCTTTATGGGAGTATCCCACTATGGCCCTAAGTCAGTGGGAGAAGCCCCTGCTCATTTATGGAGTTCTTTCAATTTTAAAAAAGTTGAAAGGCTGAGTGAATCATCTCCTGAGATGATGTTAATGCCACCTTCCCTGAAAGCTTATTTAGTCAAAAATGCATTTAGGGGGGTGCAGTGCCTCCAGGATCCGTATGGGAGCATCCCACTATGGCCCTAAGTCAGTGGGAGAAGCCCCTGCTCATTTATGGAGGTTTTCAAAAATGTTCAAAAATGACAGAGTCCACACTCTCTTCCATTGCTTTGTACAGTACATTTGCAATATGTTTCACTGTACATTTGCAATATGTTTCAATGGGCTGTTAACATCACGAATATGACAAGCTCTAAAATCCTGCAGGAATGGCCAATTGACTGCCCGTTGATCTCAGGATGGCCAGGATTGATAGCGGTACCTGTCCATAGCTCGTTGGTGTTGATTTCCAACATGTCAAAAAAAAAAGTCCATTGAAACATATTGCAAATGTATAGTGAAACATATTGCAAATGTACAGTACATTTGCAATATGTTTCAATGGGCTGTTAACATCACGAATATGACAAGCTCTAAAATACTTCAGGAATGGCCAATTGACTGCCCGTTGATCTCAGGATGGCCAGGATTGATAGCGGTACCTGTCCATAGCTCGTTGGTGTTGATTTCAACATGTCAAAAAGCCCATTGAAACATATTGCAATGTATAGTGAAACATATTGCAAAATGTACAGTACATTTGCAATATGTTTCAATGGGCTGTTAACATCACGAATATGACAAGCTCTAAAATCCTGCAGGAATGGCCAATTGACTGCTCGTTGATCTCGGGATGGCCAGGATTGATAGTGGTACCTGTCCATATCTCGTTGGTGTTGATTTCAACATGTCAAAAAAGCCCATTGAAACATATTGCAAATGTACAGTGAAACATATTGCAAATGTACAGTACATTTGCAATATGTTTCAATGGGCTGTTAACATCACGAATATGACAAGCTCTAAAATCCTGCAGGAATGGCCAATTGACTGCTCGTTGATCTCGGGATGGCCAGGATTGATAGTGGTACCTGTCCATATCTCGTTGGTGTTGATTTCAACATGTCAAAAAAGCCCATTGAAACATATTGCAATGTATAGTGAAACATATTGCAAATGTACAGTACATTTGCAATATGTTTCAATGGGCTGTTAACATCACGAATATGACAAGCTCTAAAATCCTGCAGGAATGGCCAATTGACTGCTCGTTGATCTCGGGATGGCCAGGATTGATAGTGGTACCTGTCCATATCTCGTTGGTGTTGATTTCAACATGTCAAAAAAGCCCATTGAAACATATTGCAATGTACAGTGAAACATATTGCAAAATGTACAGTACATTTGCAATATGTTTCAATGGGCTGTTAACATCACGAATATGACAAGCTCTAAAATCCTGCAGGAATGGCCAATTGACTGCTCGTTGATCTCGGGATGGCCAGGATTGATAGCGGTACCTGTCCATAGCTCGTTGGTGTTGATTTCAACATGTCAAAAAAGCCCATTGAAACATATTGCAATGTATAGTGAAACATATTGCAAATGTACAGTACATTTGCAATATGTTTCAATGGGCTGTTAACATCACGAATATGACAAGCTCTAAAATCCTGCAGGAATGGCCAATTGACTGCCCGTTGATCTCAGGATGGCCAGGCTTGATAGCGGTACCTGTCCATAGCTCGTTGGTGTTGATTTCAACATGTCAAAAAAGCCCATTGAAACATATTGCAAATGTATAGTGAAACATATTGCAAAATGTACAGTACATTTGCAATATGTTTCAATGGGCTGTTAACATCACGAATATGACAAGCTCTAAAATCCTGCAGGAATGGCCAATTGACTGCCCGTTGATCTCAGGATGGCCAGGCTTGATAGCGGTACCTGTCCATAGCTCGTTGGTGTTGATTTCAACATGTCAAAAAGCCCATTGAAACATATTGCAAATGTACAGTGAAACATATTGCAAAATGTACAGTACATTTGCAATATGTTTCAATGGGCTTTAACATCACGAATATGACAAGCTCTAAAATCCTGCAGGAATGGCCAATTGACTGCCCGTTGATCTCAGGATGGCCAGGCTTGATAGCGGTACCTGTCCATAGCTCGTTGGTGTTGATTTCAACATGTCAAAAAGCCCATTGAAACATATTGCAAATGTACAGTGAAACATATTGCAAATGTACAGTACATTTGCAATATGTTTCAATGGGCTTTAACATCACGAATATGACAAGCTCTAAAATACTGCAGGAAAGCCCAATTGACTGCCCGTTGATCTCAGGATGGCCGGGCTTGACGGTTTTAACTTATTGCAAATGGACAAAAGTCTGCCATAAAGTCACTATAATGAAAACGTAAAACACCTAGTTACGTTCTAGTTGCGGGTCCAGTTCCGACGTTATGTGTCGGCCTATCTGAGGCGACCCCAAATCCCGAAGCTCGCTCGATAGGTCATTCGGAGCCCGAGCAGCGACCTTAATTGGTGCTGAAAATCCACGCTCCGGCGTTGCTACGGGTCCTTGAATGAGCTATCGGACAGAAACGTTAGGGTCCGTCTCTATGGGCCGAGGCGGTTCTAACGCACCTAGCCTTGTGTCTCTGGGACTTTTAGAAATTTTGTCATTTTCGTGATGTAAAAATGAATTGAAAATATTGCAAATGTACAAGGCTGTTTCTCGGCCTGTGAACCTTCTAGAGCCCCATAACTCACCGTGCACTATCGACATAAGCTCTAGAAAAGGGTTCTAAAGTTTCAGAGCTCTAGGTCTGACGGGTCTTTAATAGTTCAACGAAAGTAACTATTGCAGGCAGTGTGTGTCTGTAAGCCCCACACTATGTCACTCCCCATGGACTGTGTGCATGTGTGAGTTTTTCAAGGGATTCTGATGGGAGAAATGACTGATTTACAGTTCATTGGGGTTGCCTAATCACACATGTGAAGTTTTGGAAAATTGTGACCTTTTTAACCCTTCAAACAGACACTGTGACCACAATTGAAGGCACTTCCGGTTGTCACAGGAAGCTGTAGGTAGACACATATCCTCATTGGGGTAGGCTTTAACAGAATCCTGAGTTTTAAGTCTGTAAGTTAAGAACTGACTGATTCACACAGGTTTGAAAGTCTGTTTTTCACCAACAGCAGGTTGGGTACTGTAAAACACCTTTAGGGTGATTTTAACCACTTCCGGTTGCTCCAGGAAGCTTAGAATCAACACAGGTAGACCTCATAGTGGCCTGATGGATTGCCATCAAAGACAGGTTCATAAGGCATTCATAACCCACATAGGCACCAGGTTGAATTTAGAGGAGCAGGCAATGTATTCCTATGGGGAGAGATGTCATAGCAAACGGTTTGATGTAAATACCCTGTTTTCACTGTTAAAGGTTAATGCCACAGGGTCAAAGTTAGGCTTGCACAGATCGGGAGGTCCTAAGGAACGTTCCAGAAGTCGAACCGTGCTTCTAACCCAAACGGTTCTGCCGCTGTCACCCAAAAGCAGCTGAAATTGAGGGCCAGGCTTCAGTTTGGGCCTACTTTTTGGCACAGTTGCTGCGGTCAGACCGAGTGAGCTACGGTCAAGCGTGGCGTCTCGTTGAACTCGGCAAGGCCTAGAGACTATGGTTATGCCATTGCAGGCCCTTTGTGTCTTTAAGACCCACACTGTGTCACTCCATCCCAGCTATGTGTTTGTGTGTGTGTGTGGGAGTTGTCTTGTAAATCTGATGGGAGAAATGACTCATTTACAGTTCATGAGGGTTGCCTAATCACACATATGAAGTTTTGTAAAGATCTGACCTTTTTAACCCTTCGAAACAGCACCTATGACCCCTATTTAAAGCACTTCCGGTTGTCACAGGAAGCTGTAGGTAGACACATATCCTCATTGGGGTATGCTTTAACAGAATCCTGAGTTTTAAGTCTTTAGGTTAAGAACTGACTGATTTACACAGGGTTGAAAGTCTGTTTTTCACAAACTGCAGGTTGGGTCTATCAAAACACCTTTTGGGTGATTTTTACCACTTCCGGTTGCTCCAGGAAGCTTAGAATCAACACAGGTAGACCTCATAGTGGTCTGATGGATTGCTATCGAAGACAGGTTCATAAGACATTCATAACCCACATAGGCACCAGGTTGAATTTAGGGAGCAGGCAATGTATTCCTATGGGGAGAGATGTCATAGCAAACGGTTTGATGTAAATACCCTGTTTTCACTATTAAGGGTTAATGCCACAGGGCCACGGTTAGGCTTGCACAGATCGGCAGGTCCTAAGGAACGTTCCAGAAGTCGAATCGTGCTTCTAACCCAAACGGTTCTGCCGCTGTCACCCAAAAGCAGCTGAAATTGAGGGCCAGGCTTCAGTTTGGGCCTACTTTTTGCACGGTCTATGAGGTCAGAGCGAGCTACAGTCAAGTGGGGCGCCTCGCTGAACTCGGCACGGCCTAGAGACTATGGTGATGCCCTTTTTGTGTTGATTTCAGTCTGTCATTTTGGTGATGTTTCAGCCCTATTCAAACATATTGCAAATGTACAAAAGTCAACGAGCAAGTCAGCGTCAATCAATCAATTAGATATCATTCTGACACCAAACTGATAAAAACTGACACCAAACCCACTTTTCCCATCTCATTTAGAAGCCAACAATCACATATATCAGGGCAGGCTCAAAATTCTGTTTAAATCATAGTAAAAATGTAAAACACCTAGTTACGTTCTAGCTGCGGGTCCAGTTCCGACATTATGTGTTGGCCTAGCTGAGGCGACTCAATCTCAAGTTTCGCCTCGATAGGTCATTTGGAGTCCGAGCAGCGACCTTAATTGGTGCTGAAAATCCACGTTTTCCGAGGCGTTGCTACGGGTCCTTGAATGAGCTATCGGACAGAAACGTTAGGGTCCGTCTCTATGGGCCGAGGCGGTTCTAATGCACCTAGCCTTGTGTCTCTGGGACTTTTAGAACTTTTGTCATTTTCGTGATGTAAAAATGAATTGAAAATATTGCAAATGTACGAGGCTGTTTCTCGCCTGAAAACCTTCTAGAGCCCCGTAGCTCACCGTGCACGATCGACTAAAGGTCTAGAATGGGTTTCTAAAGTTTCAGAGCTCTAGGTCTGACGGTTCTTTAATAGTTCGAACAAAAGTAACTATTGCAGGCAGTGTCTGTCTGTAAGCCCCTCACTGTGTCATTCCCCATTGACTGTGCATGTGTGCTTTTTCAGAAAATCACAGAAAATCACAGAAATCACGTAGAGCTCCGAAACTCCACTTTAACGGATCCGCCTGAACACGCAGCAACTGGATCCATAACTTTTTGGGGAAAAAATATTTTTCTCAACATTACGAATTGACGTTTGCCAATTAATCGAAAATTAAAAGAGATAAATGTCTGGTTCTTTTTTTCCTTACACCGTAGGTTCATGTACTTTGACGTAAAGCTGTCAAATTAGTGCTCTATTTCCATTTTTCACCTTTAATCCCAGAAAATGGGCCTTATCTCAAAAACCGTGGAGTCCCTGACGCCATTCTGTTTCGGGCCAACTGCCCATATGGCCAAACCCATGCCCACCAAGTTTCGTCTTCAAAGAGTTTTCGGTTTAGGAGAAAAAGCCAGGTCAATTAGGTGTATGTTTTGTACATTTGCAATATGAAGGCATTCGCCATCTGGTGGGATTAACATGAAGGGCGGAAAAATGAAAAAATGAATTTATTTTATTAAACGGACATCGAAAGTCCGAGAAAGTTCGTTTGATGACTTCCTGGAAGATTAGGCCCTAGGGCACGGCCCGACGGCGTCGGCTTATTTTAGAAACAATTTCGGACGTCTAGTAAGGGAGCGTACATTTGCAATATGCAGTTTCTCATCAAACATACAGCAAATGCCATCCGCGTCCCTTATGTAGGCACGGAGAGAGAGAGGGGCAGGGAGAGTGAGAGAGAGAGAGAGAGAGAGAGAGAGAGAGAGAGAGAGAGAGAGAGAGAGAGAGAGAGAGGCAGAGAAAGCGAGAGAGAGGCAGGGAGAGAGAGAGGAGAGAGAGAGAGAGAGAGAGAGAGAGAGAGAGAGAGAGAGAGAGGCAGAGAAAGCGAGAGAGAGGCAGGGAGAGAGAGAGAGGCAGGTAGAGAGAGAGAGGCATGGAGAGAGAGCGAGAGAGAGAGGCAGGGAAAGGAGAGAGAGAGGCAGAGAGAGAGAGAGGCAGGGAGAGAGAGAGGCAGGGAGAGAGAGAGAGAGAGAGAGAGAGGCAGGGAGAGAGAGAGAGAGAGAGAGAGAGAGGTGTAGGGAGAGAGAGAGGCAGGAGAAAGGAGAGAGAGGCAGGGAGAGAGAGAGAGAGGCAGGAGAGAGAGAGTGGCATGGAAAGCGAGAGAGAGGCAGGGAAAGGAGAGAGAGAGGCAGGGAGAGAGAGGGCAGGGAGAGAGAGAGGCAGGAGAGAGAGAGAGAGGCAGGGAGAGAGAGAGAGGCAGGGAGAGAAAGAGAGAGGCAGAGAAAGAGAGAGAGGCAGGGAGAGAGAGAGGGCAGGGAGAGAGAGAGAGAGGGAGAGAGAGAGAGAGAGAGAGGCAAGGAGAGAGGCAGGGAGAGAGAGAGAGAGAGAGGCAGGGAAAGGGAGAGAGAGAAGCAGGGAAAGCAGAGAGAGGCAGGGAGAGAGGGAGAGAGAGGCAGGGAAAGCGAGAGAGAGGCAGGAGAGAGAGAGAGAGAGAGAGAGGTGAGAGAGAGAGAGGCAGGGAGAGAGGGCCAGGGAAAGAGAAGAGGAAGGAGAGAGAGAGGCAGGGAGAGAGAGAGAGGCAAAGAGAGAGAGAGAGGCAGGGAAAGAGAGAGAGAGGCAGAGAGAGAGAGAGGCAGGGAGAGAGAGAGAGAGAGAGAGGAGAGAAGAGAGAGAGGCAGGGAGAGAGAGAGGCAGGAGAGAGAGAGGCAGGAGGGGAGAGAGAGAGGCAGGAGGAGAGAGAGAGGCAGGAGGGGAGAGAGAGAGAGGCAGGGAGAGAGAGAGCAGCAGGGAGAGAGAGAGCAGGGAAAGCGAGAGAGAGGCAGGGATAAGGAGAGAGAGGTAGGGAAAGCGAGAAAGAGAGTCAGGAAAGCGAGAGAGAGGCAGGGAGAGAGAGAGAGAGGCAGGAGGAGAGAGAGGCAGGAGAGAGAGAGAGCAGCTGGGAGAGAGAGAGAGGCAGGGAAAGCGAGAGAGAGAGAGGCAGGGAGAGAGAGAGAGGTAGGGAAAGCGAGAGAGAGGCAGCTAAAGCGAGAGAGAGGCAGGGAAAGCGAGAGAGAGAGGCAGGGAGAGAGAGAGAGGAGAGAGAGAGAGAGTCAGAGAGAGAGAGAGAGAGAGAGAGAGAGAGAGAGAGAGAGAGAGAGAGAGAGAGAGAGAGAGAGAGAGAGAGAGAGAGGCAGAGAGAGAGAGAGGCAGGGAAAGCGAGAGAGAGCCAAAGCGAGAGAGGCAGGGAGAGAGAGAGGCAGGGAGAGAGAGAGGCAGGGAGAGAGAGAGAGGCAGGGAGAGAGAGAGAGGCAGGGAGAGAGAGAGAGGCAGGGAGAGAGAGAGAGGCAGGGAAAGCGAGAGAGAGGCAGGGAGAGAGAGAGAGAGAGGCAGGGAGAGAGAGAGAGAGAGGCAGGCAGAGAGAGAGAGAGAGAGAGAGAGAGAGAGAGGCAGGGAGAGAGAGAGAGAGAGGCATGAGAGAGAGGCAAGGAGAGAATGGCAGTGGCAGAGAGAGAGAGAGGCAGGGAGAGAGAGAGAGGCAGGGAGAGAGAGAGAGAGAGGCAGGGAGAGAGAGAGAGGCATGGATAACGAGAGAGAGGTAGGGAAAGCGAGAGAGAGAGGCAGGGAAAGCGAGAGAGAGAGGCAGGGAGAGAGAGAGAGGCAGGGAGAGAGAGAGAGGCAGGGAGAGAAAGAGAGAGGCAGAGAAAGCGAGAGATGCAGGGAGAGAGAGAGGGGCAGGGAGAGAGGTGTAGGGAGAGAGAGAGAGGCAGGGAGATAGAGAGAGAGGCAGGGAGAGAGAGAGAGAGAGCCAGGGAAAGCGAGAGAGTGGCAGGGAAAGCGAGAGAGAGGCAGGGAGAGAGCGAGAGGCAGGGAAACCTAGAGAGAGGCAGGGAGAGAGAGAGGGGCAGGGAGAGAGGTGTAGGGAGAGAGAGAGGGAGAGAGAGAGGGAGAGAGAGGCAAGGAGAGAATGGCAGGGGGAGAGAGAGAGAGGCAGGGAGAGAGAGAGAGAGGCAAGGAGAGAATGGCAGGGAGAGAGAGAGGCAGGGAAAGGGAGAGAGAGAAGCAGGGAAAGCGAGAGAGAGGCAGGAGAGAGAGAGAGAGAGGCAGGAAAGCGAGAGAGAGGCAGGGAGAGCGAGAGAGAGAGAGAGAGAGAGGCAGGGAAGCGAGAGAGAGAGAGAGGGAGGCAGGGAGAGAGAGGCAGGCAAAGGAAAGGAAAGCGAGAGAGAGAGGCAGGAGAGGCAGGGAAAGAGAGAGAGAGGCAGGGAAAGAGAGAGAGGCAGGAGAGAGAGAGAGGTAGGGAGAAAGAGAGAGGGGACAGGAAAGCAGAGAGAGGCAGGGAGAGAGAGAGGCAGGGAGAGAGAGAGAGGCAGGGAAAGAGAGAGAGGCAGGGAAAGCGAGAGAGAGGCAGGGAGAGAGAGAGGCAGGGAGAGAGAGAGCAGCAGGGAGAGAGAGAGAGGCAGGGAAAGCGAGAGAGAGGCAGGGATAGCGAGAGAGAGGTAGGGAAAGCGAGAAAGAGAGTCAGGGAAAGCGAGAGAGAGGCAGGGAGAGAGAGAGAGAGAGGCAGGGAGAGTGAGAGGCAGGGAGAGAGAGAGCAACTGGGAGAGAGAGAGTCAGGAGAGAGAGAGAGAGAGAGAGAGGCAGGAAGGGCGGGAGAGAGAGAAGCAGGTAGAGAGAGAGAGAGAGAGAGAGAGAGAGAGAGAGAGAGAGAGAGAGAGAGAGAGAGAGAGAGAGAGAGAGAGAGGCAGGGAAAGCGAGAGAGAGGCAGCGAAAGCGAGAGAGAGGCAGGGAAAGCGAGAGAGAGGGGCAGGGAAAGCGAGAGAGGTAGGGAAAGCGAGAGAGAGGCAGCGAAAGCGAGAGAGAGGCAGGGAAGCAGAGAGAGGCAGGAGAGAGAGAGAGGCAGGGAGAGAGAGAGTCAGGAGAGAGAGAGAGAGAGAGAGAGGCAGGGAGAGAGAGAAGCAGGAGAGAGAGAGAGAGAGAGAGAGAGAGAGAGAGAGAGAGAGAGAGAGAGAGAGAGAGAGAGAGAGAGAGAGAGAGAGGCAGGGAAAGCGAGAGAGGCAGCGAAAGCGAGAGAGAGGCAGGGAAAGCGAGAGAGAGGCAGGGAGAGAGAGAGAGGCAGGGAGAGAGAGAGGCAGGGAAAGCGAGAGAGAGGCAGGGAGAGAGAGAGAGGCAGGGAGAGAGAGAGAGAGAGATAAAAAAAAAAAAATAATAATAATAATAATAAAAATAAAATAAAATAAAAAGACATGGCTACCCAAGGAGGAGCGTGTATGTGGTCACTGCACGACAGGGGAGGTAGAAACAGAGATGCACTTCCTCCTTTACTGTGATAAATATTCCTCACCAAGAGATTCATTATTCACAGAAATGACTACATTTATTCCAAATTTTAACTCATTAAATCCAGAGGAAAAACTAAAAATACTCATGGGCTTAAGGAGCAATGAGCTCCTCTTGCAGCCAAATATGTATTTGCCTGCCATAGCCTGAGGGACACTGAATAGTAACATCCGCATAGTAAACAGGAACTTACTAATTATAGCTGTTATTGTTATTAATATTATTGTTACTACTATTATTATTGTTGTTTATCATTCCGTATAGTAGTGGTATGGGTGGTAATGGTAATGATAGCAGTTTAATGATGATGGTGATGGCAGTAGTAGTGATGATGATGGTAGTTGTAGTACAGATGTAGATTACCATTATTTAGTTATAAGTTAGTTATAGCTTAATTTTCCATATTTAGATTTTTTCAATTTATTACATTTTTACTACTGACTTACCATTTTATTGTTATTATTTTTGTATTTAATTTTGTATTATTATTTACTACCATTTTATATTATTATATGTTATTGTTTCTAATTTTATTACAATGTATATTGTATACATTGTTGCTTTGGCAATATTGACACAATGTTTTTCATGCCAATAAAGCAGCTTGAATTTGAATTTGAATTTGAGAGAGGCAAGGAGAGAATGGCAGGGAGAGAGAGAGGCAGGTAAAGGGAGAGAGAGAAGCAGGGAAAGAGAGAGAGGCAGGGAGAGAGAGAGAGGCAGGGAAAGCGAGAGAGAGGCAGGGAGAGCGAGAGAGAGAGAGGCAAGGAAAGAGAGAGAGACAGGAGAGAGAGAGGCAGGGAAAGCGGCAAGGAAAGCGAGAGAGAGGCAGAGAGGCAGGGAAAGAGAGAGAGAGGCAGGGAAAGAGAGAGAGAGGCAGGGAGAGAGAGAGAGGTAGGGAGAAAGAGAGAGACAGGGAAAGCGAGAGAGAGGCAGGGAGAGAGAGAGGCAGGGAGAGAGAGAGAGGCAGGGAAAGCGAGAGAGAGGCAGGGAAAGCGAGAGAGAGGCAGGGAGAGAGAGAGGCAGGGAGAGAGAGAGCAGCAGGGAGAGAGAGAGAGGCAGGGAAAGCGAGAGAGAGGCAGGGATAGCGAGAGAGAGGTAGGGAAAGCGAGAAAGAGAGGCAAGGAAAGCGAGAGAGAGGCAGGGAGAGAGAGAGAGAGAGGCAGGGAGAGAGAGAGGCAGGGAGAGAGAGAGCAGCTGGGAGAGAGAGAGAGGCAGGGAAAGCGAGAGAGAGAGGCAGGGAAAGCGAGAGAGGTAGGGAAAGCGAGAGAGAGGCAGCGAAAGCGAGAGAGAGAGGCAGGGAAAGCGAGAGAGAGGCAGGGAGAGAGAGAGAGTCAGGAGAGAGAGAGTCAGGGAGAGAGAGAGAGAGAGAGAGAGAGAGAGAGAGAGAGAGAGGCAGGAAGGGCGGGAGAGAGAGAAGCAGGTAGAGAGAGAGAGAGAGAGAGAGAGAGAGAGAGAGAGAGAGAGAGAGAGAGAGAGAGAGAGAGAGAGAGAGAGAGAGAGAGAGAGAGAGAGAGAGAGAGAGAGAGAGAATTACTTACTGTGAGAAATATTCCTCACCAAGAGATACATTATTCACAGAAATGACTACATTTATTCCAAATTTTAACTCATTAAATCCAGAGGAAAAACTAAAAATACTCATGGGCGAAGGAGCAATGGCTCCTCTTGCAGCCAAATATGTATTTTCCTGCCATAGCCTGAGGGACACTGAATAGTAACATCTGCATAGTAAGCAGTAACTTACTTATAATTGCTGTTATTGTTATTACTATTATTGTTACTACTTATTATTATTGTTGTTTATCATTCCGTATAGTAGTGGTATGGGTGGTAATGGTAATGATAGCAGTTTAGTGATGATGGTGATGGCAGTAGTAGTGATGATGATGATGGTAGTAGTGGTATGGGTGGTAATGGTAATGATGGCAGTTTAATGATGATGGTGATGGCAGTAGTAGTGATGATGATGGTAGTTGTAGTACAGATGTAGATTACCGTTATTTAGTTATAAGTTAGTTATAGTTTAATTTTCCATATTTAGATTTTTCAATTTATTACATTTCTACTACTGACTATTACCATTTTATTGTTATTCTTTTGTATTTAATTTTGTATTATTATTTACTAACATTTTATATTATTATTTGTTATTGTTTCTAATTTTATTACAATGTATAATGTATACATTGTTGCTTTGGCAATATTGACACAATGTTTTTCATGCCAATAAAGCAGCTTGAATTTGAATTTGAATTTGAATTTGAATTTGAATTTGAGAGAGAGAGAGAGAGAGAGGCAGGGAAAGCGAGAGAGAGGCAGGGAAAGCGAGAGAGAGGCAGCGAAAGCGAGAGAGAGGCAGGGAAAGCGAGAGAGAGGCAGGGAGAGAGAGAGAGGCAGGGAGAGAGAGAGAGGCAGGGAAAGCGAGAGAGAGGCAGGGAGAGAGAGAGAGGCAGGAGAGAGAGAGAGAGAGAGAGAGAGAGAAACCGCAATAGAAACCGGCAGACATAAAAAGACATGGCTACCCAAGGAGGAGCGTGTATGTGGTCACTGCACGACAGGGGAGGTAGAAACAGAGATGCACTTCCTCCTTTACTGTGATAAATATTCCTCACCAAGAGATTCATTATTCACAGAAATGACTACATTTATTCCAAATTTTAACTCATTAAATCCAGAGGAAAAACTAAAAATACTCATGGGCGAAGGAGCAATGGCTCCTCTTGCAGCCAAATATGTATTTGCCTGCCATAGCCTGAGGGACACTGAATAGTAACATCCATAGTAAACAGGAACTTACTAATTATAGCTGTTATTGTTATTAATATTATTGTTACTACTATTATTATTGTTGTTTATCATTCCGTATAGTAGTGGTATGGGTGGTAATGGTAATGATAGCAGTTTAATGATGATGGTGATGGCAGTAGTAGTGATGATGATGGTAGTTGTAGTACAGATGTAGATTACCATTATTTAGTTATAAGTTAGTTATAGCTTAATTTTCCATATTTAGATTTTTTCAATTTATTACATTTTTACTACTGACTTACCATTTTATTGTTATTATTTTTGTATTTAATTTTGTATTATTATTTACTACCATTTTATATTATTATATGTTATTGTTTCTAATTTTATTACAATGTATATTGTATACATTGTTGCTTTGGCAATATTGACACAATGTTTTTCATGCCAATAAAGCAGCTTGAATTTGAATTTGAATTTGAGAGAGGCAAGGAGAGAATGGCAGGGAGAGAGAGAGGCAGGGAAAGGGAGAGAGAGAAGCAGGGAAAGCGAGAGAGAGGCAGGGAGAGAGAGAGAGGCAGGGAAAGCGAGAGAGAGGCAGGGAGAGCGAGAGAGAGAGAGAGGCAGGGAAAGCGAGAGAGAGGCAGGGAGAGAGGCAGGGAAAGCGGCAAGGAAAGCGAGAGAGAGGCAGGGAGAGCGGCAGGGAAAGAGAGAGAGAGGCAGGGAAAGAGAGAGAGAGGCAGGGAGAGAGAGAGAGGTAGGGAGAAAGAGAGAGACAGGGAAAGCGAGAGAGAGGCAGGGGGAGAGAGAGAGGCAGGGAGAGAGAGAGAGGCAGGGAAAGCGAGAGAGAGGCAGGGAAAGCGAGAGAGAGGCAGGGAGAGAGAGAGGCAGGGAGAGAGAGAGCAGCAGGGAGAGAGAGAGAGAGGCAGGGAAAGCTGAGAGAGAGGCAGGGATAAGAGGAGAGAGAGGTAGGGAGAGCGAGAAGAGAGAGTCAGGAAAGCGAGAGAGAGGCAGGGAGAGAGAGAGAGGCAGGGAGAGTGAGAGGCAGGGAGAGAGAGAGCAGCTGGGAGAGAGAGAGAGGCAGGGAAAGCGAGAGAGAGAGGCAGGGAAAGCGAGAGAGGTAGGGAAAGCGAGAGAGAGGCAGAAAGCGAGAGAGAGGCAGGGAAAGCGAGAGAGAGGCAGGGAGAGAGAGAGAGTCAGGGAGAGAGAGAGTCAGGGAGAGAGAGAGAGAGAGAGAGAGAGAGAGAGAGAGAGAGAGAGAGAGAGAGAGAGAGAGAGAGAGAGAGAGAGAGAGAGAGAGAGAGAGAGAGAGAGAGAGAGAGAGAGAGAGAGAGAGAGAGAGAGAGAGAGAGAGAGAGAGAGAGAGAGAGAGAGAGAGAGAGAGAGAGAGAGAGAAATTACTTACTGTGAGAAATATTCCTCACCAAGAGATACATTATTCACAGAAATGACTACATTTATTCCAAATTTTAACTCATTAAATCCAGAGGAAAAACTAAAAATACTCATGGGCGAAGGAGCAATGGCTCCTCTTGCAGCCAAATATGTATTTTCCTGCCATAGCCTGAGGGACACTGAATAGTAACATCTGCATAGTAAGCAGTAACTTACTTATAATTGCTGTTATTGTTATTACTATTATTGTTACTACTATTATTATTGTTGTTTATCATTCCGTATAGTAGTGGTATGGGTGGTAATGGTAATGATAGCAGTTTAGTGATGATGGTGATGGCAGTAGTAGTGATGATGATGATGGTAGTAGTGGTATGGGTGGTAATGGTAATGATGGCAGTTTAATGATGATGGTGATGGCAGTAGTAGTGATGATGATGGTAGTTGTAGTACAGATGTAGATTACCGTTATTTAGTTATAAGTTAGTTATAGTTTAATTTTCCATATTTAGATTTTTTCAATTTATTACATTTCTACTACTGACTATTACCATTTTATTGTTATTCTTTTTGTATTTAATTTTGTATTATTATTTACTAACATTTTATATTATTATTTGTTATTGTTTCTAATTTTATTACAATGTATAATGTATACATTGTTGCTTTGGCAATATTGACACAATGTTTTTCATGCCAATAAAGCAGCTTGAATTTGAATTTGAATTTGAATTTGAATTTGAATTTGAGAGAGAGAGAGAGAGAGAGGCAGGGAAAGCGAGAGAGAGGCAGGGAAAGCGAGAGAGAGGCAGCGAAAGCGAGAGAGAGGCAGGGAAAGCGAGAGAGAGGCAGGGAGAGAGAGAGGCAGGGAGAGAGAGAGAGGCAGGGAAAGCGAGAGAGAGGCAGGGAGAGAGAGAGAGGCAGGGAGAGAGAGAGAGAGAGAGAGAGAGAGAGATAAAAATAAAAACCGGCAGACATAAAAAGACATGGCTACCCAAGGAGGAGCGTGTATGTGGTCACTGCACGACAGGAGGTAGAAACAGAGATGCACTTCCTCCTTTACTGTGATAAATATTCCTCACCAAGAGATTCATTATTCACAGAAATGACTACATTTATTCCAAATTTTAACTCATTAAATCCAGAGGAAAAACTAAAAATACTCATGGGCGAAGGAGCAATGGCTCCTCTTGCAGCCAAATATGTATTTGCCTGCCATAGCCTGAGGGACACTGAATAGTAACATCTGCATAGTAAACAGGAACTTACTAATTATAGCTGTTATTGTTATTAATATTATTGTTACTACTATTATTATTGTTGTTTATCATTCCGTATAGTAGTGGTATGGGTGGTAATGGTAATGATAGCAGTTTAATGATGATGGTGATGGCAGTAGTAGTGATGATGATGGTAGTTGTAGTACAGATGTAGATTACCATTATTTAGTTATAAGTTAGTTATAGCTTAATTTTCCATATTTAGATTTTTTCAATTTATTACATTTTACTACTGACTTACCATTTTATTGTTATTATTTTTGTATTTAATTTTGTATTATTATTTACTACCATTTTATATTATTATATGTTATTGTTTCTAATTTTATTACAATGTATATTGTATACATTGTTGCTTTGGCAATATTGACACAATGTTTTTCATGCCAATAAAGCAGCTTGAATTTGAATTTGAATTTGAGAGGCAGGTAGAGAGAGACAGAGGCAGGGAGACAGGTAAGGGAAGACCCCCATGAAATGGACAAAAATGAATGGCAACATATTGCCATTGGAACAAACATACACACGATGGAAAAGAGTGCCCAAATGTACGCCATTTCGTGTATTTCTTATGGCAAACGGCATACGGCAAATGCCAAGTGTAATAACTCAAAATTACTATAGGTGGCGAGCGTTCCAACGGGCAAAACATATTGCAAATGTACATGAAGACAAGACCCAAGGGTCAAATTTTGACATTTCCAAAAAATATCAAAATCACTATACCTCCTAAAAAAGTGCTTTCTTGGCCGTTTTTCGCGATTCTAACGACTTTTCGTTATAATCTCACGCATAGAAGATGTGTATAAACATATCCTTGTCTAATTTTAATAAAGTTAATTTTTATTAACTTTTTTATTGTCCATTTGCAATATGTTTTGTCCATTTGCAATATGTTACCATAGGAAGTCAAAAGTCATGATGTTATGTCCATTTACATATATCGTCATAGGAAGTCGGCTTCGAACCCAAAAGTCAGTGAGCAATGTCCAAATGGCATTTAAACTGACAAAATGATATATATCACTATGTTAAGCCCTCAATCATCCTATAGGGTCTATTTTTGAAAAACGTCCAAAATGACCAGGGTGCCTACATTGGGATCGTGATCTTAAAAGCCCATTGAAACATATTGCAAATGTACAGTGAAACATATTGCAAATGTACAGTACATTTACCAGGTCCATATTTTCAAAAGGGTTTTAAATGACTTTAGGGGCTGCTCCTGGTCCAGGATCTTTATGGGAGTATCCCACTATGGCCCCTAAGTCAGTGGGAGAAGCCCCTGCTCATTTATGGAGTTCTTTCAATTTTAAAAAAGTTGAAAGGCTGAGTGAATCATCTCCTGAGATGATGTTAATGCCACCTTCCTGAAAGCTTATTTAGTCAAAAATGCATTTAGGGGGGTGCAGTGCCTCCAGGATCCGTATGGGAGCATCCCACTATGGCCCTAAGTCAGTGGGAGAAGCCCCTGCTCATTTATGGAGGTTTTCAAAAAATGTTCAAAAAAATGACAGAGTCCACACTCTCTTCCATTGCTTTGTACAGTACATTTGCAATATGTTTCACTGTACATTTGCAATATGTTTCAATGGGCTGTTAACATCACGAATATGACAAGCTCTAAAATCCTGCAGGAATGGCCAATTGACTGCCCGTTGATCTCAGGATGGCCAGGATTGATAGCGGTACCTGTCCATAGCTCGTTGGTGTTGATTTCAACATGTCAAAAAAAAGTCCATTGAAACATATTGCAAATGTACAGTGAAACATATTGCAAATGTACAGTACATTTGCAATATGTTTCAATGGGCTGTTAACATCACGAATATGACAAGCTCTAAAATACTTCAGGAATGGCCAATTGACTGCCCGTTGATCTCAGGATGGCCAGGATTGATAGCGGTACCTGTCCATAGCTCGTTGGTGTTGATTTCAACATGTCAAAAAAAAGCCCATTGAAACATATTGCAAATGTACAGTGAAACATATTGCAAATGTACAGTACATTTGCAATATGTTTCAATGGGCTGTTAACATCACGAATATGACAAGCTCTAAAATCCTGCAGGAATGGCCAATTGACTGCTCGTTGATCTCGGGATGGCCAGGATTGATAGTGGTACCTGTCCATATCTCGTTGGTGTTGATTTCAACATGTCAAAAAAAAGCCCATTGAAACATATTGCAAATGTACAGTGAAACATATTGCAAATGTACAGTACATTTGCAATATGTTTCAATGGGCTGTTAACATCACGAATATGACAAGCTCTAAAATCCTGCAGGAATGGCCAATTGACTGCTCGTTGATCTCGGGATGGCCAGGATTGATAGTGGTACCTGTCCATATCTCGTTGGTGTTGATTTCAACATGTCAAAAAAAGCCCATTGAAACATATTGCAAATGTACAGTGAAACATATTGCAAATGTACAGTACATTTGCAATATGTTTCAATGGGCTATTAACATCACGAATATGACAAGCTCTAAAATCCTGCAGGAATGGCCAATTGACTGCTCGTTGATCTCGGGATGGCCAGGATTGATAGTGGTACCTGTCCATATCTCGTTGGTGTTGATTTCAACATGTCAAAAAAAAGCCCATTGAAACATATTGCAAATGTACAGTGAAACATATTGCAAATGTACAGTACATTTGCAATATGTTTCAATGGGCTGTTAACATCACGAATATGACAAGCTCTAAAATCCTGCAGGAATGGCCAATTGACTGCTCGTTGATCTCGGGATGGCCAGGATTGATAAGCGGTACCTGTCCATAGCTCGTTGGTGTTGATTTCAACATGTCAAAAAGCCCATTGAAACATATTGCAAATGTACAGTGAAACATATTGCAAATGTACAGTACATTTGCAATATGTTTCAATGGGCTGTTAACATCACGAATATGACAAGCTCTAAAATCCTGCAGGAATGGCCAATTGACTGCCCGTTGATCTCAGGATGGCCAGGCTTGATAGCGGTACCTGTCCATAGCTCGTTGGTGTTGATTTCAACATGTCAAAAAAGCCCATTGAAACATATTGCAAATGTACAGTGAAACATATTGCAAATGTACAGTACATTTGCAATATGTTTCAATGGGCTGTTAACATCACGAATATGACAAGCTCTAAAATCCTGCAGGAATGGCCAATTGACTGCCCGTTGATCTCAGGATGGCCAGGCTTGATAGCGGTACCTGTCCATAGCTCGTTGGTGTTGATTTCAACATGTCAAAAAAGCCCATTGAAACATATTGCAAATGTACAGTGAAACATATTGCAAATGTACAGTACATTTGCAATATGTTTCAATGGGCTTTAACATCACGAATATGACAAGCTCTAAAATCCTGCAGGAATGGCCAATTGACTGCCCGTTGATCTCAGGATGGCCAGGCTTGATAGCGGTACCTGTCCATAGCTCGTTGGTGTTGATTTCAACATGTCAAAAAGCCCATTGAAACATATTGCAAATGTACAGTGAAACATATTGCAAATGTACAGTACATTTGCAATATGTTTCAATGGGCTTTAACATCACGAATATGACAAGCTCTAAAATACTGCAGGAAAGCCCAATTGACTGCCCGTTGATCTCAGGATGGCCGGGCTTGACGGTTTTAACTTATTGCAAATGGACAAAAGTCTGCCATAAAGTCACTATAATGAAAGCGTAAAACACCTGAGTTCACGTTCTAGTTGCGGGTCCAGTTCCGACGTTATGTGTCGGCCTATCTGAGGCGACCCCAAATCCCGAGTTTCGCTCGATAGGTCATTCGGAGCCCGAGCAGCGACCTGTAATTGGTGCTGAAAATCCACGTTTTCCGGGCGTTGCTACGGGTCCTTGAATGAGCTATCGGACAGAAACGTTAGGGTCCGTCTCTATGGGCCGAGGCGGTTCTAACGCACCTAGCCTTGTGTCTCTGGGACTTTTAGAAATTTTGTCATTTTCGTGATGTAAAAATGAATTGAAAATATTGCAAATGTACAAGGCTGTTTCTCGGCCTGTGAACCTTCTAGAGCCCCATAACTCACCGTGCACTATCGACATAAGCTCTAGAAAAGGGTTCTAAAGTTTCAGAGCTCTAGGTCTGACGGGTCTTTAATAGTTCGAACGAAAGTAACTATTGCAGGCAGTGTGTGTCTGTAAGCCCCACACTATGTCACTCCCCATGGACTGTGTGCATGTGTGAGTTTTCAAGGGATTCTGATGGGAGAAATGACTGATTTACAGTTCATTGGGGTTGCCTAATCACACATGTGAAGTTTTGGAAAATTGTGACCTTTTTAACCCTTGAAACAGACACTGTGACCACAATTTAAGGCACTTCCGGTTGTCACAGGAAGCTGTAGGTAGACACATATCCTCATTGGGGTAGGCTTTAACAGAATCCTGAGTTTTAAGTCTGTAAGTTAAGAACTGACTGATTCACACAGGTTTGAAAGTCTGTTTTTCACCAACAGCAGGTTGGGTACTGTAAAACACCTTTAGGGTGATTTTAACCACTTCCGGTTGCTCCAGGAAGCTTAGAATCAACACAGGTAGACCTCATAGTGGCCTGATGGATTGCCATCAAAGACAGGTTCATAAGGCATTCATAACCCACATAGGCACCAGGTTGAATTTAGAGGAGCAGGCAATGTATTCCTATGGGGAGAGATGTCATAGCAAACGGTTTGATGTAAATACCCTGTTTTCACTGTTAAAGGTTAATGCCACAGGGTCAAAGTTAGGCTTGCACAGATCGGGAGGTCCTAAGGAACGTTCCAGAAGTCGAACCGTGCTTCTAACCCAAGCGGTTCTGCCGCTGTCACCCAAAAGCAGCTGAAATTGAGGGCCAGGCTTCAGTTTGGGCCTACTTTTTGGCACAGTTGCTGCGGTCAGACCGAGTGAGCTACGGTCAAGCGTGGCGTCTCGTTGAACTTCGGCAAGGCCTAGAGACTATGGTTATGCCATTGCAGGCCCTTTGTGTCTTTAAGACCCACACTGTGTCACTCCATCCCAGCTATGTGTTTGTGTGTGTGTGTGGGAGTTGTCTTGTAAATCTGATGGGAGAAATGACTCATTTACAGTTCATGAGGGTTGCCTAATCACACATATGAAGTTTTGTAAAGATCTGACCTTTTTAACCCTTGAAACAGCACCTATGACCCCTATTTAAAGCACTTCCGGTTGTCACAGGAAGCTGTAGGTAGACACATATCCTCATTGGGGTATGCTTTAACAGAATCCTGAGTTTTAAGTCTTTAGGTTAAGAACTGACTGATTTACACAGGGTTGAAAGTCTGTTTTTCACAAACTGCAGGTTGGGTCTATCAAAACACCTTTTGGGTGATTTTTACCACTTCCGGTTGCTCCAGGAAGCTTAGAATCAACACAGGTAGACCTCATAGTGGTCTGATGGATTGCTATCGAAGACAGGTTCATAAGACATTCATAACCCACATAGGCACCAGGTTGAATTTAGGGAGCAGGCAATGTATTCCTATGGGGAGAGATGTCATAGCAAACGGTTTGATGTAAATACCCTGTTTTCACTATTAAGGGTTAATGCCACAGGGCCACGGTTAGGCTTGCACAGATCGGCAGAGTCTAAGGAGCGTTCCAGAAGTCGAATCGTGCTTCTAACCCAAACGGTTCTGCCGCTGTCACCCAAAAGCAGCTGAAATTGAGGGCCAGGCTTCAGTTTGGGCCTACTTTTTGCACGGTCTATGAGGTCAGAGCGAGCTACAGTCAAGTGGGGCGTCTCGTTGAACTCGGCACGGCCTAGAGACTATGGTGATGCCCTTTTTGTGTTGATTTCAGTCTGTCATTTTGGTGATGTTTCAGCCCTATTCAAACATATTGCAAATGTACAAAAGTCAACGAGCAAGTCAGCGTCAATCAATCAATTAGATATCATTCTGACACCAAACTGATAAAAACTGACACCAAACCCACTTTTCCCATCTCATTTAGAAGCCAACAATCACATATATCAGGGCAGGCTCAAAATTCTGTTTAAATCATAGTAAAAATGTAAAACACCTGAGTTCACGTTCTAGCTGCGGGTCCAGTTCCGACATTATGTGTTGGCCTAGCTGAGGCGACCCCGAATCTCAAGTTTCGGCTCGATAGGTCATTTGGAGTCCGAGCAGCGACCTTAATTGGTGCTGAAAATCCACGTTTTCCGGGCGTTGCTACGGGTCCTTGAATGAGCTATCGGACAGAAGCGTTAGGGTCCGTCTCTATGGGCCGAGGCGGTTCTAATGCACCTAGCCTTGTGTCTCTGGGACTTTTAGAACTTTTGTCATTTTCGTGATGTAAAAATGAATTGAAAATATTGCAAATGTACGAGGCTGTTTCTCGCCTGAAAACCTTCTAGAGCCCCGTAGCTCACCGTGCACGATCGACTAAAAGGTCTAGAATGGGTTTCTAAAGTTTCAGAGCTCTAGGTCTGACGGTTCTTTAATAGTTCGAACAAAAGTAACTATTGCAGGCAGTGTCTGTCTGTAAGCCCCTCACTGTGTCATTCCCCATTGACTGTGCATGTGTGCTTTTTCAGAAAATCACAGAAAATCACAGAAATCACGTAGAGCTCGAAACCCACTTTAACGGATCCGTCTGAACACGCAGCAACTGGATCCATAACTTTTGGGAAAAAAATTTTTTCTCAACATTACGAATGGACGTTTGCCAATTAATCGAAAATTAAAAGAGATAAATGTCTGGTTCTTTTTCCTTACACCGTAGGTTCATGTACTTTGACGTAAAGCTGTCAAATTAGTGCTCTATTTCCATTTTTCACCTTTAATCCCAGAAAATGGGCCTTATCTCAAAAACCGTGAGTCCCTGGACGCCATTCTGTTTGGGGCCAACTGCCCATATGGCCAAACCCATGCCCACCAAGTTTAGTCTTCAAAGAGTTTTCGGTTTAGGAGAAAAAGCCAGGTCAATTAGGTGTATGTTTTGTACATTTGCAATATGAAGGCATTCGCCATCTGGTGGGATTAACATGAAGGGCGGAAAAATGAAAAAATGAATTTATTTTATTAAGCGGACATCGAAAGTCCGAGAAAGTTCGTTTGATGACTTCCTGGAAGATTAGGCCCTAGGGCGCGCGATCGCGGCGTCGGCTTATTTTAGAAACAATTTGGGACGTCTAGTAAGGGAGCGTACATTTGCAATATGCAGTTTCTCATCAAACATACAGCAAATGCCATCCGCGTCCCTTATGTAGGCACGGAGAGAGAGAGGGGCAGGGAGAGTGAGGAGAGAGAGAGAGAGAGAGAGAGAGAGAGAGAGAGAGAGAGAGAGAGAGAGAGAAAGCGAGAGAGAGGCAGGGAGAGAGAGAGTGAGGAGAGAGAGAGAGAGAGAGAGAGAGAGAGAGAGAGAGAGAGAGAGAGGCAGAGAAGAGAGAGAGGCAGGGAGAGAGAGAGAGGCAGGTAGAGAGAGAGAGGCATGGATAGCGAGAGAGAGGTAGGGAAAGCGAGAGAGAGAGGCAGGGAAAGCGAGAGAGAGAGGCAGGGAGAGAGAGAGAGGCAGGGAGAGAGAGAGAGGCAGGGAGAGAAAGAGAGAGGCAGAGAAAGTGAGAGATGCAGGGAGAGAGAGAGGGGCAGGGAGAGAGGTGTAGGGAGAGAGAGAGAGGCAGGGAGATAGAGAGAGGGCAGGGAGAGAGAGAGAGAGGAGCCAGGAAAGAGAGAGTGGCAGGAAAGCGAGAGAGAGGCAGGAGAGAGCGAGAGGCAGGGAACCTAGAGAGAGGCAGGGAGAGAGAGAGGGGCAGGGAGAGAGGTGTAGGGAGAGAGAGAGGGAGAGAGAGAGCCAGGGAGAGAGAGGCAAGGAGAGAATGGCAGGGGGAGAGAGAGAGAGGCAGGGAGAGAGAGAGAGAGACAGGAGAGAGAGAGAGAGAGAGAGAGAGAGAGAGAGAGAGAGGCAAGGAGAGAATGGCAGGGAGAGAGAGAGAGAGGCAGGGAAAGGGAGAGAGAGAAGCAGGGAAGCGAGAGAGAGGCAGGGAGAGAGAGAGAGAGGCAGGGAAGGCGAGAGAGAGAGAGGCAGGGAGAGCGAGAGAGAGAGAGAGAGAGGCAGGGAAAGCGAGAGAGAGGCAGGGAGAGAGGCAGGGAAAGCGGCAAGGAAAGCGAGAGAGAGGCAGGAGAGGCTGACAGGGAAAGAGAGAGAGAGGCAGGAAGAGAGAGAGAGGCAGGGAGAGAGAGAGGTAGGGAGAAAGAGAGAGACAGGGAAAGCGAGAGAGAGAGGCAGGGAGAGAGAGAGGCAGGAGAGAGAGAGAGGCAGGAAAGCGAGAGAGAGGCAGGGAAAGCGAGAGAGAGGCAGGGAGAGAGAGAGGCAGGGAGAGAGAGCAGCAGGAGAGAGAGAGAGAGGCAGGGAAAGCGAGAGAGAGGCAGGGATAAGCGAGAGAGAGAGGTAGGGAAAGCGAGAAAGAGAGTCAGGGAAAGCGAGAGAGGCAGGGAGAGAGAGAGAGAGAGAGGCAGGGAGAGAGAGAGGCAGGGAGAGAGAGAGAGCAGCTGGGAGAGAGAGAGGCAGGGCGAGGAGAGAGAGAGGCAGGGAAAGCGAGAGAGGTAGGGAAAGCGAGAGAGAGGCAGCGAAAGCGAGAGAGACGCAGGGAAAGCGAGAGAGAGGCAGGGAGAGAGAGAGAGGCAGGAGAGAGAGAGTCAGGAGAGAGAGAGAGAGAGAGAGAGAGAGAGAGAGAGAGAGAGAGAGAGAGAGAGAGAGAGAGAGAGAGAGGCAGAAGCGAGAGAGGCAGGGAAAGCGAGAGAGAGGCAAGCGAAGCGAGAGAGGGCAGGAAAGCGAGAGAGAGGCAGGGAGAGAGAGAGCAGGGAGAGAGAGAGAGAGGCAGGGAAGCGAGAGAGAGGCAGGGAGAGAGAGAGGCAGGGAGAGAGAGAGGCAGGAAGCGAGAGAGAGGCAGGGAGAGAGAGAGGCAGGGAGAGAGAGAGAGAGAGGCAGGCAGAGAGAGAGAGAGAGAGAGAGAGAGAGAGAGGCAGGGAGAGAGAGAGAGCGAGAGAGGCAGGAGAGAGAGGCAAGGAGAGAGAATGGCAGTGGAGAGAGAGAGAGGCAGGGAGAGAGAGAGAGAGAGGCAGGGAGAGAGAGAGAGAGAGAGAGAGAGGCAGGGAGAGAGAGAGAGAGGCAGAGAGAGAGAGAGAGAGAGAGAGAGAGAGAGAGAGAGAGAGAGAGAGAGAGGCAGGAGAGAGAGAGAGAGAGAGAGGCAGGAGAGAGAGGCAAAGGAGAGAATGGCAGGGGAGAGAGAGAGAGGCAGGGAGAGAGAGAGAGAGAGGGGGAGCAGGAGAGAGAGGCAAAGGAGAGAATGGCAGGGAGAGAGAGAGAGGCAGGGAGAGAGAGAGAGACAGGAGAGAGAGAGAGGCAGGTAGAGAGAGAGAGGCAGGGAGAGAGGCAGGGAAAGAGAGAGGGCAGGTAGAGAGAGAGAGAGGCAGGGAGAGAGTCAGGGAGAGAGAGAGCTGGCAGGAGAGGTGAGACAGAGGCAGGAGAGAGAGAGAGAGGCAGGGAGAGAGAGGCAAGGAGAGAGAGTGGCAGAAAGCGAGAGAGAGGCAGGAGAAGCGAGAGAGAGGCAGCGAGAGAGAGGCAGGGAAAGCGAGAGAGAGGCAGGGAGAGAGAGAGGCAGGAGAGAGAGGCAGAGAATGGCAGGAGAGAGAGAGAGGCAGGAGAGAGAGAGGCAGGGAGAGAGAGAGTGGCAGGGAAAGCGAGAGAGAGGCAGGGAAAGCGAGAGAGGGCAGCGAGAGAGAGGCAGGGAAAGCGAGAGAGAGGCAGGGAGAGAGAGAGGCAGGGAGAGAGAGAGCAGCAGGGAGAGAGAGAGAGGCAGGAAAGCGAGAGAGGCAGGGATAAGCGAGGGAGAGAGGTAGGAAAGCGAGAGAAGAGAGTCAGGAAGCGAGAGAGAGGCAGGGAGAGAGAGAGAGGCAGGGAGAGAGAGAGGCAGGAGAGAGAGAGCAGCTGGGAGAGAGAGAGAGGCAGGGAAAGCGAGAGAGAGAGGCAGGGAAAGCGAGAGAGGTAGGGAAAGCGAGAGAGAGGCAGCTAAAGAGAGAGAGAGAGAGAGAGAGAGAGAGAGAGAGAGAGAGAGAGGCAGGAGAGAGAGAGAAGCAGGTAGAGAGAGAGAGAGAGAGAGAGAGAGAGAGAGAGAGAGAGAGAGAGAGAGAGAGAGAGAGAGAGAGAGAGAGAGAGAGAGAGAGAGAGAGAGAGAGAGAGAGAGAGAGAGAGAGAGGCAGGGAAAGCGAGAGAGAGGCAGGGAAAGCGAGAGAGAGGCAGGAAAGCGAGAGAGAGGCAGGAGAGAGAGAGAGGAGAGAGAGAGGCAGGAGAGAGAGAGAGGCAGGGAGAGAGAGAGAGAGGCAGGGAGAGAGAGAGAGAGAGAGAGAGGAGAGAGAGAGAGAGAGAGGCAGAGAGAGAGAGAGAGAGAGAGAGAGAGAGAGAGACAGAGAGAGAGAGAGGCAGGGAGAGAGAGAGAGAAGCGAGAGAGGCAGGGAGAGAGAGGCAAGGAGAGAATGGCAGTGGAGAGAGAGAGGCAGGGAGAGAGAGAGAGAGGCAGGGAGAGAGAGAGAGAGAGAGAGAGAGAGAGAGAGGCAGGAGAGAGAGAGAGAGGCAGGGAGAGAGAGAGAGAGAGAGAGAGAGAGAGGCAGGGAGAGAGAGAGAGAGAGAGAGAGGCAGGGAGAGAGAGACAAGGAGAGAATGGCAGGGAGAGAGAGAGAGGCAGGGAGAGAGAGAGAGAGAGAGAGAGGCAGGGAGAGAGAGGCAAGGAGAGAATGACAGGGGGAGAGAGAGAGAGGCAGGGAGAGAGAGAGAGACAGGGAGAGAGAGAGAGGCAGGTAGAGAGAGAGAGGCAGGGAGAGAGGCAGGGAAAGAGAGAGGGGCAGGGAAAGCGAGAGAGGCAGTGAAAAGAGAGAGGCAGGGAAAGCGAGAGAGAGGCAGGGAGAGAGAGAGAGGCAGGGAGAGAGAGAGAGGCAGGGAAAGAGAGAGAGGCAGGGAGAGAGAGAGAGGCAGGGAGAGAGAGAGAGAGAGGCAGGCAGAGAGAGAGAGAGAGAGAGAGAGAGAGAGAGAGAGGCAGGGAGAGAGAGAGAGGCAGGGAGAGAGAGAGAGCGAGAGAGGCAGGGAGAGAGAGGCAAGGAGAGAATGGCAGTGGAGAGAGAGAGGGGCAGGGAGAGAGAGAGAGAGAGGCAGGGAGAGAGAGAGAGAGAGAGAGAGAGAGGCAGGGAGAGAGAGAGAGGCAGGGAGAGAGAGAGAGAGAGAGAGGCAGGGAGAGAGAGGCAAGGAGAGAATGGCAGGGGGAGAGAGAGAGAGGCAGGGAGAGAGAGAGAGAGAGAGGCAGGGAGAGAGAGGCAAGGAGAGACATGGCAGGGGGAGAGAGAGAGAGGCAGGGAGAGAGAGAGAGACAGGGAGAGAGAGAGAGGCAGGTAGAGAGAGAGAGGCAGGGAGAGAGGCAGGGAAAGAGAGAGGGGCAGGTAGAGAGAGAGAGGCAGGGAGAGAGTCAGGGAGAGAGAGAGCGGCAGGGAGAGTGAGACAGAGGCAGGGAGAGAGAGAGAGAGAGGCAGGGAGAGAGAGGCAAGGAGAGAATGGCAGGGGGAGAGAGAGAGAGGCAGGGAGAGAGAGAGGCAGGGAGAGAGAGAGTGGCAGGGAAAGCGAGAGAGAGGCAGGGAAAGCGAGAGAGAGGCAGCGAAAGCGAGAGAGAGGCAGGGAAAGCGAGAGAGAGGCAGGGAGAGAGAGAGAGGCAGGGAGAGAGAGAGAGGCAGGGAGAGAGAGAGTCAGGGAGAGAGAGAGAGAGAGAGAGAGAGAGAGAGAGAGAGAGAGGGACAGAGGCAGAGGCAGAGGCAGGGAGAGAGATTCCAGACACAAATTAATAAAACATCAAACGGAGCGGTAGTGACAACAACATAAAAACAATATTTTGGGATGCATATTTTTGGATATTTGTGAAATATTTAAAACTGGTGTTTAAAAAATATATATTTCCCTTTTTAAGTACAGTACATTATACAATACATATATTACGGAATGTATTTAGAGTGTATATAGAAATGTAGGTCAAATGTATAGTATATCACAAAAAAAACAACTCACAAATTCTTCACCCAGCCTGATACCACAAATGGATCGGTCAAAAGGCATGGACCCACATTCTCCACAAGTCATACTCCCACTGGGCCAGATTCACTTCTGGCATTTTCCTGATCATTGGTGAGGATCGGAAGCCTTCCCCTCACTTGATGGCGCAGCTTCCTCGTCTTCAGATTACATTTTACTATCCGTCACCTGCTCAGGGTTTTCAGGAGCGTAACATGTAATTATCTCTCCCACAATTGACTCAAAGGAGAAAGTACTTACTATGCACTACATTTTTTCATTATTTAATTAAGCTGAAGAGAGACACTAACTTTAGTAATTAATACAAACTTTTGAGATGGGAAAACATGTTTTTTTATGAAGTTGAACATGTGCTCTTTATAATAAACTCAGCAAAAAAAGAAATGTCCTCTCACTGTCAACTGCTTTTATTTTCAACAAACGTAACATATGTAAATATTTGTATGAGCATAACAAGATTCAACAACTGAGACATAAACTGAACAAGTTCCACAGACATGTGACTAACAGAAATGGAATAATGTGTCCCTGAACAAAGGGGGGGTCAAAATCAAAAGTAACAGTCAGTATCTGGTGTGGCCACCAGCTGCATTAAGTACTGCAGTGCATCTCCTCCTCATGGACTGCACCAGATTTGCCAGTTCTTGCTGTAGGATGTTACCCCACTCTTCCACCAAGGCACCTGCAAGTTCCCGGACATTTCTGGGGGGAATGGCCCTCACCCTCCGATCCAACAGGTCCCAGACGTGCTCAATGGGATTGAGATCCGGGCTCTTCGCTGGCCATTGCAGAACACTGACATTCCTGTCTTGCAGGAAATGCACAGAACGAACAGTATGGCTGGTGGCATTGTCATGCTGGAGGATTGTCATGTCAAGATGAGCCTGCAGGAAGGGTACCGCAAGAGGGAGGAGGAGGTCTTCCCTGTAACGCACAGCGTTGAGATTGCCTGCAATGACAACACGCTCAGTCCGATGATGCTGTGTCACACCGCCCCAGACCATGACGGACCCTCCACCTCCAAATCGATCCCGCTTTAGAGTACAGGCCTCAGTGTAACGCTCATTCCTTCGACGATAAACGCGAATCCGACCATCACCCCGGCGAGATAAAACCGCGACTCGTAAGTGAAGAGAACTTTTTGCCAGTCCTGTCTGGTCCAGCGACAGTTGGTTTGTGCCGATAGGCAACGTTGTTGCTGGTGATGTCTGGTAAGGACCTGCCTTACAACAGGCCTACAAGCCCTCAGTCCAGCCTCTCTTAGCCTAAAGATCTAAGAATCTTCTGAAGTGTCAAACTATGTCAAATTAGGAACCACTTTGGCCAACCTGTGTAGATGTCATAGCCAGGCATTTCTGGAATTGTCAGGCATTACATGCAATTGAGTAAAGATGCAAGTGTATGTACATATATTTGAAATATATTTTATGTGAAGTTAAATACAGTATATTGAAATGTATATTTTTTTCCGTATGGGTCTATCTGGAAGACTTGTGTGCACTTGGGGGTAAAATCTGTATTTAGGATGGATGCCCGAGTTTGTGTACCTTAAGCCATGCATTTCTCTGTTCTTTTTATCTCTGCCGCCCACCACCACACCACTTTCACATAGCAGCAAAGCAAATTCACTCCTGCATCTGTTCATGATTGTGGAGATACAATGAGGACAACGTTCAGATTGGAATGGTGTTAGCCTTAGTGATAACAGCTAATTAGTAAAGCCATAGTATTTGATTTGAGTCCAGCCATAAGACTACATTTAGGTATAGGAAACATGTTCTGGGTTGGAATAAAAGGAAGTGAGTGATATTATGTTGTAGGATATTGTCCAAGTGTTAAGTGGATGATGTTGGTTGGATACTTGACCGAAGGGAAGAAAATAACATGTTCTGTGTCAGAAAAAAGAGTCGGTAGCAGCCTATTTCACTTTTCACTTTTTTTTTATTATGGAGATTTAAAATAAAAGAAGCATTGTGACACAAAATGATGTCACTGGCAAGGAAAGAAAGAACCCGCAGAAAAAAAGGAAGAAACAAAAGCAATCATCATCATCATCATCAAACCTAAAAGTTAAACAATACAATTTGAATAAAAATAGCACGTCCATTGTAAGAAGCAAAAATTAACTCTTGTTCTTTCATAAATAGTAAACCTGTCAAATAGCTGATGGGCAACTAAAAAATAACAATTACAAAATAAAAATAACGGCTTTACAAATAAAATAACTACAATTGTCAGGATTATATATAACTTAAATGTTATTATATTTCCATTACAACAAAACAAACGTAATTATGCTGCAGTGAAAATAAGAACATATTTCTCATCAAATGCATTCATATTTATCGCAGAACTTAAAGATGAGATCAACACAACAGAAACACCTAAGAAGATAGTGGAAACCTTGAAACCCACTACTATGTTTCTGTCAAGTATTCATTCACGTATATCTCGTTTTTTAGATCCCCTCTTTACGTTGAGTGTGTGAATATTGATAATTTACATGACCAGGTGAATTCAAAAAAACCTAATCAACAAAGACTGTAGCCAAGGATTTTTGAGGCAACACGAATGTTCAGTACATGTCTGTCTCTCGCTTTTACTCATTCCTTTTTTATCTCTCTCTCTCTTTCTCTCTCTCTCTCTCTCTCTCTCTCTCTCTCTCTCTCTCTCTCTCTCTCTCTCTCTCTCTCTCTCTCTCTCTCTCTCTTTCTCCATTTAATGATCTGCAGGACACAGACTCTGTATTGTGTTTTTGATGCAACTTTATTGGAAAAATCATACCAGTGAGCACAGATTTAATGCAAGATCGAGTGTGTGAAGTACTCCTTTGAAATCCACCTGCACAGCCTGTTAAAATTCACAAAACACACACACACACACAAACACACACACGCATACACACTCACACTCACATGCACACAGTCACACCCAAATGCACACGCACACACATACGCACAGTAGCACACGCATACACTCCCACACACATGCAGGCACGTAACCGCACACACAAGAAACACTTTGAAATACAAACCAATGACTTACAGGTAATACTAAAGAAGAAGAAAAGCTATCTGGACTTCGAATTCCCAATTTGATCAAAGTGATATTTACAATCACATTGTGACAGCTTGGTAAACCTCCACAGGTCTTTCATTAAAAAAAGGTTGAATTTATGTAATTATCCTTTCCCACCCCATCACTTTGTATTAATATAAGTCACAGACCCTAAAGCAAAGCAACAGTAACATCAAGGCCTGTGTGCTGAAACCTACCAGAAAAGTATTTTCCCTACAGTACAGGGACTGTTATTGGCAAAAGAAAATGTAGCAAGCGAGAAATAAATAAAAACAACAACAACAAGAAAAGAAAACAAAAATGATTAAATGAGAAGAAGAAGAAGAAGAAGGAAAAGAAGAAGAATGCTTTTTGCTCATTTTTTTCCAATTAAAGCTCAGTTTAGTCCCTGAGGGGGACTGTTTTCATGGTAGTTAACTTTTTCTTTACTCTGAGACAAAGATGAGAGCTCTAGAATCAGGCGGGAGAAGAAATACGCTGAAAAAAAGAGAAGAAAATCGCTAGTAGTCATCGGAACTTTGCACAAATCTTTCTAAAAACCGAAAAGATTACATTGACAAAAAAAGGGTGGTGTTGGTGGTGGTAGGAGTGGGTTGGGGGGTTGGGGAGGTGGTGTACGTGGGGATGTTGAGGGCTGACTCCCTGGTGTATTTTCTTGTCGACGGCGACCTCCAGTTTCAAGTGAGGTAGAGTGGCTTGTCCCTGGCGATCATGCTGCCACTGAAAACAAGAAGAGAGGGAGACGGTGAGAAGAGAAAGAGGAATCGGAAAACAAGAAGAGAGAGAGAGGGTGTGAAGAGAAGGAATAAATAAAACACAGACTTCCCCTTCCCCTTTGAAGTACAGTAGGGACAGTTATAAACCTAATATAGAAGGAATAAAGCGTGCCATGTGTTTGTCGGAGTACACTCCAAACAGATGAGCCTAACAGAAGTTTTGATAATTATTCAGTTAACACTAGAACCGCTAAAGCAGTCATTTTGACTGCTCATGATTTATTTATTTTTATACTCTGCCATTTTTTAAGTCATGCCCCCCTCTGTCCTTGACTTTTCCTAAATAAGTCTATATAACAAACTGTTGGTGTTAGAATCTTAATATCACAAACAGAACTGGAGTTATAACCAGTTTTAGGAGGGTATGTCATTTTTTTGAACGGTTTCCCTCCGTTGCCCCTCCTTCTCCCAACAGTTGAAAGTGCAGTACCCAGCTGATAATCACCCCGATAATTGCCTCGAAACTGAACCTAAACTCTGCCGAAATTAATTTCACACATATAACAACAGATTAAATAAATTAAGTAAATTATGATTGGGAGAAAAGAGGAGAATGAGTTGATGAGCGAGGGGAAGCAAACAATGCATAATTCTGTAATCACCAATTGTGAATGAAGTCAAAGTTACTATAATTAGTCAGTTGTACAACCGAATGCCTTCAACCCGAAATGTGTCTTCCACATTTAACCCAACCCCTCTGAATCAGAGATTCCTTGTCAGCTCGGGGATTTGAACTTTCAACCCTCGGTTACAAGTCCAACGCTCTAACCACTAGGCTAACTGCCGCTAATGTTAGCTATGTCCTGTTCTGAGCCAATTGTAATTTTTGCATGTTGAATGTCCTTCCCTATAAGTGTGCTGAAAGTCTGTTTTCAATTTGTTTACTGTGAAATAGCATTGTCTGTTCAAACACCATTTTTCCCAAAAGTTTACTAACGGTTGGAAACAGGCTGATTGGTTGGCTATTTGAGCCAGTAAAGGGGGCTTTCCTATTCTTGGGTAGCAGAATGACTTTTGCTTCTGTCCAGGTCTGAGGGCACACACTTTCTAGTAGGCTTAGATTGAAGAATGGCAATATCGTCCGCTATTATCCTCAGTAATATTCCATCCAGTTGTCTGACCCATGTGGCTTGTCATTGTTGATAGACAACAATAATTCTTTCACCTCTTCCATACTCACTTTTCATGAATCAAAATTACAATGCTTTTCTTTCATAATTTGGTCAGTTATACTTGGATGCATAGGGTCGGAATTTGTTGCTGGTATGTCATGCCTAGTTTGCTAAACTTGCCCATTAAAAAATAATTCAAGTAGTTGGCAATATCAGTGGGTTTTGTGATGAATAAGCCACCTGATTCAATGAATGATGGAGCTGAGTTTGCCTTTTCGCACAAAATGTCATCAATGTGCTCCAAAGCTTTTTACCATCATTCTTAATATCATTTATCTTTGTTTTATAGTATAGTTTCTTCTTCTTTTTATTCAGTTTAGTCACATGATTTCTCAATTTGCAGTACGTTTGCCAATTGGTTGTGCAGCCAGACTTATTTGCCATTTATTTTACCTCATCCCTCTCAACCATAACATTTTTACATCCCTTATCAATCCACAGGGATTTAGCAGTTTTACAGTCATTTTCTTAATGTGTCAAGTGCAGCATCTGGTTGCTCCTCATTACACACCACAGACCAGCAAATATTGTTTTCATCCTTAACTTAGGAATCTTTTCAAAACGTCTTATATGACCTCTTATACACTATATTAGGCCCAGCCTTTGGTTTACTTAGATATGGCTACTATATTGTGATCACTACATCCATTGGATTTGGATACTGGTTTAAAGCAGATTTCTGCAACATCAGTAAAGATGGGATCAATACATGTTGATGATTTCACTCCTATGCAGTTTGTAAATACCCTAGTAGGTTGACTGACAACCTGAACCAGGATTCAGGCACTGGTTACAGTTTGAAGCTTTTTCTTGAGTGGGCACCTTGATAAAAGCCAGTCAATATTAAGGTCACCTAGGAAATATGCATTATTTTACATTATCAAGCATTTCACACACATTATCCAGATACTGACTGTTAGCACTTGGTGGTCTATAGCAGCTTCCCACAAGAATGGGCTTTAGGTGAGGCCGGTAGCCATATTACTTCAACAGTATTTAACATGAGATTCTCTCTAACCTTTACAGGAATGTAAAGGCTGCATATATATAGGCCGCAACACCGCCCCCAGTTGCATTTCTGTCATTTCTGTAGAAATTATAGCCATGTATTGCTACCACTGTATCATCAAAGGTATTATCTAAGTGAGTTTCAGAGATTGATTTCATGAAACTTGTTTCATAGGATATATATGTTAATGTGGGTTATTTTGAGCACTTTTTTGCAATGCTTGATTTATTTAATTGCTTTACTGGGAAGCTTATCAGAAGTAGACATTAACATATTATTTATGTTTGAGCTGATAGTGCAGAGGGAGCTGCACACAGTGGACTTTATACTAGGGCACACCGTCTCAGTGCTAACAGTATGACTCTGGTTCATAGGCACATGATTACTGTATACAATAGCTGTACGATCGAGAGAGGCATTCAGGACAGTTACAGGGACATAATGAAGTTACTTACATTGTGACTGCCAACGCCTAACGGGATAATGTACATTTGCTGCAGCATTACTAAAACTCAGCGACACAATGGTAGGGATTATCTGAGCTGGGCTTGGGTCATTGATAAGTCAGTGTCTCAACACAGGCTTGAAATGTGTGGACAGAGTCCAGGAGCCAAGATGATTTGGATGTAAGCACTAGCTGACAATAATTGACTATTTTTGACTGCTGTCTTATTGACACGTCCTGTAGCTGAGCCAAAATTGAGGACTGAAATGGTACAAAGTCAATTCAAGGACAAAAAGCAGTAGTATCAAAGGTATTTTCGAATGAACATTTGAGACAGCATTAAATAATACAATTGTGTACTCAAAGGCATTCAATTGAACTGTTAAAATAGCATTGAATAATACTATCTCTGCCAGTTTATCGGACACAGATTAAGTATTGGACTAAATAATCATTCTGAATGGAAAATCACCATTTAAATAGTTTCTTAGTCCCAAACTAGCCTTACTCTGGGTCCGGAAAACTGTCCCTATTCTAAGGTATAAACAGTATAGAATTAAAAATAGTTTCCTATACAAAGCCGATACTGGTCTGAACTGTCTCACCTGCAGTGGTTGCCACCGCACTCCCGATCGCAGTATTCACTGTCCCACTCGTGGTTCTGTCTCCCTCCAGGGTTAGGGGCACCTGGGGACTGAGAACCCACACTTTTCTGGTACTCTGACTGTAGGTGGGAAAATCCCTATAGGAGAGAGAGAGAGTGAGGCCATGGCATTAGTTTAAGTTTCTGACAATGTATACTGGGCATATGGAGAGGGGAGAACAAGAGAGAGATGGAGGGGGAGGGGATGGAGAGGGAGAGAAATGGAGAGAAAGGGAGAGATTCCAGCCACAAATGAATAAAACATAGGGGCCATGGTGTTAGCTTTGCAGCTTTTAGTTGATGTGTTGTTCCAACCTGGCCTCAGAGCAAAACTTATTATATATTACTAAAATATGCGCCACTCCGTTTAGTATTGTATGTAACTTTATGTTAGGTTGGATTACCAATGTAACAGCGGTCGTACAATATAATATGAATTGTAGCATGTACAGTGCATTCGGAAAGTATTCAGACCCCATGACTTTTTCCACATTGTTACATTACAGCCTTATTGTAAAATTGATTAAAAAGATTTCCCCCCTAATCAATCTACACACAATACCCCATAATGCCAAACCAAAAGACATTTGCGCAAATTAAAAAAAATATATATAACATTTACATAAGTATTCAGACCCATTTCTCAGTACTTTTTTGAAGCACCTTTGGCAGCGATTACAGCCTTGAGTCTTCTTGGGTATGACGCTACAAGCTTGGCACACCTGTATTTGGGGAGATCCTCTCAAGCTTTGTCAGTTTGGATGGGGAGCGTCGCTGCACAGCTATTTTCAGGTCTCCAGATATGTTAGATCGGGTTCAAGTCCGGGCTGGGCCACTCAAGGACATTCAGCCACTCCTGCATTGTCTTGGCTGTGTGCTTAGGATGGTTGTCCTGTTTGAAGGTGAAACCTTCGCCCCAGTGTGATGCCTTGAGCGCTCTGGAGCAGGTTTTCATCAAGGATCTCTCTGTACTTTGCTCCGTTCATCTTTCCCTCGATCCTGACCAGTCTCCCAGTCCCTGCCTCTGAAAAATATCCCCACAGCATGATGCTGCCACCACCATGCTTCACTGTAGGGATGGTGCCAGGTTTCCTCCAGATGTGACACTTGGCATTCAGGCTAAAGAGCTCAATCTTGATTTCATCAGACCAGAGAATCTTGTTTCTCATGGTCTGAGAGTCTTTTAGGAGCCTTTTGGCAGACTCCAAGTTGGCTGTCATGTGCCTTTTACTGAGGAGTGGCTTCTGTCTGGCCACTCTACCATAAAGGCCTGATTGGTGGAGTGCTGCAGAGATGATGGTCCTTCTGGAAGATTCTCCCATCTCCACAGAGGAACTCTGGAGCTCTGTCTGAGTGACCATCGGGTTCTTGGTCACCTCCCTGACCAAGGCCCTTCTCCCCAGATTGCTCAGTTTGCCCGGGCTGCCAGCTCTAGAAAGAGTCTTGGTGGTTCCAAACTTCTTCCATTTAAGAATGACGGAGGCCACCGTGTTCTAGGGAACCTTCAATGCTACAGAAATCTTTTGGTACCCTTCCCCAGATCTGTGCCTCAACACAATCCTGTCTCGGAGCTCTACGGACAATTTCTTCAACCTCATGGTTTTTATATTATTTTTTATTTCACCTTTATTTAACCAGGTAGGCCAGTTGAGAACAAGTTCTCATTTACAACAGCGACCTGGCCAAGATAAAGCAAAGCAGTGCGACAAAAACTACAACACAGAGTTACACATGGAATAAACAAAAGTACAGTCAATAATAGAAAAATCTATATACAGTGTCTGCAAATGGAGTAAGGAGGTAAGGCAATAAATAGGCCATAGTAGCAAAGTAATTACAATTTAGAAAATTAACACTGGAGCGATAGATGTGCAGATGATGATGTACAAGTAGAAATACTGGTGTGTAAAAGAGCAAAAAAAGTAAATAAAAACAATATGGAGATGAGGTAGGTAGTTGGATGGGCTATTTACAGATGGGCTGTGTACAGCTGCAGCGATCAGTGAGATGCTCAGATAGCTGATGCTTGAAGTTAGTGAGGGAGATATAATTCTCCAACTTCAGCGATTTTTGCAAATTGTTAGTCACTGTCAGCAGAGAACTGGAAGGAAAGGCGGCCAAAGGAAGTGTTGGCTTTGGGGATGACCAGTAAGATATACCTGCTGGAGCGTGTGCTACGAGTGGGTGTTGTTATGGTGACCAGTGAGCTGAGATAAGGCGGAGATTTTCCTAGCAAAGACTTTTAGATGACCTGGAGCCAGTGGGTCTGGCGACTAATATGTAACGAGGGCCAGCCGACGAGAGCATACAGGTCGCAGTGGTGGGTGGTATATGGGGCTTTGGTGACATCTCGGATGGCACTGTGATAGACTGCATCCAGTTTGCTGAGTAGAGTGTTGGAGGCTATTTTGTAAATGACATCGCCAAAGTCGAGGATCGGTAGAAGAGTCAATTTTACGAGGGTATTTTTGGCAGCGTGAGTGAAGGAGGCTTTGTTGCGAAATAGGAAGCTGATTCTAGATTTAATTTTGGATTGGAGATGCTTAATATGAGTTTGGAAGGAGAGTTTACAGTCTAGCCAGACACCTAGGTATTTGTAGTTGTCCACATATTCGAAAGTCAGAACCATCCAGAGTAGTGATGCTAGTCGGGCAGGCGGGTGCGGGCAGCAATTGGTTGAAGAGCATGCATTTACTTTTACTGCGTTTAAGAGAAGTTGGAGGCCATGGAAGGAGTGTTGTATGGCATTGAAGCTCGTTTGGAGGTTTGTTAACACAGTGTCCAAAGAAGGGCCAGATGTGTACAGAATGGTGTCATCTGCATAGAGGTGGATCAAGGAATCACCCACAGCAAGAGCGACATCATTGATATAAACAGAGAAAAGGGTCGGCCCGAGAATTGAACCCTGTGGTAGCCCCATAGAAACTGCCAGAGATCCGGACAACAGGCCCTCCGATTTGACACACTGAACTCTATCTGAGAAGTAGTTGGTGAACCAGGCAAGGCAGTCATTTGAGAAACCAAGGCTGTTGAGTCTGCCGATAAGAATACGGTGATTGACAGAGTCGAAAGCCTTGGCCAGGTCGATGAAGACAGCTGCACAGTACTGTATTTTATTGATGGCGGTTATGATATCGTTTAGTACCTTGAGCGTTGGTGAGGTGCACCCATGACCAGCTTGGAAACCGGGTTTGCACAGCGGAGAAGGTACGGTTTGGATTTGAAATGGTCAGTGATCTGTTTGTTAACTTGGATTTTGAAAACTTTGGAAAGGCAGGGCAAGATGGATATAGGTATGTAACAGTTTGGGTCTAGATTGTCACCCCCTTTGAAAAGGGGGATGACTGCGGCAGCTTTCCAATCTTTAGGAATCTCGGACGATACGAAAGAGAGGTTGAACAGACTAGTAATAGGGGTAGCAACAATGTCGGCGGATAATTTTAGAAAGAGAGCGTCCAGATTGTCTAGCCCAGCTGATTTGTACGGGTCCAGGTTTTGCAGCTCTTTCAGAACATTTGCTATCTGGATTTGGGTGAAAGAGAAGCTGGGGAGGCTTGTGCAAGTAGCTGCGGGGGGTGCGGAGCTGTTGGCCGGCGTTGGGGTAGCCAGGAGGAAAGCATGGCCAGACGTATAGAAATGCAAAATTATCGGTGGTGACAGTGTTTCCTAGCCTCAGTGCAGTAGGCAGTTGGGAGGAGGTGCTCTTATTCTCCATGGACTTTACAGTGTCCCATAACGTTTTGGAGTTAGAGCTGCAGGATGCAAATTTCTGTTTGAAAAAGCTAGCCATTGCTTTCCTAACTGCCTGTGTATATTGGTTCCTGACTTCCCTGAAAAGTTGACATGCACTGACATGCACTGTCAACTGTGGGACCTTATATTTTCGGGCTCCCGAGTGGCGCAGCAGTCTAAGGCACTGCATCTCAGTACAAGAGGCGTCATGGGTCAAATCCAGGCTGCATCACATCTGGATGTGATTGTGAGTCCCATAGGGCGGTGCACAATTGTCCAGGGTAGGGTGTCATTGTACATAACAATTTGTTCTTAACTGACTTGCCTATTTAAATTATATAGACAGGTGTGTGCCTTTCCAAATCATGTCCAATCAATTGAATTTACCACAGGTGGACTGAACAATTTTTGCTCTGAGACCAGGCTGGTTGTTCTTAGTTCTCTGACAACTTATACTGGCATATGGAGAGAGTAGAGAAAGACAGAAGGAGGAGGGGAAGGGATTGACATAGGAAGAGAGAGAGAGAACAGAAGGAGGGAGAGGTTTGCTCTTTACTTAAGGTCTGAATGCCAAATTCTGCTACATTTCTATTTTAGATTAGTTTAATTGCTAATTGGTTTGGCAGCATAGTACCTCAAGCGAGCCAATAACATGTACATTTTAATTTGAGAGAGAGACTAAAGAGAGAGAGCGAGAGAGTGTAACGAGGGGACGGGAGAGATAGTTACTGAGTATAATGTATACATGTTTGTGATGCAAAGCTGAGGAAGGGGAATGTGAATAGAGCTGTTTTCTAAAGCAGACATCATGCATCAACCCTAAGTATTGTAGCTACAGTGGCAAGAACAAGTATGTGAACCCTTTGGAATTACCTGTATTCTGCATAAATTGGTCATACAATTAGATCTGATCTTCATCTAAGTTACAACCAAAGACAAACACAGTCTGCTTAAACCAATAACACACAAACAATGATACGTTTTCATGTCTTTATTGAATACGTTGCATAAACATTCACAGTGCAGGGTGGAAAAAGTATGTGAACCCTTGGATTTAATAATTGGTCGACCCTCTTTGGCAGCAATAATCTCAACCAAACATTTTCTGTAGTTGCGGATCAGACCTGCACAACGGTCAGGTGGAATTTTGGACCATTCCTCTTTACAAAATTGTTTCAGTTCAGCAATATTCTTGCGATGTCTGGTGTGAACCGCTCTCTTGAGGTCATGCCACAGCATCTCAATCGGGTTGAGGTCAGGACTCTGAATGAGCCACTCCAGAAGGCGTATTTTCTTCTGCTGAAGCCATTCTGTTGTTGATTTACTTCTGTGTTTTGGGTCGTTGTCCTGTTGCATCAACCAACTTCTGTTGAGCTTCAATTGGCAGACAGATAGCCTTACATTCTCCTGCAAAATGTCTTGATATACTTAGGAATTCATTTTTCTGTCAATGATAGCAAGCTGTACAGGCCCTGAGGCAGCAAAGCAGTCCCAAACCATGACGACCCCTCCACCATACTTTACAGTTGGGATGAGGTTTTGATGTTGGTGTGCTGTGCTGTGCCTTTTTTTCTCCACACATAGTGTTGTGTGTTCCTTCCAAACAACACAATTTTAGTTTAATCTGTCCACAGAATATTTAGCCAGTAGCGCTGTGGAACATCCAGGTGCTCTTTTGCGAACTTCAGATGTGAAGCAACGTTGTGTTTGGACAGCAATGGGTTCTTCCGTGGTGTCCTGCCATGAACACCATTCATGTTTAGTGTTTTACATAACGTAGACTTGTCAACAGAGATGTTAGCATGTTCCAGAGATTTCTGTAAGTCTTTAGCTGACACTAGGATTCTTCTTAACTTTTGTAACCCTTTCCAGCTTTAAGCAAGTCAACAATTCTTAATCTTAGGTCTTCTGAGATCTATTTTGTTCGAGGCATGGTTCACATCAGGCAATGCTTCTTGTGAATAGCAAACTCACATTTTGTGAATGTTTTCTATAGGGCAGGGCATCCAACATCTCCAATCTCGTCTCATTGATTGGACTCCAGGTTTGCTGACTCCTGACTCCAATTAGCTTTTGGAGAAGTCATTAGCCTAGGGGTTCACATACTTTATCCAACCTACACTGTGAATGTTTAAATTATGTATTCAATATAGACAAGAAAAATACAATAAGTTGTGTGTTATTTAGTTTAAGCACACTGTGTTTGTCCATTGTTGTGAATTATGACAAATGTATGCAGAAATCAAGGTAATTCCAAAGGGTTCACTTCAGATCTTTACATACACCTTAGCCAAATACATTAAACTCAGTTTTTCCTGACATTTAGTCCTCGTAAAAATGCCCTGTCTTAGGTCAGTTAGGATCACCACTTTATTTTAAGAATGTGAAATGTCAGAATAATAGTAGAGAAAATTATTTATTTCAGCTTTTATTTCTTTCATCACATTCCCAGTGGGTCAGAAGTTTACATACACTCAATTAGTATTTGGTAGCATTGCCTTTAAATTGTTTAACTTGGGTCAAACGTTTCGGGTAGCCTTCCACAAGCTTCCCACAATAAGTTGGGTGAATTTTGTCCCATTCCTCCTGACAGAGCTGGTGTAACTGAGTCAGGTTTGTTGGCCTCTTAGCGCGCACACACATTTTAAGTTCTCCCGACAAATGTTCTATGGGATTGAGGTCAGGGCTTTGTGATGGCCACTCCAATACCTTGACTTTGTTGTCCTTAAGCCATTCTGCTTTGGAAGTACAGTGAGGGAAAAAAGTATTTGATCCCCTGCTGATTTTGTACGTTTGCCCACTGACAAAGAAACGATCAGTCTATAATTTTAATGGTAGGTTTATTTGAACAGAGAGACAGAATAACAACAAAAATCCAGAAAAACGCATGTGAAAAATGTTTTAAATGGAATTGCATTTTAATGAGGGAAATAAGTATTTGACCCCTCTGCAAAACATGACTTAGTACTTGGTGGCAAAACCCTTGTTGGCAATCACAGAGGTCAGACGTTTCTTGCAGTTGGCCACCAGGTTAGCACACATCTCAGGAGGGATTTTGTCCCACTCCTCTTTGCAGATCTCCTCTCCAAGTCATTAAGGTTTCAAGGCTGACGTTTGGCAACTCAAACCTTCAGCTCCCTCCACAGATTTTCTATGGGATTAAGGTCTGGAGACTGGCTAGGCCACTCCAGGACCTTAATGTGCTTCTTCTTGAGCCACTCCTTTGTTGCCTTGGCCGTGTGTTTTGGGTCATTGTCATGCTGGAATACCCACTCACGACCCATTTTCAATGCCCTGGCTGAGGGAAGGAGACTCTCACCCAAGATTTGACGGTACATGGCCCCGTCCATCATCCCTTTGATGCAGTGAAGTTGTCCTGTCCCCTTAGCAGAAAAACATCCCCAAAGCATAATGTTTCCACCTCCATGTTTGATGGTGGGGATGGTGTTCTTGGGGTCATAGGCAGCATTCCCTCCTCCTCCAAACACGGCGAGTTGAGTTGATGCCAAAGAGCTCCATTTTGGTCTCATCTGACCACAATCACCCAGATGTCCTCTGAATCATTCAGATGTTCATTGGCAAACTTCAGACAGGCATGTATATGTCCTTTCTTGAGCAGGGGGACCTTGCGGGTGCTGCAGGATTTCAGTCCTTCACGGCGTAGTGTTAACAATTGTTTTCCTAGTGACTATGGTCCCAGCTGCCTTGAGATCATTGACAAGATCCTCCCGTGGAGTTCTGGGCTGATTCCTCACCGTTATCATGATCATTGCAACTCCACGAGGTGAGATCTTGCATAGAGCCCCAGGCCGAGGGAGATTGACAGTTCTTTTGTGTTTCTTCCATTTGCGAATAATCGCACCAACTGTTGTCACCTTCTCACCAAGCTGCTTGGCGATGGTCTTGTAGCCCATTCCAGCCTTGTGTAGGTCTACAATCTTGTCCCTGACATCCTTGGAGAGCTCTGGTCTTGGCCATGGTGGAGAGTTTGGAATCTGATTGATTGATTGCTTCTGTGGACAGGTGTCTTTTATACAGGTAACAAACTGAGATTAGGAGCACTCCCTTTAAGAGTGTGCTCCTAATCTCAGCTCGTTACCTGTATAAAAGACACCTGGGAGCCAGAAATCTTTCTGATTGAGAGGGGGGGTCAAATACTTATTTTCCTCATTAAAATGTAATTCCATTTATAACATTTTTCACATGCGTTTCTTGATTTTTTGGGGATGGTGTTCTTCGGCTTGCAAGCCGGTGGTTTTGGAGTGCCTATCAGAAGCTTCTAAAGCCATTACATCATTTTCTGGAATTTTCCAAGCTAGTTAGAGGTACAGTCAACTTAGCGCATGTAAACTTCTGACACACTGGAATTGTGATACAGTGAATTATAAGTGAAATAATCTGTCTGTTAACAATTGTTTGAAAAATTACTTGTGTCATGCACAAAGTAGATGTCCTAACCGACTTGCCAAAACTGTAGTTTGTCAACATGAAATGTGTGGAGTGGTTGAAAAACAAGTTTTAATGACTCCAAACTAAGTGTATGTAAACCTCCGACTTCAACTGTACGTTTTTAAATCAAGCTTAGCATTCATTTTTACATGCCGCCGATACATATGAAAACTATCGCCCCTGAGGAGCACGGAGCTAACAATATTTTTTCTAAAGGAGCAGGTGCTATTTTTGTGGTAATGCGCTGCGTTTGCTGAACTAAACCGTGTCCCTATCCAACCTTGCACACATCATTGTTTCACTACTGTTTTTACTCAACGTTCTACACTTAATTCTGATTCTGGACTAGTCATACTGTTTAGCTAATAATGGAATTGGTAATGGAATGCTGATCCAAACTAGTTACAGAGAACCAATGGTTATAAGTTGTTTGGAAATAGGAATTAGTAATTTAATAGAATCTCTATGGTTCATACTCTCTCTCCACACTAGCCTACTGAAAAGTAAGCATGTCCACTATTCCTTCATTACCTTTGCTGATATGATATATGCTGTTGATATCGGCACTCCCAGAGTCACACTAACCTGCTGGCCAGGAGGAGGTGAGTGAAGGGAGGCCTGGAGTCCCATCTGGTGGGAAATGATTGGCTGGGACTGGCCGTGCTGCATGCGGATTGGCTGGTTGAGGAGGGAGTTCTGGTGCAGGGAGAGCTGTTGGTGCAAGGGCGGGCTGATCTGGAAGGAGGAAGGGGGAGAGGCACTAATGCTGGGCAGCATCTGAGACTGGCTGAGGGTCCGGGAGAGGGCGTGACGCGGTGCCCCCGCGTAGCTCTGCAGGTCCGACAGGGGGAAGCCCCCTGGCCCCAGACTGTAGGGGGAGGAGGGCTGGGGTGGCACGCTGTACAGGGGCGGATTGGGGGGCATCATGTGGGAGGAAGGCTGGCTCGTCTGGACACTTTTTGTCTCCACAGGGTCATTGTAGGTCTGAGGACAGAGGGGAAGACAAGAGGGACAAAAAGGACAGTTAAAATAGGTATTACCCAATATACTACACAACTAAATTATATTTGTGAGATACAGGTATGTCAATGCAAATATATTACCCAATACATTACACAACTAATACACTAAATTGGTAGAACATATGAATACATCATCCACTCAGGTCCCTCTATGTGAAAATCATGATGTTTAGTTCATTTCAGCATGGAAGCCGCATCCCCTGAGCTGCTTCATTTCATTAGACATTCCATCCTTTCATAGACTTTAAATGGCAAACGTATATGTATACGTTGCTGCGGTATGAAATATGTTCAGGCACTCTCATTAGCTGTCACAGTTGTTGAGGTGAGCTATCGCTGTCTGCTATTTGGTAATGGCGCACATACTGTTTATTGAACAGAGCCAGAGAAATAATCAATGGAAAGATGGATAGAAGACTAAAGACGAGGGAGATACATTTGCAGGTCAAGTGGAAAATGAAATGGTAAAGAATGGTGAGAGAGGGGTGGGAGTGAACTGTGTGTGTGCTCCCTTCCAAGCACTGAACAACTACAACTGAAAGCAGTACTATTTTATACTATACTATACTATACTATACTATACTATACTATACTACTAAGCCTATTCTATGAACAACAGGTGAGTATTATTTGTGGAGATTTAGAAATGTGAAACTTCCCCTTTAAAGGGACAGGTAGTAACAAGGTAAGGAAACCAATCATTTATCATTTGGGTTAACTATCCCAGTATGTGTCCTTTGGTGGGATGAAAAGCACTAAACTCCACTTTGACTTTCTGAATGAATGAACCTCGTTAACTTGGAGCTTTTAAACGAGACATTTACTGTAGTCATCAAGCTCCATTTGTGTATTCTCTTCCCCCCAACATAGATTATCAGTGTGCGTCACAAACAAAATGGTAACAGGTGCACGCCGAACGCACCGGGCACGTGACTCGTCCAAAATGTCACTCTGCCGTTTTCTAATTACCTTCAATTCCTCTGTCCTTGATTCCCACTTCTCTTCAGCAATTTAAACACACTATTTAAAGAGGACTCATGTTGAATGGCTACATGTACTACGTGTCTTGTTGTGAGTGGCGGTGAATGAATCGTAGATTTACAGTTTTTTTCTGCCTGTTTTAATTTCTTTTAAAGGCCTGCCAATCTGCACACGCATCAATCAAGCCCTTGAATACGAGATGTGTCAGAAAGCAATATTTAATTACGCAAACGAGTGGTGAGAATGGGCTTTATTAAAGGGGAAAAACCTGCAACTGGTAAAGAGAGAGGTTGATGAATAAACTGTTCATGCCTTAATCAAGGCATTTGTTTTGGGCTTGTAAGCCTTGGAGGAAGTGGGAGGCCATGGGGACCGATGGGAGTGTTTAACATGGTAATGCAATTTGGGTTAATGTGAAGGAAAACAATGTAGTGAAGACATGGAAATGGTCGAAATAGGTGCTTGTCACTAACATTTTTAGTAGAATCTATTATGATGCAATCCTACTGTATATTATGCATCTAATCCGGTTCTGAATTTGTACTTTAGGACTCATAGTTGAGAAAGCACGGACATTAATTGATTATCTTGTCTAAAGTCTAAATATATAAGTATACTGTATATGATAAGTTGAATACAGCATGTCTAAATATCTAGGGGAAAGAGGAAAGGTTTTAACAATGATTGGATGAAGCAATGTTACACATGTGAAGGCATCTCCATATACTATTAGTACATTACAGTACTGTATATCAAATCCATGAAATCCAATTCAGATCGGAATTCAACTCAACTCAGATTTTCTTTTCAGACCTCCTACAACCACTCGTTTTCTACTCTGTACTGGAAATGTTTGGTGTCAGTATTGCCAGAGCAGCTATCAAATCTCATCTCCAAAACCCAGAATACAGTCAAAGAAACAGTCGATATGAGGCAGCCTCAGGCAGTTCCTCAGGCAGTTCCTCAGGCAGTTCCTCAGGCAGTTCCTCAGGCAGTTCCTCAGGCAGTTCTTCAGTCAGTTCCTCAGGCAGTTCCTCAGGCAGTTCCTCAGGCAGTTCCTCAGTCAGTTCCTCAGGCAGTTCCTCAGGCAGTTCCTCAGTCAGTTCCTCAGGCAGTTCCTCAGGCAGTTCCTCAGGCAGTTCCTCAGGCAGTTCCTCAGGCAGTTCCTCAGGCAGTTCCTCAGGTGGCAGAACCAGGAGCCACCATACTGATCAATGCTCACTCATGCCTCCACACACACACACAGACACAGACACAGACACAGACACACACACACACACACACACACACACACACACACACACACACACACACACACACACACACACACACACACACACACACAGAGACACACACACTTGCTCATTCACATGAACACGCATACGTAAGAACACACATAGGCATTTCTCTCATGCACACACACAGATACACACAGAAACACACACAGACACACAGACACACACACGCACACACACAGAAACACACACAGAAACACAGACACACACACAGACACACACAAAGACACACAGACACAGACTCACACACACAGACACACACAGACACACACAGCCACACACACACAGTCCCCACCCCCCACACACACCTTTCGTCCATCCCTTCCTCTTGCCGTGTTGCAAATAACACAGACGAATAAAGGTGTGTGTGTCTGTGTGCGTGTGTCTGTGTGCGTGTGTCTGTGTGTGTGTGTGTTTCTGTGTGCGTGTCTATGTGTGTGTGTGTGTCTGTGTGTGTGTGTGTGTGTTAGGGCCCTAATTTTCACCGTTCTCTTCAGAGCATACACACATAAACCTTCTCCAGCAGGGCTGCACAGAGCCCCTACCCTAGGATGAGAGAAGAATTCTCCATCTAATTTATTATCCCTTATATCACCACTGACCCATGTATATCAGAGACGTGACCCTCCCCCCGCCATTACCTTGGTAACCAGAGTGGCTCGGTACGTGGCCAGGGCTTTTAGGTACTCCTTCTTCGCTGCCTCTGTTTTCCTCTTGTAGCCCTGCGAGAGAGAGACAAACAGCAACAAAGCAGTGGTAAGTGACAAGGTGCTAACTAGTCTAAGCATTTTAAATTACATTTTGGTAATTTAGCAGACAAACATGAACAAATACTCTAGTATATACTATGATATAAATACTATAGTATTCACTGTAGTGTTTTTGCAGACTTTCCTGTAGTATTCACTCTAGTATTTACTGTAGTATATTGTAGCATTTACCGTTAACTATCGTATAAATACTGTAGTAAAAGAAAACTGTAGTATATACTATATTATACAATGAGTTGGTCTAATCCTAAATGCTGACTGGTTAAAACCGCATTCCAGCCGGTGTCTATTCCACAAGTTACCACCGGCTAAATCTATGACTTTAAAATGCCTATTTCATCTAACTGAGCGATCCACTGTCTCATCAGCCCAGCCAGGTACTTTATAAACTTGATCTCCACTATAAAAAGCATCTAGACATTATCTCACATTTCTTTTAGACTAACATTTAGTTTTCATCAGCGATTTGTATAAACCTTAGTATCTGTCTCTCAGACATTTGCAACATTGTTTCAATATTCAAATTCGATCTCCAGCTGTTCCATAGTAATGAACGTGTCGGGAGTCAGGGCGAGACAGAAAGGAAGACAGGCAGCGTTTCTCAGCCTGTCGAAATCCTGAATCAGCTGGCATGATTCTTATAGATATATTGTATACAAAGAAATGTAAATTGAAGAAAGGTAAAACGAAATGAAGTGCAGCTAGTTTGCAGTCATTGTGAAGTGATTGTGTTAGCTGTGTTGTTGGCTAGCTCCTCTGAACACTACCCTGACAAGTGAGCACATTTTCTATGTGAAATTGTGCCTCATTAGCTCATTGTTATGGATGTATCTAAAGAAATGTCAATAGAAAATAGTCAATAGAAAATGCGGCTACTTTGCTGTTATTCTGGCTGCACTTTTTGACGTGACTGTAAGTTAGCCATAGTTGGCTAGCTAGCAAGCAAGGGATACAAACGTTGCCAGCCAGTATGGCAGTGGAACATTTAGAACAAATGACTAGGTCGCGTCCATAAATACAGAACAAAAAGTCTGAACGACTCTAGCAACTGAACCGACAGAATGTTATGATATATTGGCACGGTTTGCCATCCCTCGGCTTCTTCTCGGGCCTAACAACACCCATGCCAATATATCCTCCATACACTCCATACACATTTGCACACACTGTACATAGATTTTTCTATTGTGTTATTAACTGTACGTTTGTTTATCCCATGTGTAACTCTGTGTTGTTGTTTTTGTTGCACTGCTTTGCTTTATCTTGGCCAGGTTACAGTTGTAAATGAGAACTTGTTCACAACTAGCCTACCTGGTTAAATAAAGGTGAAATAAAAAAAATATAAAAAATGAATAAAAAACGGCTTCTTGGGCATTATCAATTAAGTAATTACTGTAGTGTTTTTGTTTTATTATCTTTATCTTCTCTTTCAGGAAAACTACTGGAGAAACGCTAAAAGAGCAAATGTTCCATAACCTGTAGATAAGCAAGACTGCAGTCTGAACAGAGGGTTCAGAGGTCCCACACTGTTCTATAACCTGTAGATAAGCAAGACTGCAGTCTGAACAGAGGGTTCAGAGGTCCCACACTGTTTTTTTAACCTGTAGATAAGCAAGACTGCAGTCTGAACAGAGGGTTCAGAGGTCCCACACTGTTCTATAACCTGTAGATAAGCAAGACTGCAGTCTGAACAGAGGGTTCAGAGGTCCCACACTGTTCTATAACCTGTAGATAAGCAAGACTGCAGTCTGAACAGAGGGTTCAGAGGTCCCACACTGTTCCATAACCTGTAGATAAGCAAGACTGCAGTCTGAACAGAGGGTTCAGAGGTCCCACACTGTTCCTTAACCTGTAGATAAGCAAGACTGCAGTCTGAACAGAGGGTTCAGAGCTCCCACACTTTTCTCTAACCTGTAGATAAGCAAGACTGCAGTCTGAACAGAGGGTTCAGAGCTCCCACACTGTTCTATAACCTGTAGATATGCAAGACTGCAGTCTGAACAGAGGGTTCAGAGCTCCCACACTGTTCCATAACCTGTAGATAAGCAAGACTGCAGTCTGAACAGAGGGTTCAGAGGTCCCACACTTTTCCATAACCTGTAGATAAGCAAGACTGCAGTCTGAACAGAGGGTTCAGAGGTCCCACACTGTTCTATAACCTGTAGATAAGCAAGACTGCAGTCTGAACAGAGTGTTCAGAGTTCCCACACTGTTCTATAACCTGTAGATAAGCAAGACTGCAGTCTGAACAGAGGGTTCAGAGCTCCCGAACTGTTATATAAACTGTACATAAGCAAGACTGCAGTCTGAACAGAGGGTTCAGAGCTCCCACACTGTTCCATAACCTGTAGATAAGCAAGACTGCAGTCTGAACAGAGGGTTCAGAGGTCCCACACTGTTCTATAACCTGTAGATAAGCAAGACTGCAGTCTGAACAGAGTGTTCAGAGTTCCCACACTGTTCTATAACCTGTAGATAAGCAAGACTGCAGTCTGAACAGAGGGTTCAGAGCTCCCACACTTTTCTCTAACCTGTAGATAAGCAAGACTGCAGTCTGAACAGAGGGTTCAGAGCTCCCACACTTTTCTCTAACCTGTAGATAAGCAAGACTGCAGTCTGAACAGAGGGTTCAGAGGTCCCACACTGTTAGTCTGAAAAGAGGGTTCAGAGCTCCCACACTGTTCCATAACCTGTAGATAAGCAAGACTGCAGTCTGAACAGAGGGTTCAGAGCTCCCACACTTTTCCATAACCTGTAGATAAGCAAGACTGCAGTCTGAAAAGAGGGTTTAGAGCTCCCACACTGTTCCATAACCTGTAGATAAGCAAGACTGCAGTCTGAACAGAGGGTTCAGAGGTCCCACACTGTTCCATAACCTGTAGATAAGCAAGACTGCAGTCTGAACAGAGGGTTCAGAGCTCCCGAACTGTTATATAAACTGTACATAAGCAAGACTGCAGTCTGAACAGAGGGTTCAGAGGTCCAACACTGTTCCATAACCTGTAGATAAGCAAGACTGCAGTCTGAACAGAGGGTTCAGAGGTCCCACACTGTTCTATAACCTGTAGATAAGCAAGACTGCAGTCTGAACAGAGGGTTCAGAGCTCCCACACTTTTCTATAACCTGTAGATAAGCAAGACTTCAGTCTGAATAGTGTTCAGAGTTCCCACACTGTTCTATAACCTGTAGATAAGCAAGACTGCAGTCTGAACAGAGGGTTCAGAGCTCCCACACTGTTCTATAACCTGTAGATAAGCAAGACTGCAGTCTGAACAGAGGGTTCAGAGGTCCCACACTGTTCCATAACCTGTAGATAAGCAAGACTGCAGTCTGAACAGAGGGTTCAGAGCTCCCGAACTGTTATATAAACTGTACATAAGCAAGACTGCAGTCTGAACAGAGGGTTCAGAGGTCCAACACTGTTCCATAACCTGTAGATAAGCAAGACTTCAGTCTGAATAGTGTTCAGAGTTCCCACACTGTTCTATAACCTGTAGATAAGCAAGACTGCAGTCTGAACAGAGGGTTCAGAGCTCCCACACTTTTCTATAACCTGTAGGGAAGACAATGTATGGTCTATATTTGGCATATAGGTTTCTAACTTATAGGTGTCACAAAATGGGATATGGGGGAGGGGAATGGGAGGTTTATATGCAAATGAAATGCTCTAGTAGTTACTATAGTTAAAAGTGTTTTTGTAGACATTACTGTAGTGCTTACTACAGTTGTTACTACAGCAGTTTTTTTTCTCCAGATTATACTGTAGCATTTACTATTCTAAAGAATACTAAACCATTTAATAGTAAGTTCTACACATTATTAAGGGATACTACAGTGTGTAGCATAGTATTCTGCAGTATGTCACGCTCGTCGTGTAAAGAACTGGACCAAGGTGCAACACGGACTGAGTTCCACATCTTTTAATCACTGTATGGAACGTACAAAACAATAAACAACGACCTGACCGTAACGACCTGACCGTAACGACCTGACCGTAACGACCTGACCGTAACGACCTGACCGTAACGACAGTGTAGAACCCACCGGTACTCCCACACAAACAATGACCCACACCGCAAGTGGGGAAAAGAACAAACATATATATGGTCCCCAATTAGAGGTAACGACACTCAGCTGCCTCTAATTGGGAACCATCAACAAACCAAACCTAGAAAATAAAACAAAAAACACCCCTGCTCACGTCCTGACCAAAACCACCATAGAGCAGCCAAAAGGGCTATCTATGGCCAGCACGTGACAGTATACTACAGTTTACTATAGAATTCTATAGTAAGCACTGTAGTATTGTATAGTAAAAGGTAGTCTTCTAAAATCACTCTGTTTTCTTGTTGTAGCCAGGCAAGAGACAAACAGAAACAAAGCAATGGTCTGTTTTTTACATTACATTTTCATAATTTAGAAGATGCTCCTTTTAGGCTAGGCTAGGCATTTTACATACATTTTTATCATTTAGCAGTCACTCTTTTTTAAGTACAGGGCTAAAAGCCCTGGGGTCCTGTTCGGGAGGGTGTTACAGAAGTTTCAGATAGAAATGTTGTTATGAATAAATTCATATGATTTATATGTTTAATGACTAAATGATTTATACGTTTAAAGTAATGCGTTTAAAGTAATGATAGGACAGTATTTTACCTTGTCTCTGTATAATGGGTTGAATGTTTGTGCATAAGAAAGTAGGAACTGTTGACAGACAGTTTGTGACAGACAACTCATGACCATTGTGATACTGATAACATTAACTCTGGACCACTGTGAAACTGATGACAGACAACTCGTGACCACTGTGTAACTGATTACAGGAAGGAGGCCTCCCCTCCCAGGGAGGGGAGAAACCGCTAGGCTTGCAAATAAATTAGGAAACATGTGACAGAAGATGATAAGCGATGTATGTGTTGGATAAAATTGTGAAACAGCATTTTCATTATCAGAGAGAAGGAGGGACATTTATGACGCTTTGAGTGATATATAAACTGATGTGCATGGAATAATGTTTAGAGCTCTCCCGAATAAACATACTGACAATTGTAGACTGGGCTTCTGTCTGTTTCATTTTAACCAGTATCTTACAAATTCTGGGTTACAGACTGAGTAGTTCAATTAAAGTTCGGTTTATGAACATTGAGAACATAATTCTCGTAACAAATGTATAATGTAGAACAGAAATGATTGTCTGTCAGGTTGAATGGAGGATTTTGTCTACAACATTCTGAACGTTTCACCACACTGAATTCAACTCTGGTCCCTATTCCTTCCCAACCTAGAAGACACAATATTTGACTCAATGATGCATATAGTATCAATACCATGTGATCCACTGGAAAAAGAAACATCCCATTCAGTTTTGTGTTGGTTTTCCCACAGTGATCGAATATGTCTGGAGAGGACATATTGAGGAGGAGAGGGATAACAGGGGGAGACGTGGCGTTTAGAGAGAGAGAGGGGTGTGGTGAAATAAATCTAGAAAACACTATTTGACACTCTGCATTTTGCTTCACCGTTTTTGCCTCCATTGAAGCAACACATCGCTAAATAACAGTTGATTTCCCATCAAAGCATCAAGACGAGACAAAAATTCCAAACAGCGTTAGGCAATGGACATCCGTCGAACAAACCTCAAATGATACATGTTCAGAAGGGTGAATTTAAGTTAATATAATAGCGTGTCAGTCATGTGGGGTTGCCAGCGGTTGCCGAAGCTGAGACTGAGGCCCCTCGTTCCTTTCTGATGGTAAGAAAACAAGAGTCCATCCTTAAATGGATGAAAAAGTCCTTGCCTGTGTCCCAAATGACACCCTACTTACTAAACAGTGCATTACTTTCAAGTACAGTAGTGCACTGTGTAGGGAATACGTTGGCATTTGGGATGCACATTCCCACTCTTGGATTCTCTAGGGAGTCCTTCTACAAAATAGACTGCATGAGCAGAGAGAGGATAATTCAAGTTCCCTTTATAGAGCTCTTATAGCCAGGTGGTTCTCTGATAGAGACGGGTTAGAATTACCATTAGGCATTCATACGTTGCAAAATGCACACAGACAAGCACACATGGGTGTGCTCACACCTGAAAGACACAGACACACACAGTGCATGAGGCACACACACACACACACACACACACACACACACACACACACACACACACACACACACACACACACACACACACACACACACACACACACACACACACACACACACACATACACACACACACACACACACACACTTGCACTGCAGCCTTCTATAGGGGGAGTAAAAAGAGACTTTTGCAGTAAGAACTGATGTGTATCCTCCCATCTTAATCATATATATGCAGTATTCTATTCTCTCCCTCTAATGGCATGAAAGTCAAAATAGATCGAGTGGAGGGAGGAGGAGGGGAGTGACCATATATGGTGATGTGTCATCCTTGTCTGCTTTGTTTCCACATTACATATATTCATATCGAAATCTGTTAATATATACAAAAACATCTGGACATATATCTTAATCCTAGAACAAAAAAAATGAACAGACTGTGATGATATTTCTGTGTTGGAAGTTGCAACCTTAGCTCCTCAGCCCTTAAATAATGATAGAGCCGGCGCTGCCTATTTAATGAACCCCTAAGTACTCCCAGCAGCTTTCATTTCAAATTCATTTAACACAGCTAATGATTCGTCCGACGACGGGTACTTTTAAATAAATTACCATGCCTAAGGATTCTCTAATTATTCCAAAGTGAGTGGATTCATTAGCGATTGAAGCCGTCAGAGGCTGCAGGTCGGGATGAATTAGAAATAACAAAGCTTCAAGGGAGCATATGCCACGGTCGTAATCCTGACACGGGGGGGTGTCCCGCAAGAATTAGCCGGTAATTGTACCTTAATGAAATCTTCTTGTTTGATAACCAGTTAATTATAGGAGACAATAACTCCTGAACCCTTGCCAACACCAACTGAGTGATTACCCCCACAATCCCCCCATCTCCCCCACAAGGAAGATAGAGAGAGACAGAGAAGGGATAGATGGAAGGAGAGATAGGGAGAGACAGAGAAGAGATAGACAGAGGGAGAGATAGGGAGAGACAGAGAAGAGATAGACAGAGGGAGAGAGAGGGATAGACAGAGGGAGAGAGAGGGAGAGACAGAGAAGGGATAGACAGAGGGAGAGAGAGGGAGAGACAGAGAAGAGATAGACAGAGGGAGAGATAGGGAGAGACAGAGAAGTGATAGACAGAGGGAGAGACAGAGAAGGGATAGACAGAGGGAGAGACAGGGAGAGACAGAAAAGAGATAGACAGAGGGAGAAAGAGGGAGAGACAGAGAAGGGATAGACAGAGGGAGAGAGAGGGAGAGGTTGGGGGGAGGAGGGAGAAAGAGAGGGGTAATTTTAGGAGGTAGGGTGAGTTAGAGGGGAAAGGGAAAGAGAGGTAATTGAAGGAGGTAGGGGCGAGGGAGAGGAGAATAGGATGGAAAAAGAGAGGAAGAGGGGGATTGAAGGAGGTAGAGCGATTAAGAAATAGTTAGAAAGAAAGAGAGAGAGAAAAAGAGAGAGAGTGAGATGCAGAAAGGGGCGTAAGAAATATAGAGGGTTTGGTTCAAAATCTTGTCGTTTGCCAGAACAACTGTGTTTCTCTCTCTCTCTCTCTCTCTCTCTCTCTCTCTCTCTCTCTCTCTCTTCTGACCTTTCACGGAAGCACACCTACAACACAACAGACTCAATTAAATAAAGCTAAGCACTTCTTTCCCCTTTATAACTGTTTCCTTTATAGCCGTAAAACTGGGGATTCATCTGAATCTGAACAACAAAAACAATAACTAGTTTTTTTCTTTTGGAGGTGCTGGAACACATAGTCACCTTGAGGAATAACAAAGACAAATTCATCGATTGATCTTAGACCACAAAGCAGAGACCTCAGGGGATGAAATACTCTATATGAGAAAATAAAGTTTCCGATGAGGCGACGAACATGAAATACATTTAAAAAAAGATGCTTCTAATATGCTCAAGCACAGCTTGGCAAACAATAAGTCATGCAGTACAAAATAACTAAAGGTGAACCGAGCTCACAGAATAACATAGTTTATGATGTTGCTAAATAGGATACCAAATAAGATTCAGTGCTGCTATTTTATCATTTCATTTGGGAATTGCTTGTTTTCTAACACAGGTCATTGTAAACATAGGGCATTCATTTGTTAAAACAAATATGTCTGCGGCAATGAAATGTGTTTACATTCTAGTTATGCTGGCTCCAGAGGGCCTGTGACATAAAAGTACACCTCATCAATACTGTAGAACTGACAACAGTCAAACTCTAGAAGAAACAGCACTCATCAGTTTGAAAGGGGAGATTCTTTTTTTATTTATTCAGGAAATACTGAAAATGTCTGTATAGAAATAGGCAGTCTATAGCTCCATTTCTAAGGCCCTTCCAATATGGTGGCCAATTTTATTAGATATATTGTTGCTGATGAAAAAGTGCTTTTAATAGAATTGATGGTGTCACTCAGAGGAAGAAGCTCCTCCCCTTCGCATAATGTAGGTATGTGTAATCATCTACTTTGTATCATGATGACATCATCATCTCAAGTTGATTTGGCCATTGTGGGCTAAAGAATGTGATTTAACACATGACAGCACAACCCAATTGAGTACAATTAAGTATAGAACAACATATCAAATTATTATTTCAACGGGATGAGTTTCCCTTTAACAGTCTTTTATTTATTTTTTTACAGATAATCCTCCTGTGAAGGACAAACCCCATTCAATGTATTCTTTGTTTGGAGAATAAAATGACATCAGAAAAAGAATACAGAGTGTTGAACATAAAATGTTGAAAGAGCCAGGACACCAGAGGGTTAAGAACCCAGAAAACAATAACATTTCAGGAACAGATGTCCTTGAGGCGGATTCAAGGACGAGGCAATTGCTAATCTAGTATTCTCAGCATGATCAAATCACCAGGGCAACAGATATAAATAAAAGTGCAGGAAATGAAGAATTCGCATTCAAGGGTGTCAGGAGCAAAATGAAGATTCATGCTGAACAGGGCCTGGTGAAGGAGGCAAGAATTAACTGCAAATAAAAGGACACCCAGCCTCCCAATGTCCAGCTGTACAAAGTAGGTTTGGGGAAAAACACACTTACAGAGGGAGATACGGTGTGCGATGGCGATGCACTTTGTCATAGAGACAGGTGCTTTTATTTGACACGCAATAGGTCCCTGCCCGAGTGGATATTCTAAAAATAAGAGTCTTGTTTTGGACCGACATCATCAGAAGATCTCATTTGTTGCTATGGGGCCCAAGTTTCTTAAACTTGACATTGCTGTAACCCTATGGGAAGAAGTATCAACAGTAATTACACTACACTTGCATTGCCATTGTAATTGATGTGTAATAATGACATTTACATTGAGTATATACTTCATGAATAACATCTCGTTCCTTCATACACGACATGCATCATATAAGCCAGGCATCACATAAACCATGCATCACATAAGCCAGGCATCACATAAGCCAGGCATCACTTAAACCAGGCATCACATAAGCCAGGCATCACATAAGCCATGCATCACATAAGCCAGGCATCACTTAAACCAGGCATCACATAAGCCAGGCATCACATAAGCCATGCATCACATAAGCCAGGCATCACATAAGCCAGGCATCACTTAAACCAGGCATCACATAAACCAGGCATCACATAAGCCATGCATCACATAAGCCAGGCATCACATAAGCATATTGAGAGCTTGGGACTATAAGGTTCTATCTGCATTTCTGTCAAAAATGTAGTTATTGACATTAGCCCTGTTCTGTTCAATGCTCTGTACCTTCGGAAAGTATTCAGACCCATTGACTTTTCCACATTTTGCTACGTTACAGCCTTATTCTAAAATGGATTAAATCAAATGTTTTCTTCAGCAATGTACACATAATGACAAAGGAAAAAATGTATTAAAAAGTATAATCGAAAATACCTTACTTACATAAGTATTCAGATCCTTTGCTATGAGACTCGAAATTGAGCTCAGGTGCATCCTGTTTCCATTGATCATCCTTGAGATGAGTCCATCTGTGGTAAATTCAATTGATTGGACATGATTTGGAAAGGCACATACCTGTCTATATACTGTAGCAGAAATGTTTTGGTACCCTTCCCCGGATCTGTGCCTCGACACAATCCTGTCTTGGGGCTCTACAGACAATTCCTTTGACCTTATGGCTTGGTTTTTGCTCTGACATGCACTGTCAACTGTGGGACCTGCAGCATTTAAGGTACCCAAGAACACAGTGTCCTCCATCATTCTTAAATGGCAGAAGTTTGGAACCACAAAGACTCTTCCTAGAGCTGGCTGCCTGGCCAAACTGAGCAGTTGGGGAAGAAGGACCTTGGTCGATGGCGATGCACCAAGTACCTGACGGTCACTCTGACAGAGCTTTAGAGTTTCTCTGTGGAGATGGGAGAACCTTCCAGAAGGACAACCATCTCTGCAGCACACCACCAATCAGGCCTTTATGGTAGAGTGGCCAGACGGAAGCCACTCCTCTGTAAAAGGCACATTACAGCCTGCTTAGAGTTTGCCAAAAGGCACCTAAAAACTCTCAGACCATGAGAAACAAGATTCTCTGGTCTGATGAAACCAAGATTGAATGCAAAGCGTCACGTCTGGAGGAAACCTGGCACCATCCCTATGGTGGAGCATGGTGGTGGCAGCGTCATGCTGTGTGGAGTTTTTTAGCGGCAGGGACTGGGAGACTAGTACTGTGAGATCCTTGATGAAAACCTGCTCCAGAGTGCTCAGGACCTCAGACTGGGGCAAAGGTTCACCTTCCAACAGGACAACGACCTTAAGCACACAGCCAAGACAACGTAGGAGTGGCTTCAGGACAAGTCTCTGAATGTCCTTGAGTGGCCCAGCAAGAGCTCGGACTTGAACCCAATTGAACATCTCTGCAACGCTCCCCATCCAACCTGACAGAGCTTGAGAGGATTTGTAGAGAAGAATGGGAGAAACTCCCCAAATACAGGTGCGCCAAGCTTGTAGTGTCATACCCAAGAAGACTCAAGGCTGTAATCGCTGCCATAGGTACTTCAACAAAGTACTGAGTAAAGGGTCTGAATACTTATGTAAATGTGATATTTCAGTTTCGTATTTTGAATAAATTAGCAACAAAACCAATTTAATACATTTTAGAATAAGGCTGTAACGTAACAAAATGTGGAAAAAGTCTAATGGTCTGAATACTTTCCGAATGCACTGTATTACTCTAAATACCGCAATGCATGTTGTTAAGTTCAAAAGAATGCAAGATAAACATTGCTGGCACCATTCAAACCAATGAGGGTTCGGAACTTTAAAGCCAATTATCTGAGAATAATATTTTTGCAGATAGAGCCTTCTAGTCCCAAGCTATCATCTTTGGTTGTTTTGTTTCCAACCCAGTTAATCTATGGTGCAATTCATATGGTGCAATATTTCACAGTATTCACAATTTTATTGGTGCTAAATATGAAAATGAAATGCATGGAAATGATAAGTTGCTGTACCTGTACGTGTTCCACAGTTCAAAGTTCAAATCAAGGCAAATTAAGGACATTTTCATGATAATCATGATGCCCTTTCACTGCTTGTCATACCATTAAAAACAGACTGCATTGAAACAATCTGGGAGCATTCATTTCTCCTACAGACCCCTCCCATGGGCTAAAATGGACAGATCCTAATAAATTAGATATTAAAGTGACAGTTCAGCCCGAAATTAAAGTTCATCAGATGTTATCAGGCTTAAAAATTGATCTATTAATGAGATCAGTCCATATCCACACCATCGGTAGCGTAGATGCAGCTATGTGGACGAGGTCTGGAAACATCTGACACATTTTGATTTTGAAGTGAACTATCACTTTAAGGTTGATGGATGTGCTACTATTTGTGACTACAAATGAGATATTGATTTTCTTTCACATGAGCCTTTATTCTGCCTCCCCCTCTATGGCTAGAACAAAGATGATTGTCTAAGGTTTGTTGTTGGTTTAACTATTGTTTTCTGTGATTACTGTGTGAATATAACATTTCTCATTGACAGGAGATTCTATGGAGCTCGTGTTCTGACACGTGAGGTGTTGGCTAGAGATGACTGTGTTTACTGACATTTAGCTACATTGTGATTGTTGTAAATATACTGTTTCTACGATATACTGTAGGCCTCCATGGTTCTGGCTGGAAGAAGCACCTGAAGTGAAGGTTGGCCATGTTGTGTGCCGTCATGTTGTGTACCTTTATGTTGTGTTTTACTGATCATATATCATATGGGGCGGCAGGTAGCTTAGTGGTTAGAGTGTTGGACTAGTAATCGAAAGGTTGCAAGATCGAATCCCTGAGCTGACAAGGTAAAAATCTGCCATTCTGCCCCTGAACAAGGCAGTTAACCCCCTGTTCTTAGGCTGTCATTGTAAATAAGAATTTGTTCTTAACTGACTTGCCTAGTAAAATAATATGTATTTGTCCTGGTGTTAATGTTATTATATCAGGAATGCAATTATGTCATTAAGAGCTGCAAAACTTTATCCACTCGTTTCGGAGTGTGTGTGTTTAATGGTGTATGTGTACCTGTTTTGCCTCCTCCCCCAGGCTGTCCCACATGGAGGCCACGATCTTGGACACGTCCCCGAAAGTGGCGTTGGGGTTGGAGCTCTTGATGGCCGCCTGGGTGTCCCTGAAGAAGAGGGCATAGGCCGACACGGGCTTCGACGGCTCGTTGGGGTCCTTTTTCTTCTTCTTCTTCTGCGGTTTGGTCTTGGGCTTCATCATCTCTGAGGAAGGACGCTTCTCGCCCGTCATCTGAAAGAAGATTTAAAATGCATTTGTCTCACCTGTCTTTCTGTTTGAAAACTGAACAAGAAGACAACTGCTCAATCACAGAGAATGTACTGTATGACACGGGTAAAAAACGCAGTAAACTTCAACTGTTCCCTTTCGACAGTGCTCTCCATAATGGTAGGCTATCATTATGTACATTCACCTCTCCACTACCTGAGGAGAGCAACAGGCCACAGTGACAAGACGCTCCTCACTCCATTATGTACATTCTCCTCTCCACTACCTGAGGACAGCAACAGAACACAGTGACAAGACGCTCCTCACTCCATTATGTACATTCACCTCTCCACTACCTGAGGACAGCAACAGAACACAGTGACAAGACGCTCCTCACTCCATTATGTACATTCACCTCTCCACTACCTGAGGACAGCAACAGAACACAGTGACAAGACGCTCCTCACTCCATTATGTACATTCACCTCTCCACTACCTGAGGACAGCAACAGAACACAGTGACAAGACGCTCCCCACTCCATTATGTACATTCACCTCTCCACTACCTGAGGACAGCAACAGAACACAGTGACAAGACGCTCCTCACTCCATTATGTACATTCACCTCTCCACTACCTGAGGACAGCAACAGAACACAGTGACAAGACGCTCCTCACTCCATTATGTACATTCACCTCTCCACTACCTGATGAGAGCAACAGACCACAGTGACAAGACGCTCCCCACTCCTCTCTCTTCACACCTCAGTGCACAGCTCCTTCCGTTGGTAACGTTTCACTGCCTCACGTAGACAAATGAACATGGTCAGTGTGCCAACTCATCCGTGTCAATGCCCACCAGACAACTCAAACAAGCTTGCATCCCCAACATCAAGAGATGAGTTGCCAGTCCAGTGTAAGCATAAGTATGACTTACCTCTTATCTTCTTACTAGGTTAATAGACAATAAAGTTTATGAACTTTTGCAGCGAAAAACAAAAGAAAATTAATTTAATTAAACCAAATTGCAAACAACTCCCCTTTTAAACTACGATTTACAGTAGTACTCGGTTTGATTTAGAATTCTCAGTAAAGAAACATTAAATGTAACAAGCTAAACCTGTTCACATCAAACACAGAACGTTTACTTATAGAACATGTATTTACAGTATGATACAATTAATACTATCTTGCTTTCAATTGTACTCTATGAACAGAAACTGAGATTCAATCTCTCAAATCTAATATAACACTAGCATTATCTATTCCGATTCAAAAGTTTTTTTTTCTTCAGCAATATGTTGTTTACATTGTCAAAAATGATTTATCAAAACAACACAAATGCATTTTTTCCCGGAGCAGGTAAAACTGTACATTTCTCACCTAGCATTCCCAACGACACTCTTCTTAAAGAGTTTCATTCAGATAATAAAATCATCCTTTTGTGCAACGGAGCAAAATGTATTCAAAATCAACTCTGTGTTTCTACTAGCTTTGATGTGGATGTTGAATACATTGGAGGCTAATGGAATTATAAACTGATGGTAATCGTTTTTTATTCATACATGGACAGTCATGCACAGCGGGGATCTTGTATGGTGGAGAAAATATTGCGTTGCAGAAAATGTGCTGGTCTAACGTTGTATCACTGTGTGCTTGTGTACAGAGGCTGATAAATATGCAACAACACTATAGAAACCCCCGGATTCAATTATACATTCATGTTCCTCTTTTCTAATCCCCCAGGTAAATGGAAAACAAATGCAGTGAGAACCCTGATTGGTGAGTCATTTCTGTATGCTCTGTTGTATGGATTTACATAAATTAAATTAATGTCACTTATTGAGTATTTATTCCTGTGTCCTTGTTTCAAATGAAAGAGCTGTGAGGGATTGAGGCACACATATACTCCCTCAAGCTTTCCTGTCCTTTTCAACTTGTTTACCCCACAGCGGAGAAACACATCTATTGATAGGTGTGTAGAGGTCTAGAACACCACAATACACAGTATGGAAGACTGCTGCTTCAAGTCATTTGGTTTGGAACTACAGTATGTTGCATCAAGTTCTATCTCCCATATCTAATAGAGACGTATTACAGACGAAAACAGACAAAAACATCCAAATGCATCCCTGGTGCCATTTCTGCAATATAAAGAATAGAACACAGCTTCTGTAAATCACTATGGATAGGGCCTAGAGAACAGAAATAATACCAGTTATGTGAACATAAAGCAACAAGGGAATTTGAAAAACAATCATCCACAAAATAACTGGAAAAAGAGTAAGATGTTGTTTCTCCATGATCCTTTCTTGATGTGACCAATTAACAATGTGCAATTAAGGAGGTGACATGGTGATAACAGATTCTCAGCAAATCCACACATTACGGGAACATTTCAAGTGAAATAATTTAGACAGAAAAAAATTATAACAAAAAGGGAAAATAAAAAGCTGCATTTCTTTCAGTTTGAACTAGGATTTGAAGCCAATATAAAAAAAAAAACACCAGATGGTCCCTTATTACCTATGAGATTGGAGATACGCATGCTCTCATAAATACTCTAGCTTGTTGAATAATTGCCATAAATTAACTGTCATTCTGCCATACTTTCAAAACATAAACCAAGTGACAGCAGGTCACACAATCCTGTCTGAAAAAAAATCTAGTTATAGGTTAACCACTATTTGACAATTTCCTTCAGCCGTGCAACACCCAACACCAACAACAGCCTGACTTTCCCTAGGTTCAGCGAAATCAAAGAAGCATTGCCACATCAGTACCTTATGGTGGGAATCGGTTTCCTCTTCCTGTGTAGAGCTCGAGGGAGAGGGTGTGGCTGATTTACTTCCAGGAGGTGAGGGAGAACCATGGGTAAGTGCGCTCCGACCAACCTGAGAGTTCAGTTGGGACAGTGCACTCATGGGGTGATGGGACAGTATCCTAGGTGACATGTTAATCAGATGGGGGTTGTGACGGCTGAGGTCATAATGTGAGCCGTCGTGGCGAGTCATCTCCTGGATCTGGGTGAGAGAAGAAGACCAGCTTTACTACTTTAACTTCATCAATTGTACAGTATATTCCCAATTTGCCTAAAAACTTGACGCCTGCGTTAATGAGGGAAAACGCTAGGTAGATCGAAGAAAGTGAGTGTGTCGTTCCCAGGTTCACTGGTCCCACTGATCTCCTTAGGACTGGTCGGAAGCCAACTTATCTTGATTTTCCCACTCTCCTCAGTCACGATTGAAACACACACCATAAGTTCCTCCACTAAATTGCACTTTTCTGACCATTTTTTGTGCTTTGAGGCTAGATTTGATGTGTTGAATGTCAAGTCCAGTACTGCGGTGCAAATGACCTTGAACAACATACAGTATCATTAATCACACCAACAATCAAAGACAATCTGTTCCAAACCCAACTGAATGAATCACATAACCACTTTCAAAGTGAGGTGGGAGGTGTCTTGCCACTGTACAACATCATTAGGATCATTTGGGACAAACAGGTGGCAACATGGCCAACGTTTACTGGATTTCCCACTACCAGGATGGTTCAGAGCACAAGCTTTGCTCATAGAATATTAGCCTATAGACTAAAATTACTCTAGTTGGTCATTCAAGTAGTTAAAACACTGCACTTCCAAGTTCATTTTTGGAAGTTGCCCCACTAAAGGAGGATACATGCTTTCAACTGATTAAAGACAGTCCTCATGAATAACGCCCTTAGTAGTCTAACTGATCTAAAATAAAATACATTCCAAATCTATCAGGACATACACGAGCCACAGCAGGCCTTAAAGCAAGCATAACTGGGGAATGTTTGTCAATTTACAGATCAGAAAGGGATCAACTAGCATTTATATGCCCTGTTAAACATTCATGAGTTAAATAATACATTACACATTAGTGCTGTGCTAAAAAGATCTAATTGCAGAGGCCCTAGCATATGAGATATTGATAAACACAAGTAGAGCCTCTGAGATGAAGGTTCTGCAACGCTGTAATCATAATTGGCCCCAGTAGGTTGCTGAGAATAAAATAAACTGGTAATGTAATGTTTAACAGACTCTCTGCTTTGAAACCCCCCCAAATATTTACAGGACGTAAGATTTATTTTGTTTGCCTCGGCAGCAGCTTACAAAAAGCTGCCTGAACAAAGACATACCTTTTGCATTTCAAATAACCGCTATTTAACCTCACCCCATACAAAACAGTATTTTCCAACCTCAAATCATAATTCAAAACACCATCACTCCACTTCTCAATAGCTTCAGCATTAGCAAAAATAGCTTTAGCAAAAAAAGTGAAAGGAAAAAAAAGAATCCATTAATATTCCATTTTCGGTGGAGCTGCTCTTTAAGGGTCTTCACAAACCAAGAAGCGTTGAAAAAACAATTAATCAAACATGAATGGCCTATTATAACTACAGCAGACCTATTTCCATAGCAACAGCCTCTGGGTGAAATCGTCACCCTTTAATCTGAGCACACTATGTTTCAAATAAACAAACAAAAGAGACATGCGGAACAGAAAAGTAGTAGAGTAGCAAGGTACAGGGGTCCTCTTTAGTTTCCTATTGGGATCTATCTGTTTTAAAAGAACTGTGGAGGGGTTCTTGGGACAAGAGGAATTACCCATCTAATTCTTATTGTTTGAGGAGGAAGAGGCCATAGCAGACTACTCAATCATTTCCCTTTCAATCAAAACATGAATAATTCATGATATTTGTTTGGAATCCAGTATAGATACATACTGCCACTGTTCATTTTCTAACTGGTTCTTCGTAGCATTTGTTTCAATTCTAGATCCTTTTTCATTAAAGCTGAGTGCTCAAATGTAAAATATGGGGCATAAAAGCCAGATAGTAATTTATACAAAATACGACCTTATACACCTGATTTTGATTAGTTGATCAATCACTTGGAAAGCAGGATGTTGTAGTATTTCTACATGTCAGGAGCTTCAGGCTGTGAATTTATTCCAAATCTAAACTCTTAAATAGCTCATTTCCTAAATATATTATCTTCATATATTGCAAATTAATGGTGTCTCTTTGTGAGAAATTAGTTGAATGAATGCACCAAGGTTAGTACACCTTGCACTGGGTTCAGATAGTGTGTGCAAACACTGTATCGACTGTATTCCCTTGTGCAATCACCAAAACCATGCCAACACAAGAAAATAGTATTTATGGGAGCAAAAGATACACTGAGAAGTTAACAGCAGAAGCATTGGGTCAATTGAAACTAAGAAGTTTCATCCATTTATAAGGTAAACATATACAATGTACACTGTAGTTTCTTTTGCATGTGATCAATTCAAAGAAATAGAATTTGGTCCTCTAAAAATTAAGGAACAGTACATGACGCGTCTTGTAAATACACTGAACAAAAATATTAACTGAACCATTTTTTATATTTTACTGAGTTACAGTTAATATAAGGAAATCAGTCAATTGAAATAAATTAATCAGGCCCTAATCTATGGATTTCACATGACTGGGAATACAGATGGTCACAGATACCTTAAAAAAAAAGTAGGGGCATGGATCAGATAACCAGTCAGTATCTGGTGTGACCACCATTTGCCTCATGCAGCACAACACTTTGGGGGCGGCAGGTAGCCTAGTGGTTAGAGCTTTGGACTTGTAACCGGAGGGTTGCAAGTTCGCAATCCCCGAGCTGACAAGGAAAAAAATCTGTCGTTCTACCCCTGAACAAGGCAGTTAACCCCACTGTTCCCCGGGCACCGAAGACGTGGATGTCGATTAAGGCAGCCCCCCGCACCTCTCTGATTCAGAGGGGTTGGGTTAAATGAGGAAGACACATTTTGGTTGAAGGCATTTGGCTGTACAACTGACTAATAATGGTGACTTTGACTTTGAATGTTGTCCCACTCCGCTTCAATGGCTGTGCAAAGTTGCTGGATATTGGCGAGAACTGGAACACGCTGTCGTACTCATCAATCCAGAGCATCCTAAATATGATCAATGGGTGACGTCTGGCTAGTACGCAGGCCATGAAAGAACTGGGACATTTTCAGCTTCCGGGAATTGTGTACAGGGCACCGTGCATTTTTTTTTAAATATATATTTTACCTTTATTTTACTAGGCAAGTCAGTTAAGAACAAATTCTTATTTTCAATGACGGCCTAGGAACAGTGGGTTAACTGCCTGTTCAGGGGCAGAGCGACAGATTTGTACCTTGTCAGCTTTGGGAATCGAACTTGCAACCTTTCGGTTACTAGTCCAACATAAGCATTACCATGGTGAAACATGAGGTGATGGCGACGAATGAATGGCACGACAATGGGCCTCAGGATCTTGTCACGGTATCTCTGTCCATTCAAATGACCATTGATAAAATGCAATTGTGTTCGTTGTCCGTACCTATGCCTGCCCATACCATTACCCCACGGCACTCTGTTCACAACGTTGACATCAGCAAACCGCTGGCTGACATGACGCCATCTGCCCAGTACAGTTGAAACCGGGAATCACCCGTGAAGAGCCCACTTCTCCAGCGTGCCAGTAGCCATCGAAGGTGAGCATTTTCCCACTGAAGTCAGTTACGACGCCGAATTGCAGTCAGGTCAAAATGACGTTAGAGGCGGCTTATGGTAGAGAAATGAACATTCAATTATCTCGCAACAGCTCTGGTGGACATTCCTGCAGTCAGCATGCCAATTGCACGCCCCCTCAAAACTTGAGACATCTGTGGCATTGTGTTGTGTGACAAAACTGCACATTTTAGAGTGGCCTCAGGTGCACCATAATTGCGTTCATAATTGTGTTCAGTATAGTGTTACCTTTTACATTTCACGCCATTAAGATATGAACACCATAATGCAAGACCCTCTATACACTACATGTAGAAACCCTATTAGTGCAATGCATCATGATCACAAGTCACATAATTACACTCCCAACAGTTGTCTAACTAAATCGTAATCTTAAAGGCGCTTTTATTAAACGTTTTGGAGTGTTTTCTGTTCGCCCTTTCAGAGACTCAGATAGAGAGAGAAAGCAGTCACCCTGAGCTAAATAAAGTAGGTGGGTGATGGCTGTACAAATATTATGAAGGAATCTCACAAAGGTTGCCTGTTGCCATAGGTACTGTATGCTAATTTGTAAACAGTATCATCGCTATGCGTGGGGAGGGGGCTGTCTGGGTAACAGGTTTCATTTGGCCATTACTGTCTGACTCGCATCCCCGCCAGGACAGACAGACAACATGTTATCTTTATTCTAATAGGGCAATGATGATGCAACGGGCGATGATGTAATAAATTAGCCATTTCCACTGTCAAAGGAGAATTTCGCTTTATTATTTTACGCTTATGTATGTTTGCATACACGCACGCAATTCACACGCACACACACACACGGCTGGGAGATATTGCATTTCCAACGTCCAGAATGAACAGCCAGCTGACCCTAACTGTGATGCAAAGGCAAGCAGGACAAAACTTTGGGGCGAATCTGTTCCCCTCTCTCCGCTGTTGTTATGGTTGCGAAGTTTTGGATTCACATCCTGTGCATCATAGTGAAATGGGAGTCAAATAACAAAAGCATTCCAATTATGACGGGACATCAGAAAGCTTATGATCCTCTAGCTTTACCTTTGAAATGGTTTCGTCGCAGCTCAGATTGCCTGCACCATATGATTTAGCTAAGGCGATCTGACCAGCAACTGTAATGCCACAGTGAAGGAAATTAGAGAGCTAGAGCTTCACAGAGAGAGACAGTATGGAATGGATACTTAGTACTTTTTGTCCTAAGAATGAATTCACATCCTTTCCATATCTGTAATTGTATTTAGGACCCAATAACTAGAGGACTAAAGCTACATAGAGACAATATGAACATATAACACATGCAATCCAATGCATATTTTACATATAACGGTGGGCCCAGGAATCAAACCCATTAATCTGGGGTTACAAGCGCCATTCTCTACCAGTTGAGCTACAAAGGACCACTTTTAGGACCCAATACTAATATCGTGCTGCTGCTTCAGTTTTAGCTGTTCTGCCTGCGGCTTTGGAACCCCTGACCTGTTCACCGGACGTGCTCCCTGTCCCAGACCTGCTGTTTTCAACTCTCTAGAGACAGCAGGAGCGGTAGAGATACTCTGAATGATCGGCTATGAAAAGCCAACTGACATTTACTCCTGAGGTGCTGACCTGTTGCACCCTCTACAACCACTGGGATTATTATTATTTGACCCTGCTGGTCATCTATGAACGTTTGAACATCTTGGCCATGTTCTGTTATAATCTCCACCCGGCACAGCCAGAAGAGGACTGGCCACCCCTCATAGCCTGGATCCTCTCTGGGTTTCTTTCTAGGGAGTTTTTTCCTAACCACCGTGCTTCTACACCTGCATTGCTGGCTGTTTGGGGTTTTAGGCTGGGTTTCTGTACAGCACTCTGTGACATCAGCTGATGTAAGAAGGGCTTTATAAATACATTTGACTGATTAATTGAATGCTATACAAGGTTTCATGGCTATAGCTTTGAAAAATAACTTTGACTGGACCACCACTATGCATGGACTATTTGCTCGTTGTGGTATTGTATTGGAATGGTAGGATTGCAGTATGCGTGGCCATACATAGCATTGTCAGTATGCGTGGCCATACATAGCATTGTCATGTCAAACAGAGAAACAGCATGAGCGGAAGATGGTCTCAATGTCTTCCTTTGGCTGAAGAGAGCATTTTCACACAATGTACAAACGCAGTGTGATTGAATAGCGCCCCTACTTTACTGCCCAGGCTAACTAAGCCTTAAATCCCCCTGTTCACACCCTCCCTGATTGGAGCCAACTTGTTTGAGAGTGATGTCTCACTGACTCAGATTCACAATTGTTATTGTAAAATCACTGAGCGTTTAATTGAAACAAATTACTATAATAATAGAACATTATCTCTGCAGGCGCCCAGGCGTGACAGCTTTAATTAGGGCTGCGTTCGAGACTGATACTTCAACAGCAAACACGCCTTAGGTAGTAGGGGAGCCAGCCAGCCAGCCAGCTATCAGGCCCTCATATCACCTACTGCCCGGCCCCCATACTGCCTACCACCTGGCCTTCATACTGCCTACCACCTGGCCCTCATACTGCCTACCACCCGGCCCTCATACAGCCTCCCACCTGGCCCTCATAACGCCTACCACCCGGCCCTCATACTGCCTACCACCCGGCCCTCATACTGCCTACCACCAAGCCCTCAAAGAAAACTCCTTATTTGGCCTCGGGGGCAAAGTGCGAACAGCACTCTTCCTCAAAGCTCTTTTCTTCCCTCCATCCCTCCCTTCTCCCCCTCCTCCTTTCCCTCCATTCATTTCTGAACCTCATCAAGCTTCCATATACCCGGGAGGGTCATTTAAAAAAGGCCAGAAGTACTAATAAGAAAGTGGATTTAGAAATCATACGCTGCTTAAAGACTCAAAGCAAAAAAAGGCAAACCGCCTGCTGCTGGTTCTTTAGGTTTCCGAGCGTCATCAGAGGGATGCAAAGTAATAAAGTATGATAGGCAGACGATGCCTTGGATGCTCACGAAGGGAAAAGACAGGCAAGGCTTGTGATAATGGAAGTAATTCAAGTATTCCATGTACTGGAACATTGGATCCATGGGCTATTTGGAATATGAAGCAGACAATTCCCGAGGTAGGTTATAATTCTAGACAGAAATGAACATTCTGTATGAAAGGAACTGTAATACGGTAGCTCTTTGTTAATGAATTCAGTCATTCCCAATTAGCTGTAAATACTACATCGAATTCATAGCATTTACATGGTCCCCTGTATTTACTAATCAACAACCAAGCGAACAACTTCCAATCACTCCAACTGGATGCTAATCAAAGATGAACATACTGTATTTCTCCCTTTGGCTGAGAAATGTCAAAAGCTCTTCAAATGAGTGGTATCAGAAAATAATTCAACGTAGCTGATAATGTCTCACGATGACATTGGAAAGAAAGCATACGGAATTCAGTTCCAATGTGTCCGCACATTCCAAGTGTCCCTTTAATCTTTCTGTCATCCCTGAGTGTCAAGGTTCTGGGGAGAGATTTTAAAAGACCATGTGGATGTTTTTCAGTCAGAACCTGTACAGTGTACACAAACCTGGCACTCCATATAGAAGCATGGAATTAGCCTTGAGTTGAGAGCAGGTGAGTTTGTCTCACCAGCACTGATTTAAACACACCTGAGCCATCCTGAGTAGGACTCTAAGCCACTAAGTCTCTCCTTTGAAGATATGCTGAGACAGAGTCACTAATAAGGCAATGATAGGTGCAAGCACATTTCCCAAGGTTGGCTGCACTGCAACAGCAATGTGCCGTTGAATAGAATAGGAACAAATTGGAGTGCTTGAGGTACCATAAAAAAAGAGGGTTGATATTCTATCACATATGACTGAATAGTGACTACTAACCACCAACTACCTTGAAAATGGTGAGTTGCAGATGTGAAATGTCGTAGTGTCCCCTTCGGCATCTTCCACTGTTGTTTTCCTCATTATTGGTAATGTCAGCGGGTCCCTTTTCTCTCTCTCTCTCAAAGCACCTCATCACATGACTGTCTTCCACCTTTACAAAGGGAGAGCATCTGAGCAAAAGTCTTGTCTGACATGCCAGGAACTGCGGGGGACACATGCTACCGCCTATAAGACTGAGCCTATGTCCCAAATGGCACCTGTTTTCACTCCGCGGCGCACCGTGCACTAGTGCCACAGGGTTCTGGTCTACGGTAGTATATGTAGGGAACAGGGTGAGATTTGGGACGCAGCCTCGGGAACAGCTCTGCTTCTTCTAACGAGAGCCTCAACTAACAGTCAAATACATCCCCCACCCCCTTTTCTCACACACACACACACACGCACACGCACACACACACGCACACACACACGCACACACACACACACACAGTTTTCACACTGGGGGGGGAGGGAGTCACAGCAACAATTAAGTTTTGATTTGCGAGAGTGTTAACTCCTCACACACTGTCTTCACCTGTTGTTGACAGGCACCTTCTTCACCTAATGCAACTGTGGACCTCCAAAGAGCCAGCTGCAGAAATGCCATACCGATGAGTAGCTGACATACTATATGTCTGAATAGGCTCATCTGACAGGGCAATGTCAATGGTATAGCTGAGATAGTGTCACCATTTTGGATCTGCCCACTATTACAGTTGCACATCCTATTAGCCAAAGTAGTACTATACACTGGAGGGGACATTAGGAAGTGGGGTAAGCTGCGATCATGTGGGATCTTCTCCAATAGCCAACAGGGGTGAATATTCCTCAAAATAAAACAGAATGAGCTGATAGATGGTGAAGATATGGCACCGAGCAATATGGACATGATTTCATGGGATGATAAGCTGCAGCAGGGGCCTGTGGCTGAATGTAATATAAAATATGAAATCCTTTTTCTATGTAACTGCATCACAGGACTGGGTCCATCTTCTGCTGCAGCTGAGTCTTCCCAGCTAGCACACAACGTTCTGAGAACCATATGTTTCTTAGAGCTTGGTAAGAGTGTGGTTGTCCCATGGTTATTTTGCATACAACCTTCCCACAACATTCTGGGAATGGTGCAGGATAGTTGCTAGGCTTTGAAACATTCTCAACTCATTTAAAAACATATACATTCTGTTCTCAGCATCAAAAAAACTCTCTCTATCCTCTATCTCGTTAAAGTGTGCTCTGGTGTGTTGGCAGCACCCACTAATTGGCCACACCTGAACTTGTTTTCTCTTGTTTTCTTTTGAAATGCACAAGCATTTTGCTACACCTGCAATAATATCTGCTAAACACGTGTATGTGACCAATACAATTTGATTTGATCTGATTTGAAATGTGGGCTGTTTGAAAATACTAAAATGAACAGCTTTGTATGTGGGGGGGCTCCAAAGTGGCACAGCGGTCTAAGGCACTGCATCTCAGTGCTAGAGGCATCACTACAGACACCCTGGTTCAAATCCAGGCTGTATCACAACCAGATGTGATTGGGAGTAGCATAGGGCGGCGCACAATTGGCCCAGCGTCAAGAGTTTGGCCGCTGTAGGCCGTCATTGTAAACAAGAATTTGTTCTTAACTGACTTGCCTAGTTAAGTATAAAATAATAATGGCATGGCTTGTTAGCTAGGACTAATTCCGCTGTGCCAGAACAGAGGATTATAGGATCAAATCTCTCATAATTGTGTTTGTAGGATTAATGTCTAAGGAAATTAATTAATTAAATTAATCCAAACTGCGCTTTGAGTTCCAAAATAGTTAACCCAAAATAAGTTAGTGGTTTTACTTAAACATTCAGTGAAAGTTTAAAAAACCTCCAGATAACCTATGTCATGTCTTTGGCATCATTAAATTGAAGACTTTATTTTATCAAATCAATTCTCTGTAATTATTATTACGTGATTAAACTAATCATGTAAATGTAATTAACTAGGAAGTCGGGGGACCAAGGAAAATCTTCAGATTACAAAGTTATAATTTTCCTAATATAACTTCTGATATTTTAATATCTGATCAATTAGTCTTCTAATTAATGAATTATTCTTTACCTCATGTTAGTCTCATTCCGAACATCGTAAATTGTTGGTTATCTGCACGAACCAAGTCTTTACTATGAATCATCTATACACCAATTGTCTTAAATCGTTTATTTACTAACTAACTAAATAATCACAGAAATGCATAAACAAACAGTAGATACAGTTACAAGGAAATGATAGGGAATGTTTCCCTAGTGGGATAAGCCGGTATGACGGCTTGGTGGACAAAGGGAATGGGGGAGTAGACTGAGAAGGGCGGGAATTACAAGAGTCACCACACAGTTGATAATTATATTCATTGAAATGCTAATCCTTTGCACATGAACGCTCACTCATTCGGGAATAATTGCAATCAATATATATTTACTCTCGGTGTGTCGTCGTGATCTCTGTTGGGATCGTCCGTCTTTCTGCTGGAAAGTTCATCCGCCTCTCTCTCTCTTCCAAGTCTTTCATGGTTAGAATAGACACTTCAGAGTACCCTTTAAGAAATGTTCTTACAGAGTAGATGTTTCCGGCGGTTGTTGCATTCAATGGTACATCATTTCTAGCTGCAGACTATTAATTAGTATAGAAGAGTTGCTCTTATTCTGTCGGATCGATAGTCTCAGAGTTTAACCACGTGGTATGGTTAAGAATTCAAAAAACATTTGTGGTCTCTACTCAAACCTTAGCCCTCTCGGTAATCGAGGGTACGGCATGGTCTGAAGATGATTTTACCCAGGTGGGGGTTATATTCGTAACAGTAGAAAAGGGCTGTCCCATTATGCCAGATCAATGTCCGTGGTCATGGGGCGGGCCTATGACTTAGTTAACTTTAAGGGTAATTGGAGTCTCTTTCATTAAACAGTTTAAAATCACATTACATAACTTCACAAATAGTTTCATTTTTACCCATTCATTTTATACAACAATTAGATGCAAGTCTCACAACTGAGACTCTTGTATAAACAGAGTTATGGTAATGTGGCTGTATTGTCTCTCCTGAGTTTCACAAACATTAAACGATGATGGACCGGTCGCAGCTGGATTCTCCCCCGACCGTGTACACATTCTGTAAAACATGGGTATCGTTCAGTTCTCAAGTTCTGTGATGTGGCAGAAATTACTTTGTTCTCTCTATGGGTCTCTTTCTGCATATACTGGGAGAGAGAGTCTACACCCGGGAGAGAGAGAGAGAGAGGCGGGAGAGAGAGAGAGCTGTTGAGAGAGAGAGAGAGAGAGAGGAGGGGGCTCATACCAAAGAGGGCCACGTCATGACACCTATAATTTCTGTTAATATAACCTTTCAGGGAACCATTAGTAAAACGTTCTCAGAACCTCCATGCAACCTAAAAAATCTACATTCCCAGAACAGGCTAAATGTTCACTTCTGTTCTCAGACCGTCTAAAAAACTTTCAGTTTTACCGGTCAGTTTTATGGCTTCATTCCCAGAACCCATGGAAAACCAAAAACGTACATTGCCACAACTTCCAAGGAACCAAATGTGCTAGCTGGGTTGTTTGGTGTCCTTGTTGTCTTGCATCCCAAAATGGCCCCCTATTCCCCATTTAGTGCACTACATTTGACCAGGGCCCAAATGATGCACTGTACAGGGAATGGGGTACAATTTATCACACATTGTTGTTTTTTTTGCTCAATGAGGCTTTAATGCCTCCCAAATGGGCAACTCGGGTGATGGGCAGAAACGTGATGATATGTCAACACTCTATCTAGCTGCACTTAGGAATTGAAAGCTTTCTATGAGTTCTCATAATTTGTTTGGAGATGTGTTTTTACTTCCACTCTGTTGCATTGACCTTTCCTGACCACACTGATATGATACATTGAAATGAGTGGGCTGTAGGTAGGCACTCAGACCACAGACCAAGTGGCATATGATGAAACAACCAATGGAAATGTAATTGAAATCAATCAATGAACACAGATTAATTGAAATCAAACTATTGATTTTTTTTAAATTATGTATGAACACTTATGTGTCTGTAATGCAATGGATCTACACTATTTTCGAGGGTGTGCATGATGGAGTCTATTGACGTACCCGTGCCTCAGTCTAAGTAACATAATATAAAAATCCCCATCAAAATCCGTCAGTTAAGCTAGAGATGGGCTGTGTCTCAATCCACTGCATCTGCCTATGTCGGCATTCCGCATCTGTGGTGGAAGGTGGCCGAGCTACAGCGGTGTTTGTCAGATCAAGAGATGAAAATCGGTCTTCTCACGAAAACGTCTATAGCATCTGAATGGTTTGGCCTAGAAACTAATATGATGATGTTCTCCGTTCTGCTGTATAACCCCCACAACCCACACAGGACTCATCTGAAGTCAGTACCGCCGATGTGCCAACGTCTGTCTGTAGCGATCAAACTGTTTGGGCTACAAACTAATAAAAAGTGAGATTCTCACAAACACGATGGTGTTCTCCATTTTGCTTCACGGGACTTGTGTGAAGGTAACCTGGTACCGGTTGTAACAATGTATGGCAGTATGGAGGTAGTTAAGTGTCCCCCCCAAAAAGGCTAAATATGTGTTCAAAAAAATGTAATACTTCCTGAGCTTTCTTATGTCTCCTAGATATACTGTAGGACAGACAATTAAAAACCTTATTCCTTATGATACATTTTTTGGACTGTCTTTTTTGCCATTTATGAATGTGTTACTCAATGCAATTCTATAGTAGTATAGGCCAAGTTCTATATTCTATCCTTTTTTAATATATATGTATATATCTACAGGGGTCCTAATATTCAAAATCAAATAGCAAAATGATCCATGGTATGACCATCTTAAAACACTTCCATATGTCAGCTTAGTAGAACCCCACCCCCAAAGGCTTAGGCTTTTAGAGGTTAAGAAACATAAAAATGTATTCCATACCTTATCCCTTGATTAGCTTAATTCATCCTAAAGCTAATTGACTGCATCAGAAATAAGAAAAAGATTAGTTCTAGCCGTCTAGCAGCTATGAATTTAAAGTACTATTTGACACAATGAAATTGGAAATAACTTTCTATTTCGCTCAAATATTTCTTCATAATATACAACTACAGTTTCATATCACATTGCCAGAGAAATAAGGCACCTTTTCCCAGGAGATGATAAAATAATTGAATTTTTCCTTATCGGTCATCTATTTTTCCACCAGAATGCTATTACTTGACTGCTGGCGGTTGCTTAGCAACAGGAAATATTAATAGGACCTTTTATTAGCCGAGCTTTACCAGTGGAGGACAAAAATGAGGAAGTGGAAAACATGAATGTGTTACATAAATCTTTAGACCTTCCAGGGTTTGCACAAGTCTCGGTGTTTGTCCAATGATTTATTACGACAATGCTTCATTTATGGAAAAAGGGCCTGTGAAATAAGAAAATGGAACATTAGCCTGAAGGACTATTTGAAAATAAATAATCGCGCAAGGTGAAAAGAAAAGCTGTTTAAGAAGCAGGCCTCTCTTTCTTTCTCTCTCTCACACACTCTCTCGCTCTCTCTCTTTCGCTCAGGTTTCACAGGGCTATCAAACACAAACATGTTTTTCCCCATTTGTTTTGGCGGCATTGATCATCTATCCGAGCCTATTGTAATATTTCAAACAATATATAAGATTCATCCTTTGTCATGCGTGTCGAACATTGATAAAAAACGGAACTAAAGAAATTGATCTATCAATTCCCTGGAGACGCTATAATCCTTTTACCCAATCACTGAGAATGAAGGTCTCTAGATAGAGAAATGGGGTTTATACCATTAACCCATAATGTATTATATTTGAATAAAGAGGGTAGAATAGTGTATCAATCACTTTGCAGCAAATCTATAGCAGGCTAGTACTACCTGGTAAACACAAAATAAGTTATTGACGGAAATCTGAAACCTAACTATATGATTATACTATGGACTTCTTAACAGAAATATACTGACTCTTAAGACCTCTTTTTATTTACCGGATGGATCAATGACTTGCAATTCATGAGTTCAATTCAATTAAATAGTTCAATTAAAGTAGATTGGGTAAGAAATCATCTTGCCTTGAAAAATAATACATTTGATCAAACCTAATTTGAAACTACAATAGAAAAATCAATGTACAGCAAGTAGCCATGGCCTATTTGTTATTTTAACAAAGCACATACTGTAATAAATGTCAAATGCATTATCCATTTGCTAATCTACCTTGCGTCATCTCTCCATATTGGTGGGCAATGTGCACATCTAGTTAAATGACTGAAAGCTGGCATTAGGGGGAACACATTAAGATGCACCTCTAGTATCCTTTCCTTAATTCATTAGTTTTGTCTGTGACATGTTAAGTTGACATTGTGGCTCATCTTTCATTCACGTACACTCAGAGAACACCTGCCTTAAGCTCCGGAGACCGGAAACCCATCTAGCTGCCACCTTTAACATGCCAACCGGGTCAAGATTAATACCGTTCAATTCATCCTTGGAATAATAGTCAGGAGATTAAAGGATTGGTAATTCAATCTTTCATTTAAAACGTTGGAACAAAAGCCCATATAAAGCTGCAAGCTGAATATGACAATCCTTGGCGTCTACCTCTTTATAATATCGTTAATTAACTTCCATGACAATGGGGGTCAACTAATTGGCCTCCCTCATTGTCCTCATTGTCCTCATGCATCCTGTAACAGGGTACAAGAGCATAGTTTCAAGTCTCACGTTAATGTCACGTGCACAAGTACAGTGAAACATATTTCTTGCGAGCCCTAAACCCAACAATGCATTAATCTATCAATAAACACAATAAATAAAAATAAGAATTGTTAGCATATTAGCATAGCAACATGCTAATAGCGTTAATACCTTGATATTCAAATGAAAGCTAATAACAAAATCCCTTGGTGATCTATGCATTTATCAATAACTATTTAATATGCACACTTTAATGTTGACAATGATGATGACTAAAATATAGAGGTATGAATAAGATACCCAGTCAAAGATGAATGATTCAAGTTGTCACGACCCGTTGGAAGGAACAGACCAAAATGCAGCGCGATTTCCATTCCACATGTTTTAATAATAATAAGTGGAACGTACAAGATGCAACGAACAAAATAAAGAAACACAACGCTCTAATAAACTGTGTCGCCTAAACACATACACAGTAACCCTGACAATAATATATTCACATACATTCAATAACCCCACAGAACAAACATATATATGGATCCCAATTAGAGGTAACGACAATCAGCTGCCTCTAATTGGGAACCATCAAACCCAAACATAGAAATACACCACCTAGAACCAAAAACCCCTCCTAACCAAAACTCAAATGATAAGCCAGCCTGCTATCCCAGGCCAGGACGTGACAGTTGTAGTACTGTTTGTGTTTAGGATGACAGCAATTTCATGATGAAAGACGGATGAGCACACTATGTCAGAAAGAACACTTTATAGAACAAGACTTACAGCATTTTTCCAGATCAGGTCACATGATCAGGAAACACTCAGGGCACCCTTCATATGCAGTATTTATTGAAATATCCAGGTAACACAGACCAGCAGCAGACTGGCCAGGTACCACAGAACAGCAGCAGACTGGCCAGGTAGCACAGACCAGTAGTAGACTGGCCAGGTATAACAGACCAGCAGCAGACTAGCCAGGTATCACATACCAGTAGTAAACTTGCCACGTAGTACAGACAAGTAGTAGACTGGCCACGTAGTACAGACCTGTAGTAGACTGGCCACGTAGTACAGACCAGTAGTAGACTGGCCACGTAGTACAGACCAGTAGTAGACTGGCCACGTAGTACTGGCCACGTAGTACAGACCAGTAGTAGACTGGCAACGTAGTACATACCAGTAGTAGACTGGCCACGTAGTACAGACAAGTAGTAGACTGGCCACGTAGTACAGACCAGTAGTAGATTGGCCACGTAGTACTGACCAGTAGTAGACTGGCCACGTAGTACAGACCAGTAGTAGACTGGCCACGTAGTACATACCAGTAGTAGACTGGCCACGTAGTACATACCAGTAGTAGACTGGCCACGTAGTACAGACCAATAGTAGACTGGCCACGTAGTACAGACCAGTAGTAGATTGGCCACGTAGTACTGGCCACGTAGTACAGACCAGTAACAGACTGGTCAGGTATCACAGACCAGTAGTAGACTGGCCACGTAGTACAGACCAGTAGTATATTGGCCATGTAGTACAGACCAGTAGTATATTGGCCACGTAGTACAGACCAGTAGTAGACTGGCCACGTAGTACAGACCAGTAGTAAACTGGCCATGTAGTACAGACCAGTAGCAGGCCTAATAAACTGGAATACAACTTGCACTCTTGTCGTTAACACATAAAGGGCACCTCCGCTGCAAATGCATAAGCCAATGAAGACACGGCACAATAAACAACTGTGGGACCCAGTATGTAATCCTAGTCCAGAAACCCTCCACCGCCGGCCGATGGGTATCTCCCTAAGCTGTATGGATAAATTCAGTGCAACCTGAGTGTGGATATTAAATGTCTAATGTGTTTTGGAACTTGTGGAAGATGCTATGACAGTTAGCACATTGACAGAGAGAGTGGAGAGCTTGCCAAGTGCATCCGAGCATCAGAGAAAAGGCTCTCTAAAAGATATCGGGTTCGTCCAGGACGGGCTCGGAACTGCAACACAATAACCATCAGTTTAGGCCCTTATGAATTGAAAATGCCTCTAAACTAAATCAGGGAAGTACAGTCAATGACGTGTTTCAGGCCTAATGGTTGGGGGAAGAACAACAACAGCACAGCTAGTATTTTACCTATGCAGATGAGAGGGAGCGTTTTATTGTCTCTCAGCACTCTGTGTTTGAGGCTTGCTGATAGAAAAGTGTTTTTAAGTGTGTTAGGGTAAGAGGCTGAATAGAGTTTTGAAAAGAAGCACAAATCATAAGAAATATGTTTGTGGAGAAGAGGTGTGGGTACATAGGGATGATGTAAAGCTGTACAGTAGGTATGCACCCACAGCTAGCATTTAGTATTAGCATTTAGCACACAGTGCGGTCTGGGAGTGTTCAGAAAGAAGAGGCTATCAGCTTTAGTTGACAAATGAATGTGCCCACTCTTGTTAGATTTTGGCTAATATTATTAGATTTTAGCTTATTAGGTTTTCAAGTTCAAGTTCAAGTTTGTTTATTTGTCATATACACATGAAATACATGGAGAACACAGTGCAACAAAATGCTTACTTGCAGGTTCCTAACTAGCTAACAATACCATTAGCTTTCAGATAATACATGCTAATTCACACCAGCACCATCCACTGGTCCTCCGCACTAAATGCCATATATCCCACAAGGCAGCTGGGCCTGAAACGTTTAGTCCTGGGAGCTAAGATAATACATATAACATATTAATATAATATAAGCTACAGTATATGCAAAGTATGGTCCTATACACCCAAGTTATGTTCTGCCTTAGAAGTACTTATTACATCTGGTGTTCTGCTAGTTTACTGAATTTGGAATGGCTTGGTTTAAAACCCATACGTTTTCAGTATTTATGTAAGGGCCAGATATGTGAACCTCTTTTCCTGAACTGCATCATTTCTTAAACATCTAACACTCAAATCCTTAACAAATGTGTTGAAAATTTAAGATAATTGTCCTTTTAGAATGAGAGCTACTTTCCCTTTCAGCAATATACCTCTCTCTCTCTCTCTCTCTCTCTCTCTCTCTCTCTCTCTCTCTCTCTCTCTCTCTCTCTCTCTCTCTCTCTCTCTCTCTCTCCTCTTCCCTCTCTCTTTCTCGCACCATCCATCCCCATTGCACTATTTTCATTGTCCAGCTCACGTATTGAATCTTTCTGATGAAAACAGATCTCACTGCAGCGCCACAATAGAATGGCTGATGCAGGAAAGATGAAACCTAATGGATTTTTTTTTTAATGTGCTCAAGACTGAATGTAAGGCCTGACCTCCAGATGTACTAGATCCATTTCAAGAGCAGAGATATTGTTTATGGAGAGGAAGAAGTAGAATAAGAGGCCACAACAACACCTTGAGCCGTGTTCCAACACAACATGATACAAATATATACAGTAGAAGAAGAGGTCACAACAACACATTGAGCCGTGTTCCAACACAACATGATACAAATATATACAGTAGAAGAAGAGGCCACAACAACCCTTTGAGCCGTGTTTCAACACAACATGATAGTGTTTAACAAATCAAAATATATTTTAGATTTTAGAATCCTTCAAAGTAGCCACCCTTTGCCTTGATGACAGCTTTGCACACTCTTGGCATTCTCTCAACCAGCTTCACCTGGAATGCTTTTCCAACAGTTTTGAAGGAGTTCACACATATGCTGAGCACTTGTTGGCTGCTTTTCCTTCACTCTGTGGTCCAACTCATTCCAAACCATCTCAATTTGGTTGAGGTCGGGTGATTGTGGAGGCTAGGTCATCTGATGCAGCACTCTATCACTCTCCTTCTTGAACAAATATCCCTTACAAAGTCAAAAAAAAAGTCACCATTATTAGTCAGTTGTACAACCGAATGCCTTCAACCGAAATGTGTCTTCCGCATTTAACCCAACCCCTCTGAATCAGAGAGGTGCGGGGGGCTGCCTTAATCGACATCCACGTCTTCGGCGCCCGGGGAACAGTGGGTTAACTGCCTTGTACAGTGGGTTAACTGCCTTGTTTTTTTCCCTTGTCAGCTCAGGGATTCTAACTTGCAACCCTCCGGTTACAAGTCCAACGCTCTAACCACTAGGCTACCTGCCGCCCCTCCAGCCTGAAGGTGTGTTGGGTCATTGTCCTGTTGAAAAACAAATGAAACTCCCACTAAGTGCAAACCAGATGGGATGGCATATCGCTGCAGAATGCTGTGGTAGCCATGCTGTTTTAAAAAAAATAAAATTTAATTGAACCTTTATATAGCTAGGCAAGTCAGTTAAGAACAAAGTCTTATTTACAATGACGGCCTAAGTGTGTCTTGAATTCTAAATAAATCACAGACACTGTCACCAGCAAAGCACCCCACACCATCACACCTCCTCCTCCTCCATGCTTCAAGGTGGGAACCACACATGCAGAGATTATTCGTTCACCTACTCTGCGTCTTACAAAGACTGCGGTTGGAACCAAAAATCGCAAATTTGGACTCATCAGACCAAGGACAGATTTCCACCAATCGAATGTCCATTGCTCATGTTTCTTGGCCCAAGCAAGTCTCTTCTTCTTATTGGTGTCCTTTAGTAGTGGTTTCTTTGCAACATTTAGACCATGAAGGCCTGATTCACACAGTCTCCTCTGAACAGTTGATGTTGAGATGTATCTGTTACTTGAACTCCTTGAACAATTTATTTGGGCTGCAATCTGAAGTGCAGTTAACTCTAATGAACCTATCCTCTGCATCAGACGTAACTCTAGGTCTTCCTTTCCTGTGGAAGTCCTCATGAGAGCCAGTTTCATCATAGCGCTTGATGGTATTTGCGACTGCACTTGAAGAAACTTTCAAAGTTCTTGAAATGTTCCGCATTGACTGATCTTTATGTCTTAAAGTAATGATGGACTGTCGTTTATCTTTGCTTATTTGAGCTGTTCTTGCTATAATATGGACTTGGTCTTTTACCAAATAGGGCTATCTTCTGTATAGCTCCCCTACCTTGTCACAACACAACTGTTTGGCTCAAATGCATTAAGTAGGCACACCTGTAAATTGAAATACATTCCAGGTGACTACCTCATGAAGCTGGTTGAGAGGATGCTAAGAGTGTGCAAAGCTATCATCAAGGGAAAGGGTGGCTACTTTAAAGAATCTCAAATATAAGATATATTTTGATTTGTTTAACACTTTTTTTGGTTACTACATGATTCCATGTGTTATTCATATTCTTGATGTCTTCACTATTGTTCTACAATGTAGAAAAGAGTAAAAATTAAAGGAAATGTGGAATGAGTAGGTGTGTCCAAACCTTTGACTGGTACTGTATACAGCAATACAGCAAAACACAAATATATACAACAACATACACACCGACACAGCAACTCTGATATATATGCCAATACGTATATACACCAACTATATATACCAACAGTAGTAGGCCTGCTTACCAACAATGACAAGACAGCCTAAAGGGAGGATGTGAGGGCCCTGGGAGAGTGGTGCCAGGAAAATAACCTCTCACCCAACGTCAACAAAACAAAGGAGCTGATCGTGGACTTCAGGAAACAGCAGAGGGAGCACGCCCCTATCCACATAGACGGGACCGCAGTGGAGAAGGTGGAAAGCTTCAAGTTCCTCGGCGTACACATCACTGACAAACTGAAATGGTCCACCCTCACAGACAGTATGGTGAAGAAAGCACAACAGTGCCTCTTCAACATTAGAGAGGCTGAAGAAATTTGGTTTGGCACCTAAAACCCTCACAAACTTTTATAGATGCACAAATGAGAGCAACCTGTCGGGCTGTATCACCGTCTGGTACGGCAACTGCACCGCCCGCAACCGCAGGGCTCTCCAAAGGGTGGTGCAGTCTGCCCAACGCATCACCGGGGGCAAACTACCTGCCCTCCACCCCGCTATCATCCAGAAGACGAGTACAGGTGCATCAAAGCTGGGACTGAGAGACTGAAAAACAGCTTCTACCTCAAGGCCATCAGACTGTTAAATAGCAATCACTAGCACATTTGAGGCTGCTGCCCTATATACATAGACCTGAAATCACTGGCCTCTTTAATAATTGGAACACTAGTCACTTTAATTGTCACACCCTGATCTCTTTTCACATGTCTTTGTGCTTGTCTCCAGGTGTCGCCAATCTTCCCCATTATCCCGTGTCTTTATACCTGTGTTCTCTGTTTGTCTGTTGCCAGTTCATTTTGTTCATGAAGCCTACCAGCGTTCGTTCCCCTGCTCCTGCCTGTTTCTTGCTCGTGTTTTCTAGTCCTCTGCCTGCCCTGAACCTGAGCCTACCTGCCGTTCTGTACCTTACCCCACCTTGTTGGATTATTGACCCCTGCCAGCCCTGACCCTGAGACTGCCTGCCATTCTGGACCCTTTGCACCCTCTCTGGATTATTGACCCCAGCCTGCCTTTGACCTGTCATTTGCCTGCCCCTGTTTTAGTAATAAACTTTCGTTTCTTCGACACTGTCTGCATCTGGGTCATATCTGAAACATGATATTAATAACGTTTACATATTTTACATTACTCATCTCATATGTATATACTGTATTCTATCCTATTCTACTGTATCTTAATCAATGCCACTCTGACATTGCTTGTTAAAAAATGTTTATACTCTTAATTCTATTCCTTTACTTTAGATTGTGTCTATTGTTATATATGACCTGTTGGAGCTAGAAACACAAGCGTTTTTCTCTACACCTGCAATAACATCTGCTAAATATGTGTATGTGACAAACAACATTTTATTTGATTCTGATTAGATTTTAACACTAATATATACATCAATATACACAACTATACACCAAAACTAATATATACACCAACATATACAACTATATACACCATCAGTAATATATACACACCAATATATACACCAACTATATACACCAACACTAATATATACACCAATACATACAACTATATATACCATCACTAAAATATACAACAATATATAACCCAACTATATACACCAACACGAATATATACACCAATATATACAACTATATACACCAACACTAATATATAGTATACAGATGTGAAGTCACATGAATATAGTGATGAATCACATTCAAATACACTCCTTGCCCTCGAAACAATACTGTGTACATGAGTATTCATACATATCTCTACATATACAATCTTGTGTGTATCATGTATTCGTGGCAAACATACACAAGACATACAACCATGATGTTATCTAGTACACAATGTATGGATGCTCTCTCTGTATATGCTTCTACAAAAGACAAATAAACAAATTGGATGATCTGTAAGGATCAAATAAGATGCTGCCATTGCTATAAGTGGAAGACGCAAGGCTGTGAATAATAATAATAATAATAATAATAATAAATAATAATACTTTATAAATAATACTTTATTATATAGCGCTTTTCAAAGACCCAAAGACACTTCAACTCTTGAAAGCTTGAATGTCTCATCCTGTTTAGTGTAGTGTTGCCATAAAAACACCTCCATGTCCTCTATATGGCTACATTGGACTCTCAAAAGACACCATAATTCAACGGAAACCATAATTATTTTGTGAAATATCAAAAAATCATATTTACTGTCTGGATAATACTTTTCATAGTAATAGAAAAGCTGACACTTGTTTTGTGCGGATGCCATTTCCAAAGCCATAACTATGTGTATTGATGATACAGTATGACCAAGTATACAATCAGATATACTGGTCCTAAGTTAATACCTTGAGCTCTCAGTCTCTACACCAGGGGTGGGCAACTCCAGTCCTCGAGGGCCTGATTGGTGTCACACTTTTTCTTAATACCTTGAACTCTCAGTCTCTATACAGTTTTTGTATAAAAATGTAGATTTAATTTTCTCAGTTAAAATTACAATTTGTTTCTCTGACCAGGTACATAAAAGTGTCTCTACTCTCTATATAGACAGTTTCATTATGCCGATGGTGTATTCAGTAGATGTTAAATACGTCCCAAAATGCACCCTATTCCCTACATAGTGCACTACTTTTAACCAGAGCCCTATGAGCCCTTGTCGAAAGTAGTGCACTATGTAGGGAATAGGGTGCATTTGGGATGCATTTGATTGTTTTATAGAGAATGATCTCATTCCAGACACGGAAACAGTGTCGATTTCCTGCCTTTTCTCATGAATACAATTATGGCTAAGGATTACAATTTGTGGCACACTGAAGCAGTTTGTGTAAAAAGGCTGAGTGAGGCTGTATTCATACATTATAGCAATCAATGTATTCATATTGGATGTTTGACACTGCTGGATTTACCCACAAACCTTTGTGTGTCAGAGCTGACAGGGCAATCCCTTACTTTACCTTCTTCTTGATATTGCATGTCATATGAAACCAACAGAGACATGATTTACATAGCCTGTGTTGTTAATGTAACATTTTACTATTCAACAAGTTACAAAGCAGAAGAGTAGGCAGTCTAGACCCCAAAAAAACAATATGCTTTCCCTAGAGCCAAATCATCTATGTTCTCCTCATCCAAACTATTTGCTGAAATGCACATTTTGAGACAATTGTTTCAAACTGTATCTGTTTCAAACTAAAAAAATATTTTAGGCATACTAGTCTCCTCAGGCAAGGAACACAACCCTCTGACCACCAGTCGTTGATACCATCAAATGATGGAAAGGGTGAATCGGTATCAGACCGACTACTTGCAATACTTTGAGTGTTTGCTTAAAGCTGCCTGGTCTGCCAGGTGGGTGGACCAGGCATTTTTAAAACTGGTCTACTAGCTCCATTGCAACAGGCAAACTAAATCGAGCACAGATGAAGTATTTGAAATGATTTCGAATAGTATTTCAACCCAGGTGTGGTATCAAAGGACTCACCGAGGGCATTTGGCTGGAGGGCAGGTGGCCGTCTTGGGCCAGCATATTGGACATCATGAGGGCGGGCAGCTCCTGGTAGGAGTAGGGGTTGAGCAGGCCGTTGTGGTGGGCCCCCAGGGAGTGGCACAGGTAGCCCGACTCTGGGTCCATCAGGTGGAGCAGGGAGGGCTCGACGTGGTTAGGAGGGGTGATGGGGGGGATCTCGTAGTCCTCGTCCCCAGCACCGTTCCCACCGCCTCCTCCTCCTCCCTGTCCGGAATAGCTCTGGAAGGACAAACAGAGAGGGAGATGATGTGAGATTGTATGTACTGCCATTTGCAGTGTAGGATTGATGTAGCGCGTAGGTAGGTTAGCCATGAGCAGTGTAGGATTGATGTAGCGCGTAGGTAGGTTAGCCATGAGCAGTGTAGGTGAGATGTAGCGCGTAGGTAGGTTAGCCATGAGCAGTGTAGGATTTTAGACCATCTGAGGTGTGGGGGAGAGGTAATTTTGAGAACAGTCAATTATTTAATGAGGAAATGGTGCCCCCAACCCCCCACCTCAAGGATGGTAGTTATTACAATGATAAAGGGTCACCTCCCTATAATCCCACATTCCACCCACAGTCCCCAATTACACCCTACCTATAGATTCATCTCATGTTTAAAAACTCTACTGCATAACAGTAACATGAGCTTTCAGACATCTGAATACAGTAAATGTACATGAAATACAGCATATAATTAGTTTCCATGTTTTCAGAATAACAGTATGCATATCTGTGTATTGCTGTACTATCAATAGGTCCATCTTGCTATGTGCTGCAATAAGGAAAAATATAATTCTGAATTCTAAAGTCTGGATTTTTTTAAATAAATACCTGGGAAATTCAATGGGATTGAAAAAGCAATTTTGTCTGAGGCACTCTGACTTGACTCCCTCTGTAATGACGGAGTCAAGTTAATCATCACAAATAATATTCCGGTGTCAGCCATTCAAGGGGTTTTTAATCAATATTTTATGATTCATTTCTTGGCGAATGCATAAAAATGTCAGTTCTGAAACATTTCAGAAATCAATTCAATATCATCTTTGTGTAGGCTGTCATCCTCTGCACTGGAGTGGTCATTTATCTCAAGAGAAAGGCAAAGCCGAGGAAAAAGGGATTCTCAGAGAGCTCTTTTCTACTAAAGTTGAAGTAAATAACTGAAAGGTAGTAGATGGCAAGCTACTATCAGTACTGTAGTGAGGCACAATTACTTCATATCAACCCACCACCAGTCTATTGTGTAGCTTTTACCAAAATGATTCAATAGTCAAATGCATTGAACTGGGTATAATGTTAAGAAACCGCTAGAACATATTAAGTCAACCCACCACCAATAGCTTTTACTGAAGTGATCAAAGAATCTAATGCATCTAACTGGCTATAATTAAGCAAGAAGGCACGAGGGGGTGTGGTATATGGCCAATGTACCACGGCTAAGGGATGTTCTAATGCTCGACGCAACGCGGAGTGCCTGGATACAGCCCTTAGTTGTGGTATATTGACCATATACCACAAACCCCTGAGGTGCCTTAACGCTATTATAAACTGGTTATCAACGTAATTAGAGCAGTAAAATAAATGTTTTGACACACACGTGGTATACGGTCTGATATACCACGGCTGTCAACCAATCAGCATTCAGGGCATGAACCACCAAGTTTATAATGCTAAATAACACCTACAGCAAATGAAAGACATAAACTGAAAAATACAACAACAAAAAAACCAGCCTCAATCTGGTCACGACCAACGAAGTTGCAATTATAATTTATTACTTATTGTAAAGGAGGGATGTAGACATTGAACGAACACAACACTTAAACATGCGATCATCCCCTCGCAACTAGTGACCATGAATGGGAAAAAAATGTAATTGCATTGTCTGGGAAAGCGTGGATATTAATTTTCTAAATTGTCCTTTGAAGACAGATGTTTTTGTAAACCTTCGGGGATTGTGTAATTGTTTGGTCTAATGGACAAGAAAACAAACATTTCCGGAGATTGAATTTCCCTCATAATTGTTGGAAGGAAACTAACTTGTCTGTTGTAAACATTGGAGCCATTGTGTGAAGTGAGTCCCTCGTTGAATCTCACATCTCCATGATCTTTCACAATGAGGTTAGACACTAGGTACTGTTAAGATTGAGGCTATGTCCCAAAGGACACCCTATTCCCTTCATAGTGCAGTATTTTGTTACCCCTGTTTGGTACAGCCTTAACTCAACCTTAACCAGGCATTCTTCTAAGCCTTGTCAGGCCTTTTGCACAGTCATCACTTATCTTAAGTATCTTACAGCTTATGTTATATCATGAGTACAAAGGGCATGTTAATCAACCACGGACAATGTGTTTGGTTTTTCCATAGTAGAAAAATACTTCTTCCAATCAAATCCTTAGCTTTTTTCAACTCCGTAAGAGAGGGCTAGTGAGTAATACGTGTAACATTTGACATTACTCTGGAGCATTGTCGGATGACCTTGACGATAAAATGTAAATATCAAGGACATTCCCAGTTGAATAGTTGCAGGATAAATCATTAATATTCTATACAGACTAAGATGGAATGTATAGTACACAGAGCCAAGTTATACTGCAGATGATGCATACTCTTCCTCCTTTCCCCTTTAAAAGACACATCTAAACAATGGTGTATGTCTATATGTACAGATGTAGGATCTTCATTTGAGCCAATTTGCGACAGCAGAAAAACAATCCTGCTGCAACAGGACATGGGAATTATTATGTGTATTATAATTAATGGATTTTTTTTGTAGTGGTTGATACATTTTTAGTAAGGTAAGTTCATAAAAGTGTAAACTTCAGAAGCCTTTTTAACTTCTTAGGGAGCGGCAGCAGAGGTGACGGTTTTGGAGAGTCTGGTGTGCCCAAAGTAAAATGCCTGCCACTCAGGCCCAGAAAATAGGATATGCACATAATTAGTACTATTGGATAGGAAACACTCTTAAGTTTCTAAGAGTGTTAACATATTGTCTGTGAGTATAACAGAACGGATATAGCAGGCGAAAACCCGAGGAAAATCCATAAGAATTTGCAGTTTTCTTTGTAGATGACCTTCTTCTCCAGGCTGCTTAATCATTTGTATTTTAACTAGGACTGAGACTGCAGTATCTATGGCTTCCACTAGATGTCAAGAGTCTTTAAACAGAGTCTGGAAGCTGTAGCACTAAGCAGAACAGATAGGAAGAGGAAGTAGTCAGGGGACCACTTTTGTCAACAACGTTTGACGGGCCCGAGATGGTGAGCTTTTTATTACCATTTGATGTCTTCGTTGGACACTTGGGAAGCCCTCAGCAGAAGTTCTTAGAAAGGTAAGTAATATTCTTTAGCTCTTATATGGGTTTTGTGTGACCCGCGCTGGATGTGAATTTATGCTAATGTGGAAAATATATGAGGTGCAAACAATCAAATGTTGTGCTTTCGCTGTAAAGCCTTTTTGAAATCTGACAACGCTGTGATATTGCCAAGAAGCAGAGCTTTTGATGACTATGCAACACTTGTATATTGATGAATGTTTAATAATTCAACTTTTGGATTTTGAATTTGGCGCCTTACATTTCACCTGGTAGTGTCGGGAGCGGCTAGCGCGCCGCTACTCCCTAAGTAGATAAACCTCAAATACACTACTATTTTAAAATGTCCTGCACTGCAGGAACGTTATCCTGCAACAGGGTGATCAAATGAATATCCTACATCTGTACGCATGTGTTTGATGGCTCATATAGGCCAGAGTCTGTCCTCTTTGTACAGCGTCGACTCCAACAAAGGCACCTCCACTGTTTCTCGAAGCGCTTCTTCTCTTATGGATTCCATTCTAATGCACAATGCCATATTTTATTACACACAATTTGTAGGCTTCACTCTCACAAAGGGGAGGGAGCCTCCTTCTTGATCAGTAGTGTTGGCATTCCATTTGAGAAAATATTTCCAAATCTATTCTGGGTAAAAAAGTTGCAAATATTTTTCTGCGTCCTAAATAGTATCCTATTCCCTATACAGGCTCCTAGTCCAAAGTAGTGCACTATAGGGTTCCATTTGTGACGCAGCCTGTCTGTTCTGTTTTAATTAAGTGCGGAGGTCTTCAGAGAGTTTGGCGCACATTTTAATGCACCTTTCATTTAAGAGAAACAGATGAACAGACAGTTGGTGTGGGGACGGAATGAGAGGGAAAATATCATTGATTGGGAAGCTTTCCAGGTTATCTTTGTTGGCACTGAGCTAACTTTCCACAATGCTGCTTCAACTAGCTGGGCTCATCAAACGGGACTTGTCTGAACAGGCTGTCTTCAGTAGTCAAATGATATCTAGCTAATGATTTAAAGTCATGTTATTATATATTCAGACATATCAATTTATGAATACGGTGTCTTATAAGCCCATGTGGGCTGGGCATCCTGTAGATACACAACACTCTGATCATTAAATAAATAAATCACATCAAAATATACATGCACTACTGCATTTTATTGTCTCAAATGTATATGTATATGCAAGGAAATATGCTTTAAAGTGGAATGGGACCCACAACAGTAAATTCAGGTCATTTCCAGTTTCCAGCAGTATTGACTATATATCTGTTCTTATGTACACCTCAGTAACTAGGTGAGTCAGAGGGGAAGAGAACTATATGAGGTTTGTCAAATTATGATTTATCATTACACCCCCCTTCTACCCTTTTCCTCTTTCCACCCTAAACCCCACCCAGAGCCCAGAAAACAAAGTCAGAGATATCTCTCGCTTCCATACCGCCTGTTTTTAAGAAGAGAAAGGAGGAGGGAAGGGGGGGGTATCTTGGGGAAGAATTTGGGTTCCTCATCCGTTTCATTCTCTTCATAAGAAGATTACGTCTGGTAAATGATGCCATGGACAATACTATAGCCTACAGTAAATGACGACATGGAACAGTCCTCAATAACTGGGTGATGTCATGGCGCTAAATGGCAACAGTAACGATGTGATCTAAGAACTCCACGCTGCACAGTATGACTTTATTTCAAATAACTTGAATGGTAATAATTGTGCACATCCGCTGCACACATCATGTCATGTAAAGTTCATAGAGAAGCATGAGAGGATGTCTACTTTCACAGTCTGTGTGTGTCCTGTTTGGACAGCTCAATCTGTGGACAATCCTCTCGCTTTGTCTTGCTCTCTCTTACTCTCTCTCTCTCTGAGAGTGGCAGACTGAAAACCCTGCCCTCCTCTATCCTCATCTCATCTCCTACCCCCTCCACATCTCTCTCTCTCTCTCTCTCTCTCTCTCTCTCTCTCTCTCTCTCTCTCTTTCTCTCTCTCTCTCTCTCTCTCTCTCTCAATTAAATTAAATTAAATGCAATTTAAGGGCTTTATTGGCATGGGAAACACATGTTAACATTGCCAAAGCAAGTGAAGTAGATAATAAACAAAAGTGAAATAAACAATAAAAATAAACAGTATTCCAAAAGTAAAAATAAACAGTATTCCAAAAGAATAAAGACATTTCGTATGTCATATTATGTCAATTTTCCGTGTTGTAAAGATGTGCAAAGTACAAAAGGAAAAATAAATAAATGTGGGTTGTATTTACAATGGTGTTAGTTCTTTACTGGTCGCCCTTTTCTTGTGGCAACAGGTCACAAATCTTGCTGCTGTGATGGCACACTGTGTTATTTCACCCAGTAGATATGGGAGTTTATCAAAATTGGGTTTGTTTTTGAATTCTTTGTGGATCTGTGTAATCTGAGGGAAATATATCTCTAATATGGTCGTAGATTTTACAGGTTAGGAAGTGCAGCTCAGTTTCCACTTCATTTTGTGGGCAGTGTGCACATAGCCTGTCTTCTCTTGAGAGCCAGGTCTGCCTGCGGCGGCCTTTCTCAATAGCAAGGCTATGCTCACTGAGTCTGTAAATAGTCAAAGCTTTCCTAAAGTTTGTGTCAGTCACAGTGGTCAAGTATTCTGCCACTGTGTACTCTCTGTTTAGGGCCAAATAGCATTCTAGTTTGCTCTGCTTTGTTGTGTCAAGTAATTATCTTTTTTGTTTTCTCATGGTTTAGTTGGGTCTAATTGTGTTGCTGTCCTGGGGTTCTGTGGGGTGTGTGAACAGAGCCCCAGGACCAGCTTGCTTAGGGGACTCTTCTCCAGGTTCATCTCTCTGTAGGTGATGGTTTTATTATTGAAGGTTTAGGAATCGCCTCCTTTTAGGTGGTTGTAGAATTTAACGGCTCTTTTCTGGATTTTGATATTTGTGGGTATCGGCCTAATTCTGCTCTGCATTCATTATTTGGTGTTTTACTTTGTACACAGAGGATATTTTTTGCAGAATTCTGCATGAAGAGTCTCAATTTGGTGTTTGTCCCATTTTGTGAATTCTTGGTTGGTGAACGGAACCCAGACCTCACAACCATAAAGGGCAATGGGTTCTACAACTGATTTAAGTATTTTTTAGCCAGGTCATAATTGGCATGTCGATTTTATGTTCCTTATGATGGCATAGAAGTTGTGGAAGTTACCTGTGGTGCTGATGCTTAGGCCGAGGTATGTATAGTTGTATATGTATAGTTTTTTTGTCTTACTGAGATTTACTGCCAGGGCCCAGGTCTGACAGAATCTGTGCAGAAGATCTAGATGCTGCTGTAGGCCCTCCTTGGTTGGGGACAGAAGCACCAGATCATCAGCAAACAGTAGACATTTGACTTCAGATTTTAGTATGGTGAGGCCGGGTGCAGACTGTTCTAGTGCCCTCGCCAATTCATTGATATATATGTTGAAGAGGGTGGGGCTTAAGCTGCATCCTTGTCTCACCCCACAGCCCTGTGGAAAGAAATGTGTGTGTCTCTCTCTCTCTCTCTCTCTCTCTCTCTCTCTCTGGTGTTTATCTGTCCCTCTCTCAGCTCTAATACAGGCTTTAATTACAGCCATCAGTTGTGTTATTTTGCTACAATATCATGTCAGGGATATCAGCACACCACAAAGAGCCTCTCTAGAATAACAGAGAGTGGGCCTGTCTCAATTTACTGCAAACCTACACCTCCCACCTCCCCTCAGCCCCCCATTATATCTATCCATCTCTCTCTCCCTCCCTCCCTCTCTCTCTCTCTCTCTCTCTCTCTACCCCCTCTCTCTCTCTACCCCCCTTCTCTCTCTCTCTCTACCCCCCTCTCTCTCTCTCTCTCTCTCTCTCTCTCTCTCTCTCTCTCTCTCTCTCTCTCTACCCTCTCACTCTATCTCTACCCCTCTCTCTCTCTCTACCCCCTCTCTCTATCTCTCTCTCTCTCTACCCCCTCTCTCTCTACCCCCTCTCTCTCTACCCCCCTCTCTCATTACCCCCTCTCTCTCTCTCTCTCTCAATTCAATTATATTCAATACAAGGGGCTTTATTGGCATGGGAAACATGTTAACATTGCCAAAGCAAGTGAAGTAGAAAATAACAAAAGTGAAATAAACAATAAAAATGAACAGTAAACATTACACTCATAGAAGTTCCAAAATAATAAAGACATTACAAATGTCATGTTATGTATATATACACTGTTGTAACGATGTGCAAATGGTTAAAGAACAAAAGGGAAAATAAATAAACATCTCTCTCTCTCTCTCTCTCTCTCTCTCTCTCTCTCTCTCTTTCTCCCTCCCTCTCTCTCTCTCTCTCTCTCTCTCTCTCTAACCTCCCTCCCTCCCTCCCTCTCCCTCTCTCTCTGTCTCCAAACAGACAGACTAGTTTCATTATTTATCTGTTACTGTTTGGAAATGTGTGGAATCTGAAACCACGGCTCTCAGTTTATGTTTGGTATTTTTGATGCCCCACAATGCTATCAGCACAAATAATACCGAATTGCCTATTGTAGAGAGACACAAAAAAAAGAGGAAAGGTCTAAAGAATGAAAGGCGGTGAAAGATACAAAATGTCCCTAATTCTTAATACGGTCCAACCATCCTAATTGTAATGGTTTCTACTTTTATGTTTTGTCTCTTCCTCTGTCTCCCCCTCTTGTCTCCTCCTCTCATCTCTTCCTCTGTCTCCCCCTCTTGTCTCCCCCCCTCGTCTCTTCCTCTGTCTCCCCCTCTTGTCTCCCCCTCGTCTCTTCCTCTGTCTCCCCCTCTTGTCTCCCCCTCTCTTCTCTTCCTCCGTCTCCCCTATGTCTCCCCTATCGTCTCTTCCTCTGTCTCCCCTCTTGTCTCCCCCTCGTCTCTTCCTCTGTATCCACCTCTTGTCTTCCTCTCTCGTCTCTTCCTCTGTCTCCCCCTATTGATCCCCCTCTTATCTCTTCCTCTCACCCCCTCTTGTCTCTTCCTTCTTGTCTATCAACATCTCACTCCTCGTCCAAGGTCACGAGGTCAAAGTCATCTGATCAGGCCTTTTGTGCCATGTCATATTTCATTACGAAACAGGACTCCAGGGTTGTGGAGTCACTCTGATTTGATTGGTTGTCAGAAATTATATAATTTGCATTTTACCCCTTGTGGCATGAGTTCTGAGTGGCGCACTATTGAAGGCTGCCACAGGAGTGACTCATTTGAAGTCTGAGTTATTGCATAACACGCTGGGGTTACATAGAGTGGGGTTTATCAAATAATAAACAAACAACAAGAACTCTCTCTGTTTCTCTCTCTCTATCTCTATCTCTGTCTCTCTCTGTGTGTCTCTCTGTGTCTCTGTGTCTCTGTCTCTCTCTGTTTCTCTCTCCATTTCTCTCTCTCTCTGTCTCTATGTTTCTCTCTATGTTTCTCTCTATGTTTCTCTCTGTCTCTGTGTCTCCATGCCTCTCTCTGTCTCTCTCTGTCTCTCTGTCTCACTCTGTCTCTCTCTCTCTCTCTCTCTCTCTCTCTCTCTCTTTGTCTCTCTCGCTCTGTGTCTCTCTCTATGTTTCTCTCTATGTCTCTCTATGTTTCTCTCTGTGTCTCTCTCTCTCTTTGTGTTTCTCTCTGTCTCTCTCTCTCTGTGTCTCTCTCTGTGTCTCTCTCGGTGTCTCTCTCTGTGTCTCTCTCGGTGTCTCTCTCTCTCTCTGTGTCTCTCTCTCTCTGTGTCTCTTTCCCTGTGTCTCTCTTTGTGTCTTTCTCTGTGTCTCTGTCTCTCTCTGTGTCTCTCTCTGCGTCTCTGTCTCTCTCTGTTTCGCTCTCTGTTTCTATCCCCATTTCTCTATATCTCTCTCTCTCCCTGTGTCTCTCTCTGTGTCTCTCTCTGTGTCTCTCTCGGTGTCTTTCTCGGTGTCTCTCTCTCTCTCTGTGTCTCTCTCTCTCTGTGTCTCTTTCCCTGTGTCTCTCTCTGTGTCTTTCTCTGTGTCTCTGTCTCTCTCTGTGTCTCTCTCTGCGTCTCTGTCTCTCTCTGTTTCTCTCCCCGTTTCTCTCCCCATTTCTATCCCCATTTCTCTCTCTCTCCCTGTGTCTCTCTCCGTCTCTCTCCGTCTCTCTCCCTGTGTCTCTCTCTGTGTCTCTCTCTCTCTCTCTCTCTCTCTCTCTCTCTGTGTCTCTCGCTATGTTTCTGTCTGTGTTTCTCTCTGTGTCTCTGTCTCTATGTTTCTCTCTGTCTCTTTCTCTGTCTCTCTCTGTGTTTCTCTCTGTGTCTTTCTGTCCCTCTCTGTGTCTTTCTCTGTGTTTTTCTCTCTGTTTCTCTCTTTGTCTCTTTCTGTGTTTCTCTCTGTGTTTCTGTCTCTATGTTTCTCTCTGTGTTTCTGTCTCTCTCTGTGTCTCTCTCTATGTCTCTCTTTCTGTCTCTCTGTGTTTCCCCTCTTCTAATGACACGTTGATTTGACTGGGAGAGGATTCTCAATGAGGTTGGGGCTAGCTCAGTGAGGTTGGGGCTAGCCCACCACTAACAGGTCATTATTGCTGTACACTGGAGTGGAACAAAACATTTCAAATGTTCCCAGACGAAACGCAGAGCGGCGACAGGAGACACTGTGCAGACAATATAATGGGATTAATGAAGACGTGGGGCAAATAAAGGACAAATAAAGTTGGATGAATTTGAATTGGGGAATGATGGGGGCAGATGTTTGCCTAGCTAGCAGAAATAGATTCTAGATTTAATAAGCATTCGTTATTGTATTCTTAGCAAAGACATGATGCAGTGGAGAGAGAGTTCAGTTAACACGCTCACGCCCTCCAACAGTGATTGTGTGCAGATGCTTTTCAGTGAGAACAGTGTAAGCATGATCCTTGCTAATGCAATAAGAAAAACAAATGATCAGATAAAAGAAACAAAGCTCGGGTTTCGAAGAGTCCTTTGGAGAGAGATTGTGATATGCTCTGATACTGACGTGGGTGACAGGGGTGGGGGGAGGGGAAAAGAAAGAGGAGGAGGGAGAAAGAGAAGGAGAGAGAAAGAGAAAGAGAAGGATTGGTAAAGAGAAGGATGAGAAAACAGGGAAGGGGAGAGAAAGAGAAGGAGAGAGAGAAAGAGAAGGATGGAGTGAGGAGGGGGGGATGATTTCAACATTTCAGATGAGGACCATAATCCAACTCATTGCCTGACAGGAGACATTTAATATTACAAAAATAAATTTGACACACATATTACCTCTGCAGTATCCCCCTTGCTTGTCAGTCAGCATTTCACTGTAACGTCTACACTTGTTGTATTCGGCGCATGTGACAAATAAAGTTTGATTTGCCATTTGTTTGATTTGATTTGTCACTTCATATAGAGATCAGCCATGTCGCTTCAGAGGAGGAATCTTTTTAACGTCATTCATTGGTTGCCCTGTCTCTTCTGCTAGGCTTAACAGATCCACTGCTGCTGTACAGTTAGTTGATGAACACATCCTAAATGGCACTATATTCTCTATGGGCCCTGGTCTAAAGTAGCGCACTGTGTAGTGAATAGGGTGCCAAATGGTACGCAAGAGACGAGTTCCGTGCACCGCACATCACGGATAAACAAATCCAATGACATCAGCGCATTGTTCCAGCTCTTTTATACGGATTTCTATCACAGTTTCACTTTTATTCTCATTGAAAATCAATGCTGGTGGTGTGTGAAGACAATGATTCTATTGTTTCTGATTCTGACTGCCAGAAGGCTGTTTTCTACTGGCGGGGGATGGCGTGTGTGTTTGTATGTGCATGCATACACGCTTGTGCACGCGTACATACGTTTGTGTGTCACAACAATAGCGAGCATTTCCACCATGGTATAACTGTGTTCTTAAGTGTCTCCCTATTCTCTCAGTCTCCCAGGCCTGGAGTCAATAGTCATTGTGGCTGTGTATTGGCGCTGGGCACAGCTGGACACATCTGCTTAGAACGGGTGGCAAATACATATGGCTTGGACCTCTGGTGCCACTGTTTTACAAGGAGCTGAGGGAGGGGACAGCTCTCCACTGTGAATGAGATGATGATTGTACACACTCTATGCCTGCATCCCAAATGGTACCCTATTCCCTAATAGTATAGCTCCTTCACGACTCAATAGCTCCTTCATGACTCAATATCCTCTTCACGACTCAATGATCCCTTCACGACTCAATAGCCCCTTCACGACTCAATAGCCCCTTCACGAATAAACAGCTTCTTCATGACTCAATAGCTCCTTCACGACTCAATAGCCCCTTCACGACTCAATAGCTCCTACACGACTCAATATCCCCTTCATGACTCAATAGCTCCTTCACGACTCAATAGCCCCTTCATGACTCAATAGCTCCTTCACGACTCAATAGCCCCTTCACGACTCAATAGCTCCTTCACGACTCAATATCCCCTTCATGACTCAATAGCTCCTTCACGACTCAATAGCCCCTTCATGACTCAATATCCCCTTCATGACTCAATATCCCCTTCATGACTCAATAGCCCCTTCACGACTCAATATCCCCTTCATGACTCAATAGCTCCTTCACGACTCAATTCCACAAAGATGTCACAATCATAACTGAACAACACAACAGACACACACAGTACATATACTGAGTGGACAAAACATTAGACTGACCATGTGAATCCAGGTGAAAACTATGATCCCTTATTGATGTCACCTGTTAAATCCATTTCAATCAGTGTAGATGAAGTGGAGGAGACAGGTTAAAGAAGGATTTTGAAGCCTTGAGACAATTGAGACATGGATTGTGTATGTGTGCCATTCAGAGGGTGAATGGGCACGACTAAATATTGAATTGCCTTTGAACGAGGTATGGTAGTATGTGCCAGGCGCACCGGTTTGAGTGTGTCAAGAACTGCAACGCTGCTGGGTTTTTCATGCTCATGTTTCCTGTGTGTATCAAGAATGGTCCACCACCCAAAGGACATCCAGCCAACTTGACACAACTGTGGGAAGCATTGGAGTCAACATGGGCCAGCATCCCTTTGGAATGATTTAGACACCTTGTAGAGTCCATGCCCTGACGAATTGAGGCTGTTCTGAGGGGAAAAGGGGGTGCAACTCAATGTTAGCAAGGTGTTCCTAATGTTTTATACACAGCAAATAATTCACAAAACTACACCAGAACATTCATTTTACCAGTAGTTTGTTTAAAAAAAGAGAAACGCATTTCTCGATTTCTGATTGGGTTGAGGTAGGCTTTCCATACAATAACAGTAAACCTCAAGAAAGAACATAGTTTTTCTAGGTTTGTTATGTACCCAGTAGGTCCTGCAGGTCTTCTGGCACTGGCCTTTTAACTATCCCAGTAGCCTAGGACCAAGAGGCATGGAGAGGCAGTCTTTAATGATTATGCCCCCAGCCTCTGGAATAGCCTGCCAGAGAACCTGAGGCGGGCAGAAACTGTGGACATATTTTTAAAAGATCTTAAAATCTTTCGTTTTTTATCTTATGTTTGTTGTGTAGTAAATATTTCAGCTTTTATTTTCATTGTTTTTTTCCTGTAAAGCCCATTGTGTTGCATTCCTTGTCTGAAATGTTCTGTATATATAAAGATTGATTTGGATGTATTTACCTGCTTTGAGCTAAAAGCTGTTAACCTAATGTGATGCTATTTGTGTTAAAGTCTCAGTGAAGTGAAACTAGTAGTTAGTAAGATAGGCTATCATCTCATAAGCTAAGTTTCCATTCAATTGGTGACAGATTTTCATGCGAATATTCAAAAATCAGCATAAAAACAATAATGTGCATTTTCCCAACTGAGATGTGTTTCCATCAAATTGAATTGTTGCTGATAACAGTCTGGGCATGACGCCATGGTGCACATCAAAATTACTTTTGCAGTAAAATTTCAATGTACCTAATAAAAAAATCGAATTTTTACCAAAACATATCATCGCAGATTACTTCGATATGATGGTTATTACATAAATAATTTTGCATAAAGGGGTTTGACTGCCATTTCACATATAATTCATTTTACTGACAGAAAAAGATCCTACCTTGTCTACTAGCACATTTAGTTTTGATGACATCTGGAAAGTTTACCGGGCCTGTCATGACATTTTTTATCCAACATGTACTTTCCTCACATAAAAAGTTTGGATGGAAACCTGGTTAGTGGGAGGAAAATATAATCTGCAATACTGAATGGCTGGTTGTTATCAAAAACTGGGCCTGCGTTCCAAATGGCACTGTAGTCCCTATTCCCAATGAGCCCTGGTCAAACGTAGTGCACAACATGGTTTGTGTAAGGCCTACAAAAACACATTAAGACTGCCATTAGAATCATTTGATCACCTACGGCAAAATGGAAAAGAGACATCTTTGCACGGGAATAGGGCCCGTGCACAAATATACAACTGTGTATTTATTTGCAGTGTTAGTAAACTATTCCAAACAGAAGGCTTTTAATGGGTGAAAAAGGGAGCCCTTTTCCAAATCATTTAAAAAAACGCCAGGGAGAGAGTGAGAGTGAGAGAGAGAGAGAGAGAGAGAGAGAGAGAGAGAGAGAGAGAGAGAGAGAGAGAGAGAGAGAGAGAGAGACACAGAGAGAGACACAGGGAGAGAGACAGAGAGAGACAGAGAGAGACAGAGAGAGACGGAGAGAGACAGAGAGAGACACAGGGAGGGAGACGGAGAGAGACACAGGGAGGGAGACGGAGAGAGACACAGAGAGAGAGAGAGAGAGAGAGAGAGAGAGAGAGAGAGAGAGAGAGAGAGAGAGAGAGAGAGAGAGAGAGAGAGAGAGAGAGAGAGAGAGAGAGAGAGAGAGAGAGAGACACAGAGAGAGACAGAGAGAGACAGAGAGAGAGACAGAGAGAGATACAGGGAGAGAGACGGAGAGAGACGGAGAGAGACACAGGGAGGGAGACGGAGAGAGACACAGGGAGGGAGAGAGACACAGGAGTGAGGGAGAGAGAGAGAGAGAGAGAGAGAGAGAGAGAGAGAGAGAGAGAGAGAGAGAGAGAGAGAGAGACACAGAGAGAGACACAGAGAGAGACACAGGGAGAGACACAGGGAGAGAGACGGAGAGAGACAGAGAGAGACACAGGGAGAGAGACGGAGAGAGACACAGGGAGAGAGAGAGAGAGAGAGAGAGAGAGAGAGAGAGAGAGAGAGAGAGAGAGAGAGAGAGAGAGACAGAGAGAGAGAGAGAGACAGGGAGGGAGAGAGAGAGAGAGAGAGAGAGAGAGAGAGAGAGAGAGAGAGAGAGAGAGAGAGAGAGAGAGAGAGAGAGAGAGAGAGAGAGAGAGAGAGAGAGAGAGAGAGAGAGAGAGAGAGAGACACACAGAGAGACACAGGGAGGGAGAGAGAGAGATAGAGAGAGAGAGCTTTCTGCTGCAGCAACAAATATGCCTGCACAGTGCACATCTTTTAGGCTTTGTCTGCTGCCCCTGCTTCGTCAGCGAACGGCTATAGAAATATTTTGGCAGCTCTTTGTTTTCATTTTCACAAAAGATATTGGGAGAGAGAGTGAGAGGTGGATGGGTGGTAGTGGTGGAGGAGAGTTGTGGGGGATGGAGCAGGAGGGGAGAGCAGGAGGAGAGGAGAGCGAGAGAGGGATAAGAGAGAGGGAGAGATTGTTGTTCAATGTGGTTATTGTTGTTACTGTTGTCCTGTTGACAATTTTGATTATTAATTATGTTCATATTATAAATATCAAATGTAAGCTTTGGCAATATGTACATTGTTACGTCATGCCAATAAAGCAAATTGAATTGAATTGAATTGAAAGAAAGAGGAGACAGTGTGTGAGAGAGAGAGAGAGAGAGAGAGAGAGAGAGAGAGAGAGAGAGAGAGAGAGAGAGAGAGAGAGAGAGAGAGAGAGAGAGAGAGAGAGAGAGAGAGAGACAGAGAGACAGAGAGAGAGAGAGAGAGAGTGAGATGTGGAGGGGGTAGGAGATGAGATGAGGATAGAGGAGGGCAGGGTTTTCAGTCTGCCACTCTCAGTCCCAGACCCAATCTAAACAGCGGAAGGAAGCAGTAAATCAAACTAATGCACCCGCCTGGTAATTCAGAGCAGCAGCACCGGGGCGGAGTTTACAAAAACCGCTGCGGCGTCAGGCTTTAATCAGCGCCAACGATCCAATAACACCGTCTCCCCCAATCAGAGTGTTTCCTGTCAGTCACACAAGACTGACTCTGACCAATCAGGCGCGCCGCAACGACTTGGCTGAGATTGGGTTGCGTCCAGCTTGCGAATTACCCATCTGATTTAGAAAGGGGTGACATTTTTTTGAAAATGAACTTAAGCTCCTATTATTCCTGGCATGTGTTCCAAATGGCACCCTATTCCTTATTTAGTGCACTACTTTTGACCAGAGACATAAGGGCCCTGGTCAAAAGTAGTGCACTATAAAGGGAATAGGGTGCCAGTTGGGACACACATCTGTTCTGTATGCTAGAGGAATGGGATGATAGATACTGTACATTTTAGAATTTTGAAATGCTTGCCTGAAGATGGTGCTCATGGAACTACTTATTGAATAGCATTCAGCCCTAAGTCACAGCATAAGAGGAATAGGCATGGTGGTTTGACAATGAGTAGCTTGCACACAGTCAGCGACAGCATATTAAGTGAATATTCAAAAGTACACTTGTCCTCGTCACATTCTCACTTAGTTAACGTTAGCTGGCTAGCTAACCAGCAATGTAGTTAGGCTCTATCTAGCCAGCAATGTAGTTAGGCTCTATCTAGCCAGCAAGGTAGTTAGGCTCTATCTAGCCAGCAATGTAGTTAGGCTCTATCTAGCCAGCAATGTAGTTAGGCTCTATCTAGCCAGCAAGGTAGTTAGCCTAGCTAATGTTACTTAGCAATCTGTGCTAGGTGCGAACACTGGACTGGCGCCATCTGATTCAGAGGGGTTGGGTTAAATGTGGAAGACACATTTGGGTTGAATGCATTCAGTTGTGAAACTGACTAGGTATCCCCTTTCCCTCTCCCTCATCCTTGATTCAAAAATAACACCATTCCTGTCTGGCCTATTATGTTACTGGATTTATTTAGTTCGTTTTCAGAAATCTGCAAAAAGCAAGACAGTTGGCGCAGACCTATCATTCAGACCATGTGCTTGCATTCATGATGATATAACATTGTTGCTAGCTAAATAAGAATGTGTGTGTGTGACTAAAACAAGTGCAGCAAGCATTTTTGTGTGTGAACAATTTCAGTCATCAGCGCATGCCATTTGAGGTTGAAATATACGGAATAGCCAATCCATTTTGTTTTAAATAATAGTGTAATTTACATAATGTTTTCAGTAAGGAAAGATTGTCATAATAAAGGACTGACTCTTTTCACTGCATTTCGCCCAGTGGGCGGTGCTATACGTCACAGAGAAAAGAGTGTGTCCCACCATGGGATAACAAGCTCTCATTGCTAGATTGCCATAAAGCGTTTGTTTACATGACCATTGACTGTAGTAAATCTACTCAATACTAATGCTGACGCTCACGTCTAGAGTTGACATTACGAACGGCAAGTTACTGCATTTCACTGCCTAGGTTGTGAACAGTTTCAGATTGACTTTGAGGCAGCTGAATTAATTCAGCCCTTCTTGTTTATTAGCCTTCTTGTTTATTAGTGTGCTTGTGGAGCTTGAGCACAGACATGTCTGCATTCTCATCCACCGCCACAGATAGACACATCTTTAAGTTGTACCTAAGAAGGTACATGGAACAAGTGTTTTGTATTTACTGTTATACTTACAGAGGATATTTAGCTTTTTGGTGGTTATCATGTAAATCATCAAATAAAATGTTCTTAAATAAAATACATTTGAATATTTAGTTAAATAAATCATAATTTAGAGTATCTGTTAGTCATTATTTGTTTCAAGAAAGCTCTGGTTTTCATTCCACCTCTAAAAAAATGATATATTAGCAGATATATCTGTAATCGGTGACTTTTGCCCCCCTAAAATCAGTATCGGACGCCAAAACCCCAAATCAGTCAGGCTCTATTGTCTCCAATACCTAAGAGGATGGTGTTTATTTACTATGAATTTCTCGTGAATACCAGATCTTTGAAAATGAAAAACATGGTTCTGAAACCTATGCCTTTTACAATACATAAATCACAACCACATTGTTACCATTCAAACCCTTTGTTAATTACAACACCACACCAGGGATTGGCGTGAAATCCGTGCCAAAGCTGAACGACTCAAAAGATGGAATGCACAATAAAAATAGAAGAAACATGGCATTACAAGTTAAACTATTTTCAACTTGTACAAATGGAAAAAAGGCAGCCCCAACTTGAAATGAGACATTGCCAGAGGTTGTCTTTTGTAAGCAGAATCCATAAAGGGTACGGGTGTGGAATGGTGCAAGGCCATTTACTACAGCCAGTCAAAAAACAACATCATGTACATGTGTTTCACTTTATCATTAGGCCTTTCAAACGAACATCCATAATGCATTTTTCTTTGATACTGCTAGCACTGGTGTTGGGCAGTATCCCGATTTTCAAACCGGCATACCGGTTCTATACAATACGGGAGTATACAGTATTACCGGAAGTGCAAACAAGGGGCGCTATTAAAAAATATAGTATATCACCCTAGCCTAATACAGTATAAACGGTTTATCACCCTAGCCAAATACAGTATAAACGGTTTATCACCCTAGCCTAATACAGTATAAACGGTTTATCACCCTAGCCTAATACAGTATAAACGGTTTATCACCATAGCCTAATACAGTATAAACGGTTTATCACCCTAGCCTAATACAGTATAAACGGTTTATCATTATAGCCTAATACAGTATAAACGGTTTATCACCCTAGCCTAATACAGTATAAACGGTTTATCATTATAGCCTAATACAGTATAAACGGTTTATCATTATAGCCTAATAGAGTATAAACGGTTTATCATTATAGCCTAATAGAGTATAAACGGTTTATCATTATAGCCTAATACAGTATAAACGGTTTATCATCATAGCCTAATACAGTATAAACGGTTTATCATTATAGCCTAATACAGTATAAACGGTTTATCACCCTAGCCTAATACAGTATAAACAGTTTATCACCATAGCCTAATACAGTATAAACAGTTTATCACCCTAGCCTAATACAGTATAAACGGTTTATCATCATAGCCTAATACAGTATAAATGGTTTATCACCCTAGCCTAATACAGTATAAACGGTTTATCACCCTAGCCTAATACAGTATAAACGGTTTATCACCCTAGCCTAATACAGTATAAACGGTTTATCACCCTAGCCTAATACAGTATAAACGGTTTATCACAATTGCCTAATACAGTATAAACGGTTTACCACCATAGACTAATACAGAATAAACTGTTTATCACCCTAGCCTAATACAGTATAAACGGTTTATCACCATAGCCTAATACAGTATAAACGGTTTATCACCATGCTGGGGAACGCAGTAGTACTGTAGTGTAAAAGCTGTTTATCACCATAGCCTAATACAGTATAACCGGTTTATCATTATAGCCTAATACAGTATAAACGGTTTATCACCATAGCCTAATACAGTATAAACGGTTTACAACCATTGCCTAATACAGTATAAACGGTTTATCACCATAGACTAATACAGAATAAACTGTTTATCACCCTAGCCTATACAGTATAAACTGTTTATCACCCTAGCCTAATACAGTATAAACGGTTTATCACCATGCTGGGGAACGCAGTAGTACTGTAGTATAAAAGCTGGGGATGCAGTAGTACTGTAGTTTAGGAGCTGGGGAACGCAGTAGTACAGTAGTGTAGGAACTGGGGAACGCAGTAGTACTGTAGTGTAGGGGCTGGGGAACGCAGTAGTTCTGTAGTGTAGGAACTGGGGATGCAGTAGTACTGTAGTGTAGGAGCTGGGGAACGCAGTAGTACTGTAGTCTAGGAGCTGGGGATGCAGTAGTACTGTAGTGTAGGAGCTGGGTAACGCAGTAGTACAGTAGAGTAGGAACTGGGGAACGCAGTAGTACTGTAGTGTAGGAGCTGGGGAACGCAGTAGTACTGTAGTTTAGGAGCTGGGGAACACAGTAGTACAGTAGTGTAAGAACTGGGGAACGCAGGAGTACTATAGTGTAGGCCCCGGGGAACGCAGTAGTACTGTAGTGTAGGAGCTGGGGAATGCAGTAGGACTGTAGTGTAGGAACTAGGGAACGTAGTAGTACTCTAGTGTAGTAACTGGGGAACGCAGTAGTACTCTAGTGTAGTAACTGGGGAACGCAGTAGTACTGTAGTGTAGGATCTGGGGAACACAGTAGTACTGTAGTGTAGGAGCTGGGGAACGCAGTAGTACTGTAGTGTAGGAACTGGGGAACGCAGTAGTGCTGTAGTGTAGGAGCTGGGGAACACAGTAGTACTGTAGTGTAGGAGCTGGGGAACACAGTAGTACAGTAGTGTAGGAACTGGGGAACGCAGTAGTACTATAGTGTAGGGCCCGGGGAACGCAGTAGTACTGTAGTGTAGGAGCTGGGGAACGCAGTAGTACTATAGTGTAGGGCCCGGGAAACGCAGTAGTACTGTAGTGTAGGAGCTGGGGAACGCTGTAGTACTGTAGTGTAGGAGCAGACTGACTCGCTCTGCATGTAGAACCAGCAGACCATTGGCAGCCGTGGCGCTACAACGGGGCCAATCAATAAAACCTCGTTACACTAATTGCGAGACTATAATCTCTGCTAGCTACTTTGACTGCATATCCAAACAGTCACTCCATTAAGATAATTATTCCAGCTACTCTCTCTCTCTCTCTCTCTCTCTCTCTCTCTCTCTTCGTCTCTGTCTCTCAGACTGATTTTCCCAAACGTCTATACTATGCTATATTAATTCATATTTCATGGTGGAAGCACATAAAAAGGGAGTATAGTTAAGGTCATATGGAGAAAGTACAGTGTTTTTAAAAAAAAATTATATGAAGGGGTTAGACAGTTGAAACAAACTCACGAGGCATTTATAAAATATGTTTTCAAGAATCAGTGGCTAAATAATATGTACAGTATGAAGAATCAGTGGCTATATAATATGTACAGTACAGTATCAAAAATATAAACAAAACCAGCTGTAAATATCAGAGTGGGCTTTTAATACAGAATTGCGACATCTCTGCCTGAAATGGCTTATTTTCATCATTTCTAGTTCTATTCAGTTCAGTGCAAGAGTCTTCAACTCAATGTCCGCTGAGAGAGAGCGAAAGAGAGCACTCTCTGGGCCCTCCAGGAGCGAGCTACAATAGACGTCAAGCTTTCAGGCATTTAGTCCAGTCTAGAGGTATCATGGGAGGGTTGTCATGTCAGAGCTACATCCCAAATGGCACCCTATTCCTTGTATAGCACACTACTTTTGACCAGTGCATCGGTATAGGAAATAAGGTGCTATTTGGGACTCAGCCCATGTTGCCGGCTTGGGGCCGTATCGATCCGATGCCGGGAGACACCGGAGCAAAGGGAGACTCTCCGTTCGTCACTCGTTATGTACACTGTTGCTAAGACGATTGAGAGTGATCCCTGGCAGACAAATGGCTTGTTGAGGCCTGGCCAGAAGCCTGACCTTGTCTTTTAATCAGCCCTGTTCTGACTGTCACCAGAGAGAGGGAGAGAGAAGAGAAGAGAAGAGAAGAGAGAGAGAGAGAGAGAGAGAGAGAGAGAGAGAGAGAGAGAGAGAGAGAGAGAGAGAGAGAGAGAGAGAGAGAGAGAGAGAGAGAGAGAGAGAGAGAGAGAGAGAGAGAGAGAGAGAGAGAGAGAGAGAGAGAGAGAGAGAGAGAGAGAGAGAGAAAGAGGAAGGTGTGGAGAAAGAGGAGAAGAGGGAGGGAAAGATATAACTAGGGAGAGATAGATGGAGACAGTGAGAGAGAGAGCTAACTGGGGAGAGGTAGTTGAAGAGAAAGGAGGAGTGGAAGAGAGGAAATTATAAATAGGGAGGGATAGACAGAAACAGAGAGAAGGGAGAGAGAGAGCTAACTGGGTAGAAATAGATAGGTAAAAGAAGAGAGGGAGGAGAGAGAGAGAGAGAGAGAGAGAGAGAGAGCACAGATTCTGTCAGAACTGGGCCCTGACAGTAAATCTTAGTAAGACAAAAATAATGGTGTTTACATACCTCGGCCTAAACATCAGCGCCACAGGTACGTAACTTCCACAAAGCTGTGAACGAGCTGAGAGACAAGGCAAGAAGGGCCTTCTATGCCATAAAAAGGAACATAAAATTCAACATACCAATTAGGATCTGGCTAAACATACTTGAATCCGTTATTGAACCCATTGCTCTTTATGGTTGTGAGGTCTGGGGCCCGCTCACTTACCAAGAATTCACAAAATGGGATAAACACCAAAAATATCCTGCAAAAATATCCTCACTGTACAACGCAAAACACCAAATAATGCATGCAGAGCAGAATTAAGCCGATACCCACTAATTACCAAAATCCAGAAAAGAGCCGGAGGATCGGACCCTTTTTTTAAATTTTCACCTAAAATGACATACCCAAATCTAACTGCCTGAAGCTAAGGACCTGAAGCAAGGATATGCATATTCTTGATACCATTTGAAAGGAAACACTTTTAAGTTTGTGGAAATGTGAAATTAATGCAAGGGAATATAACACATTAGATCTGGTAAAAGATAACACAAAGAAAAAAACATGCATTTTCTATTTATTTTTTTGTTCCATCATCTTTGAAAAGCAAGAGAAAGGCCAATATATGACTTAAGAGTCTTGTACACTCTCCTCAAACAATAGCATGGTATTTTTTCACTGTAGTAGCTACTGCAAATTGGACAGTGCAGTTAGAATTTAAGCTTTCTGACCATATAAGACATGTCCATGTCCTGAAAAGATTTCTGGTTACTTACAACGTCATGCTAATCACATTAGCGCATGTTAGCTCAACCATCCCACGGGGGGACACCGATCCCGTAGAGGTTAAATTCTACAACCACCTAAAAGGAAGCGATTCCCAAACCTTCCATAACAAAGCCATCACCTACAGAGAGACGAACCTGGAGAAGAGTCCCCTAAGGAAAGCTTTGACTATGTACAGACTCAGTGAGCGTAGCCTTGCTATTGAGAAAGGCTGCCGCAGGGAGACCTGGCTCTCAAGAGAAGACAGGCTATGTGCACTCTGCCCACAAAATGAGGTGGAAACTGAGCTGCACTTCCTAACCTCTTGCCAAAAGTATGACCATATCAGAAACACACATTTCCCTCAGATTACACAGATCGACAAAGAATTTGAAAACAAACCCAATTTTGATAAACTCCCATATCTGTTGGGTGAAATACCACAGTGTGCCATCACAGCAGCAAGATTTGTGACCTGTTGCCACAAGAAAAGGGAAACGAGTGAAGAACAAACACCATTGTAAATACAACCAATATTTATGTTTATTTATTTTCCCTTTTGTACTTTAACTATTTGCACATAATATGACATTTGTAATGTTTTTATTATTTTGGAACTTTTGTGAGTGTAATGTTTACTGTTCATTTTTTGTTTATTTCACTTTTGTTTATTATCTAGTTCACTTGCTTTGGCAATGTTAACATATGTTTCCCATACCAATAAAGCCCTTAAATTGAAATTGAAATTGAGAGTACTAACTGGGAGAGAGAGCGATGCTCTCAGCTAACTGGGGTCTGGTGGAATAGCACGGGAACAGTGGACATGCAGAAGATCTGACCCCATTCCTTAATGACTCATCAAAGCGATGGAAGTGAAACCACTGCCTGATAAGCCATAGATACGGTACTGACATTACAGTGAGCTGCTGATCTAGACCCTTTCAGACAGTTTGGAGGCGTCGGGTTCTTTTCCTCCCAGAACCACTGACCAAAATGCTATTCAATGCAGGGGAGGGGGCATAAAATGTTAATTGGGAACATCAAAACGGATAAGGAACAGATTGAGGATAGAGAAGTTGGCCAAAAAGGAGAGGATTGCGATTTTTAATAATAATAGGTAAGTTCTATATGATGAACTTCTATAGTATGAAAGTGTGCGTCCCCCTAAAGGCTCTCCCTGTGCGCCCCCCTAAAGGCTCCCCTTGAGTTTAGCTGTCAGACAGAAGGAGTGGGGGAACCTGGTCATGTGGAAAATAGAGGAAGACAGTTTTTCAAATGAGTAGACCTTGACGTTGAGAAAATATAGTAGTAAAACACAGAGGAAAGCTAAGTTCTCTCTCAGCCCTCTCACCCACCCTCCTCTCCTCCATTCTCTGTCTCTCGTACTCCCTATCTGTCTGTGTGTGTCACTAGACTGAAATATCCCTTACTGAAACACCTCACTAGACTGATATAGCCCTTACTGAAACACCTCACTAGACTGAAATATCCCTTACTGAAACACCTCACTAGACTGAAATATCCCTTACTGAAACACCTCACTAGACTGAAATATCCCTTACTGAAACACTTCACTTGACTGAAATATCCTTTACTGAAATACCCCACTCGACTGAAATATCCCTTACTGAAACACCCCACTCGACTGAAATATCCTTTAGTGAAGCACCCCACTCAATGGAAATATCCTTTAGTGAAACACCTCACTAGACTGAAATATCCCTTACTGAAACACCTTATTAGACTGAAATATCCCTTACTGAAACACCCCACTCGACTGAAATATCCTTTAGTGAAACACCCCACTCAATGGAAATATCCTTTACTGAAACACTTCACTTGACTGAAATATCCTTTACTGAAATACCCCACGAGACTGAAATATCCCTTACCAAAACACCCCACGAGACTGAAATATCCTTTAGTGAAACACCCCACTCAATGGAAATATCTTTTACTGAAACACCTCACTAGACTGACATATCCCTTACGGAAACACACCTCACTAGACTGAAATATCCCTTACTGAAACACCTCACTAGATTGATATAGCCCTAACTGAAACACCTCACTAGACTGAAATATCCCTTACTGAAACACTTCACTTGACTGAAATATCTCTTACTGAAATACCCAACGAGACTGAAATATACCTTACTGAAACACCACACTTGACTGAAATATCCCTTACTGAAACACACCTCACTCGACTGAAATATCCCTTACTGATACACCTCACTTGACTGAAATATCCTTTACTGATACACCTCACTTGACTGAAATATCCCTTACTGAAACACCTCACTAGACTGAAATATCCCTTACTGAAACACCTCACTAGACTGAAATATCCCTTACTGAAACACCTCATTAGACTGAAATATTCCTTACTGAAACACCTCAATAGACTGAAATAGCCCTTAATAATACACCTCACTTGACTGAAATATCTCTTATTGATACACTTTACTTGACTGAAATATCCCTTACTGACACACCTCACTCGACTGAAATATCTCTTATTGATACACTTTACTTGACTGAAATATCCCTTACTGAAACAGCTCACTAGACTGAAATATCCCTTACTGAACACCTCACTAGAGTGAAATATCCCTTACTGAACACCTCACTAGACTGAAATATCCCTTACTTATACAGTACACCTCAATTGACTGAAATATCCCTTACTGATACACCTCACTTGACTGAAATATTCCCAACTAAAATGTCTAATCTCCTCATCTTTATAAGTTAGAACAACAGTGCAGAGTGATCTGATAGAGATATTTTTGGCCGGCTCAAAGGATTTAAATTGACAAGGACAAGTGCTTCCCCCTGCTTTGTATTGCAGCGAGGCATTACAACAAAATTCAACAAATCCCCCAGCTCAAACCCAACCTTATGCAACCCATGTGTTTTACTCCAGCTGTGGTACAATGCACTGCATTGTACTACAATGCACACATTCATGCATTCAGTCCTATTTTCTCATGAATCTCATTGGAACTAATTTTGTTGAGCCCACTTTCTCAAATCCAGTACTCAGGGTCAACAGCACTACTGGTTAGGTTTTCATTCTTCCCCTATCATCAGAGGCCAATTCAGAGATGAGATGCAACTCAGCATGTGCAACTCAGACTTAATCCAAATCAAATCAAATCAAATCAAATTGTATTTGTCACATACACATGGTTAGCAGATGTTAATGCGAGTGTAGCGAAATGCTTGTGCTTCTAGTTCCGACCATGCAGTAGTATCTAACAAGTAATCTAACAATTTCACAACAACTACCTTATACACACAAGAGTAACGGAATGAATACGAGTATGTACATATAAATATATGGATGAGTGAGGCAGGATGCAGTAGATGGTATGGAGTACAGTATGTACAAATGTAATCCTTATTTTATGTCAATCGGAGACAACGTGAAAATGTAAGTTAAGCGTGATGATCTCAAGTCTGAATACCACGCAATGTGAATGGAATCTCTGGCCAATCAATGACATTCATAAATTAATTAACTACCAGCTATGGAACAGAAAACCAGCAGTATTCTGGACGGTGCTAGGATTCCAATACCCCTGAATGTAGGACATCAGCTTTGTTTTACAGTCCACCGTGAGACCTTATAAAATTATAGGCATGTCTAGGCCTGTTCTAGTCAAGGAAGCAGGTGTTTCATCAACAAAAAACTAAATGTTTGACTCACCTGATTTGGGGAGAGAAACTCCTGGTTATTTTCATTCAGGTACATGTTGTCACCATCAAACTGGGAGGAGAAACAGAGACAAATCAGTCAGCACATGTAAAAATCAGTCAGCACATAGAAAAACCAGTCAGCACATATAAAAATCAGTCAGCACATAGAAAAATCTGTCAGCACATAGAAGAAACTGTCAGCACATAAAAAAAACTGTCAGCATTTATGGATGCAAAATTCCGGGAACTTTCAATACATTTCCAGGTTTTCCCAAAATCCTGATTGGAGGATTCCCAAAATCAGGAGGGAATAGGCAGGACAAAAAAACTGAATTTATTGAAAGTTTCCGGAATTTTGCAACCCCTAGTCAGCACATAGAAAAAAACTGTCAGTGCATAGAAACAGTCTGAACGAGTTCAATTACTCCGTAGTAGTTGCCTTTAAACCACACTGGCTTAGTGGCTTTCATGGATGTCAGTAATTACAGTTCATTAGAGCCCCATATAATTAGACCAGTCAGACTGGTGAAACTCAAACTGCTCCGCTTGCCCGCAGCAGCCCCAGTGTGTGTGTGTGTGCGCGTGCATGTGTGTGCATGTGTGTGTATGTGTGTGTGTGTCTGACTCGGCTGTGACTTGGGCTGCAATGTGTGTCACGCGAGGTGTCAACGGGGATAAATACGCCGGAGCGCTTATCACACCAGCGCAAGCACAACAAAACACAGAGTGCCAGCCAGAGGGCCCTACAGAGGCCAAGAGGTCACAACGGCCCATTAGCACTTTCACACTCCACCAGAGAAAAAAAAGCCTGCCAGAGAGAAGCCGTGAGACAAGCAGGGCAACCCTCCATTGGACTGGGGCCGGGGGCTGGGGTGGGGTGGGCGAATGGGAGCGTGCCCCTGAGCAAAGGGGGATGGTGGGTGGTGGGTGTGGTTGGTTGGGTTGGGTTGGGGAGTGCAAGAGGGGTTGGCTGGGGGGTTGGCAGGGGCCGATGTTGTCTATTCTCGATGTTGCAGTGATTAACACTCGGGTCACAGCCAGAGGCCGTGGCTTGGCATGCCTCACACCTCCCAGAGGCCTCTGTTCTGTCTGCCACTAGTTGGCACTCTGCGTTTATGAGAATGCAAAACATACGAGGAGAAGTCAGCAAACGGGGCTGCAGAGCCTTACTCTTACTAAGGTCCTCACATTGACATGAGTTGGATCAGAACTGTAGGGTAGTGTACTGTAATGAACATAGTGTATTGATGCTGAAAAACAACAAGCCTGTCCATAAGGATATTAGCCAAAGTTAAGCCTTTGAACATGTAAAATTGATACCAATGTGCAGAGATGCAAAAAACGATTCTTACTGATATACAGTAGTCTATACTGATATAGCCTAAACCGGTAAACTGTCAGTAGTCTTTACTGATATAGCCTAAACGGGTATACTGTCAGTAGTCTTTACTTATATAGCCTAACCCACCACTGTTACTGTATGTGACTAGATGACAGCAATAACTAGAATTATATTATTTGTCAACCTATTTCTCATAACTCTTAAATTCATCCGTTAGACAGACTTGGTGCTTTCATCATGATTTCTTCTTGATGGAACCATTCGTTTGTGGGCCACAGTCATTGTATGATGGTTGCATACAGCAAGGAAAATGAAATCCATTTCTTCCCTTCCATCGGGAAGGAAGGAGAACAGGCAATGAGTACTTCTGAGTTCTCAATCAGGAAATGAATGGAGCAGAATGGTGGCAGTGAGAGGTTATTGGTGTTTTCACACATGACACGGATCTTCTCAGAGCAACTGGAGATACTATATCTATCATACTGTGTATATACAGTGAGGGAAAAAAAGTATTTGATCCCCTGCTGATTTTGTACGTTTGCCCACTGACAAAGAAATGATCAGTCTATAATTTTAATGGTAGGTATATTTGAACAGTGAGAGACAGAATAACAACAAAGAAAATCCAGAAAAACGCATGTGAAAAATGTTATAAAGTTATTTGCATTTTAATGAGGGAAATAAGTATTTGACCCCCCTCTCAATCAGAAAGATTTCTGGCTCCCAGGTGTCTTTTATACAGGTAATGAGCTGAGATTAGGAGCACACTCTTAAAGGGAGTGCTCCTAATCTCAGTTTGTTACCTGTATAAAAGACACCTGTCCACAGAAGCAATCAATCAATCAGATTCCAAACTCTCCACCATGTCCAAGACCAAAGAGCTCTCCAATGATGTCAGGGACAAGATTGTAGACCTACACAAGGCTGGAATGGGCTACAAGACCATCGCCAAGCAGCTTGGTGAGAAGGTGACAACAGTTGGTGCGATTATTCGCAAATGGAAGAAACACAAAAGAACTGTCAATCTCCCTCGGCCTGGGGCTCCATGCAAGATCTCACCTTGTGGAGTTGCAATGATCATGAGAAAGGTGAGGAATCAGCCCATAACTACACGGGAGGATCTTGTCAATGATCTCAAGGCAGCTGGGACCATAGTCACCAAGAAAACAATTGGTAACACACTACGCCATGAAGGACTGAAATCCTGCAGCGCTATAAGGTCCCCTGCTCAAGAAAGCAAATATACATGCCCGTCTGAAGTTTGCCAATGAACATCTGAATGATTCAGAGGACAACTGGGTGAAAGTGTTGTGGTCAGATGAGACCAAAATAGAGCTCTTTGGCATCAACTCAACTCGCCGTGTTTGGAGGAAGAGGAATGCTGCCTATGACCCCAAGAACACCATCCCCACCGTCAAACATGGAGGTGGAAACATTATGCTTCGGGGGAATTTTTCTGCTAAGGGGACAGGACAACTTCACCGCATCAAAGGGACGATGGACAGGGCCATGTACCGTCAAATCATGGGTGAGAGTCTCCTTCCCTCAGCCAGGGCATTGAAAATGGGTCGTGGATGGGTATTCAAGCATGACAATGACCCAAAACACATGGCCAAGGCAACAAAGGAGTGGCTCAATAAGAAACACATTAAGGTCCTGGAGTGGCCTAGCCAGTCTCCAGACCTTAATCCCATAGAAAATCTGTGGAGGGAGCTGAAGGTTCGAGTTGCCAAACATCAGCCTCAAAACCTTAATGACTTGGAGAAGATCTGCAAAGAGGAGTGGGACAAAATCCCTCCTGAGATGTGTGCAAACCTGGTGGCCAACTACAAGAAACGTCTGACCTCTGTGATTGCCAAGGGTTTTGCCACCAAGTACTAAGTCATGTTTTGCAGAGGGGTCAAATACTTATTTCCCTCATTAAAATTCTAATCAATTCATAAGATTTTTCACATGCGTTTTTCTGGATTCTTTTGTTGTTATTCTGTCTCTCACTGTTCAAATAAACCTACCATTAAAATGATAGACTGATCATTTCTTTGTCAGTGGGCAAACTTACAAAATCAGCAGGGGATCAAATACTTTTTTCCCTCACTGTATATATATATCATATTAATATAATATTTATCAGTAAAGGCAGGACTATTAGTATAAAACAAATAACCACAAAAATCATACATTATAAAGGAGACCCACATGCTCATGACAATAATCGCATCATAAGTCATTATACCTGGATGCTTAAGTGTTACCCACGTGTAATGGAATAGCGTAATGTTTTACAGCATAATTAAGCAATAAGGCACGAGTTGGTGTGGTATACAGTATGGCCAATATACCATGGCTAAGGGCTGTTCTTAGCAGTCAATTGTTACATTGGTTACATTTGCAAAAGTAAAAACAGAGAGGAAGAGCGAGAGAGATAGAGAGAGAGAAAGAGAGAGAGCGAGATAGATAGAGATATATATATATATATAGAGAGAGAGAAATAGAGAGATAAGAGAGAGATAGGGAGAGATGGAAGGAGAAAGAGGGAGAGAGAGAGAGAGAGAGAAAGAGGGGATGAGAACGAGAGATAAAGCTTGGATAAAACCCAGAATGTTGGTGGGGAGAGATAGAGCTCATTGTTCAAACAACTGATACACATTTGACACCAACCCCTCCAGTTTGCTGAGCTAAAAAGCACATAAAGAGAGAGGCTATAAATAGGCAGCTGTTTGCGTAAACCCAAGCCCCTTTCAGTTAGATGTAGGAAGTGCGCACTACAGCATTGAGGTCATGGAACAACAGTTGAACGCAGCCTATCACACAGCTCCCAGCCACAAATGAGCATTCCAATCTATAGTAGTACTTCAAAATGGCACACATGTATAATACAGCAGCCATTAGGAAATGGCCTGGCTTACAAGGTGGCTGTTTACCCTGTGATGTACACACTATACACACAATCATACAGTTCATACATGTAGCCACGTATGTTTTAATTTAGACAGACTGGCAACGAAGAAAAAAGGAGAGCCCAGCCCAGCCCTCTCCTCTCCTCTCTCTTTCGTGGGACTAAAATGTGACTCTGTGGTTTTCCACACATACGTGATTGATCGCCTGTCAGTCTAAGTGCAAATGGAAACAGGCAGCAGTCAAAATACCTGTGTCAGGACACTGGTCATTAGAGAATTCAGAGGCTGGCAGACACCACTGAAGGTCTGAGGGGATGGTTGTCTGTTTGCAATGAAGCAGATATGGATTGGTTGACTGTGTTTGTGTGTGTTCCTTCTGCAGTGCGTTCGCTCTGCTGCATGTGTTCGTATGTGTGTGTGTTCTATGTTTGTTCTAATGTATGTGCTGTTTGCCCTTCTATAGGTGTTAGTGTGTGTGCATACATGTGTACTGTATATGTGTAGCCACACATCTGGGTGTCTCTCTGTGAGAACCATTTGTCCTATGCAACAACGCGTGTCCTATTAAACAAAGAGAGCACAATAAAGATCATAAATATGACCGTCCGTGTTCATATTCAAACCTCAACTGCCATACCCATTCCACCTGAGACCTGGGTTCAAATAGTACAGTGAACTAAAATATAAACGCAACATGCAACAGTTTCAAAGATTTTACTGAGTTGCAGTTCATATAGGGATATCAGTCAATTGTAATACATTCACCAGGCCATAATCTATGGATTGCACATGACTGGGAATACAGATATGCATTTGTTGGTCACAGATACGTTAATAGAAAAGTAGGGGCGTGGATCAGAAAACCAGTCAATTTCCGGTGTGACCACCATTTGCCTCATGCAGCGAGACACATCTCATTTGCATAGAGTTGACCAGGCTGTTGATTGTGGCCTGTGGAATGTTGTCCCACTGCTCTTCAATGGCTGTGCGGAGTTGCTGGATATTGGTGGTAACTGGAATACACGTCGATCCAGAGCATCCCAAACATGCTCAATGGGTGACATGTCTGGTGAGTATGCAGGCAGAACTGGGACATTTTCAGCTTCCAGGAATTGTGTACAGATCCTTGTGACATGGGGATGTGCATTATCATGTTGAAACATGGGATGATGGTGGTGGATGAATGGTACGACAATGGGCTTCAGGATCTTGTCACGGTATCGCTATGCATTCAAATTTCCATCAATAAAATGCAATTGTGTTTGTTGTCCAGAGCTGATGCCTACCTGCCCAAACCATAACCCCACCGCCAACGTGGGCCCCTCTGTTCACAACGTTGACATCAGCAAATCACGCTCGCCCACATGACGCCATACAAGCGGTCTGCCATCTGCCGGTACAGTTGAAACCGTGATTTTTCCGTGAAGAGCACACTTCTCCAGCGTGCCAGTGGCCATTGAAGGTGAGCATTTGCCCACTGAAATCGGTTACGACGCCAAACTGCAGTCAGTTCAAGACCCTGGTGAGGATGACGAGCACGCAGATGTGCTTATCTGAGACGCTTTCTGACAGTTTGTGAAGAAGTTCTTTGGTTGTGCAAACTCACAGTTTCATCAGCTCTACGCGTGTCTGGTCTCAGACAATCCCGCAGGTGAAGAAGCCGGATGTGGAGGTCCTGGTCTGATGTGGTTACACATGGTCTGCGGTCATGAGGCCGGTTGGACATACGGCCAAATTCTCTAAAATGATGTTAGAGGGGGCATATGGTACAGAAACATTCAGCTCTGGTGAACATTCCTGCAGTCAGCATGCCAATTGCAATCTCTCTCAAAACTTGAGATACCTGTGGCATTGTGTTGTGTAACAAAACTGCACATTTTAGAGTGGCCTTTTATTGTGCCCAGCACAAACTGCACCTGTGTAATGATCATGCTGTTTAAACAGCTTCTTGATATGCCACACCTGTCAGGTGGATATATTATCTTGGCAAAGGAGGAATGCTCACTAACAGGGATTTAAACAAATTTGTGCACAGAATTTGAGAGAAATACGCTTTTTGTGCGTATTCAACATTTCTGGGATGTTTTATTTCAGGTCAGCTATTTTTGTTCAGTATATTTGAAATAATTCATCTGGGCTTGATTAGCTTGCCTGATGCAATGAAACCAATAGAACAGTCGCAACAGTGCAACCCTGCCCATCTGGCACTCCAGGCAGGCTAAAGTAATCACTAAGAGTGTTTGAAAAATGTCAAATAGTATTTGAACCCAGATCTACTCCACCCCATTTATCCAGGCCATAACTCTATACAGATGAAGTATGGTCTTCATTACATGAAACTCTGCTGAGGAGGAACATAATTGTTTCTTTATCGACTGAAAAATAAATTAATTGGATCAGCTGAAAACCCTCCGATGATAAACATTAAAATGGGCCAAATGGGGAGAGAGAGACAAACACAAATCGTGCTGTGTGTTTGTAAAGCACTGAGAAATGGGAGAGAAACGGGAGAAATAGCTGCATAAGGACTGTGTTTAACATGTGGTTGAATGGATCCCTGGGAGATTAATTGTTCCAATCAGTGATGTAATATTCACATAGGTTTATTGTTATTTTTTACTGTCTTGTCAGTCAAATGGAGAGTTTTCGAGAGGTTGGTTATTCCTCAAATGACGCTTTGACTGGCTCGGCTCATAACGACACCTCGACTGGCTCGGCTCATAAAGACACCTCGACTGGCTCATAATGACACCTCGACGGGCTCGGCTCATAACGACACCTCAACTGGCTCATAATGACACCTCGACTGGCTCATAATGACACCTCGACGGGCTCGGCTCATAAAGACACCTCGACTGGCTCATAATGACACCTCGACTGGCTCATAATGACACCTCGACGGGCTCGGCTCATAACGACACCTCGACGGGCTCGGCTCATAAAGACACCTCAACTGGCTCATAATGACACCTCGACTGGCTCATAATGACACCTCGACTGGCTAGGCTCATAACGACACCTCAACTGGCTCATAACGACACCTCAACTGGCTCATAATGACACCTCGACTGGCTCATAATAACACCTTGACTGGCTCATAATGACACCTCGACTGGCTCATAATGACACCTCGACTGGCTCATAATGACACCCCGACTGGCTCATAATGACACCTCGACTGGCTCATAATGACACCTCGACTGGCTCATAATTGCACCTCGACTGGCTCGGCTCATAAAGACACCTCGACTGGCTCATAATGACACCTCGACTGGCTCATAATGACACCTCGACTTGCTCATAATGACACCTCGACTGGCTCATAACGACACCTCGACTGGCTCACAATGACACCTCGACTGGCTCATAATGACACCTCGACTGGCTCATAATAACACCTTGACTGGCTCATAATGACACCTCGACTGGCTCATAATAACACCTTGACTGGCTCATAATGACACCTCGACTGGCTCATAATGACACCTCGACTGGCTCATAATAACACCTCGACTGGCTCATAATAACACCTCGACTGGCTCATAATAACACCTTGACTGGCTCATAATGACACCTCGACTGGCTCATAATAACACCTTGACTGGCTCATATTAACACCTTGACTGGCTCATAATGACACCTCGACTGGCTCATAATAACACCTTGACTGGCTCATAATGACACCTCGACTGGCTCATAATGACACCTAGACTGGCTCATAATGACACCTCGACTGGCTCATAATGACACCTCGACTGGCTCATAATGAGAGCAATTATTAAAAACCTCAAGAAAGAATAAAAAATAGGCCCCTTTATGTGGAAAATTTTGATTTTTCAAAAAACCTTGAACTGGAATACATGTGAATGGGTGTGATTGACTGGGTTTGGTGATCTACTGGATTACACTTGGTGCTGGGGTTGAAACCCATGGCTCGCCAAGCAAAATGCATGCACATCTCACTTCTGACCAATGTCCTGGGTAGGTGTCGAGTTACAGATGGCCGAGCACAATCACGCCATTGTGCTCGCCTTGGACACAATGAAAACCTAGCTCACACATCATCAACCTTGAAATCCCCTACTATCCATAACACAGAATAATGAACCAGGTGGAATTGAAAATACATTTTGAAACAGGATTACCATAAAAATGTAATTTGCACAAATAGCGCAAATGAAAATCAACTAGACAGGGAGCGTGGTCAGGCAGTCAAAATTTGTCTCAAAACTTAGCAATCCACTTTTTGAGGTATATTGAGGGTTTCATATATTGAAGCAGTTGGGGTCATCATGGCAGAACTGTGTAAGACTGGTCTCTTGAAGTAAAGGCTTCGTCCCAATGGCACCCCTATATAGCGTAGTGCATTAAAGGGAATAGGGTGCCATTTGGAACACAGCCCAAGTCTGTGGATTCCATGAGATATATTAAATCAGCTTGCATTATATCATGCGAGGCGCATTACGACCCTTTCGAGGGAAGTCCCAAAGGAAGGCAACAAAGGCTCTCTCTCCCTTCAAGGGAGTAGTCAAGCAATTCAGAAATAGCAAAACAGTATTTTGTGCGTTGTTCTGTTCCGCCTACAAGGCAAAGCTACATTTCCGAAAACTCAAGTGGAAAAATGTCATGAGGTCATTGCGAGAGAATAAAAGATACAAAAAAGGAAAAGTTACAGAGATACCTGTTCTTTTGCTTGAGTGGCTTTGATGCTTTTTCTAAATAATTATGTTACATGTCTAATATTCAACCTTTAGGAATAATTATGACGTGTAGAATGTTAATGCACAAAATGCAAATTAAGGTACATGAAAACACCAATGATGTATATTAACCCTGGATTGCTGATGCTATATATTGGCCAGTGAGAGGCTTTGAGCCACCGGTCGGCCATTTTGGCACACGCCAGAAGGAGTAGTCCTCCAAGCAATACATGAAATTCTACAGTATTTCAAATAAATGTTTAAATGACAAAATTCCAAGTATTAAAGTAATTTTGTTGTTGTATTGGGGATAATAACATTAGAACTTTACACTTTTTTATATATTTTTGTATACATTTTTTGTATGTTTAGCTCACATAAAATAATGTAAAAGTATGCATTGATGTGTCTGTAATAGAATAAACATGGCAAAAACAAATGTAGACAACAAAATAATTGAATTTCTATAGCCTCCAAAATATTTTTTTTTTACAATGTTGGGGGAGTGTCAAGATGGAGATGCCGTGGCTTCAAAACAGCGCCCTCTGCAGCCATCAAGTGTAAATATAAATCATTGGAAAACACGAACAAATATCACAAACAAAATTATTTTTTTTTTTTTTTCAAAAACCTACTGTTTCATTAAAGTGCACAGTAGGTTTTTGCGGTCTACAACTGAACTGTCCCACCCTCTCTACAGCTGCACCAGTTTTCCAAAGCACCAACACTGTACACTCATTTCAAGCCTAATGCTGTACCACACTGTTCTGCACTACCTTTCTCCACATATACATAGCACTCTTGCCTAGCCAACACCCCTACATTTACATGGAAATGTGTCCAACAGTACAGTACTCTCTTCGCTGTCTTGTCAATAGGCCCCATAATTCTACATTTACTGCAGCAGCACTGCTGCTTATTTCTAACCCAGCAGCCATCACGGCCTGGCATTCAGGCGCAATGTTATATTATCAATCTAATTGCACATTCCACCCTGACAAGGGCTCGTTAAGCCTTAATTACACACGTTGTTTTCTACAAACATCTCCATTTGGGTTTCTTTTGTGTTGCAATTGTTCAGCAGGGACAGCCATTTGAGATCTCACCGATAGTGAGAGAGAGAGAGATAGAGAGAGAGAGAGAGAGAGAGAGAGAGAGAGAGAGAAAGGGAGAGGGGGAGAAGGGGGAGACTGACAGAGATATGGAGAGAGAGAGAGTTGGCTGCCTGGAACTAGGTCATGTATCTCGATAAACAAGGCACAGTTTCTAAAATAATACCCCCATCCAGTGGAAATAATACCAAACAAGTGAGCGAATGTGGAGCTCATGTAATATTTACAGATCACTAATAGATAGATGGCAGGTATTTTCTCTTTCTTTCTAAAACTAGGGCTTGCTGCTTTTACTTTTCGCTCTGTCTCTCCTTTTCTTGCAGTTTGAATTTAAGAGAAAGCCGACTACATTAATACATCTGGCAGAGGGGGAGGTGTTGGGTCTCTCATCTCTCCCTCTATCCTCACTCTAATCTCTCTCTCTCTCTCTCTCTCTCTCTCTCTCTCTCTCTCTCTCTCTCTCTCCCTCTCTCCCTCTCTCTTGGATGCATGGTTTTGGCATGGTTTCTCCCTCTCTCTTGGATGCATGGTTTTTTTCTCACACATTTGTTACATTTCAGCGAAGGAAAGTGGGCCTTTATCCAGAGTCTTTGAGGCGTGAGCGATGATATTACTGAAGAGAGTCACGCTTAGACTTCTTTAAAAAATTCAGCTGGTGATGTAAGGTCATTGAAGGGCTTGTTAGGCAGCCAGCCTAAAACACCAGCCTCTCTGTAGCCTACTGTGTTGGTGTTTAGATGTCTGGCTGGCTCTACTAGGGGGAATTGACTGGGAACACTGGTATGGCTCTTCTGCTAGTTTCCACTAGCCGGTTTAATGTGTCTTACTGTGGCGTTGGGATCTCTTTAAAGCACTGTGGTGCATTCTGTGTGATGCAGACCTGGGTTCAATTACTATTCAAAATCTTTAAATTACTGTGAGCCTTTGCTCTAGCCTGCCTGGAGTGCTAGATGGGTGGGGTTTGCAGTTTTGGGATTATTTTATTGTTCCATTAAGAGAAGCAAGCACAGGTAAAGTATATAAAATGACTGCAAATATTATTTTACCCAGTTCTGGTGTGATGCAACGCTAAGCTACAGAAGCCAGTTCAGTATTATCCCCATAACAGCCACTAAAAGCTACTCATTTTTACCAAAACCCCAAGAAAACTCAGAGGAATTGTCATAACCAATGAGACCTATAGTGTTGACAACTAATGTATATATACCAAATTCTGTCATACGGTCATTGTTTTTGTTACAGCGTAATTATTTCATGATCTATAGCAAGATTGTTTTGGTTCTACCAATTAGCATCGAGAAAGAAAAAGAACTTCACTCTGTTCACTTAATTACAGATAGTATTTGTTTGCATGTGTAGTAGTTTGTTTGTTTGTTAAGTTTACAATTTCCATTCTTAGCGCAATTACCACAGAGTATCACTCATGCTGCAATTGGAAACAAATTAGATGTGCAATCTAAACTACATGGAGATAAACAAACATTACAATATTGAACAAACGACTCACTCTTATTATCGACACCAAATTAAATCTGGAAAACATTCATTATAACCACCACCTCCATTGAATCACCAGTGTGGTAAAGAAACATGCACACACACACACACACACACACACACACACACACACACACACACACACACACACACACACACACACACACACACACACACACACACACACACACACACACACACACACACACACACACACACACACACACACACACACACACACACACACACACACACACACACACACACACACACACACACACACACACGCACACACACACACACACACACACACACTCACACAGGCAAACACACACGCACGCACACACACACACACACACACACACACACACACACACACACACACACACACACACACACACACACACACACACACACACACACACACACACACACACACACACACACACACACACACACACACACACACACACACACACACACACACACACACACACACACACACACACACACACACACACAGACACACACACACGCACACACTCACACAGACAAACATACACGCACACACACACACGCAAGCACACACACACACGCCTACACACACAAACACACACTCTCTGTCTCACACACAAACACACACACTACGTATCGTATTCTTCCTGGGATAGCTCGAATAGGCGGTCTCTTAGATATCCTGTATAGAATAGTGCTCATGCAATATTAATATGGCACACCAAAATATGGCAGTCGGAGCACACTCCATCTCTCACTCTCTACATAATTGAATATGCAAGCTCTCCAAATCAACCAAGAAAAGAAAGAAGGAGAAAGAAGGAGAGAAAAAAAGAACCTGTCATCCCTGTTGGAGACATTGAGTCCTTTACTATATATCATGTCAGAGTTGGAAAAGCTCAAAGGACAACAACAACACCACCAGACAGTGGCTATGGTAACATACCCAGAACAGAGAAACAATGGCCATGTATGTTGCACACTGGGCTGCATTGTTTACTGTGTTGAGGCTCATTCTAAGTCCCAAATGGTGCCCTATAAGGGGCCCTGGTCAAAAGTAGTGCACTAAGTAGTGAACAGTGGTGTAAAGTACTTAAGTAAAAATACTTTAAAGTAATACTTAAGTAGTTTTTTACTTTTACTCCAGTACATTCATAAAGAAAATAATATACTTTTTTTCTCCTTACATTTTCCCTGACACCCAAAAGTACTCATTACATTTTGAATACTTAGCAGGATAGGAAAATTGTTGTATTCACACACTTATCAAGAGAACATCCCCGGTCATCCCTACTGCCTCTGATCTGGCAGACTCACTGAACACAAATGCTTGGTTTGGGAATTTTGTCTGAGTGTTGAACTGTGCCCCTGGCTATCCGTAAATAAAAAAAACAAGAATATCGTGTCGTCTGGTTTGCTTAATACAGTACATTTTAAATGATTTATACATTTGTTAAGTACAATTAGACTTTTACTCAATTTTATTTGTATTTATTTATTTATTTTATTTTATTTATTTATTTAACCTTTATTTAACTAGGCAAGTCAGTTAAGAACAAATTCTTATTTACAATGACGGCCTACCAAAACGTAAAAGACCTAGGATAAAAAAATTAAAAAAAATAAATAAATAACATAAATATAGGACAAAACACACATCACGACAAGAGAGACAACACTACATAAAGAGAGACCTAAGATAACAACATAGCAAGGCAGCAACACATGACAACAGCACAAAACATGGTACAAACATTATTGGGCACAGACAGGATCACAAAGGTCAAGAAGGTAGAGACAACAATACGTCACGCAAAGCAGCCACAACTGTCAGTAAGAGTGTCCATTATTGAGTCTTTGAATGAAGAGATTGAGATAAAACTGTCCAGTTTGTGTGTTTGTTGCATATCGTTCCAGTCGCTAGCTGCAGAGAACTGAAAAGAGGATGAGATCCTATCAGTTGCCTGGGATGTGTGTGCTTTGGGGACCTTTAACAGAATGTGACTGGCAGAACAGGTGTATGTGGAGGATGAGGGCTGTAGTAGATATCTCAGATAGGGGGGAGTGAGGCCTAAGAGGGTTTTATAAATAAGCATCAACCAGTGGGTCTTGCAACAGGTATACAGTGATGACCAGTTTACAGAGGATTATAGGGTGCAGTGGTGTGTCCTATAAGGAGCATTGGTGGCAAATCTGATGGCCGAATGGTAAAGAACATCTAGCCGCTTGAGGGCCTTCTTGACCGTCTCTACCTTCTTGACTTTTGTGATCCTTACCTGCTGATCTATAAATTATGTCTCCGTAATCTAGCATGGTTAGGATGGTCATCTGAATCAGGGTTAGTTTGGCAGCTGGGGTGAAAGAGGAGCCATTAGTATTTTACTGGGTGACTTTCACTTTTACTTGAGTCATTTTCTTTTATGGTATCTTTACTTTTACTGAAGTATGACAATTGAGGACTTTTTCCACCACTGGTAGGACTCTAGTAAGGACAACAACAGATCTTCGCTAGGTCAAGGTCATGTCTCTAGTAAGGACAACAACAGGTCTTCGCTAGGTCAAGGTCATGTCTCTAGTAAGGACAACAACAGGTCTTCGCTAGGTCAATGTCATGTCTCTAGTAAGGACAACAACAGGTCTTCGCTAGGTCAAGGTCATGTCTCTAGTAAGGACAACAACAGGTCTTCGCTAGGTCAAGGTCATGTCTCTAGTAAGGTCAGCAACACAATCCAACACTAAGATTATGCCCTCCTGCTGAGGTCTTCAAAAAAACAAGAACGACAAGTTTATGATAAAAAGAATACTTCAAAAATAAGAAAGGGGGATGGGGGTGGAGGAGGAGTAGGGAGGTGGGGGGCTCTGTGCACCTTGACAGGAAGGAGAAAAGAGAAGAGCACGAGTGGAGTTGAGTGAGGTTATTTTGGCTGAAAGGGGTTGAGGGGGAGGGCGGAAGCAGCGCAGAACCTACTTTTTACTGAACCCCTGGTAGAGAGAGAGATATATAGAGATAGAGAGGAGGGGAAATGAACAGAGCTGCAGACTTACTGCAACCTGACAGTACTGCTTTTAACTCAGCACCTGATAAGTACAATGGAAAAACTTCTGGTTTCCTTCATACTGTTAAGTGGTTGTACTCTCCATGCAGTTACAGTTTGGTAGCAACACATGAAAGGAAGAAGTAACAGACAAAAGGCTCTTTCATTTGAATAACTCTACATGTGAATAAAAATAAATGATGGTGTAACGTGGAATGCTTTTATAAAATCTGAGATCCTATCAGTTGTCTGTAGGCTATTGTCTGTCCGTAGGCTATCGTCTGTCCGTAGGCTATCGTCTGTCCGTAGCCTATCGGCTGTCCGTAGCCTATCGGCTGTGCGTAGCCTATCGGCTGTGCGTAGGCTATCGGCTGTGCGTAGGCTATCGGCTGTGCGTAGCCTATCGGCTGTGCGTAGGCTATCGGCTGTGCGTAGCCTATCGGCTGTGCGTAGGCTATCGGCTGTGCGTAGCCTATCGGCTGTGTGTAGGCTATCGGCTGTGTGTAGGCTATCGGCTTTTGAAATCACCACTATTTGAACGTTTATGAAACGTTTCCAGTGTCCCTCACTCCCTTCCATTTTATAAATAACCTTGACGTGCAGATTTAGCATGTACAGTTTAATTCTAGCGACAGAGAGTCAAATGAAAGTGGATATATATCTTCACTACCTCCAGCCTCCCTGACAAGTAGCTCATTTGGATGATTTGTACGTGGGCTCTCCACAGAGCACCATTTACAATATTCACTTTAGATAACGTATGGTTCTTGGCCCTGAAACCAGATGGGTTTCGTAGAAATGCTTTGTTAGCAGTCTTCCGCTTGATAAATTATTTAGGACATGTGGTTGGAAACATCAATAGAATCTCTATTGTAATTAAAAAAGGAGCCCACCAACAATATTGCACTGTTCCCCATTGAACCCTGAAGCAGGGCTGAGAGAGATAATTCAGAAAGAAAAGTTTGCATGGATTGAGTGTGGAAGACATTTGAAATTGAAATCTCTCTTATCCATTGTTCTTATGTTAAATGGATAAAAGAAAGCAATTGACTTCAATTTTAATTATGATTTTTTGTATATAATGGGAAAGAGTCTCTTAGAAAGAGACATGAAGGTACCCATAAGCAATCATTACTGATGAAAAAACACAAATGGGAAAAATTGGTGGATATAGCGTTTTGGAACTCTTAATTTCTCACCTGCAGTTCACCTGTCAATTGCAGCTATAGAGCGAGAAACCACATTCCTAATGATTACACACTGAACAAAAATATAAACGCAACATATAAGTCAGCTGAAATAAAAGATCCCAGAAACGTTCCATATGCACAAAAAGCTTATTTCTCTTAAGTTTTGTCCGCAAAGTTGTTTACATCACTATTAGCATTTCTCCTTTACCAAGATAATCCATCCACATGACAGGTGTGGCATATCAAGAAGCTGATTAAACAGCATGATCATTACACAGGTGTACCTTGTGCTGGGGACAATAAAAGGCCACTCTAAAATGTGCAGTTTTGTCACACAACACAATGCCACAGATTTTGAGGGAGTGTGTAATTGGCATGCTGACTGCAGGAATGTCCACCAGAGCTGTTTCCAGAGAATTGAATGCTCATTTCTCTACCATAAGCTGCCTCCAACGTTGTTTAAAGAATTTGGCAGTATGTCCAACTGGCCTCACCGCCGCAGACCAGGTGTGTGGCGTCGTGTGAGTTTTGCTGATGTTAATTTTGTAAACAGAGTGCCCCATGGTGGCGGTGGGGTTATGGTATGGGCAGGAATAAGCTACAGACAACAAACACAATTGTATTTTATCGATGGCCATTTGAACGCACAGATATACCGTGATGAGATCCTGAGGCCCATTGTCGGCCCATTCATCCGCCGCCATCACTTCATGTTTCAGCATGATAATGCACAGCCCAATGTCGCAAGGATCTGTACACAATTCCTGGAAGCTGAAAATGTCCCAGTTCTTCCATGGCCTGCGTACTCACCATTGAGAATGTTTTGGATGCTCTGGATTGACGTGTTCGACAGCGTGTTCAAGTTCGCGCAAATATACAGCAACTTCCCACAGCCATTGAAGCCACAAGCCACAATCAACAGCCTGATCAACTCTATGCGAAGAAGATGTTTTGCGCTGCATGAGGCAAATGGTGGTCACACCAGATACTGACTGGTTTTCTCATGCACGCCCCTACCTCATCCACACCCCTGGGGACGACATTACACCAAGACTTAACTTAATGAAAGCCCCCAACCTAAAGAAATTGAAAGTGTCTTTCTTCTGGAACCAAGTTGCATGCTCCTCAGTACACAAACATGCACACAACAAAAACGAGCCATACCACGCGGTGCTGGGACCAGTCAAGTCTTTGACACATTCACCCACTCCCCAGCTGAAAGATCAGCCACAACATGTTGGCACCATTGTAACAAGTGGTAATCAAGCCCTGGTCTCCAGCATGGCAACAGAAGTGGAATACCTGGTGTGGTAGTCTCTGGTTGGACTACTCTAAATCATCTGGGCTCTGACACACACACACACACACACACACACACACACACAAGCGCAAGCTTTGCAGGTCCATCAACCCATTTAAATACCTCTTACACCCTACAGTAACCTGTGGATCATGAGAGAACCTTCATAAATCAGCAGAATGTTAATAACCTATTTATTGACACTTTATGTAGTGTGCTGTAATACTTAGTTTCAAGTGAGACACCTTCGGGCATTCATAACACATCCATAAAGACGCTATATCGCATGACGCTGTACTTCATTTAAAGTCAGACACTATTGGTCATTCATAACACATACATAAAGGCTTAATACAAATATATTAACACTTAGGGAATTATCACTAACAGCTAAAACAAACTTAAACCATACATTTCCTTTTATTTGTACATTTTTAAAACAATACATAAACATTAGGTTTCAAAAAGTCCAGCAATGCAATTACATTGAACATTATACAGGGCTGTGAACAGTATATCTTGTCCCTGAGCAAGGCTGACGAATGGTTCATGCCTCTTATCCTGCTGGAGGTACTGCATGTTGGTTCCAACCTTAAAGGTAACGACAAAGAAAGTTAGCAGATCTGTTAGGAAATGTCTTTGTCCCACCATCTGGATAAGGGTATTTCTGTGCTGCACCAGAAACTCTAAACGGGAAGATGGGAAACTCCATTAAATTCGTATTGTTATATTCCTCTTACATTTATAAATCTCATGATGTGACTATGAGACATGGTAGTATCTAGGAGGATTTGCATTTAGCTGAGCCTGCTAGCTAGCAACATTTAGTCAAGCTAGCAATAGCTGTGAAGTCACCGAAATTACGAAATAACGATTGAGGTAGCTACAGAATGTAATTTAGCTCAACACTTTACTACAAACTAATTTAAATTACAATAAATAAAGGTTAACTTACTTGTCTTTTGCTGTCCAGTGGCAGCACAAGTGGGCATTTGATTTTAAAACTCATCACATGATCCGCGTCTTGTCAGCACAACTAAAAAAGTACTTTGGGGTCCCAGTTTTCTTTTTTTTCCAAATAAAAGTGCCCCACTAAATAGTAGAAAAGTGTCAACAATAACCATTCATGATATATTAAAAATAATTTTCTAAACATTAACAGTGATTCATATTTGTTCATATTTAAGTGACATTTGCATAAAATGTTGGTTTTAAATCATGTTCCAAGGTCAAATAAATGGCCCCAATGTGAATCACTGTATATGGATTACATTTTGGTTTAGAGAAAAAAAGTATTGTAGAGAATACTCAGTAGGGTCTGTAGAATGTATATGGTGTCATTTCATGGGGCTCTGAATAATATGCAGTGTTGCTGGCCTTTTACTCCACCCATTCCATTGGGACCAAATCACATCACGTGTGCTTACTTCACAACAGAAAACCTGCTAACCAAACAGCAGTCCAGGGCAAGTTCACTGAATTAAAGGGCAACTACACTCAAAAAACCTAGACCTCAAAAGTCATCCCCTGATTTTTTTATGCATTGTTGTGAACAAAGAAAGTCACATTTAGTTGTTTTTCTAATAAAAAAGTGTGAAAAATTGAGGTAAACCAGAAAACATGTGGGAAATACGAAACCTGGAAAAACAAAACCAAGAAAAAGTAAACAAAAAACAGCCAATAGGCTACACACAGCCGAAAACTGAAGTATGCAATGTTTTATATATATTTATATGTACATACTCGTATTCATTCCTTTACTCTTGTGTGTATAAGGTAGTTGTTGTGAATTTGTTAGATTACTTGTTAGATACTACTGCATGGTCGGAACTAGAAGCACAAGCATTTCGCTACACTCGCATTAACATCTGCTAACCATGTGTATGTGACAAATAAAATTTGATTTGATTTGATTTTAAATCAGATTTTAAAAGGATCTACCAACGTGTTGTGCTCTGCATGACTGTATTTTAGAATGTGTCATCCTGAAACCCAGTTTAGGTCAGGTCCAATATTAACTATGCACCCAAGAGGGAAAGAGGTTAGAAATTAGTGAAATATAATATAATATATACAATTTAGCAAACACTTTTATCCAAAGCAAGTTAGAGTCCTGCGTGAATACATTTTTTACATATGGGTGGTCGCGGGAATCAAACCCAATATCCTGGAGTTGCAATGCTGTACCAGGATGCATGGCAGCCTCAATTTAATATGATTTACAAGGCCTTTACTAAGCTGGGCTTATGCCACCCTTTAAAAACCATAAGATTATGTCCTATTTGACATAATGGGTGTTTATGAAGGCTTTATGAAGGATTTCTAACGCCTTTATAAGCTGAATGTCATTTAAAGCGGGACCGAAGATAGATAGATCCTAGAACTGAGCCCGTAGTGGCTGATCTAGGATCAGGTCCCCACACTTATTCATTGTGATGAATTGAGAAGCTTTTGTGATTACAGGCCCTGACGCACGTCTCCATAGGGAGATGTAGAAAGTGTTCAGCACAGTACCATATCTTGTGGGGAACGTGTTTTCATCAGTCACTTCATACAGAAACACAAGATGTGGCGGTGCTACCGGTTGAAGACCACAAAACCACCCAACTAGTCTCGTGGTGGCACATCACTGGCTTCTTATGGCCGTCGGCACTGTAGACTTGAACTGTGTACTAACTGTGTCCCTGTGGGGGTGAGATGTGGGGACTAAGGGGGTGAGGTGTGGGGAGTGAGGGGTGAGGTGTGGGGAGTAAGGGGGTGAGGTGTGGGGAGTGAGGGGTGAGGTGTGGGGAGTAAGGGGGTGAGGTGTGGGGAGTGAGGGGGTGAGGTGTGGGGAGTAAGGGGGTGAGGTGTGGGGAGTGAGGGGGTGAGGTGTGGGGAGTAAGGGGGTGAGGTGTGGGGAGTGAGGGGTGAGGTGTGGGGAGTAAGGGGTGAGGTGTGGGAGTGAGGGGTGAGGTGTGGGGAGTAAGGGGGTGAGGTGTGGGGAGTGAGGGGTGAGGTGTGGGAGTGAGGGGTGAGGTGTGGGGAGTGAGGGGGTGAGGTGTGGGGAGTAAGGGGTGAGGTGTGGGAGTGAGGGGGTGAGGTGTGGGGAGTGATGGGGGTGAGGTGTGGGGAGTAAGGGGTGAGGTGTGGGGAGTAAGGGGGTGAGGTGTGGGGAGTAATGGGGGGGTAAGGGGAGCATCCTCTCACCCCAGCAGAGGGCAGTCTCTTCCCGTCGGGGTTGGGGCGCATGGGCAGGGAGCTATAGAGTCGAACGCCGCGGTCGCCTGATGCACCGTATCTGCTCTGTAGAGAGAGAGAGAGAGAGAGAGAGAGAGAGAGAAAAAAACTTTAGCCTCAGAACTTTCAACATGTTTTCACACAATACAATACTATTGCATCACACACAAAATAAAAAACGCTAGCGAACAAAAAGTTAGGCATTGTCAATGGTAGAATTTAGTGATAAAGCAATTAAGATATGAATAGACTGTCATCAAGTACAAGCATTCACTTCTTATTGATGTCTACACATACACCCGTGGTGTTTCCCCTACATTCATTTAGCAGCGGCGGGCCAACTCCTTTACCCTATGTGTGAAAACACGCTGCAGGAGAGTTGGCACTGCAGCTCTGGAGCCGTGGTACCTGGGAATCTAATGACTCACAACAAGACACTTTCTGCCAGTGGAGCATTTGGAGCATTTGCCTCAGTGAGTTTTACGCCACACCTCTCCTTCTTTCACACCACGCAGATTCTCTCACTCCCTCTCTCTCTCTGTTTATCGCGCTCTCTCTTTTCCTCTCTCTCTCTGTTTATCTCTCCATCTTTCTCTCTGTTTATCTATCTCTCACCCACGAAAGGTCGCTGGTTCAAATCCGACTAGATAAAAAATCTGTCTGTGCCCTTGAGCAAGGCTCTTAACCCTAACTGTTCCTGAAAGTCTCTCTGGAGGAGAGTGTCTGCTAAATGACTCAAATGTAAGTGTAAAAAAGGAGAGACAGGGAGAGGAGAATAGGCAGACAGCGACTAAGTAAAATTTCATAGATCAGTGGTAACATACCTGAAGGTAATCATACATAACTGGTGTAGTGGGTTGTTGAGTGGCTGGCAAATGGATTTGTAGTGAGATATTGGTATGTAATTGGGCTTGATATCTATTGTTGACAGTAGTCAGTGCGATGAGTTTACCCAAAATGATGCATACAGGTTTATAATGAGTTGAAAGTCTCTGATGTAGATTACCATGTGAGGAAGAAAATAACACAGAGATATGGTCCAGAGCATTTATCATATCCTCTCTCTGTCACTCCTCTCTCTCTGTCACTCCTCTCTCTCTGTCACTCCTCTCTCTGTCACTCCTCTCTCTCTGTCACTCCTATCTCTCTGTCACTCCTCTCTCTCTGTCACTCCTCTCTCTGTCACTCCTCTCTCTCTGTCACTCCTCTCTCTTTGTCACTCCTCTCTCTCTGTCACTCCTCTGTCACTCCTCTCTCTGTCACTCCTCTCTCTCTGTCACTCCTCTGTCACTACTCTCTCTGTCACTCCTCTCTCTCTGTCACTCCTCTCTTTCTGTCACTCTTCTCTCTCTGTCACTCCTCACTCTGTCTCTTCTCTCTCTCTGTCACTCCTCTCTCTGTCACTCCTCTCTCTCTGTCACTCCTCTCTCTGTCACTTCTCTCTCTGTCACTCCTCTCTCTCTGTCACTCCTCTCTCTGTCACTCCTCTCTCTTTGTCACTCCTCTCTCTCTGTCACTCCTATCTCTCTGTCACTCCTCTCTCTCTGTCACTCCTCTCTCTCTGTCACTCCTCTCTCTCTGTCACTCCTCTCTCTCTGTCACTCCTCTCTCTCTCTGTCACTCCTCTCTCTCTGTCACTCCTCTCTCTCTCTGTCACTCCTCTCTCTCTGTCACTCCTCTCTCTCTCTGTCACTCCTCTCTCTCTCTGTCACTCCTCTCTCTCTCTGTGACTCCTCTCTCTCTCTCTGTGACTCCTCTCTCTCTCTGTCACTCTTCTCTCTCTGTCAATCCTCTCTCTCTCTCTGTCACTCCTCTCTCTGTCACTCTCCTCTCTCTCACTCATCTCTCTCTGTCACTCCTCTTGCAAGTACACACTATGATAAACAAACATAAATACATTCTTGCACCCCCCCACACCACACGGACACTCACTCAAAAGCAGGGTTTCAGATTACTATGCAGCGAGATATATTTAACAACGGAGTGAGGAAACGTCCCCGGACGTTTGCTGTGCAACTCTTTTCTTGTTAGTCACACGCACACAGTACATACAAGAGAAAACGGCTGCAGGCCAAATGGCACCCCATTCCCTATACAGTGCTGCATGCCAAATGGCACCCCATTCCCTATACAGTGCTGCATGTAAAATTGAACCCCATTCCCTATACAGTGCTGCATGCCAAATGACACCCCATTCCCTATACAGTGCTGCATGCAAAATGACACCCCATTCCCTATACAGTGCTACATGCCAAATGGCACCCCATTCCCTATACAGTGCTGCATGCTAAATGGAACCCCAGTCCCTATACAGTGCTGCATGCCAAATGGAACCCCAGTCCCTATACAGTGCTGCATGCCAAATGGAACCCCATTCCCTATACAGTGCTGCATGCCAAATGGAACCCCATTCCCTATACAGTGCTGCATGCCAAATGGGACCCCATTCCCTATACTGTGATGCATGCCAAATGGCACCCCATTCCCTATACAGTGCAACAACAACAAATTTACCAAAGTCCTATGAGCCCTGGTTAAAAGTAGTGCACTGTGAAAATAATGAGTCCCATTTGGTGAAGCTATAACCAGCTATAATCAGCCATGAGACCTGCCACCAGCTCCATCTCTCTCCAACACCAGCCTATTAAACACCAGCTCCATCTCTCTCCAACACCAGCCTATTAAACACCAGCTACATCTCTCTCTAACACCAGCCTATTAAACACCAGCTCCATCTCTCTCCGACACCAGCCTATTAAACACCAGCTCCATCTCTCTCCGACACCAGCCTATTAAACACCAGCTCCATCTCTCTCCAACACCAGCCTATTAAACACCAGCTCCATCTCTCTCCGACACCAGCCTATTAAACACCAGCTCCATCTCTCTCCAACACAAGCCTATTAAACACCAGCTCCATCTCTCTCCAACACCAGCCTATTAAACATCAGCTCCATCTCTCTCCAACACCAGCCTATTAAACACCAGCTCCATCTCTCTCCAACACCAGCCTATTAAACACCAGCTCCATCTCTCTCTAACACCAGCCTATTAAACACCAGCTCCATCTCTCTCCAACACCAGCCTATTAAACACCAGCTCCATCTCTCTCCAACACCAGCCTATTAAACACCAGCTCCATCTCTCTCCAACACCAGCCTATTAAACACCAGCTCCATCTCTCTCCAACACCAGCCTATTAAAACACCAGCTCCATCTCTCTCCAACACCAGCCTATTAAACACCAGCTCCATCTCTCTCCAACACCAGCCTATTAAACACCAGCTCAATCTCTCTCTAACACCAGCCTATTAAACACCAGCTCCATCTCTCTCCAACACCAGCCTATTAAACACCAGCTCCATCTCTCTCCAACACCAGCCTATTAAACACCAGCTCCATCTCTCTCCAACACCAGCCTATTAAACACCAGCTCCATCTCTCTCCAACACCAGCCTAATAAACACCAGCTCCATCTCTCTCCAACACCAGCCTATTAAACACCAGCTCCATCTCTCTCCAACACCAGCCTATTAAACACCAGCTCCATCTCTCTCCAACACCAGCCTATTAAACACCAGCTACATCTCTCTCTAACACCAGCCTATTAAACACCAGCTCCATCTCTCTCCAACACCAGCCTATTAAACAGGCCTTTAGAGGACTGTAATAAATGAGTCTAAGTCCCGATAATGTAAACACTAGCTTCATAGAAAAGTGTTTTAATAGGAGGGGGGTTGTGTACTTAACGGAGGCCCACCACAGTGTGTGTCCCCCTGGGGGAGAAAATGGCTGTCTGGAACACTGGTTGGCTGGCAGGTTGTTATGTCACAGCCAAGGTCCCCAGACAGAAGACATCATCAGACCAGAGTGGGGTTTATAGAGAATGACGCTGAATTATTGAGTTTGAATTTCAGAACAGGGTCACCATGGATTTGGGATGAATACTGGGAATTTTAGAACCACATAGAAGAGGATGCTTGCTCAGGAAATATAACCAGGAGAGGGGCACATACATACAAGTTACATGAAAAGGGGTAGGAATACTAGGCTAGTTAAACTACAGAGACAAATGTGTTGAAAGTATTTTTACTTTATTTATCCTTTATTTAACTAGGCAGTTAAGAACAAATTCTTATTTACAATGACGGCATACACCGGCCAAACCAGGACGACGCTGGGCCAATTGAGAGCCATCCAATCATGGCTGGTTGTGATACAGCTTGGATTCAAACCAGGGTGTCTGTAGTGATGCCTCTAGCACTGAGATGCAGTGCCTTAGACCCCTGCGCCACTCAGGAGCCCAAAGTATAGGGTAGCCTGCATATAAAATGACAGAAGAATCCAGATATGTTTTTACATTGTCAAGCTCCTGTCATATTGAGGACATACCTGCGAGTAATAATACAATAATTTAAATAACTCTATCAATTCTATTCAATTCAAGGGGATATTGGCATGGGAAACATATGTTGCTCTCTCGCTCTCTCTCTCTCTCTCTCTCTCTCTCTCTCTCTCTCTCTCTCTCTCTCTCTCTCTCTCTCACTCTCACTCTCTAAGTGATTGCTACTTTTCATCTCATGGCGAGTCAGCCGCGGGCCCAGCTAGCTATCATTATGCAAATAGCGGCAATTCAATTTCAGTTGGTCGTGGGGAAGGGGGGTATCCTCTCACAGGGTATTCACAGTCTTACTGTACAGTACTACCATGTCCATGTTAGGACCACTTCAGTCCATAGAAAGTCTCTATACACTCATGTTCTGATCTAGAGGTCTGACTAGACTCCACCTAATATTGAAACCCCAAAAAGTGACATTTTAATAACTGAGAAACGTGGGCGTGCTTACTGATTACTGTAAATAGGACATTCATTATCAAGTCGTTGTTACTGTAAATCAAGCCACTTCCTCAAAGCATTACCTTTCTTGTAGACTACTATGCTTTGAAAGTTAACAATTACATACATCAGAATAAATGTTATTGGTCCTAGTCATGAAATGTAAAAATACATCCAGGGGAGTTAATGATTCCAATATATATATTTATATATACTACCGTTCAAACGTTTGGGGTCACTTAGAAATGTCCTTGTTTTCGATGAAAACATACATGAAATGAGTTAGGAAATACAGTCAAGACGTTGACAAGGTTATACATAATGATTTGTTATTGAATTAATTGTTTTCTTCAAACTTTGCTTTCGTCAAAGAATCCTCCATTTGTAGCAATTACAGCCTTGCAGACCTTTGGCATTCTAGTTGTCAATTTGTTGAGGTAATCTGAAGAGATTTCACCCCATGCTTCCTGAAGCACCTCCCACATGTTGGATTGGCTTGATGGGCACTTGGCACATGGATCCCTTTTACACTGTACAAATCTTCCACTTTACCACCACCAAAGCACCCCCAGACCATCACATTGCTTGACAGATGGCGTCAAGCACTCCTCCAGCAATCTTTAAAAAAAGAAAAATCAGTCTCACGAATGTTCCTCTTTGTGATCCGAACACCTCCAACTTAGATTTGTCTGTCCATAACACTTTTTTCCAATCTTCCTCTGTTCAGTGTCTGTGTTCTTTTGCCTATCTTAATATTTTCTTTTTATTGGCCAGTCTGAGATATGGCTTCTCCTTTGCAACTCTGCCAGCATCCCGGAGTCGCCTCTTCACTGTTGATGTTGAGACTGGTGTTTTGCGGGCACTATTTAATTAAGCTACCAGTTGAGGACCTGTGAGGCGTCTGTTTCTCAAACTAGACACTCTAATGTACTTGTCCTCTTGCTCAGTTGTGCACCGGGGCCTCCTACACCTCTTTCTATTCTGGTTAGAGCCAGTTTGCGCTGTTCTGTGAAGGGAGTAGTACACAGCATTGTACGAGATCTTCAGTTTCTTGGAAATGTCTCACATGGAATAGCCTTCATTTCTCAGAACAAGAATAGACTGATGAGTTTCAGAAGAAAGGTCTTTGTTTCTGGCCATTTTGAGCCTGCAATCGAACTCCCAAATGCTGATGCTCCAGATACTCAACTAGTCTAAAGAAGGCCAGTTTTATTGCTTCTTTAATCAGAACAACAATTTTCAGCTGTGCTAACATAATTGCAAAAGGGTTTTCTAATGATCAGCTAGCCTTTTAAAATTATAAACTTGGATTAGCTAACACAACGTGCCATTGGAACACAGGAGTGATGGTTGCTGATAATGGGCCTCTGAACACCTATGTATATATTCCATAAAAAAATCTAATCTGCCATTTCCAGCTACAATAGTCATTTACAACATTAACAATGTCTACACTGTATTTCTGATCAATATTTTAATGGACCAAAAAATGTATTTTCTTTCAAAAACAAGGACATTTCTAAGTGACCCCAAACTTTTTAACAGGAGTGTATACTGTATACACTACTTGACCACCTTCTCTTCGAACATCATGGGCGTTAACATGGAGTTGGTCCCCCCTTTGCTGCTATAACAGCCTCCACTCTTCTGGGAAGGCTTTCCACTAGATGTTGGAACATTGCTGTGGGGACTTTCTTCCGTTCAGCCACAAGAGCATTAGTGAGTTTGGGTACTGATGTTGGGTGATTAGGCAGCAGCTACGCTTCCTGGAGTCCAGCAACATAAGACAGTTACATACAGTTTAAATACTACATGACATTACATTTCATAAGTGTTGCAACCGAGTGTTGCAACCGAGGTCAGACGATTTTTACGACTCAGCGGTTCCGATCTGTGAGCTTGTGTGGCCTACCACTTCGCGGCTGAGCCGTTGTTGCTCCTTGACGTTTCCAATTCACAATAGCATAACTCACAGTTGACCGGGGCAGCTCTAGCAGGGCATACATTTGATAAACTGACTTGACAGTGCCACGTTGAAAGTCACTGAGCTCTTCAGTAAGGCCATTCTACTGCCAATGTTTGTCTATGGAGATTGCATGGCGGTGTGCTCAATTTTATACACCTGTCAGCAACAGGTGTGGTTGAAATAGCTGAAACCACTAATTTGAAGGGGTGTCCACATACTGCTGTGTATATAGCGTATATAATTGGCAAAAATGTAGTGCCCAGGTACAACACTTTGTTGTTCCATGTTCGTTAGCCTTGGCTTTGGACAGTACTGCACGTTCCTGTGATTGAGGTTATTTCTTCCTTTGCGATCAATAGAAGCAAGATAACATCTCAGTACAATATGTGTGTGTGTGTGTGTGTGTGTGTGTGTGTGTGTGTGTGTGTGTGTGTGTGTGTGTGTGTGTGTGTGTGTGTGTGTGTGTGTGTGTGTGTGTGTGTGTGTGTGAAAAACAAAAAAATTGACTTTGGCTGGAATCCAAATGACATCTTAGGTTTAAACATTTTTTTTCTAATTTGAGTGTTTGTTTGAATTCTGTATAGATTCTGTGTGTGTGTGTGACTGTGTGACTGTGTGTGCATACGTACATGCTTGTGTGTGTGTGTTTTGTCAGCTATATACACACACACAGAACAGAGGATATAGCTGAGTACAGCAATCTGCCTGTCAGATATATTGTCAACCGAGCAAAATAATCACAATTGGACTATGCGAGTCAAAACACGATCACAACGCTCTGGGAAAACAAAATCACCTCAACCTTTCATCAGCGTATTAACTACCCTGAAAAGGGAGAGAACTCAACTTTATGTGTTTAAAACTGCACATATGCCAAGCCCATAACCTCAGCAATGACATTCTTAAAGTCTGAAACAGGTGGTTTGAAGTGATTACGGTAAGTGAATTTCACAGTTATCCAGTGCCAAATGTAGCACTTTCAATAATTTTCTCCCAACAAAACACAAATCTTTCTCTCAATGATTCATCTGTATAAAGTTGACATTTGAAGCAAAATATGGGTAAAAGAGTCACACCTTTCCCTTTTTTTTTTGCAACAAATTCAACCCTCAAACCTGCTTTCCAACATCTCCATTTGCACAGTTCGTCTTTCCGAATTTGTTATGGGATTATAAATAATTTAAAAGCATTCAAATAATCTATTGTTTGCATGTTTCTCTCTCACAAAAGTGCCTCCCCTGTTTTCACCCAAACTAAATCACCTCCCAACCGTCTGTTTTCCTAGTGAATCATTGTGGTGTAGCCAGTTCAACGCTCCATAGATCCCCTGCCACTGTGTATAGTTTTCTAACTACAGATGTAGGATCTTCATTTGAGCCAGTTTGCAGTTAAACCTTAAATACACTACAAGTTAAAAATGTCCTTCATTGCAGGAAAGTTCTCCTGCAACAGGTTAATCAAATGAAGATGCTACATCTGTATGCAGTTTGCTCTCAGAGTAAGACAGTAAAAAGACAGCATCATACAAAGATGAGGATTTGAGTGCAAATGGCAAAGGCAACTTCCATTGCTTTCTATATTATAGAGAGAGAGAGGGCTAAACCCATCACTTATGCTATTATCTATAGCTTTCATGTTAGACACGGCACTTTCTGTGACTTAGAAGGAGCTATGAAGTATGTGAGTGGTATATCATTGTTAACTATATTATCGGCCTTCACAACAGGTATAGAAAGATTCTGGCCTCGACTTGCACAATGATAGAAAGGAATATATGGTTGAGTACATTGCTTTTTGAGATTGACACTAAAGACACACGGATTCAGCGACCGATGCTATATACATCCACCTTGTAACATCTAGTTTGATTCGGTTTCTTTAGTTAGCTGTTGCTTTTGTGTTTGATAGTAGCCTACTCTCTTGGACTCTTAACAATCTTTTGTATTTTGTATTTACGAGATGCAGTAGGGTTGTCTGTTCTGAATGAACTGCAAAAAAAGGAAAGTGAAGGGTTGAAACTCTCCTCCTCTCCCAGTTCCTCAGTCTTCCTCTCATGAATCAGCCAGGGCCAAAGTGCTCCCAAGGACCATTCTATCTTCCATGGTCCGTGGAGCAAGCTCGCCGGCCAGAGAGCAGCACACAGAAAAGCTCTCAAACATGGTGAACCCTCGTTCCTTTAGGAGTAGAAACATTGAGTATTAATATAGTATTCCAAATATCATCCCTTCTATGGCATCTGTGTTGACTGAGATATGCCAAAGATCAATTACTGATGGCACCCTAATCAATACAGTATAGTATCCCTGGATATAGTCACCCTAATCAATACAGTATGTTATCTCTGTATATAGTCACCCTAATCAATACAGTATATTATCTCTGGACATAGTCACCCTAATCAATACAGTATATTATCTCTGTACATAGTCACCCTAGTCAATACAGTATAGTATCTCTGGATATAGTCACCCTAATCAATACAGTATATTATCTCTGCATATAGCCACCCTAATCTATACAGCATATTATCTCTGGATATAGTCACCCTAATCAATACAGTATATTATCTCTGGATACAGTCACCCTAATCAATACAGTATAGCATCTCCGGATATAGTCACCCTAATCAATACAGTATAGTATCTCTGTATATAGTCACCCTAATCAATACAGTATAGCATCTCAGGATATAGTCACCCTAATCAATACAGTATATTATCTCTGAACATAGTCACCCTAATCAATACAGTATATTATCTCTGTATATAGTCACCCTAATCAATACAGTATATTATCTCTGGATATAGTCACCCTAATCAATACAGTATATTATCTCTGTATATAGTCACCCTAATCAATACAGTATATTATCTCTGGATATAGTCACCATAATCAATACAGTATATTATCTCTGGATATAGTCACCATAATCAATACAGTATATTATCTCTGGATATAGTCACCCTAATCAATACAGTACATTATATCTGGATATAGTCATAATTCAGTCACAACATTTTCCAACTTCAGTGGGATTTTGGAGACACCATACCAATTGCATTGAGTCACCTAATCTCTACATATTCAACAATGAGGCCAAAACCACTTTATATCACAGCAGACTATAGCTACAGCTGACACCACCAAGTTCAGTAGGGCACACCCTTGCAAACTGTTTTACAATGTTTTTAGAAAAACATTTTTGGATTTTCTTTTTAACTGAAAATGAAAATACGATGTTCTTATTGGTCAAGTCCAGGTATAGTACTTTCTCGTTTCAAAACATTTCCTCCCTATTGAATACTCCCAAGTGTCAGAGTCAGCCACACAGCTCACAACCCTAATTATATAGGGCACTGATCTCTAACCCTGTAATTACTGGACAGCAGATGTCTCCTGTAGTACAACACTGTACATTCACCTCACTGTTGACTGAAAGATCAACAAAAAGTGAAACTATAGGAGACATGTTAAAGAATTAGAGGAATGGAGAGGAATGGCGGAGGAGGAGCTGTTAATTTCACTCCCAAATCACCTGTGGCTTTCATGTGGGTTGGGTGTGGAATGTTCAGAGTAAAAAATGGAAAATGAAACAAATTTTCAGACCATGCCCCTGAGATTGTTAAAAAGTCTGTCGACATACAAGGTTGTAAAAACTGACAGTGTGTTATTTGCAACACCATAAAATAATCTGGTGTTAGAGCAGCCATTCCCATACAGTACACTCTCTTTTTTCCTACTGGGTAAAAATATTGTGATAAGTGAGACCACCCATCCATGGAAATCCACAAGTTTCACTGCTTGAGGCACATTCTTCCCTCAAAAAAGAAACAATCTGTGTCTAAATGATAGTGTTCTGTAGTACCTGGCAGGCATTCTATTTGTAGTGATCCACATCACCATTAAATATCAGAATTACAGGCCTAGTGAGCCTGCTGAAGAATAGGGCAGCTACATGCTCAGGGTTAGAATCTGGCAGCTACATAGTTAGGGTTAGAATCTGGTAGCTACATGCTCAGGGTTAGAATCTGGCAGCTACATGGTTAGGGATATAATCTGGCAGCTACATGCTCAGGGTTAGAATCTGGTAGCTACATGGTTAGCGTTAGAATCTGGTAGCTACATGCTCAGGGTTAGAATCTGGCAGCTAAATGGTTAGGGTTAGAATCTGGTAGCTACTTGGTTAGGGTTAGAATCTGGTAGCTATATGGTTAGGGATAGAATCTGGCAGCTGCATGGTCAGGGTTACAATCTGTCAGCTACAAGGTTAGGGTTAGAATCTGGCAGTTACACGGTCAGGGTTAGAATCTGGCAGCTACATAGTTAGGGTTCGAATCTGGCAGCTACATGCTCAGGGTTAGATTCTGGCAGCTACATGGTTAGGGTTAGAATCTAGTAGCTACATGCTCAGGGTTAGAGTCTGGTAACTAAATGCTAAGGGTTAGAATCTAGTAGCTACACGGTTAGGGTTAGAATCTGGCAGCTACACGGTTAGGGTTAGAATCTGGCAGCTACATGGTTAGGGTTAGAATCTGGCAGCTACATGGTTAGGGTTAGAAGCTGGTAGCTACATATTCAGGGTTAGAATCTGGTAGCTACATGGATAGGGTTAGAATCTGGTATCTACATGGTTGGGTTAAAATCTGGCAGCTACATGCTCAGGGTTAGAATCTGGCAGCTACAAGCTCAGGGTTAGGACTAGAATCTGGTAGCTATATGGTTAGGGTTAGAATCTGGCAGCTACATGGTTAGGGTTAGAATCTTGCAGGTACATGGTTAGGGTTAGAATCTATCAGCTACATGCTCAGGGTTAGAATCTGGCAGCTACAAGCTCAGGGTTAGGACTAGAATCTGGTAGCTATATGGTTAGGGTTAGAATCTGGCAGCTACATGGTTAGGGTTAGAATCTGGTATCTACATGGTTGGGTTAAAATCTGGCAGCTACATGCTCAGGTTTAGAATCTGGCAGCTACAAGCTCAGGGTTAGGACTAGAATCTGGTAGCTATATGGTTAGGGTTAGAATCTGGCAGCTACATGGTTAGGGTTAGAATCTTGCAGGTACATGGTTAGGGTTAGAATCTGTCAGCTACATGCTCAGGGTTAGAATCTGGCAGCTACAAGCTCAGGGTTAGGACTAGAATCTGGTAGCTATATGGTTAGGGTTAGAATCTGGCAGCTATATGGTTAGGGTTAGAATCTGGCAGCTACATGGTTAGGGTTAGAAACAGGCAGCAACATGGTCAGGGTTAGAATCTGGCAGCTACATGGTTAGGTTTAGAATCTTGCAGGTACATGGTTAGGGTTAGAGGCTGGTAGCTACATGCTCAGGGTTAGAATCTGGTAACTACATGGATAGGGTTAGAATCTGGTATCTACAAGGTTGGGTTAAAATCTGGCAGCTACATGCTCAGGGTTAGAATCTGGCAGCTACAAGCTCAGGGTTAGGATTAGAATCTGGCAGCTACATGGTTAAGGTTAGAATCTGGTAGATACATGGTTAGGGTTAAAATCTGGCAGCTACATGGTTAGGGTTATAATCTGGCAGCTACATGGTCAGGGTTATAATCTGGCAGCTACATGCACAGGGTTAGAATCTAGAAGCGAAAAACTCAGGGTTAGAATCTGGCAGCTACAGGGTCAGGGTTAGAATCTGGTAGTTACATGGTTAGGTTTAGAATCTGGCAGCTACATGGTTAGGGTTAGAATCTGGTAGCTACAGGCTCAGGGTTAGAATCAGGCAGCTATATGGTCAGGGTTAGAATCTGTTAGCTACAAGGTTAGGGTTAGAATCTGACAGCAACATGGTTAGGGTTAGAATCTGGCAGCTACAGGGTCAGGGTTAGAATATTGCAGCTACATGGCCAGGGTTAGAATCTGGTAGCTATATGGTTAGGGATAGAATCTGGCAGCTACATGGTCAGGGATACAATCTGTCAGTTACAAGGTTAGGGTTAGAATCTGGCAGTTACACGGTTAGGGTTCGAATCTGGCAGCTTCATGGTCAGGGTTAGAATCTGGCAGCGAAATGCTCAAGGTTAGAATCTGGTAGCTACATGGTTAGGGTTATAATCTGGAAGCTACATGGATAGAGTTAGAATACGTTAGCTACATGGTTAGGGTCAGAATCTGGCAGCTACATGGTTAGGGTTAGAATCCGTCAGCTACATGGTAAGGGATAGAATCTAGCAGCTACATGGTTAGGGTTAGGATTAGAATCTGGTAGCTACATGGTTAGGGTTAGAATCTGGAAGATACATAATCAGGGTTAGAATCTGGCAGCTACATGGTAAGGGTTAGAATCGGGCAGCTGCATGGACAGGGATAGAATCTGGCAGCTACATGGTCAGGGTTAGAATCTGTCAGCTATATGGTCAGAGTTATAATCTGTCAGCTACATGGTCAGGATTAGAATGTGGCAGCTACGTGTTTAGGGTTAGAAACTGGTAGCTATATGGTTAGGGTTGGAATCTGGCAGCTACAAGGTAAGGGTTAGAATCTGGCAGCGACACGGTTAGGGTAAGAATCTGGCAGCTACATACTCAGGGGTAGAATTCGGCAGCTACATGGTAAGGGTTAGAAGTTGTAAGCTACATAGTTAGCGTTATAATCTGGCAGCTACATGCTCAGGGTTAGAATCTGGCAGCTACATGGTTAGGGTTAGAATCTAGTACCTACATGGTTAGGGTTAGAATCTGGTAGCTACATGCTAATGGTTAGAATCTAGTAGCTACATGGTTAGGGTTAGAATCTGGAAGCTACATGGTTAGGGTCAGAAACTGGCAGCTACATGCCAGGGTTAGAATCTGGAAGCTACATGGTTAGGGTTAGAATCTGGCAGCTACATTGATAGGGTTCGAATCTGGTAGCTACATGGTTAGGGTTAGAATCTGGTAGCTACATGGTCAGGGTTAGAATCTGGCAGCTACATGGTTTGGGTTAGAATCTGGCAGCTACATGGTTAGGGTTAGAATCTGGCAGCTACATGGTCAGGATTAGAATCTGGCAGCTACATGGTCAGGGTTAGAATCTGGTTAGGGTTACAATCTGGTAGCTACAAGGTTAGGGTTAGAATCTTGCAGCTACATGGTTAGGGTTAGAATCTGGCAGCTACATGGTCAGGGTTAAAATCTAGCAGCTACATGGCCAGGGTTAGAATCTGGCAGCTACATGGTCAGTGTTAGAATCTGGCAGCTACTTGGTTAGGGTTAGAATCTGGTAGCTATATGGTTAGGGATAGAATCTGGCAGCTACATGGTCAGGGTTACAATCTGGCAGCGAAATGCTCAAGGTTAGAATCTGGTAGCTACATGGTTAGGGTTATAATCTGGCAGCTACATGGATAGGGTTAGAAGAATCTGGCAGCTACATGGCTAGGGTTAGAATCCAGCAGCTACATGGTCAGGGATAGAATCTAGCATTTACATGGTTGGGGTTAGGATTAGAATCTGGTAGGTACATGGTTAGGGTTAGAATCTGGAAGCTACATGGTCAGGATCAGAATGTGGCAGCTACGTGGTTAGGGTTAGAAACTGGTAGCTATATGGTTAGGGTTGGAATCTGGCAGCTACAAGGTAAGGGTTAGAATCTGGCAGCAACACGGTTAGGGTAAGAATCTGGCAGCTACATACTCAGGGGTAGAATTCGGCAGCTACATGGTAAGGGTTAGAAGTTGTAAGCTACATAGTTAGCGTTAGAATCTGGCAGCTACATGCTCAGGGTTAGAATCTGTCAGCTACATGGTTAGGGTTAGAATCTAGTACCTACATGGTTAGGGTTAGAATCTGGTAGCTACATGCTAATGGTTAGAATCTAGTAGCTACATGGTTAGGGTTAGAATCTGGAAGCTACATGGTTAGGGTCAGAAACTGGCAGCTACATGCCAGGGTTAGAATCTGGAAGCTACATGGTTAGGGTTAGAATCTGGCAGCTACATTGATAGGGTTCGAATCTGGTAGCTACATGGTTAGGGTTAAAATCTGGCAGCTACAAGCTCAGGGTTAGAATCTGGCAGCTACATGCTCAGGGTTTGGATTAGAATCTGGCAGCTACATGGTTTGGGTTAGAATCTGGCAGCTACATAGTTAGGGTTAGAATCTGGCAGCTACATGGTCAGGATTAGAATCTGGCAGCTACATGGTCAGGGTTAGAATCTGGCAGCTACATACTCAGTGGTAGAATTCTGCAGCTACATGATTAGGGTTAGAATCTGGTAGCTACATGGTCAGGATTAGAATCTGGCAGCTACATGGTCAGGGTTAGAATCTGCAGCTACATACTCAGTGGTAGAATTCGGCAGCTACATGATTAGGGTTAGAATCTGGTTAGGGTTAGAATCTGATAGCTACAAGGTTAGGGTTAGAATCTTGCAGCTACATGGTAAGGGTTAGAATCTGGCAGCTACATGGTCAGGGTTAAAATCTAGCAGCTACATGGCCAGGGTTAGAATCTGGCAGCTACATGGTCAGTGTTAGAATCTGGCAGCTACTTGGTTAGGGTTAGAATCTGGTAGCTATATGGTTAGGGATAGAATCTGGCAGCTACATGGTCAGGGTTACAATCTGGCAGCGAAATGCTCAAGGTTAGAATCTGGTAGCTACATGGTTAGGGTTAGAATCTTGCAGCTACATGGATAGGGTTAGAAGAATCTGGCAGCTACATGGCTAGGGTTAGAATCTGGCAGCTACATGGTTAGGGTTAGAATCCAGCAGCTACATGGTCAGGGATAGAATCTAGCATTTACATGGTTGGGGTTAGGATTAGAATCTGGTAGCTACATGGTTAGGGTTAGAATCTGGAAGCTACATGGTCAGGGTTAGAATCTGGCAGCTACATGGTCAGGGTTAGAATCTGGCAGCTACGTGGTTAGGGTTAGAAACTGGTAGCTATATGGTTAGGGTTGGAATCTGGCAGCTACACGGCTAGGGTTAGAATCTGGCAGCTACATACTCAGGGGTAGAATCCGGAAGCTACATGGTTAGGGTTAGAATCCGGCAGCTACATGGTCAGTGTTAGAATCTGGCACCTACATGCTCAGGGTTAGAATCTGGCAGAATATACGCTCAGGGTTTGAATCTGGCAGCTACATGCTAAGGGTTAGAATTTGGCAGCTACATATTTAGGGTTAGAATCTGGTAGCTACATGCTCAGGGTTAGATTCTGGTAGCTACAAGCTCAGGGTTCGAATTTGGCAGCTACATGGTCAGGGTTAGAATCTGGCAGCTACATGATCAGGGTTATAATCTAACAGCTACAGACTCAGGGATAGAATCCGGCAGCTACGTGGTTAAGGTTAGAATCTGGTAGCTACATGGTTAGGGTTAGAATCCGGCAGCTACATGGTTAGGGTTAGAATCTGGCAGCTACATGGTTAGGGTTAGAATCTGGCAGCTACATACTCAGGGTTAGAATCTGGCAACTAGATAGTTAGGGTTAGGATCTGGCAGCTACATGGTTAGGGTTAGAATTTGACATGTACATGGTTAGGGTTAGAATCTGGCAGCTACATACTCAGGGTTAGAATCTGGCAGCTACATGGTTAGGGATAGAATCTGGCTGTTACATGGTTAGGGTTAGATTCCGGCAGCTACATGGTCAGAGTTAGAATCCGGCAGCTACATGGTTAGCCAGGGAGTAATATCATGATGTTATGCCAGGCGGGATTACAAAACAAATCTAAAATGCATTAAAAAATCACATGGTTTTCGGAAACACGTGACCAAATCACGTGGAAAATGTCACATGTAAAAAAACAACTATCCTGTTTTACAACACTGTAAATGAACCACGCTGTTGACTGAAAGATCAACAAAAAGTGAAACTAGTATGGAAGACATGCTAACAAAGTGATGTTAAAGGAACGGATGAAGAGGACAAGGAGGAGGAGGAGGGGGGAAAGTGGTTGTGGAGGGGCATTCACTTCACTCAACGTTTTAATAGAATGGTGTCAAGGTGATGGACACGAACACACACACAAATATACACACAACCACACCTCCAAAATCACCTGCGGCTTTCATGTGGGTTGGGTGTGGAATGTTCAGTGTCACAAGTAAAAAATTGAAAATGAAAAAAAAATTCAGATCATGCCCCTGAGATTGTTAAACAGTCTGTCGACATACAAGGTCGTATAAACTGATGGTGTGTTATTAGCAACTTTCACCATAAATGTTTATGGTGTTAGAGTAGCCATTTTCATTCAGTACACTCTCTCACTCTTATTGAGACAGAGAGTCAAGTGAGACCACCCATCTATGGAAAGCTACAGGTTTCACTGCTTGAGGCACATTCTTCCCTCAAAAGAGAAACTGGCATCTAAACCAGACAATCTGTGTCTAAATGATAGTGATCTGTAGCACCTGGCAGGCATTCTATTGGTAGGCATTCTATACATCACCTTTAAATATCAAAATTACAGTTTGTGAGCCTGCTGAAGAATCTGGCAGCTACATGCTCAGGGTTAGAACCTGGCAGCTACATTGTTAGGGTTAGAATCTGGCAGCTACAAGGTTCGGGTTAGAATCTGGCAGCTACATGGTTAGGGTTAGAATCTGGCAGCTACATGGCTCGGGTTAGAATCTGGCAGCTACATGGTTAGGGTTAGAATCTGGCAGCTACATGGTTAGGGTTAGAATTTGTTAGCTACATGTTCAGGGTTAGAATCTGGCAGCTACATACTCAGCCAAGGGGTAATATCATGATGTACTGTAAGGCCAGGATGGCTCCCTAACAAAAACAAAAAAAAATCACGTGAAACAACATGTGAAAAATCATGTGGTTTTCAGACACACGTGTGAACACAAGCGTGAACAAATCACATACGGAAAATGTCATGTTAAAAAAATATATTCACATGGTTTTATGACACGTGTGATGTTTCACATTAATCAGACACATGTGGATACCCTATTTAAATTTGTCATATAATTAATTTCACAAGTAATATTAAACATTTCATGTGTGCTTTTGTAATCGTCAGGATTACAACCAAGGTCTCCCACAGGAGAAATCAACATCTTGACCATCCAACCAAGAGAGCCAACAATAATTTTGAAGTCGCAGGGGGTCTACCTCATCACGTGACCATGACCAAGCATGACCGACTCATGTCCGCTACACTTTCACCTGTGCATTTTAACATTTTAATCTGCTGTCAAATTGATGCTGTGATACATTGTGATACATTTTCACATATGAACATGCAATTCTACATGTGAATGCAACATTTTCACATTAGATATTTTTTTCACATGTGAAACCACAAATTTCACAGGTGCAACTTCAAATCACACGTGAGGTGAAAACAGATTTTTGTTCTCACGTGAAAGGGTGATAGCATCTAGACTCTAAATTTAATACATCTGAAAATATGGTTTCACGTGAAATTTAAGCTCAACATGTGAAAATAGCTATTTCACATGTGAAAATGTTTCAACTGAATACTGTACAGACAGGGACCGATGAGAGATGTGTATGGTTGCTTCCAAAATGGCACACTATTCCTTTTGTAGTGCACTACTTTTAACCAGGGCTGTGCCATTTGGGACGCACCCCCGTATGAAAACGCTGAAAAAGGTATTCAGGCTTTCATAAGATCATCATGAAAGCAGACTACTGCTGAAAAATGAGAGTGATATGTTGTTTATGCAATGGGCCTGAAATCAAATCAAAGTTAATTTGTCACGTGTTCCGAATACAACAGGTGTAGACCTTACAGTGAAATGCTTACTTACAGGTCCTAACCAACAGTGCAAATTTTAAGTAAAAAATAGGTATTAGGTGAACAAATGATAAGTAAATAAATAAAAACAACAGTAAAAAGACAGTGAAAAGGCTATATTCAGTAGCGAGGCTATAACTATAGCGAGGTTATATACAGGCACCGGTAGTCGGGCTAATTTGAGGTATGTACATGTAGGTATAGTTAAAGTGACTATACATAGATGATAAACAGAGAGTAGCAGCAGCGTAAAAGAGGGGTTTGGGGGGGCGGGACACAATGCAAATAGTCCGGGTAGCCATTTGATTACCTGTTCAGGAGTCTTATGGCTTGGGGGAAAAAGCTGTTGAGAACCCATTAGGTCCTAGACTTGACGCTCCGGTACCGCTTGCCATGCGGTAGCAGAGAGAACAGTCTACGACTGGGGTGGCTGGGGGTCTTTGACAATTATAAGGGCCTTCCTCTGACACCGCCTGGTATAGAGGTCCTGGATGGCAGGCAGCTTAGCCCCAGTGATGTACAGGGCCGTACGCACTACCCTCTGTAGCGCCTTGCAGTTGGAGGCCAAGCAGTTGTCGTACTAGGCAGTGATGCAACCAGTCAGGATGCTCTCGATGTTACAGCTGTAGAACCTTTTGAGGATCTGAGGACCCATGCCAAATCTTTTTAGTTTCCTGAGGGGGAATATGCTTTTCGTGCCCTCTTCACTACTGTCTTGGTGACACCGCCCCCGCCGATGAGAATGGGGGGCGGGCTTGGTCCTCCTTTTCCTGTAGTCCACAATCATCTCCTTTGTCTTGATTACGTTAAGGGATAGGTTGTTATTCTGGCACCACACGGTAAGGTCTCTGACCTCCTCCCTATAGGCTGTCTCGTCGTTGTCGGTGATCAGGCTTACCACTGTTGTGTCATCTGCAAACTTAATGATGGTGTTGGAGTCGTGCCTAGCCATGCAGTCGTGGGTGAACAGGGAGTACAGGAGGGGACTGAGCACGCACCCCTGAGGGGCTCCAGTGATGAGGATCAGCGTGGCGGATGTGTTGCTACCTACCCTCACCACCTGGAGGCGGCCAGGATCCAGGTGGTGAGGAAGTCCAGGATCCAGTTGCAGAGGGAGGTGTTAAGTCCCAGGATCCTTAGCTTAGTGATGAGCTTTGAGGGAACTATGGTGTTGAATGCTGAGCTGTAGTCAATGAATAGCATTCTCACATAGGTGTTCCTTTTGTCCAGGTGGGAAAGGGCAGTGTGGAGTGCAATAGAGATTACATCATCTGTGGACCTGTTTGCGTGGAATGCATATTGGAGTGGGTCTAGGGTTTCTGGGATAATGGTGTTAATGTGAGCCATCCTGGTAATTCGTCCGGCCCCGCAGCCTTGTGAATGTTGACCTGTTTAAAGTTCTTACTCACGTCAGCCTTGGAGAGAGTGATCACACAGTCGTCCGGAACACCTGATGCTCTCATGCATGCCTCAGTGTTGCTTGCCTCAAAGCAAGCATAGAAGTGATTTAGCCCATCTGGTAGGCTCGTGTCACTGGGCAGCTCGTGGCTGTGCTTCCATTTGTAGTCTGTAATAGTTTGCAGGCCCTGCCACATAAGACAAGCGTCTGAGCCGGTGTAGTACGATTCAATCTTATTCCTGTTTTGGCACTTGCCTGTTTGATGATTCGTCGGAGGGCATAGCAGGATTTCTTATAAGCTTCCGGGTTAGAGTCCCTTACCTTGAAAACGGCAGCTCTACCCTTTTGCTCAGTGCGAATGTTGCCTGTAATCCATAGCTTCTGGTTGGGGTATGTATGTACAGTCACTGTGGGGACGACGTCCTCGATGCACTTATTGATAAAGCCAGTGACTGATGTGGTGTACTCCTCAATGCCATCGGAAGAATCCCGGAACATATTCCAGTCTGTGCTGCAAAAGAGTCCTGTAGTTTAGCATCTGCTTCATCTGACCACTTTCTTATAGACCGAGTCACTGGTGCTTCCTGCTTTAATTTGTGCTTGTAAACAGGAATTAGGAGGATAGAATTGTGGTCATATTTGTCAAATGGAGGGCGAGGGAGAGCTTTGTATGCGTCTCTGTGTGTGGAGTACAGTTGATCTAGAATGTTTTTCTCTCTGGTTGCGCATTTAACATGCTGATAGAAATTAGGTAAAACTGATTTAAGTTTCCCTGCATTAAAGTCCCCGGCCACTAGGAGCGCCGCCTCTGGGTGTTCCTGTTTGCTTATTTCCTTATACAGCTGACTGAGTGCGGTCTTAGTGCCAGCATCCCTGTGGTGGTAAATAAACAGCCACGAAAAATATAGATGTAAACTCTCTTGGCAAACTACAGCTTATCATGAGATACTCTACTTCAGGCGAACAAAATCTAGACTTCCTAAGATTTGGTGCACCAGCTGTTGTTAACAAATATGCACAGACCGCCCTTCCCCCCCTCGTTTTACCGGATTGTGCTGTTCTTTCTAGCCGGTGCAGCGTATATCCCGCAAGCTGAATATCCATGTCATCATTCAGCCACGATTCAGTTAAGCATAAGATGTTACAGTTTTTGATGTCCCGTTGGTAGGATATTCCTGATTGTAATTTATTGTCCAATGACTGTACGTTGGCAAGTAATACTGACGGTAAAGGCAGATTTCCCACTTGCCGTCGGCGGATCCTTACAAGGCACCCCGCTCTGTGTCCTCTGTACCTGTGTCTCTTTCTCTTGCCAATAACGGAGATTTCGGCCTTGTCGGGTGTCTGAAGTACATCCTGTGCGTCCTACTTGTTGAAGAAAAAAAATCATTGTCTAATCTGAGTGATCACTGTCCTGATATCCAGAAGCTATTTTTTGCCGTAAGATATGGTGGCAGAAACATTATGCACAAAATAAGTTAAAAATAACGTGAAAAAAAACACAATTGGTTGGGCACCTGTAAAACTGCTGCCATTTCTTCCAGTGCCAGCTTAGAATGAGAGTGAGTGCATGGGTTCTGTACTGCAGCAGGTAGCCTAGCAGATCAAATCAAATCAAATTGTATTGGTCACATACACATGATTAGCAGATAATGCGAGTGTAGTGAAATGCTTGTGCTTCTAGTTCCGACCATGCAGTAGTATCTAACAAGTAATCTAACAAATTCACAACAACTACCTTATACACACAAGAGTAAAGGAATGAATACGAGTATGTACATATAAATATATGGATGAGCGATGGCTGACCGGCGTAGGCAAGATGCAGTAGATGGTATGGAGTACAGTATATACATATGAGATGAGTAATGTAGGATATGTAAACATTATATAAATGGCATCGTTTAAAGTGGCTAGTGATACATTTATTTCATCCAATTATAATTATTAAAGTGGCTAGAGATTTGAGTCGATGGCCGAACGGCATAGGCAAGATTCAGTACATGGTTTAGAGTACAGTGTATACATTTGATATTGAGTAATGTTGGATATGTAAACATTATATACAAAATTGTTTAACTACTTAGGGAGTAGCGGCGTGCAGTGGCAGCGGTGGCAGACATTTTACTTTGGGCATGCCAGACTCTCCAAAACCGTCACCTATGCTGCCGCTCCCTAAGAAGTTAAAGTGGCTAGTGATACATTTGTTACATCCAATTCCTATTATTTAAAGTGGCTAGAGATTTAAGTCAGTATGTTGGCAGCAGCCACTCAATGTTAGTGATGGCTGTTTAACAGTATGATGGCCTTGAGATAGAAGCTGTTTTTCAGGCTCTCGGTCCCAGCTTTGATGCACCTGTACTGACCTCGCCTTCTGGATGATAGCGGGGTGAACAGGCAGTGGCTCGGGTGGTCGTTGTCCTTGATGATCTTTTTGGCCTTCCTGTGACATCGGGTGGTGTAGGTGTCCTGGAGGGCAGGTAGTTTGCCCCCGGTGATGCGTTGTGCAGTCCTCAGTACCCTCTGGAGAGCCTTACGGTTGTGGGCGGAGCAGTTGCCATACCAGGTGGTGATACAGCCCGACAGGATGCTCTCGATTGTGCATCTGTAGAAGTTTGTGAGTGTTTTTGGTGACAAGCACTGTTGCACCTTCTTCACCATGCTGTCTGTGTGGGTGGACCATTTCAGTTTGTCCGTGATGTGTACGCTGAGGAACTTAAAACTTTCCACCTTCTCCACTACTGTCCCGTCGATGTGGATAGGGGGGTGCTCCCTCTCCTGTTTCCTGAAGTCCACGATCATCTCCTTTGTTTTGTTGACGTGAGAGGTTATTTTCCTGACACCACACTCCAAGGGCCCTCACCTCCTCACTGTAGGCCGTCTCGTCGTTGTTGGTAATCAAGCCTACCACTGTAGTTTCGTCAACAAACTTGATGATTGAGTTGGATGCGTGCTTGGCCACGCAGTCATGGGTAAACAAGGAGTACAGGAGAGGGCTGAGAACGCACCCTTGTGGGGCCCCAGTGTTGAGGATCAGCGGGGTGGAGATGTTGTTTCCTACCCTCACCACCTGGGGCCAGCCCGTCAGGAAGTCCAGGACCCAGTTGCACAGGGCTGAGTCGAGACCTAGGGTCTCGAGTTTAATGACGAGCTTGGAGGGTACTATGGTGTTAAATGCAGTCGATGAAAAGCATTCTTACATAGGTATTCCTCTTGTCCAGATGGGTTAGGGCAGTATGTAGTGTGATTGCGATTGCGTCGTCTGTGGACCTATTGGGACGGTAAGCAAATTGGAGTGGGTCCAGACTGGGATAGGGACTGATTGAATATGTCCGTAAACACACCAGCCAGCTGGTCTGCGCATGCTCTGAGGACACGGCCAGGGATGCCATCTGGGCCAGCAGCCTTCCGAGGATTAACACATTTAAATGTTTTACTCACGTTGGCTGCGGTGAAGGTGAGCCTGCAGGTTTTGGTAGCGGGCCGTGTCGGTGGCACTGTATTGTCCTCAAAGCGAGCAAAGAACTTGTTTAGTTTGTCTGGGAGCAGGACGTCGTGGTACGTTTTTTAGTCCGTGATTGACTGTAGACCATGCCACATTCCTCTCGTGTCAGAGCCGTTGAATTGTGACTCTACTTTGTCTCTATATTGACGCTTAGCTTGTTTGATTGCCTTGCGGAGGGAATAGCTACACTGTTTGTATTCAGTCATGTTCCCGGTCGCCTTAACCTGGTTAAAAGCAGTGGTTCGCGCTTTCAGTTTTGCGCGAATGCTGCCATCAATCCACGGTTTCTGGTTGGGGAAGGTTTTAATAGTTGCTATGGGTACAACATCACCAATGCACTTGCTAATAAACTCGTTCACCGAATCAGCGTACACATCAATGTTGTTGTCAGATGCTATCCGGAACATATCCCAGTCCACGTGCTCGAAGCAATCTTGCAGCGTGGAATCAGATTGGTCGGACCAGCGTTGAACAGACCTGAGAACGGCCGTTTCCTGTTTTAGTTTCTGTCTGTAGGCTGGGAGCAACAAAATGGAGTCCCATTAAGAGTGTTGGCCCAGTAACCGAAAGGTTGCTGATTTGAATCCCCGAGCTGACTAGGTGCATAATACCTTGAGCAAGGCACTTAACCCTAGTTGCTCCTGTAAGTTGCTCTGGATAAGAGCGTCTGCTAAGTGTACTGGACCAGTATGGTATCATATCAAAGGCGTCTTTATGATAGCCGTATTCCCGTTCGTGATGGAAGTGGAGTCTGAAGGATTAAATGTATTACTCCTGAATTACTTTTTATGTACATGTATGCACGTGTGTGTGAGTGTCTGTGTCTGTGTGTGTGTGCCTGTGAGTGTGTGTGTCTGTGAGCATGTGTGTGCCTGGACGGGTTTAACTGGGGACCAGAAGTCCCCACGAGAATAGTAAACAAACATTTGACCAACTGGGGACATTTTGTTGGTCCCCACGAGGTCAAATTCTATTTCTAGGGGGTTTAGGGTTAAGGTTAGGGTTAGGAGCTAGGGTTAGTTTTAGGGTTAGGAGCTACAGTTAGGTTTAGGGTTAAGGTTAAGGTTATGTTTTTGGCTTAAGGTTAGGGTTAGAGTCCAGGTTAGGTTAAGTGTTAGGGGTTACGGGTTAGGGAAAATAGGATTTTGAATGGGGAATGAATTGTGTGTCCCCACAAGGTTAGCTGTACAAGACTGTGTGTGAGTGTGTGTCTGTGAGTGTGTGTGTGTGTGTGTGTGTGTGTGTGTGTGTGTGTGTGTGTGTGTGTGTGTGTGTGTGTGTGTCTGTGAGTGTGTGTCTGTGAGTGTGTATGTGTCGTGTGTGTACAGTATATGTGTATGTACTGTATGCCTGTGTAAATATGTATACATAGATCTAAGTGTGTGTGTCGTGTGTGTGTGTACGTGCATGTGCTTATGTATGCATGTGTGTGTGTGACAAGAGTTTCTCCATAAACCAGTCTGGCTAATCTGGGAAGAATGTTATGCTGAGACACACACGTGTTACATTGAGTCCAGATCTGTGGACGTTCACGTCTGTGTGAATAATATTACTTGCGACAGCTTACTTTACAGGTAACAATACCCTGCAGCTGTGCCTGGGGCTTTGCTGCACGACTTTGCCTATAAAAGGAAAACCCGAATGGCCGCAATAGCCAATGAATGAGCTTGTAACGCCGCTGGGTTTTTAAAAGAAAATCTGGCATGAAAAGTTTTTTTTCCTCCAGGGTCAGATCATGTGATATCATTTATATTATATAGGTACAGTGCATATTATGAACTGTAGCTCGTGAGAAAAATACCATAACTTTAACTACTGATAAGATAGGGTTCTTTATGTTAGTTTACTTTCTGGGCTGCCGCTAACTTAGTTAGCATGGCTGAAAGTACACTATAGTGTGTTGCATTGAGAAAATAGCTGCATAATTATGCATTTCGTAAAGCGCAGGTATATTTCATTAATTGCGTTCATGGCATTCAAATCAGTCCATGAGAACAAGGGCCCTTTCTTCTTCATGCCAATATTTATCAACAAACGTCTTCCATTTTACTACTATACCCTTAAGGATGTAGACAAGGATCTTACACCAAGCATACATGAGCAACAGATTTGACTAAACCTATAAACCCACCCACGTTAACTCTATTTCAGATTTGGAATGAGAAATGTCTGTTAGTGTATGAACATACCCTGAGTGTACAAAACATTAGGAACATGCTCTTTCCATGACAGACTGACCAGGTGAATCCAGGTGAAAGCTATGATCCCTCATTGATTTCAGTTGTTAAATCCACTTCAATCAGTGTAGATGAAGGGGAGCAGACAGGTTAAATAAGGATTTTTAAGACTTGGGACAATGGAGACATAGATTGTGTCTGTGTGCCATTCAGAGGGTGAATGGGCAAGACAAAATATTTACTTTAAGTGCCTTTGAACTGGGTATGGTAGTAGGTGGCAGGCGCACCGGTTTGAGTGGGTCAAGAACTGCAACGATGCTGGGTTTTTCACGCTCAACAGTTTCCCGTGTGTTTCAAGAATGGCCCATAAGCCAACATTTCACAACTGTGGGAAGCATTGGAGTCAACATGGGCCAGCATCCCTGTGGAATGCTTTCGACACCTTGTAGAGTCCATGCCCCAACAAATTGAGGCTGTTCTGAGAGCAAAAGGGGGGATTGCAACTCAACATTAGAAAGGTGTTCAAAATATTGGGTAATGTCAGTGTATATGCACCCATCCCTCCCATGTCTCTTGACGAGGTAAACAACTATATTCCTGTGTGTGAGTAAGGGCACAGAGGTCGAGCAATGAAGGAGGGAGAGATAAAAAGAGAGATGGAAATATAAAAAAAATAGGGGAAAAAATGAAGATAGAAAGAATTTAAGAAATTGAGAGAAAACAAGAATATGGAAAAGAGACATTGAAACAGAGAAAGAGATGAGAGAACCACAAGAGAGGGGGGGCAAATAAGAAAAAAAGAGAACACGAAAATCTAAAATAAATAAATTGGCGACATTGGAGGGAAAGGGAACAACACCACAAGTCTTCTCCTCTCTGCTTGAAGTAAGGGAGTGAATAAGAGTTTGGCTGCGCAGTGCCAGCACTCTAATGAGACCTGTCAGTGCCTGTTAGCAGGGCCTGCCTGTGTCCTCGGCAGCCTGTGGACAGCTGTTATTAGCCCCGTAATGGCATACCACGGGCAAGATTAGACCGGGCACAGCCTGGAAAACCCTCCTACCATCTTTTCATTTATCTCCTTCACTTGAGAATACAGATGTAGGATCTTAATTTGAGCCAGTTTGCAACAGCAGGAAAATAATACTGCAGCAACAGGAAATGTGAATTATTCTGTGGATTATAATGAGTGGACCTTTTTTTGTAGGGGTTGATACATTTTTCATTAGGGCAAATCAAGTCTGACATTTTAAAGTGGAAATTACAAACTTTAGAAGCTTTTTTAAACCTCAGACAAATGACAAGTTTGCATTAGGAAAAATCTCAGCAACAAAGGAGTGATCAAATTAAGATCCTACATCTGTACAGTGACAGTAAGGGCGACGCAGCAGCAAAGCTTCCCCAATGACAGAGCTGGTATATCGTCTACGATAGATCAAAAATCACATCGTAGTCATGCCTCCGTTCGAGTTCTTGAGAATTTTGAATTGCAAAAAGGTTTTGAATGGTGCGGAATTTGATTGGATGTTACATTTCAAGAACCCTCCCCCCACACGCCCATAGAAGGGGTGCTGTGTGTTATGTGTTTCACTGTGTTCCGTCTGGGTAGTTGTTCTAGTTTTCAAGTGTGGTCGACAGTCTGCGATTTATATTTATTCAAATTGAAAGTGGATTACGCTGGTAAAGTCAGACGTCACAACACGTTCTAAACCGCTCTGGTGACAAACACACTTTTTTCCTTGTCTCCATTTGTCCACATGGCTTTTAATTAATTTTATTGATTAGGATCCCCATTAGCTGACGCCAATGGCAACAAAGGCAGCCGATAGTGCATCGACGCTAGATCTGCACATACGCCTCCCTAGGATAGCTACTGGATAGGGCATGTCATTTTCTGGGAGGACATTATGAAAAAATTGTCAAGTTTGAGTGCCTAGAGGGGAAAACTTTAAGGACAGAGAGATAATAGCAAAATAATATCTAGTACTTTCTAATTTGAGTATTTTCTGTCCTCGGATATGGAAAGCTGTTGAAGCCTGTTGGCAGATGAAGAGAGAGGTCCCACTGAATGTCCCAAGAGACTAAGGGTATATCCTCTATGCCATGGGTTATATGTGTAGGCCTACCTATGTTAGCAAATATTGTATACATAAATACAGTTAAACATCACACACAATGTATAAACCAAAAAGAATTGCAGCAGGCCAACCATGCTGTAGGTCTTCTGACTGTGCAGGGTTCTGTTTCAGCCCAGCAATAACACACCTGATTCAACGTATGAGCTGATAATCAAGTGTACTATTGCTGGGCTAGAATAGAAGTCTGCTCACGGTATCAGTGGAGCAAGGTTGGCCACCGCTGGTATGGAGTTTTTTCTGTTCACCGATGCTGTCCAGGGGGATTGTGGGTAAAAGTGTGAGGTCACATCCTGTGATTGTGGTGACTAGGAGGAGCAGGTTGGATTTGTAGCGCCGGTTTCCGGAATCCAGATTAAGCCGAGTCCTTGATTTAATAGCATGATCAATGGAGAGTCTTCATTGAAAGTGCTTTTTAGTCCAGAATTAGGCTAAATCTGGATCTGGGAAACCAGCCCAAAAACTGCAACCTGTTACAAGGGACTATGTTGAATTTCCTTGCTGTTTTCTAGTGTGTTTGATATCAGTGTTGTTTTGTATTTTCTGTTAGACCACAAAACATGCTCCAATTCAATTACACTTTTTCTTTTTATATCACGTAATAATACTGTAACATCAGACCTATGTCAATATCTTACAATTGGAGAAAGTTGTTTATGGTTAAGTCGGTAAGGGGATACTTAATGGATGTGATAGAGAAGCTAATGTCGGGGCGACAAAACATTTTCAGATAGCTCCAGCATCATTCCTATCACGTCCATTTTTTTCAGTAAACGAGTGGACAAAGTAATTTGGAAAGGGTTCACATTTTTGTCACAGCTTCTGTAATAGGGCCCCTATAGGTTTGGAAGCACTGCGCCAGCTCTGATAAGCCCTGTGTTTATTGTCTGACTTCCATTATTTCAACCTGGAGAACCACTGCCCATCACCCCTCTACTGCGTTGCTTTCCATCCTCACTCATAGGTAATGAGTGAGGATGGAAAGAGAGAAGTTGCTCTGCAGACAGTATACAGTATACAGTATATACAGTATCCATACACCAGGGCCATGTTCAGTAGAACAATGTTGTGGAATGTAGCGAACATAAATATTATGATTAGAGCTGGGACCGTTATTATCAAGTGTCTTAGAGTAAAAGTGGTGATTTAGGATCAGTTTTGCCTTTTAGACCACAATAAACATGAATACATGGACAACCTGATCCTAGATCAGCAGTCCATACATACAGTACAACCCCATACCTGATTCCTACATGTCAGATAGGAATGATATATATTCCCCAACATATGAGGCGGTGTACATCACAAATCCTGACTTAATTGAATGAAACTAAAACCTTTCATACAACTGCTCTGCAACAAGACACAACCTGCTGGCTACCTATACGTTCAACATGCAAATCATTGATGCCGTTTCTTCTTACTGTATCCCTACATGTGAGATATCTGGTCATGTCGAGATGTTAACGGTGAAAGTTTCAGACAAGAGGGAGTTAAGTCTCTTATCTCCGGTCCTCAGAAGACATTACTACTAGAGGCCACCGTCCGCTAGTTTCCTGCCCTATTTTTACCTCGCTTGGAGCTCTAGAATACCAAGGGCAGCTTTTTCCTTGTCACTCGCACATTTCCTGCTCATCTCACTTTGACATTTCTCTTTGGCGTTACGTTCAAATGGCTCATATTTAAATGTGTCACTGCAGGTCTCTTTACCCTCAGCGTCTGGTTTCTCTGGGTGTTCATTTGAGACCTTTCCCGGTGCAGATACGTTTTGAAGTTCAAACACTGTAAAAAATTATCTGTTTCAGTTTGTCTTTGTCTGGTTGAATGGCGTTTCATAATGACAGAATGACAGAAAGGAGACATTCATGACATTTCTAAGGCCTTGAGAAATGTTTGGCCTTAGAAATGAAAAGTGCCTTATTCAAAGCAAAATGAGAAATTATATCAATGATATGGTCAAGTTGAGATCTACCTCAATCCATGTACATGGTTTTAAATCTGATCGATACTGATTCATAACACTAATGGCGTATAAATTGAAGATACTTGCACCTTACGATGCATTACAGAAAAGGCTTGAATGCTGGTGGACTTAGAGCAGGGATCGTCAACAGGCAGCCCGTCGGATTTTATTTGCCCCCAGAGTTTTTTTGGTTTCGGACATAAAGCACTGTCCAAATCACTAGGAAATCAGCTCAAAGTTATTTTAATTTAAGAAACTATTCCCAAGTATTTCCACTAAATATAGAGAGACATATGTGATCGTGTACCAAATGTAATCAAGGTTTGAAATGATTTTATTTTTGTCAAATACAATATCTGCTTGAGCTTCTTGAGTCAATTTACAATCAGTGACTTCTAATCACGTTCCAGCCACCCGACCATCCGCTCAAGAATCTCGGCTGAATCTAGTTCATGATCCCTGACTTAGAGGATGTGTGCACTGATAAAATTGTCCATTGTCTAACTATGAAGGTTATTTCTAATACAAAACACTAAAATTGATGGGTTAGATAAAAGTTTTTTTTACCTAACTCTCCTGTAGTGGATGAGCATAAACAGTCCTCTGGTCAGTTTGATGGACGTACAGTGATGCTGCTGAGATGGTAAAATGACCTTGTTGGTAATTATGCATATTTGAGTAGGTGTGTCTGAGTGTTTGTGTGTGTGTGTGTGTGTGTGTGTGTGTGTGTGTGTGTGTGTGTGTGTGTGTGTGTGTGTGTGTGTGTGTGTGTGTGTGTGTGTGTGTGTGTGTGTGTGCGTGCGTGCGTGCGTGCCTGCGTGCGTGTGTGTGTGTGTGCATGTGCTTCATCTTAATAGACTAGAGACCTGGAGACTGCTGCCATTTGAGAAGGGTTCACATGAGGAAGGCAAATAAAGGCAGTCTTCAGTCTGGCTTCACTGAAATGGAAAGGCTGTAATCAAACCATAAATCCACTGCTTCTCATCCTCCTCCCTCTCTTCTATAGAGCGTTGTGTGTGTGTGTTATATAAACCAAGCTATACTGTGACACATACTGTCCTCAAAGAAGAACATTTCAGATTGATGAAAAATGTATTTCTGCTCCTGTGTGTCAATGGTTATACATCTTATAGTAGATACCTCAATTTATGTCTTGAAGAAAAAGTCAATTCAATACTTTTGGACAAATAAACATATCTTCACCGTTGTAACCTGTTTATAAAATCTGGCGTTGGCAAAACCAGAGCAATTTAATGAAAAATATATGTACGTCAAAAGGACGTTTTGAAAATGACTCTCCCATTTCAAATAAACAATTCAGATTTGTATAAAAAGTGAAATATATATAAAATGTATGTTGGAGTGTATGTGTCAGTGAGTGAGGCACATACATGCACAAAGGGCTGCACACAAATATGCATGATTGACTTGATGCATGTACAGTACAGTATGTGTGCATACATTAATTTGTGTGTGTGTGTGTGTGTGTGTGTGTCCGAGCGAGTATGCATGTGTGTGTAGCTTGTATTTATTTGGCCATGACTTTGAGAGAGAACCAGCTGGTGTGTTTTAATATGTGGCGAACAGTGTGGTCATTGTCTGAGCAGCGTGATATTGTACTGAGTGACCCATTAAGGCCACAGGCACTGAGCTGACAAGGCTCTGTTATGTCTAGGACATCTGGAGGGCCTGGGGCACTGGAGTAAGACTGAATCCATTCCATAGAAAGAAAAATACATCTGACAGAGAGACCCAGACACATTCTTACCTATGCCAACCCACAGAGAACCTAACCGTACCCTAACCCTAACCCTAACCCTTACCTATGCTGACCAACAGAGAAAGAGCTGATCCTAGTTGTTTGGGGAAACATGTAATGGAGTTTTTTTTTTGGAAGGGAGCCAAGGATTTCTCTCTCTCTCTCTCTCTCTCTCTCTCTCTCTCTCTCTCTCTCTCTCTCTCTCTCTCTCTCTCTCTCTCTCTCTCTCTCTCTCTCTCTCTCTCTCTCTCTCTCTCTAAAGCTGTCTTTTAATTTTCTGCTGAGATGTCAGGGCTGTGGTGGTGCTAGCACTATGGTACCCTGAGAGGGTTGCACAGCAGAAATGTTCAAAGGAGATTGAGTGATAAGCAGTGGTGGAAAAAGTACTAAACTGTCATACTTGAGTAAAAGTAAAGATACCTTCATAGAAAATGACTCAAGTAAAAGTAAAAGTCATCCAGTAAAATTCTACTTTTTAAAATATACTTAAGTAACAACAGTAAAAGTATAAATAATTTCACATTCCTTCTATTAAGAAAACCAGATGGCACTATTTTCTTGTTTTTTTTAATTTACAGAAAGCCAGGGGCACACTCCAACACTCAGACATAATTTGCAAACAAATCCTGTGTATTTAGTGAGTCTGCCAGATCAGAGGCAGTAGGATGACCGGGATGTTCGGTTGATAAGTGTGTGAATTTGACAATTTTCCTGTCCTGCTAAGCATTCAAAATGTAACAAGTACTTTGGGTGTCAAGGAAAATGTAAGTACAATATTTTCTTATGGAATGTAGTGAAGTAAAAGTAAAAGTAGTCAAAAATAGAAATAGTCAAGTAAAGTACAGATACCCCAAAAAACTACTTAAGAGAACTTTTAAGTATTTTTACTTAAGTACTTTACACCACTGGTGATATGTTGTGTGCCTTTGTGCTGAATGTTTTGTTGTGTTGATTTATTTTATTTATTTGTAATGCCTTTTGCGTAAATTATGGGGTTTTCATGAAGATCGAAGTAGAAGTGGCCAATGAAAGGGTGCAGTTTTATATTATGTGACAGAGGGGGGAGAAAATGCCTTTTGGAAATCAGCTAAAACAACAATCTAAACCAAACCAAATGCTGCAATTTCAGTGTCACATGTTTTATAGTATTTAGAGCTCAAATCTGTCCAATGAAATAAGAGCCCTGTGCTTTATGTAAATGAGTGCATTCTGATTTGCAAAAATTTGCTAAGGATACGCACAATGTTTTCCCTAGGGAAAAGGAAAATATTCAAAAGAGATGAAGACAATTTTCACTAACAGTTGGAAGAAAAAGCCATATTTTCCGTTTTGAACCTTCATGTTTCTGCAAAAGATTAAACTAAAAGCACACATCTATTTGTTGCTCAACAAGTAATAGAATAATTTGAAAGGCTGAATAATTTCCCACTCATGTTACAGTCTCCCTTCTAGATTATTACCTGAGGCTATATTGCAGCAATGATAGGAAAACACACTAACCAACCTACTATAGACCAAACGGCAGTAAAAGCTCAATTAAATCTATGCTAGGTAAAGCTCCACCTTATCTCAGCTCACTGGTCACGATAACAACACCCACCCGTAGCAGACGCTCCAGCAGGTATATCTCACTGGTCATCCCCAAAGCAAACACCTCTTTGGCTGCCTTTCCTTCCAATTCTCTGCTGCCAGTGACTGGAATGAATTGCAAAAATCGCTGAAGCTGGAGACTTATATTTCCCTCACTAAATTTAAACATCAGCTATCTGAGAAGCTAACTGACCGCTGCAGCTGTACATAGCCCATCTGTAAATAGCCCATCCAATCTACCTACCTCATCCCCATATTGTTTTTATTTACCTCGCTACTATGGCCTATTTATTGCCTTACCTCTTCACGCCATTTGCACACACTGTATATAGATTTTTTTTTTCTATTGTGTTATTGACTGTACGCTTGTTTATTCCATGTGTAACTCTGTGTTGTTGTTTGTGTCACACTGCTTTGCTTTATCTTGGCCAGGTCGCAGTTGTAAATGAGAACTTGTTCTCAACTAGCCTACCTGGTTAAATAAAGGTGAAATGAAAAGAATAATGAATTTAAAAAAAAATAAAAACACCTTTGCGAACTGTCATTTCCATTTCTGCTAAACCGTACAGTAATTCCAGCATCCTGGGGTAATTTGTATTTGTTAAGGAAAGGCAATTGCCAGAGTAGATTGAATCATCAGTCCTTGTTTCATTTTCAGGAATTAAATCCGCTAATAAAAATATGATGTAAACTCGCAAATGATTTAGGAAAAATTAGATTTTTTAATCACAGTAGATTACTTTAATAACTCAATAAAGCTGTGGCAGCTGGAGCGTCTGCAAATGTTGTCACAGCCTCTTAGTTCTGCAATTGCAATTTCGCCTGATGAAAATCAGCCAGAGAGACAGAGCAAGAGAGAGAGAGAGAGACTGAGAAATACAGTTTGAGAGAGAGGATGAATAGAGAGAGAGAAGAGAACAGTTTAGAGAAAGAGAGCACGAGAGAGAGAGAGAAGAGAAAGGTTTAGAGAAAAGAGAAAGCACGAGAGAGAGAAAGAGGAGAGAAAAAGAAGAGAGGGAGAGAAGCAGGGGAGGGTTTCTTCCTCTCAGAGAAAGCCACCACCCACAGGTATTAAGTAATAATCCTCAATTAGCTCAGCCTTCACCTTAATATGCCTGTTTACCATGTTGTCTCCTTTGTGCTCTGGTATTTGTGAGTGTGTAGCCTAGCAATACTGTAGCATGCTACGCTAAATCCCCATGCTCTATAGAGTACTGAGGAGACCAGTCATGGAACGCTATGCTATACTGTGTAGCCTAGCGATACTGTAGCATGCTACGCTAAATCCCCATGCTCTATAGAGTACTGAGGAGACCAGTCATGGAACGCTATTTTTTATTTTACCGTTATTTTACCAGGTAAGTTGACTGAGAACACGTTCTCATTTACAGCAACGATCTGGGGAATAGTTACAGGGAAGAGGAGGGGGATGAATGGGCCAATTGTAAGCTGGGGATGATTAGGTGACCTTGATGGTATGAGGGACAGCTGTGTAGCCTAGTGATACTGTAGCATGCTACGCTAAATCTCTTTGCTCTATAGATTACTGAGGAGACTAGTCATGGAAGGCTAGGCTATACTGTGTAGCCTAGCGATACTGTAGCATGCAGTGGTAGAAAAAGTACCCAATTGTCATACTTGGGTAAAAGTAAAGATTTATTAGAAAATGACTCAAGTAAAAGTGAAAGTCACCCAGTAAAATACTACTTGAGTAAAAGTCAAAAAGTATTTGGTTTTAAATATACTTAAGTATCAAAAGTAAATGTAATTACAAAAATGTACTTAAGTATCAAAAGTTAAAGTAGGAATAATAACAAATCCTTATATTAAGCTAACCAGACGGCACAATCCTTTTCTTCTTGTATCTTATTTCTTTTTTTACGGATAGCCAGGGGCACACTCCAACGCATTTGTGTTTCGTGGGTCTGCCAGATCAGAGTCATTAGGGATGACCAGGGATGTTCTCTTGATAAGTGTGTGAATTAGACCATTTTCTGTCCTGCTAAGCAAGACTGTGAAGCTCACTAACATAGGCACACATGCATACACACACAATAACATATGCACTATACACACGTACACATGGATTTTGTATTGTAGATACATGGTAGTGGTGGAGTAGGGGCCTGAGGGCACACTAAGCAAGACTGTAAGCTCAATGTCTGCCCTCAGGCCCCTACTCCACCACTACCATATATCTAAAATACAAAATCTATGGGTACACGTGTAGTGCGTATGTTATCGTGTGTGTGTATGCATGTGTCTGTGCCTATGTTTGTGAGCTTCACAGTCTTGCTTAGCGTGCCCTCAGGCCCCTACTCCACCACTACCATATCTACCATATGAAATCTGTGAATGTACTGTAATGTTTTAAAAAAATTTATAAACTTACTTAATTTTGCTGGACCCCAGGAAAAGTAGCTGCTGAATTGGCAGCAGTTAATGGGGATCCATAATAAATACAAATACAATTTAAAATGTAACAAGTACTTTTATGTGTCAGGGAAAATGTATGGAGTAAAAAGTACATTATTTTCTTTAGGAATGTAGTGAAGTAAAAGTAAAAGTTGTCAAAAATATAAATATTAAAGTAAAGTACAGATACCCCAAAAAAACAACTTAAAATATTTTTACTTAAGTACTTTACACCACTGGTAGCATGCTACGCTAAATCCCCATGCTCTATAGAGTACTGAGGAGACTAGTCATGGAAGGCGAGGTTATATGGAGCATCTTCTGACGGTCAAAAGATAACAGAAAGGTTTCCCTACTTGAACTCTTTCTGATGTGAGACGTTCCATAACAGGATGAGAGGGTACAGTGCCCACCTGCTCTGACTACTCTCTATTCATGATGACACAACCTCTCTGTCAACCAAGAAAACAAAGGCTGAGCAAGCAAACGTTTGATCATCTTATGTACATTCTGGTCCTGGGGAGTCTTTTCTCAAACAGACGTACCAGCCAAAGTACAGTCACACTAAAAAGAGAGAGAATAAATGTGTGTGTGTGTGTGTGTGTGTGTGTGAATATATTAGGGAGCACACTCTCAAGTGTTTGAATGAGTAAGTGTGTGTGTGTGCGTGCACATCTTCTGGATAACTGGATATAAACCTAGCTAGATGTATAAGATTAAACAAGCTGTAACATCACCAGGCCTTCTCTAAGACACTCAGTACAGATTCAGCAGTACCACTGTTGGCTAGTGTATGCTACACTACTCTGCAGTGGGAAGTGACCTCTCAGCCCCTGTACGCCAGCAGTCATTACCACGTGTTCAAAAGGAGAAACATCTGTACATTTCATCCCCCTAAATGCACTGTGTTCTGAGAGGAGTTCTAGATATTTCTCTCTCTCTCTCTCTCTCTCTCTCTCTCTCTCTCTCTCTCTCTCTCTCTCTCTCTCTCTCTCTCTCTCTCTCTCTTTCCTTTAAACCCAACAATGTTGTGGTTCATGTGTCTAATTGTATTTGATACACAACGCTGAGTGTCTTATGTGAAGATATGTTTGTCTCTGTTGATTTTGAATGGCTGAGCTGTTATTCTATGGGGATAGCTACTGCTGTAATATTATATTCTACTATGCATTGTAGTCGAGTAGATGGCATTGCTACATACAACATGCAAAGCTTTTTTTGATAAGCTATCTCTATATCTAACATCTCTTCTTTAGTGCCTTCCTCTAAAATATGAAAGCAATAACTACTAATGTATACTGCAGCATAGGGCCTGTGGGCTTTTCTGTTGGAGCTATTCAAACCTCTACTTTAATGTATGTTACAGGGCCCATGTTCAAATTGTTAACCTGGCAGATATCTCGGATTGGATGTTGGCACACCACCTCAATCTCAACCTCGACAAGATGGAGCTGCTCTTCCTCCCGAGGAAGGCCTGCCTGCTCCAAGACCTCTCCATAACGGTTGACAACTCCACGGTGTCCCCCTCCCAGAGTGCAAAGAACCGTGACCCTGGACAACACCCAGTCGTTCTCTGCAAACATCAAAGTGACTTATCCAGAATGCTGCAGCCTGGTGTTCATCCTTCCCAGATTCTCCCATGTCACCCCGCTCCTCCGCACACTCCACAGGCTTCCAGTCTAAGCTCGCATCCACTACAAGACCACGGTACTTGCCTACGGAACAGCAAGAGGAACTGCCCCTCCCTACCTTCAGGCTCCGCTCAAATCCTACACCCCAACGTTCTGCCACCTCTGGTCTCTTAGACCTACCACCCCAGCTCCCGCTCAGCCCAGTCCGAACTCCTCTCTGCCCTGGCATCCCAATGGTGGAACCAGCTTCCCCCTGAAGTTAGGACAGCCCCCTTCCCCGACACACACACACCTTCTCTCTTAGAAAAAAAGGCACTATCTAGATCCTAAAAGGGTTATTTGGCTGTCCCCATATGAGAACCCTTTAAAGAACCCTTTTTTGATTCCAGGTAAAACCCTTTTGAGTTCCATGTAGAACCCTTTCCACTAAGAGTTCTACATGGAACCCCCAAAAAGTTAAACTTGGAACCAAAAAGGGTTCTTCTATGTGTAGCACCGAAGAACCCTTTTGGAACCCTTTTTTCTAAGAGTGTAGCTATCAAAAGACGAATGCACTAACTGTAAGTCGCTTTGGATAAGAGCGTCTGCTAAATGACTAAAATGTAAATGTACAATGTCTAACATTATTGCAACTCTACACCCTACACATTCAGTCTTTGCGTGAGAATTTTTGGCGAGGCAGATACCAAAAACCGCTTATTAAGATGTGAAGTTATCTTTAGCATAGAAGGCAACGACATGAAAGCGTAATGGCACACACTATACCCCAAAGGCTTGTTGGCATGGAAGCTTTCCGTTCGCCCTATCAGCACAGCCCCATTGAGGGAGAAGAGAAATAGTAGTTGCACTGATACACAGCTTTTTCATTCACATAGCAGGCTTTGCCATATGGATGTTAGATTACGTCTATGAATCTCACTAACACAGAGAAAGACGCTGTATGTTAACTGCAATGCCGAAGCCACTTTTTCTTCTAATTAACAATAAAACAGAAGCATTTTAGTCAACAACTCCAAAAGATAAGCAAACAAGCCCTGTGTTAATTGGAATTGTGGGAAACTGCAGATGCACCATTGATAAAAAAGTATTCTGAAAATGATTGAAAAAGGAGAATCAACTAACTATGTTCTATTACCCTCAACTCTCATTTAGCCTCATGCGTGGGTTCAGTTCAATATGTGTTTTGCAAATAGCTAATATCTTAACGATGGATTTACTCTGCCTGACATATATTCCCATGTACTCTCTGAGGATGTAATTTCTCAGCAACATAGAAGAGTTGTATTTTGTCTGCTGACAACTCAGTGACCAACACTAAAATAGCACTAGAGGAGTAGAAGTTGATTTGACAGGACATGTACAAGGAAAAGCTATTATTGCAGCATGTCAGGTGATTCGGAAAGAATGGTTCGACTTGATCCATTTGCAGAAGTGTACATTTCCGAGGTGATTTTAATGTGTCTCTTCTGCAAAAACACTCTGTATTTAACATGTTTGTGAATATTAATCTACAGGGGACTCTCGGTTCCTTTTAATGCCATTATGAGGTCCTTTTCACACCACAAAGTGCCTTGAATTGCGGGTGCTATTTTGGTCATTGCCTTGAAATGATTGAAAAACCTGAAGTGAAATTGTACAGAGACTCTGGAATCAAAATAGCCACAAAACCACCAGGAAACATTTTAACATATCTCTAACCAGATTTCCATCCAACCTTTTTATGAGAGTAAAGTATATGTCAGATTAAAACAAATGGCACGAAAGGCCTGATGCAAACAGCAAATTTGTGGGTAAACTTTCCAAATGTTGATAAAATAAAAAACGCTAGACAAGGTGGGATTTTCACATCAAAAGTAATTTTATGTGCACTACGTCATCACGCACAGCATTTTATCCACAACAAGTTAATTTGATGGAAACATCTCTGTTGGGAAAATGTGCATATTGTTTTAATGCAGATTTTATAATGTTTGCATGAAAATCTGTCGCCAATTGGACGGAATCCTAGCTTCTGAAGCAATGTTTTTGTTCTCTTTAAGCTAACATCAAATGAAGAAAGGATGCCATTGGCCTTTTGAAGAGCACATACTGTGCAGTGCAGTGCATTTGCAAAGTGTTCAGACTTACAATAATTGTTCCAAATTTTGTTACATTACAGCCTTATTCTAAAAGGGATTCAATTGTTTTTCTCCCCTCATCAATCTACACACAATACCCCATAATGACAAAGCAAAAAAAATATATATATTTTTTTCAAATGTATATAAAAAAAGAAAAACTGAAATATCACATTTAAATAAGTATTCATACCCTTCACTCAGTACTTTGTTGAAGCACCTTTGGCAGCGATTACAGCATCAAGTCTTCTTGGGTATGACACTACAAGCTTGGCACACTTGTATTTGGGGAGTTTCTACCATTCTTCTCTGCAGATCCTCTCAAGCTCCGTCAGGTTGGATTGGGAGAGTGGTTGCACAGGTATTTTCAGGTCTCTCCAGAGATGTTAGATCGGTTTCAAGTCCGGGCTCTGGCTGGGCCACTCAAGGACATTCAGTGACTTGTTGTCTTGGCTGTGTGCTTAGGGTCGTGGGTTTGTTGGAAGGGGAACCTTCACCCCAGTCTGAGGTCCTGAGCTCTGGAGCAGGTTTTCATCAAGGATCTCTCTGTACTTTGCTCTGTTCATCTTTCCCTCGATCCTCACTAGTCTCCCAGTCCCTGCTTCTGAAAAACATCCCCAAAGCATGATGCTGCCAACATCATGCTTCACTGTAGGGATGGTGCCAGGTTTCCTCCAGACGTGACACTTCAAATTCAGGCCAAAGAGTTCAATCTTAGTTTCATCAGACCAAACTTCAAGCGGGCTGTCACGTGCCTTTTTACTGAGGAGTGGCTTCTGTCTGGCCACTCTACCATAAAGGCCTGATTAGTGGAGTGCTGCAGAGATGGTTGTCTTTCTGGAAGGTTCTCTCATCTCCACAGAGGAACTCTGGAGCTCTGTCAGAGAGACCATTGGGTTCTTGGTCACCTTCCTGACCAAGGCCCTTCTCCCCCGATTACTCCGTTTGGACGGGCGGCCAGCTCTAGGAAGAGTCTTGGTGGTTCCAAACTTCTTCCATTGAAGAATGATGGAGGCCACTATGTTCTTGGGGACATTCAATGCTGCAGACATTGTTTGGTACCCTTCCCCAGATCTGTGCCTCGACACAATCCTGTCTCGGAGCTCTACGGACAATTCCTTCGACCTCAGGGCTTGGTTTTTTGCTCTGACATGCACTGTCAGCTGTGGGACCGTATAGAGACAGGTGTGTGCCTTTCCATATCATGTCCAATCAATTGAATTTACCACAGGTGGACTCCAAGTCATAGAAACATCTCAAGGATGATCAATGGAAACAGGATGCACCTAAGCTCAATTTCGAGTCTCATAGCAAAGGGTCTGAATACTTATGTAAATGTGATATTTCAGTTTTTTATTTGTTATGCATTTGATAAAAATTCTACAAACCTGTTTTTGCTGTGTAATTATGGAGTACTGTGTGCAGATTGATGAGGGAAAAAAACTATTTAATCCATTTTAGAATAAGGCTGTAACGTAACATGGAAAAAGTGAAGGGGTTTGAATACTTTCCGAATGCACTGTATATCCCTATTGTCAATGTAAATGTAATTGGTCTTAGTTCTGGAAGGCCTCAATCTTACACTTGCAGTGCGTTTTGCACTGGTGTTAATGGCCTACAGTTTATTGTATTTTCTTGTGGTTTATACTGACCGTACTTTTGTACCTTACGAGCTGCACTATGCTCCCCTCTTAAAATTCCTTAGATCTAACTGAGAGCATAGTTGAATTCCAGACACCCTATATATATGGCCATAATGTTGTTGTTAAGTTGAGTTCCAGACACCCTATAGATATGGACATAGTGTTGTTGTTAAGTTGAGTTCCAGACACCCTATAGATATGGCCATAGTGTTCTTGTTAAACCAGGGCTATACTTTTAGTCAAAGAGGCCTCTGTTATTATGAGTGACCTAGTTTGCTTTTTACTCATCCAAGTTTGTCATTACGTTGAAATTACGTGGTAGAAGTGTCCACTTTGGGATGTTTATTAGCATGCTTGGGAGCTTGGGAGCTACAGTAAATTAAGTATGTTAACACTGACAGCTACTATAGGCTCTAACTCTATTCTAGCTTCACAATGTAGTCTACAGCTACACAGTCTTGCCAGAGCTAGGGTTTACATGCGACTCTACTGTATATACATTATAATAAAGTTTGTTTTTGTTCTCACGATTTCCAATATGGTATGGATAAAAATAAATGCTGCCAAACAAAATGTACAGTTTATACAGTAACTCAACCACACATCAATAATACAAAAAAAAAAGAAAAAATAGATTACAAGGAACACATGCTTCAAAAGCGGCATACCTCTGAAATGTCAAAAGGGAGGCTGTGGAGGATAACTAATCTTGAAACACATGTAAAGTGTACAATGCAACTGTTTTATAAATATTAAACTACCATTTCCCTTAAGGTATTTTAACAGGGTACTCTATACATTCTAATTTTAAATGGATGTAGTCTATCACAGTGTCATCCGTTTTGTCACCAAAGCCCCATATACTACCCACCACCGTGACCTGTATGTTCTCGTTGGCTGGCCCTCACTACATATCCGGAGCGTGGCCAGATCCATTTAATGACATTCCAAATGCACAAAAGCTCAACTACATACGAACTAACCTATAGCTCAACTACATACCAACTAACCTATAGCTCAACTACATACCAACTAACGTACAGATCAACTACATACCAACTAACCTATAGCTCAACTACATACCAACTAACCTATAGCTCAACTACATACCAACTAACCTACAGATCAACTACATACCAACTAACCTATAGCTCAACTACATACCAACTAACCTATAGCTCAACTACATACCAACTAACCTATAGCTCAACTACATACCAACTAACCTATAGCTCAACTACATACCAACTAACCTATAGCTCAACTACATACCAACTAACCTACAGATCAACTACATACCAACTAACCTATAGCTCAACTACATACCAACTAACCTAAAGCTCAACTACATACCAACTAACTTATAGCTCAACTACATACCAACTAACCTACATATCAACTACATACCAACTAACCTATAGCTCAACTACATACCAACTAACCTACAGATCAACTACATACCAACTAACCTATAGCTCAACTACATACCAACTAACCTACAGATCAACTACATACCAACTAACCTATAGCTCAACTACATACCAACTAACCTATAGCTCAACTACATACCAACTAACCTATAGCTCAACTACATACCAACTAACCTATAGCTCAACTACATACCAACTAACCTATAGCTCAACTACATACCAACTAACCTACAGATCAACTACATACCAACTAACCTATAGCTCAACTACATACCAACTAACCTAAAGCTCAACTACATTCCAAATAACTTATAGCTCAACTACATACCAACTAACCTACATATCAACTACATACCAACTAACCTATAGCTCAACTACATACCAACTAACCTACAGATCAACTACATACCAACTAACCTATAGCTCAACTACATACCAACCAACCTATAGCTCAACTACATACAGTTGAAGTCGGAAGTTTACATACACCTTAGCCAAATACATTTAAACTCAGTTTTTTACAATTCCTGACATTTAATCCAAGTAAGAATTCCCTGTCTTACGTCAGTTAGGATCACCACTTTATTTTAAGAATGTGAAATGTCAGAATAATAGTAGAGAGAATGACTTATTTCAGATTTTATTTCTTATTTCACATTCCCAGTGGGTCAGAAGTTTACATACACTCAATTAGTATTTGGTAGCATTGCCATTAAATTGTTTAACTTGTGTCAAACGTTTCGGGTAGCCTTCCACAAGCTTCCCACAATAAGTTGGTGAATTTTGGCCCATTCCTCCTGACAGTTCTCTGCTGCCAATGACTGGAACGAACTGCAAGAATCACTGAAGCTGGAGACTCACTAGCTTTAAGCACCAGCTGTCAGAGCAGCTTACAGATCACTGCACCTGTACATAGCCCATCTGTAAATAGCCCATCCAACTACCTCATCCCCAGACTGTTATTTATTTTATTTATTATGCTCCTTTGCACCCCAGTATCTCTACTCGCACACTCATCTGCTGCACATCTATCACTCAAGTGTTTAATTGCTATATTGTAATTATTCTACCACTATGGCCTATGTATTGCCTTATCTCCCTTATCCTACCTCATTTGCACACTGTATATAGACTTTTTCTATTGTATTATTGACTGTATGTTTGTTTATTCCATATGTAACTTTGTGTTGTTGTTTGTGTCGCACTGCTTTGCTTTATCTTGGCCAGGTCGCAGTTGTAAATGAGAACTTGTTCTCAACTAGCCTACCTGGTTAAAATAAAGGTGAAATCAAAAATAAATAAATAAATAAATAAAAAGAGCTGGTATAACTGAGTCAGGTTTGTAGGCCTCCTTGCTCGCAAACGCTTTTTCAGTTCTGCCCACACATTTTCTATAGGATTGAGGTCAGAGCTTTGTGATGGCCACTCCAATACCTTGACTTTGTTGTCCTTAAGCCATTTTGCCACAACTTTGGAAGTATGCATGGGGTCATTGTCCATTTGGAAGACCCTTTTGCGACCAAGCTTTAACTTCCTGACTGATGTCTTGTGATGTCGCTTCAATATATCCACATAATTTTCCTCTCTCATGATGCTATCTATTTTGTGAAGTGCACCAGTCTCTCCTGCAGCAAAGCACCCCCACAACATGATGCTGCCACCCCCGTGCTTCACGGTTGGGATGGTGTTCTTCGACTTGCAAGCCACCCCATTTTTCCTCCAAACATAATTATGGTCATTATGGCCAAACAGTTCTATTTTTGTTTCATCAGACAAGAGGGCATTTCTCCAAAAAGTACGATCTTTGTCCCCATGTGCAGATGCAAACCATAGTCTGGCTTTTTTATGGCGGTTTTGGAGCAGTGGCATCTTCCTTTCTGAGCGGCCTTTTAGGTTATGTTGATATAGGACTCGTTTTACTGTGGATATATAGACTTTTGTACCTGTTTCCTCCAGCATCTTCACAAGGTCCTTTGCTGTTGTTCTGGGATTGATTTGCACTTTTCACACCAAAGTACGTTCATCTCTAGGAGACAGAATGCGTCTCCTTCCTAAGAGGTATGACGGCTGCGTGGTCCCATGGTCTTTATAATTGCGTACTATTGTTTGTACAGATGAACATGGTACCTTCAGGCGTTTGGAAATTGCTCCCAAGGATGAACCAGACTTGTGGAGGTCTACAATTTTTTTTCTGAGGTCTTGGCAGATTTCTTTAGATTTTCCCATGATGTCAAGCAAAGGGGCAATGAGTTTGAAGGTAGGCCTTGAAATACATCCACAGGTACACCTCCAATTGACTCAAATTATGTCAATTAGCCTATCAGAAGCTTCTAAAGCCATGACATAATTTTCTGGAATTTTCCAAGCTGTTTAACTTCTTAGGGAGCGGCAGGTGAGGTGACGGTTTTGGAGAGTCTGGCATGCCCTAAGCAAAATGCCTGCCACTCAGGCTCAGAAAATAGGATTTGCACATAATTAGTACTATTGGATAGGAAACACTCTGAGGTTTCTAATTGTGTTAACATATTGTCTGTGAGTATAACAGAACTCATTTGGCAGGCGAAAACCAGAGAAAAATCTATCCGGAAATCAGTTTCTGGTGACCTATTGCTCTGTTTGACAACCTCCCCATTGAATCCATTTGTAACCAGGACTGAGACTGCAGTACCTATGGCTTCCACTAGATGTCAGCAGTCTATATACAAAGACTCAGAGATATTGGAGTAAACAGAACGAATAGGTACAGGAAATGGTCAAGGTAGCTCAGATGTCAACAAGTTTTCTCCGGCGCGAGTCTGGCTGCGCGCCCCACTTTATTTTACTTATATAAGGTATAGGTGACCATCCGAGTGAAATATTATCGCTATCATTCATAAAAGGATAGCTAAGGATGCATTTTAACTGGTATTTGATTAGTTTAGCAAAAGTTTATAGGTATATTTGAACGTGTTCTCTTCATGTTTCAATGGGCGATTCGACGTTGGATTTTCTGATCTTGTTGCCATCTGATGCACATTCAGATGTCATAAATCAGCACTGCAGAGCTCTCCCTGTCCTATGTCGTGCCTTGATTGTATTACTGTTGATGATATCTGGAAATGTGCCTGTACACCCTGGCCCATCTACAGTTGCTGGCCCCAACTGTGACTTGTGCTTTGATATCGGCTTCACTGATTTCTGCTCTCGTAAAAGCCTGGGTTTTCTGCACGTTAACACTAGAAGCTTATTACCTAAACTGGATCAATTGAAAGTGTGGGTTCACATCTCCAATCCAGATGTGTTGGTCATTACTGAGACGTGGTTAAGGAAGAGTGTTTTGAATACTGATGTTAACCTTTCTGGTAAAACCTTTTTTGGCAAGACAGATCTTCCAAAGGTGGTGGAGTGGCAGTCTTTACCAAGGATCACCTTCAGTGCTTGGTTGTCTCCACCATGTCTGTCCCCAAACAATTTAATTTGCTGGTTTTAAGCATTAAACTTTCAAATAGTCTTTGTTGACTGTTGCTGGGTACTATCGTCCTCCATCAGCACCGGCCTGTACCCTACCTGCCCTAAGCTCTCTCCTGGCCACTTACACTAAGTCTGAATTTGTCTTGCTAGTTGAACTAAACTGGGACATGCTTAAACCACCTGACCAAGTCCTAAAGCAATGGGACTCCCTAAATCTTTCTCAGATTATCACCAATATGATAAAAGGCTACTCTCCTCAATGTTATCCTCACAAATAATCCTGATAGGAATCAGTCTGGTGTTTTCTGTAATGACCTTAGTGATCACTGTTTTACAGCCTGTGTTTGTAATGGCTGCTCAGTGAAACAACCTGTCCTGATTTGTCATAGACGTTTGCTAAAAAACTTTAATGAGCCAGCCTTCCTTCATGAACTGGCCTTTGTAAAATGGTATAGAATCAGCTTGATCCTCTCTGTCGAAGACGCTTGGACCATCTTTTTAGATATTTTATGAGAGTATTGTTAACAAACACGCCCCATAAAGAAAATGAGAATTAAAAACATGTTCAGCCTCTGGTTCGACCATGATCTTGCAGAGTTACTCCACCTCAAGAATTGCATTTTGGCGAAAGGCCCGGCACACGCATACTCAGGCTGACTGGCTATCGTTCAGGCAAATGAGAAATAAATGCACTCAGGCTACCCGGGAAGGCCAAAGTGAGTTACTTCAAGGAGCAGTTCTCTCTCTGTGTGTCTAACCCCAAGAAGTTCTGGAAAACAGTTAAAGACCTGGAGAATAAACCCTCCTCCTCACAGCTGCCCATGTCCCTTAATAATGTTAATGATGTGGTTGTTACTGACAAGGAGCACATGGCTGAGCTATTTAATCACCACTTCATTAAGTCAGAATTCCTATTTGACTCAGCCATGCCTCCTTGCCCATACAACATTTCCTCATCTCCCACCCCTTCTAATGCGACTATCCCCGATGCTTCTCCCTCTTTTTCTCCCCTACCTCGCTACAAAGTTTCTCCCTGCAGGCAGTCACTGAGTCTGATGTGCTAAAGGAACTCCTTAAACCTTACGCACAAAAAAAAATCTGGGTGAGATGGTTTAGACCCTTTCTTCTTAAGGTTGCTGCCCCTATGATCGCCAAGCCTATCCCCAACCTTTTTAACCTGTCTCTCCTTTCTGGGGAGGTTCCCATTGTTTGGAAGGCAGCCACGGTTCGTCCTTTATTTAAAGGTGGAGATCAAGCTGATCCTAACTGTTATAGGTCTATTTCTATTTTGCCCTGTTCATCGTATTGGAAAAACTTGTCAATAATCAACTGATTGGCTTTCTTGATGTCTATAGTATTCTCTCTGGTATGCAATCTGGTTTCCACTCAGGTTATGGATGTGTCACTGCAACCTTAAAGATTCTCAATGATGTCACCACTGCCCTTGATCCTAAGCAATATTGTGCTGCTATTTTTATTGACATGGCCAAAGCTTTTGATACGGTAGACCATTCCATTCTTGTGGGCCGGCTAAGGAGTATTGGTGTCTCTGATGGGTCTTTGGGCTGGTTTGCTAACTACCTCTCTCAAAGAGTGTAGTGTATAAAGTCAGAAAATCTGCTGTCTCAGCCACTGCCTGTCACCAAGGGAGTACCCCAAGGCTCGATCCTAGGCCCCACGCTCTTCTCAATTTATATCAACAACATAGCTCAGGCAGTAGGCAACTTTCTCATCCATTTATATGCAGCTGATACAGTCTTATACTCAGCTGGCCCCTCTCCGGATGTTGTGTTAAATTCTTTCTTTCTTTATTTTTATTTCACCTTTATTTAACCAGGTAGGCTAGTTGAGAATGAGAGTTCTCATTTACAACTGCGACCTGGCCAAGATAAAGCACAGCAGTTCGACACATACAACAACAAAGAGTTACACATGGAATAAACAAACATACAGTCAATAATACAGTAGATAAATGAAAAAGCTAAGTCTATATACAGTGTAAATGAGTTAAGGGAGGTAGGGCAATAAATAGGCCATGGTGGCGAGGTAATTACAATATAGCAATTAAACACTGGAATGGTAGATGTGCAGAAGTTGAATGTGCAAGTAGAGATACTGGGGTGGAAAGGAGCAAGATAAATAAATAAATATAGTATGGGGATGAGGTAGTAGGACAGGCTGTTTACAGATGGGATATGTGCAGGTGCAGAGATCTGTAAGCTGCACTGACAGCTGGTGCTTAACTTCTTAGGGAGCGGCAGCAGAGGTGAGTCTGGCGTGCCCAAAGTAAAATGCCTGCCACTCAGGCCCAGAAAATAGGATATGCACATAATTAGTACTATTGGATAGGAAACACTCTGCGACCTCTGTATATGAGTGTAACAGAACTGATATAGCAGGCGAAAACCAGAGGAAAATCCATTTGGATTTGCAGTTTTTTTTGTACTTGACCTTCTTCTCCAGGCTGTCTATTCATTTGTATTTTAATTAGGACTGAGACTGCAGTATCTATGGCTTCCACTAGATGTCAACAATCTTTATACAAAGTCTGGAAGCTCTAGCACTAAGCAGAACGGATAGGAAGAGGAAGTAGTCAGGGGACCACTTTTGTCAACAATGTTTGACGGGCGCGAGATTGTGAGCGCGCACCACTTTATTTTCCTTTCCTATTGTTCACGTTATCGTCCGGTTGAAATATTACAGTAAATATACATAAAAGGATACATAAGGATACATTAAAAATGATTTGTTTGTAGAAAGTTTATAGGTATATTTGAACGCGTTCTCTTCACGGTTCAATGGGCGACTCAACGGTGGATTTTCTGATCATAACGCGCCAACCAAACAGAGATTTATGGATATAAAAAATTACTTTTTCTAACAAAAGAACCATTGGATGTCTTCGTTGAACACTTGGGTAGCCCTCAGCAGAAGTTCTTCGAAAGGTAAGTGATGTTTTTTTGCTCTTATATGGGTTTTGTGTGACCCGCGCTGGATATGAATTTATGCTAATGCATAAATATTGGAGGTGCTATCCTCAAACAATCAAATGTTGTGTTTTCGCTGTAAAGCCTTTTTGAAATCTGACAATGCTGTGATATTGCCAAGAAGCAGAGCTTTTGATGACTATGCAACACTTGTATATTGATGAAAGAGTAGCGGCGCCCTAATTAGTTAAAGCTAGTGAGGGAAATATGAGTAAATGCTCTACAACAAAGCTTTCTTAGCGTCCAACAAGCTTTCTCTACCCTTAAACTTGTTCTGAACACCTCCAAAACAAAGGTCATGTGGTTTGGTAAGAAGAATGCCATTCCTCCCACAGGTGTAATTACTACCTCTGAGGGTTTAGAGCTTGCGGTAGTCACCTCATACAAGTTTGGGAGTATGGCTAGACAGTGCACTGTCCTTCTCTCAGCACATTTCAAAGCTGCAGGCTAAAGTTAAATCTAGACTTGGTTTCCTCTATCGTAATCGGTCCTCTTTCACCCCAGCTGCCAAACTAACCCTGATTCAGATGACCATCCTACCCATGCTAGATTACGGAGACATAATTTATAGATCGGCAGGCAAGAGTGCTCTCGAGCAGCTAGATGTTCTTTACCATTCGGCCATCAGATTTGCCACCAATGCTTCTTATAGGACACATCACTGCACTCTATACTCTTCTGTAAACTGGTCATCTCTTTATACCCATGGCAAGACCCACTGGTTGATGCTTATTTATAAAACCCTCTTAGGCCTCACTCCCCCCTATCTGAGATATCTACTGCATCCCTCATCCTCCACGTACAACACCCGTTCTGCCAGTCACATTCTATTAAAGGTCCCCAAAGCACACACATCCCTGGCTCGCTCCTCTTTTCAGTTCGCTGCAGCTAGCGACTGGAACGATCTGCAACAAACACTCAAACTGGACAGTTTTATCTCAATCTCTTCATTCAAAGACTCAATCATGGACACTCTTACTGACAGTTGTGGCTGCTTTGCGTGATGTATTGTTGTCTCTACCTTCTGCCTTTTGTGCTGTTGTCTGTGCCCAATAATGTTTGTACCATGTTTTATGCTGCTACCATATTGTTTTGCTACCATGTTGTTGTTATGTTGTGTTTCTACCATGCTGTGTTGTTGTCTTAGGTCTCTCTTTATGTTGTGCTGTCTCTCTTGTTGTGATGTGTGTTTTGTCTTATATTTAATAATTTTTTTATTTTTAATCCCAGGCCCCCGTCCCCACAGGAGGCCTTTTGCCTTCTGGTAGGCCGTCATTGTAAATAAGAATTTGTTCTTAACTGACTTGCCTAGTTCAATAAAAAATAAAAGTGCACGGCAGAAACTAACAACTCGTGGATTGGAGTCCAATAGACCTGTTTTAGACCATGTGTAACTTCCTCAGAATGTTCTGATTAGCTTCCTTTGAACTCAATTAAAATATTATTAAAGTGTTGCTCCTAGAAACAGACATTTTTTGCCAAAACCCGCCTGATTAAAAGAATCTGGTGTCAGTCAAAGCTTTTTGAAAATCTGACCAAAGGTTACTGCAATTTATTCTGGGTATAGTTTGTACAGCGAAGGAAGACACTACCCAAAAACCAAACATTTCAAATGATTCTCATCTGAGTCCTCTGGTCCTACTACAGAAGATAGCAGGCAGGGGGGAAACAACAGCTCAAGGGGCCAGGAGGTAAAGTTTTATTATAGCCATGCAGTGAAAGGAATTACTGTATTCACTCACACTGACCCTTTGACGGGAAAAAAACAACCTAAATTCACTATTCAAAACATTCCTCTCAGTACTTAGTCTGGCAGTGCCATTTCCATCATTGCTGAGCCATAAAGTGGGACAAGACTTTGGATTGATCTGATCTCCCTGAAGAAACATCAAAGGAATGTTTTAAATGAGCATACTGGCTGGCAAAGCGTTAATAGTCCCTCCAACTATTTTTAACTGCTCACAGTCACTCCATTCTACAAACAGGCAATTATGGCATTGCAGGCATGTATCATCCGACGGCTATGTGCTCCTCAGCATCGGGTCCTTAGGCAATTTAAGTATCCGGCATAATATAAGTCACCCTCTAGCTGTTTTCACACTCTTATTTGAATGGGGTGTAATTATTTCCTGCAAGCAACGTGTTGCAAAGAAAAGAAGAAGACAGTGAATCTACTTACAGATAGCAAGAAGAGTCATTATTACTAACGATCTACAGTACCAGTCAAAAGTTTGGACACTCCTACTCATTCCAGGGTTTTTCTTTATTTTTACTTTTTTCTACAAAGCTGTCATCAAGGCAAAGGGTGGCTACTTTGAAGAATCTCAAATAAAAAATATATTTCGATTTGTTAAACACTTTTTTGGTTACTACATGATTCCATGTGTTATTTCATAGTTTTGTCTTCACTATTATTCCACAGCGTAGAAAATACAAAAAATAAAGAAAAACTCTTGAATGAGTAGGTGTGTCCAAACTTTTGACTGGTACTGTATATGATACAATAAAGCTGCTTTAAAAAAAACACAATTACAAAATCTGTCAGTGTTCTCAGAGCGGTGTGCCCATACGGTCATTGTAAAATAAGAATTTGTTCTTAACTTACTTTCCTAGTTAAATAAAGGTTAAATAAAAATTACAAAATAAATACAATCTGTCAGTGGTCTCAGAGAGGTGTGCCCAAACAATCTGTCAGTGTTCTCGGAGAGGTGTGCCCATACAATCTGTCAGTGTTCTCGGAGAGGTGTGCCCATGCAATCTGTCAGTGTTCTCAGAGAGATGTGCCCATACAATCTGTCAGTGTTCTCAGAGAGGTGTGCCCATACAATCTGTTAGCGTTCTCGGAGAGGTGTGCCCATACAATCTGTCAGCGTTCTCTGAGAGGTGTGCCCATGCAATCTGTCAGCGTTCTCGGAGAGGTGTGCCCATACAATCTGTCAGTGTTCTCAGAGAGGTGTGCCCATACAATCTGTCAGTGTTCTCAGAGAGGTGTGCCCATACAATCTGTCAGTGTTCTCAGAGAGGTGTGCCCATACAATCTGTCAGTGTTCTCAGAGAGGTGTGCCCATACAATCTGTTAGCGTTCTCAGAGAGGTGTGCCCATACAATCTGTCAGCGTTCTCGGAGTGGTGTGCCCATACAATCTGTCAGTGTTCTCAGAGAGGTGTGACCATACAATCTGTCTGCGTTCTCAGAGAGCAGAGCCAAATTCCAACGCCTTTGTGTCAGGGATGAAGTGAAACCAGCAACGAGAGAGCCATGCTTTGTTTGCATTGCGAACATACTCCCTCTCGGCGACACCGACACATCTCATTCCTACAAATAAGAGGAGGACATAAAAACAAGCAGTAATATCAACTCAATATCAATGTAGAGTTTTGTTGGGACAAAATAATGAAGACATGACGGTAAAGTTTAAACAAACCAAAATATGCAAATGACGCTTTAACTGAGCCTGCCTGAAGGAACAGTAATACTCTGACGTGGCCCCTGGCTTATTTGGCAGTCTTAAGTCACAGGTTGGGAAACACAGAGAGCAGAAGCTTACTGTAAGACTGGAGCCCCAACACAGTGATATTAGCAGTACAACTCATTGTTCCTTATTGAAGAAAAATTGGGTGAGTTTTGGGTGAGATTGAGATTACAAAACAGGTAGCCTACCGGTTAGAGTGTTGGGCTAGTATCTGAAAGGTTCCTGGTTGGAAACCCTGCGCTGTCTAGATGTGTCCTTGAGCAAGACACTTGACCCTAATTGTTCCTGTAAGTCGCTCTGAATAAGAAAATGACAATCAATTTACAGTCAAAAACATGAGAAATGAATCTTCATGGAAATGTACTGTACAATTGATTGTGCCTTCTACAGAATTATCCTTCATCAGAAAAGCATATTTTGCAATATGGGGATTCTGAAAGGGTCCATGTGTGTACTCAACCAGGCCCAAAGGCACTTAGTAAGGCCAGCCATCTCCACTGTGTGTTTGCACAGGAAGCTAAGACAACTGCTTTTCTCAACGACCCACTCTTAATAAACCCGACAGCTGCACTTTTCCATTCAGCCGACAGTTTGTTTATCGCTTTTCTACACATTTATCCTATGGAATATGGGATCTCTAGAATATCTCTGACTTTCCTGTGAGATGTTAAAGGGCACAAACAGCTGCCTCCTCTAGCAAAGAGACATATACAGTAACACAACGAAAATGTTTGGAGAGAAATCTGGTCAGTATCAGCTGTTGCTTATAGCCTACCTGCTAATACACTCCCAGCCCAGAGGGAGATGGACACACCTACTCATTCAAGGGTTTTTCTTTATTTTGACTATTTTCTACATTGTAGAATAATAGTGAAGACATCAAAACTATGAAATAACACATATGGAATCATGTAGTAACCAAAAAAGTGTTAAACAAATCAAAAAAAAGTAGCCACCCTTTGCCTTGATGACAGCTTTGCACACTCTTGGCATTATCTCAAACAGCTTCATGAGGTAGTTACCTGGAATGCATTTAAATGAACAGGTGTGCCTTGTTAATCAATTGTGTTGTGATAAGGTAGGATTGGTATACAGAAGATTGCCCTATTTGGTAAAAGTCCATATTATGGCAAGAACAGCTCAAATAAGCAAAGAGAAATGACAGTCCATCATTACTTTAAGACATGAAGGTCAGTCAATATGAAAAATGTCAAGAACTTTGAAAGTTTCTTCAAGTGCAGTCACAAAAACCATCAAGCGTTATGATGAAACTGGCTCTGATGAGGACCGCCACAGGAAAGGAAGACACAGAGTTACAGCCTCAAAAATTGCAGCCCAAATAAATGGTACACAGAGTTCAAGTAACAGACACATCTCAACATCAAGTGTTCAGAGGAGACTGCGTGAATCAGGCCTTCGTGATTGAATTGCTGCAAAAAAAACACTACTAAAGGACACCAATAAGATGAAGAGACTTGCTTGGGCAAAGAAACACAAGCAATGGACATTAGACCGGTGGAAATCTGTCCTTTGGTCTGATGAGTCCAAATTTGAGATTTTTGGTTCCAACCGCCGTGTCTTTGTGAGGCGCAGAGTATGTGAATGGATGATCTCTGCACGTGTGGTTCCCACCGTGAAGCATAGAGGAGGAGGTGTGATGGCGTGGGGGTGCTTTGCTGGTGACACTGTCAGTGATTTATTTAGAATTCAAGGCACACTTAACCAGCATGGCTACCACAGCATTCTGCAGCGATACGCCATCCCATCTGGTTTGCGCTTAGTGGGACTATCATTTGTTTTTCAACAGGACAATGACCCAACACACCTCCAGGTTGTGTAAGGGATATTTGACCAAGAAGGAGTAATGGAATGCTGCATCAGATGACCTGGCTTCCACAATCACCCGACCTCAACCCAATTGAGATGGTTTGGGATGAGTCGGAATGCAAAGTGAAGGAAAAGCAGCCAACAAGTGCTCAGCATATGTGGGAACTTCTTCAAGACTATTGGAAAAGCATTCCAGGTGAAGCTGGTTGAGAGAATGCTAAGAGTGTGCAAAGCTGTCATTAAGACAAAGGGCGGCTAAAATCACTTTTTTGGTTACTACATGATTCCATATGTGTTATTTCATAGTTTTGAAGTCTTCATTATTATTCTACAATGTAGAAAATAGTACAAATTATGAAAAACCCTTGAATGAGTAGGTGTGTCCAAACTTCTGACTGGTACTGTATATACATTTTTTTGACGTGTATAGGTCTTTTCAAATCATCTCAAATCGCATAAAAAGTCAAACAACAAACCCAAAAAATGTAAATGATGGTGATTGAAAGTCTCAGTCGGCTTGGGATGAAGTTGGAAAGGCAGTAGAGGTTTAGTGGAGGTTCAGTGGAGGTTCAGTAGAGATTCAGTGGAGGATCAGTAGAGGTTCTGTGGAGGATCAGTAGAGATTTAGTGAAGGATCAGTAGAGGTTCAGTAGAGGTTCAGTGGAGGTTCAGTGGAGGATCAGTGGAGGTCCAGTGGAGGGGGCATCGACGGGACAGCCAAGGAGAAACAAATACGGTCTCAAAGAACAGGCCCACATTATAAGAGTTTTCGTCGAATTCTTTCCTCGTTGTTTGGCCCTGGAATTGGGCCTAATTTCCAAATGGCACTCTATTCCCTATTTAGTGCACTACTCTTGACCAGAGACCTATTGAGCACCTTGGTCAAAAGTAGTGCACTATATAGGAAATAGGGTTCCATTTGGAATGCAATATTTGTCAGTGGCCTCTCTTTTCATCAGACTGAACTAATAACTACTTGGTCCTGATAATCCCCAGTAGATACAGTATCAGCCGTGTCCAGACCGTGTCAAACTTTTACCACTCTGACCTGTCAAGTCTCCATAAAATGTCCTGCTTTTCTTCTTTCCTCTTTTTCGATGTTTCATTTCCTGCCTGTAGCAAGCAATCACCAACCACCAACCATTTAATTCAGGGGGCCTTTAAGAAAATGCAGCTATGAGACTAGACCAGCCACTGTGTTCTTCCTTTCCTGGAACGTGATGCGAAAACAGAAATAGGTTGGAATGCGGAGGTGGATGCTGAGTGGTGTGTGTCAGAATGTGTTGACAAGCACTGTCTGGAACGCATGATTTTACTGATATGTTTCTGTGATAATCGGGCTGTTTCTTGAATAGTGTGTTGATTGCATACTAGGACAGGCGCGAAAGCAGAGGCAGTGTCAGTGAACTAGGTCAACACTTCACATACACAGTTGATGCATTCACTGTTATATTACTATGGTCTATAGACAACGGAATACATAATAAACAATAACAGCAGCACGTGATGAGTCAAAAGAGTGCAAAAAGGGTCAATTCAGATATTACGAGTAGCTATTGATTAACTATTTAATTAACTGTTTAGGAGTCTTATAGCTTGGGGGTATAAGCTGTTCAGAGTCCTGTTGATTCCATACTTGGTGCATCGGTACCGCGTGCCGTGCACTAGGAGAGAGAACAGTCTATGACTTGGGTGGCTGGAGTCTTTGAAAATGCTTAGGGCCTTCCTCTGACATTGCCTGGTATAGAGGTCCTGGATGGCAGGGAGCTCGACCCCAGTGATGCACTACCCTCTGTAGCGCCTTGCGGTCTGATGCCAAACAGTTGCCATACCTAGCGGTGATACAGCCAGTCAAGATGCTCTCAGTGGTGCAGCTGTAGAACTTTTTGAGGATCTGAGGGACCATGCCAAATCTTTTCAGCTCCTGAGGGGGAAGAGGTGTTGTTGTGCCCTCTTCACGACTCTGTTGGTGTGTGTGGACCATGATAGTTCCTTAGTGATGTGGACACAGAGGAACCTGAAAGCTCTCGACCAGTTCCACAACAGCCCTATCTATGTGGACTGGGGCGTGCTCGGCCCTCCGTTTCCTGTAGTCCACGATCAGCCCTTTTGTAAATACGGTAAATGTCAGTGCTGTTCTATAGGATTTCCATATTTTTTGCCTTAAAACTGAAAGAACTTTCAAACCTTGTTAGAGAAAGGTTTTTGTTTTCAGAAAGGTACGTAGGTATGCTAAAAACAAAGGGCTGAACCTTTGTGAATATCTCTTGCTGTGAAATGCTGTCAGGGGTTTTCCTCCTCAATGCAGCGAGGAAACGGTTAAGTCACAACGAGCAGATTCTCTCTCTCTTTCTCGCTCACTCACTTTCTCTCTCTCCTTCTTTTAGTCAGATCCATCAATCAGCATTTCATGCAGTTTGGGTTTGAACCACACCAAGTGCACTAAAACAATAAACGTTTGTCTTTCAAGTCACTATCTGGGCTGGAACACATCTGGTGGCAAGGCTCATTTTGGTTTCCACATCGCTGAGTGACATTAAAGACACGGTGGCTGAAAAATAAAGGGCCCCCTCCCCACACACCCCTCAAAACCCCTTACCCTCCCCACACACCCCTCAAAACCCCTTACCCTCCTCACCCCCCGAAACAATCAAGAAACTGAATATAAAGTGGCTTTAGAGAGTGGAAGAGAGAGAGAGAGAGAGATAGAGGTATCGTTTTAAGCACTCTGACATACCACGCTGCTCTAGGGGGGAAGGGGAAGAGGGGAGGAAGCAAGCACCCCCCCCCCATTTCCAGAACCGGAGGTGGGCGCTACACTGTGTGTGTTTGAACTGACAATAATGAGAGGTTGGAACCAAATGAGAGTTAATATGACTTTGTGAGGGGTAAGCATACAGCGGGTCCAGCACAAATCAAGAAATCTTACATTTCTTTGATTGTTGCAGAATGTGACTGATTCACTTACTGTGATGATTATGCATGCAAATTATTTCTATGATCTATGTACATTTATCTTAATGCATTACATCTTCAATTGTAATTCATCCTTATTAATGAATACAGATACATAATGTAGATAAAAAGTGGCTGAAGCTATTGATAAAACGATAGTATTACAATCATAATATACACTGGTATGCTTCACACTATTACTGAAAGCAAACAGATATTCATCTAATTTGGATGCAGGTGATAAACTAAACAATTTAATCTATTTTTAGACATCTTTTACATTAAACTTCATAAACTGTCAACCCTTCTTTTAGTGATGCCATGAGACTCATGTGTAAGGGCTCGAGCATGGAGAGCTGTGGGATTGTGTCTGTGAGGCTCTTTCTTCTGCAGGTTAAACTGGAGTCCAGTCTCAATCCCTGAGGACCCGGGTTCTTATTTACTGCAGGCATTACTGGATCCGTCTCCTATTATATATAGAGCCAGCAGCCTTTCACAGGAAATGGCCTAGTCACAGTTACAGCCACTGTCTGTGACTCTAGTAATATGCCAGGTAGGCCTATAAAGGCAGGAAATCAGGTCACCACTGGCACGGCATCAAAATAAAAGCAGGTTTGTTCATTTTAGAGGTCTTATTTTTTGCCTGTTGAAATTATGTAAAAAATATGAGGATCCCGTTGACCTAACCATCTCTCCACCGTAAACTGATACTTTGTTGGAATTGTTGGAAAATAATTTTAACTCGCTTAAAATGCATTAAATATATTTTTTTAGGAAACTGCTTTGATCTCAGTTCTCCGTTGCCGCTCATTGCTATTTGTTCTTGTGTTTTTAATAAATAAGTCATACCACGACGATGAGGGTAGGCTGGTTAGAAATCATTTTCTAAGGTAATGGTGTAGTCGCTGTGTGGAAGGCAATTTCAGCTCAACTTCCCCTAGAGAATGGCTCTGTACTTATCATTAACTCAGAGATGTAATCAGCTCCAGGCTACCTGATTTTCCCTCATGACCTTTTGACATTGCCGCTGCCGGCAACGTAAATAAAGAGAGGCTTGGTCACATGCTTGATTAATACCAGGAAGTAGTACTGCCAACCACTCAACTTGTACAGAACATGTATGTACTGTACATCCAGCGAAGTACCTGCAAATTAAACTTTTTACAGTGAATATCTCATTTTGTATGTTTGGGGTGGTTTGGGTTGATTGTGATGTACGGTGGCCTGTTGAAGTACTACCAGTACCAGTGGAGCTGCAGAGTGTTTTTTTGTCTGTGCTCTGCTGCCCGCCATTCCTTCCGTTATGGCAGCGTTCCCCAACTGGCAGGTGATTTTATTATAAGACTGTAAAAGTACCGGCAAATCAGCTCCAATTATTTTAATTTTGGAAATCTGTTCCAAAGTATTCCCATGCATAATAGAGAGTATACAAATGTATACAAATGTAAGCCAGGTTCAATGGATTATGTTTTAGTAAAATATAGAATATTTTTGGGCTACTTGCAATCAATTTGCAGTCTACAAATGATTTGTAATTATGTTCCGGCCCCATGACCATGCGTCAAAGAAAATAATATATATTTACACTTTGCATGGGTTAATGCTTTTCCAGGGAGAATAGCAGTGCTTACTCAGATTCACCAGTCAGCAAAATGTATTAAGGTGAATGTGTTAAGGTCATGTTATGAGAGAGAAGTGCAAAAAATAACACATTCTGTGAGATTAAACATGAAAAAGGCCTACCCCACCATGGTCATACTTTGGACTATTCCATCAATCTTTTAATATGGGTGAAATTGGAACGTCCCAAACTAAAATAGGGTGATGTATAGTTTTGTAACTACCCAATTTGTAAGAAGTGTTTGATCGATACTCAAACAGCACAGAGTACCTTGTGGTGGCTAATTGGTAAAGGGGAAGACAGCCTTAATCAGGGCAGTTCTGATTGTATAGATTTAAGAGTGTACATACAAGTATAGTGTATGGAGGAAACACTGGAAAATTGTACACCTGAGGTTAAATCATATTCTCCATAGATGGGGTGGCAGATAGCCTAGTGGTTAGAGCGTTGGGCCAGTAACCGAAAGGTTGCTGGATTGAATCCCTGAGCTGACAAGGTGAAAATCTATTGTTCTTCCCCTGAACAAGGCAGTTAATCCACTGTTTCCTGGTAGGCTGTCATTGTAAATAAGAATTTGTTCTTGCCTGCTTAAATTAAAAATTTGATCTTACCTTGAGGCATAACACCAATTAAAAATATGTGACACACACAAATTAAGCTTTAGACTAACAGAGATATGTACATTTTGTAAACACTGTACTGTATACTTACGCAGTGCAAATATGTACAGTACACCATACTTTTCACTACATACATTTCCATTTCCAACCTATCTAATAATTATAACTACATGCACAAGTCATAATGAATTTGACAAATAGTCTCTCAATCAAACATGAAGAAGTAGTGGCCCTTTAGTGCTGGTATGCACCTAGTGTACGGAGCTATACTGGACCAACAATACACCCACTCTCATTGAGAGAGAGAGAGAGAGAGAGAGAGAGAGAGAGAGAGAGAGAGAGAGAGAGAGAGAGAGAGAGAGAGAGAGAGAGAGAGAGAGAATATGTGGCTAAAAGTGAGGATGACTCACGGCCAAGTGCAGAGACAATAGTGGCACCCTGTTCCCTATATAGTGTGCTACTTTAGACCAGAGCCTTATGGGGGACCCTATGGACCCCAGTCAAAAGTACTGCACTATTTAGAGAATATTATGCCATTTGAGACGCAGACAATGCAGGACAATGCCACTTGGAGAGAGTTGGAAAGGCGTGGGCCCAGAGAGTTAATATCATAATGAATACAAGTAATGGTGTTCTGTCTTTTTGACTGTTCACCGCTGTGATGTAGATGTGCTACCCCTATAGACATGTGCACATTACTACTGTTCACATTGTATTGTATGGTTTCAGGATGATGCTTGGCTTGTTCTACATTTTGCGGTTTTTGATCGGGTATAAGGAGTTACTAGATATGGTCTTTAAACGTAGGTCTACTTAATACATTCAGTGTTCCACTATAAACATACAGTACATACATACATGTAACATGTAACTCTAATTGAAATATGCAGGATGTCAGGGTGAATTCCCGGACAAAGGTTAAGAATAATCCTGGACTAAAAAGCATTTTCAATGGAGATTCCCCATTGAGCTTCTTTTTTTTAGTCCAGTACTAGACTGCTCCCGAGTGGTGCAGCAGTCTAAGGCACTGCATCTCAGTGCAAGAGGTATCATTACAGTCCCTGGTTCAAATCAGGCTGAATCACATCTGGCTGTTATTGGGAGTGCCACAGGATAGTGTACAATTGACCCGAGGTAGGTCGTCATTGTAAATAAGAATTTGTCTTACTTGATCTGTGTCCGGGAACACGCCCCATTATGTATTTGTGGAGGAGAAGATGTGCTCTCTTCATCAAGATGTTGTTCATACCTTACACTGACTCTATCCATGAGAGTCCTTGATATGGCTTGTCACTCCAGATCACAAACCCAAACATCCAGTCTAGCCTGATTTAGCTAACACATTTTACCAGGGGCACAACTTTTGTTTTAGAAGTAGTGGGGGGGACATTATTATTTAAAAAATTTTTTATCCAGTTGGGAAAAACACTTCAAACAGCCCATCCAACCGTGGAGAGGGGTCCGCATGGTCCTAGAGCACATCGTTGCTTCGTTTAGTATCACATTCCAATGATAAAACTGCCATTGCATTTTACACATCCTTTAAGTTCCTGGCATTTTTAACCATATCACGGCTTCTTGTGAGTATGCCATTTTACCAGAGGTCTCGTTTACACTAAACCAGCAGGAAATGCAGTCGTCTCACTTTAGCACTTTAGCTAGCACAGGAAGTAGCCTACAAGCTGTTTATACTGCATGGCCCGGTTTCCATGTAAGCCACTTCTGGTTCAAACAGCAACACTGTACAAGATTGCATCAGTCATAGTTAGGAGGGTCAATGATATACAGCTCCCCAATTTTCAGTGACAGTGTCATAGACAGCACACATCTACAGTTCCATAGGTGATATAAGATTGATGCAAAAGTGAAGTGTTGTAAAAAAACACAGCATATTATTTAATTTGTTTTGATGCACTGTGACGGTGCACAGATGGTATGTTAAAGTGTAGTGTGGACACACTTTAATTTAGTAACAACAAGGCTGTATGATGCTGTCTTACCCAACTTGGCAACATTATTGCAAACAAGAGTTCATTGAATCATGATGGTCAATTTGCATCCAAAGCCTGGGGCCCAAGTCATGGGAAAGCAATCCACATTCGAGCTTGAAGTGCTTACAAGTGTGTGACAGTGCAAAGTGATTCAAAACACATTTTTCACCCTAGGTTTTAATTTCTAATCTAAGAACAGCTATCATAGACAGATGTATGCTAAGCAAACACATTTCAGTTATATCATCCACTCTCCTGGAGCACGTAGCTTTGTATTTACTGACATAATGTTTACAGAACTTTTACCTTGAGCACAGCATTGACAGGCAGCCAGATTCGATAAAGTGTCAACTGGTGCTGGACATAATGAATAATAAAATCCTGATGCCTCTGAACCACCAGGCTTCAATATAAACAAAACTTTTTTTCATCTCTCTTATCTTTATGTAGTTTACATAAAGAGTTGAGTAATAAGGTGCTTCAATAGTATCCAACATGATAGTCCCATGTAATGTTTTGTCTGAAGCCCCTTGACTTTACCACTAGATGGCGTTATGTCAACCCAGATTGATTCTCCTGTCTTAATTGTTGTTAGTAATGGCCTCACCTGTGTTGAATTACTTTTAATGACAAACCCTATTTAAGGCCCCACTGCCCTTTTGTTCATGTTCAGTCCTGATGTTGGTCTAGGTGTTGTCATTCTCTAGGATTCCTTGTGTCTGATATTTTTCTGACTTCTAATATTTGAACTTGGATTCTATGTTTTTTTTGTTTCCTTTTGTGGACTTTTGGAAAGATGTTTCTGGACTCATGTTGAGAGATTTCTCTCTGTTTTGGATTACCTTTTTGTATTGCCTCCCAAGCGGAGTTGTTTAAGTTACCCTGGGACACAATCATTTAAAGTGTTGCCTAAGACTGTTGCTAAGTTTTGCCTTTTTCTCTGAAGTAAAGAGCCAAAGATAAAACCCAGACTTTTGAGATCTCATTGTTTTCTAATTCCTCTGCACTTGGGCTCAACCTCCTCCAGTAGTGGAGTGGTCAACATCAAGGACACACGCATCCATCGGGACCTGAGTTTGATCCCCAGCTGGCTCGTAACAGTAGGACTGAACCATGGATACAGGCCCAGCAGAGGAAGCTCAACCGTTGTCCAAAGCAGAACGCATCTTAGCTGCGGTTTCAAGCCAGGCAGCTACCATGGAACGACATGAACAAACTCTTGCACAACAGGAAGCTGCTGTATCAAAACTGGGTCAAGCCATCACAGAGATCTTGCAGCACCTTCAAATACTTTTGAACCCACAGCGGGATACTGATTCTCAACCCCAAGCTCCACCAGCACCTCCCAGCAACTTCGAGGTTCATCTACCGCACCCTGAAAGGTACGATGGAAGCCTTGGCAGATGCAAAGGCTTCCTCACACAGTGCTCACTGAACTTTGAATTACAACCTAATAAGTTTCCAACTTCACGTAGCAAGGTAGCTTATGTTATTACCCTTTTATCTGGGAAGGCCCTAGCCTGGGCCACTGCACTGTGGGAGCAGTCTCCACAACCAGCAGTCTGTTCTGATTACAGTTGCTTTATTGACGAGATGAGGAGGGTGTTTGAACATCCAGTAAGGGGACGTGAGGCAGCTAGCCGCCTCCTTCAGCTAAGTCAGGGTACTCAAAGTGTCGCAGAATTAGCCGTGGAGTTTCAAACCTAGCTATGGAGAGTGGCTGGAACCCGGAAGCATTGACTGTGGCTTTCAATAGAGCACTTTCTGATGAACTCAAGGACGAATTGGCAGCCCGTGATCCTGCAACGGACTCTAGAGTCTTTGATTGCTATGGCAATTCGATTAGATAATCGTCTTCGAGAGAGGCGCTGAGCGCACAATGTCTTCTAGGTATGTTCCCAATCAACATCCCTTGGTACTGCACCTGCCTCATGATCACCCTGCCTCATCTGTAACTTGCACTGAGGAGCCCATGCAGCTGGGCCGATCACGGCTCTCCCAGTCTGAGCGGAACCGCAGGATCAAGGAAAGATGCTGCTTGTACTGTGGTGAACCTGGCCACTTTAGAGCTCTCTGCCCGATCCTTTCGGGAAAAGCCAACTCTTGTCCAGTGAAGGGAGGACTGTGATGAGAGAGACTACTTCTCCCAACTCAGCATCTTCTGGGGTTTTCTTGTCTACTCATCTTTTATGGAACAATCAGTCACATCCCCTAAAGGCCTTTGTGGATTCCGGGGCTGCTGGGAACTTTATGGATTTGGAAATTGCCAGACATCTTCAGGTGCCACTTACCAACCTTGAGGAACCCCTGACCATTACAGCATTGGATGGAAGACCCCTGGGTTCTGGTCGGGTGAGTCTGAGCACTATTCCTGTACTACTTCGGATTGAGGGTCACCAAGAGACTATACAGTTTTATGTAATCAAGTCACCAGAATTCCCTTTAATCCTTGGTTTTCCTTGGCTAGCCCATCATAACCCCCAGATTAACTGGTTCTCTGGTAACATTGTCAAATGGGGGCCTCATTGTAATAACTTGTGTCTCGCTACTTCATCTCTTGAACTTCTTGTCTCTCCCAAGTTAAGTCAGACTACCCTGCAATCATCCGGGACTCCTCCAGAGTTATCCCGTGTTCCCCCTGACTATGCAGACTTGCTAGAGGTGTTCAGCAAGAAGGCGGCCTCATCCTTACCCCCTCACAGACCTTATGATTGTGCCATCGACTTGTTGCCTGGAATGTGCCCTCCTAGGGGGAGACTATTTTCCATTTCCCCACCAGAGAGGAAGGCCATGGAGGACTATATTCACGAGGCCCTGAAATCTGGCTTTATACGTCCCTCGACTTCACCAGCAGGAGCTGGATTCTTCTTTGTTGCTAAGAAGGATGGGGGTCTCCGACCCTGTATTGATTACAGGGGTCTCAATAAGATCACCATAAAGAACCGTTATCCTCTTCCATTAATGTCTACTGCCTTCGAGTTGCTTCAGGGGTCAACTGTATTCACTAAACTGGACCTTCGAAATGCTTATCATCTGGTCCGCATCCGCGCTTGGTGATGAATGGAAGACCGCTTTTAATACACCAACGGGCCACTATGAGTATAGAGTCATGCCTTTCGGTCTGGGAAATGCCCCTGCTGTATTTCAAGCTTTGATTAATGATGTGTTAAGAGACATGCTGAACAGATTTGTATTTGTTTATTTGGATGACATTCTTATCTTTTCCAAGGACCTCCAGGAACACGTGCAGCATGTTCGCCTAGTCCTCCAGCAGCTCCTGAGAAACCATCTGTTCATCAAACTTGAGAAGAGTGAGTTCCATGTTCAAGAGGTCTCCTTTTTGGGCTTCATTGTATCTAAAGGTCATATCCAGATGGACACTGCCAAAACCAAAGCGGTTAAAGATTGGCCTCAACCCATGTCCAGTAAGCAGGTACAACGTTTTCTCGGCTTTTCCAATTTTTATCGAAAGTTCATACGCAATTTCAGTGCCATTGCTGCTCCACTTACGACTCTTACTAGGAAGAATATTAAGGGCTTCCAGTGGACAGACGAAGCTGAGAAGGCTTTCTGCAAACTAAAAGACAGATTTACTTCAGCGCCCATTCTCACTATCCCCGACCCTGAGCTGCCCTTCATAGTCGAGGTGGATGCCTCTGAGGTAGGGGTCGGCGCTGTACTTTCCCAGCGGGCCAGAAGAGACGACAGATTGCATCCTTGTGCCTTCTTTTCACACAAGCTATCTTCTAGTGAAAGAAATTATGATATTGGTAACAGGGAGTTATTAGCAGTCAAGCTAGCATTGGAGGAGTGGAGGCACTGGTTGGAGGGCGCCAAACATCCCTTTGTTGTATGGACTGACCACAAGAATCTAACTTATATCCAAGAAGCCAAGAGACTGAACTCTCGCCAGGCCCGATGGGCTCTATTTTTAATCGCTTTGACTTTGTTCTCTCCTATCGACCAGGCTCTAAGAATCAGAAACCTGATGCTCTCTCCAGGCAGTTTGATCCACCCAACATGGTTTCAACCCCGGTGACGATCATCCCCCCCTCCAAGATTCTGGCTCCAGTTAGATGGGGAATAGAGACCATTGTGAGAGAAGCACAGCAGCAGGAGGCTGACCCGGGTAATGGGCCACCTGGCCGTCTTTTTGTACCCAAGAGAGTGCGCACCGATGTTTTACAATGGGGCATTCCTCATCAATCACATGCCACCCAGGAGTCAGTAGGACTCTTGACTTCCTTTCCAGACGCTTCTGGTGGCCAAAGATTGCTGGAGATGTCAAATCCTTTGTTGCTGCCTGCCCCATTTGTGCCCAGCATAAGGATTCCAGGTCTCGTCCACAAGGTCACCTGCTACCCCTCCCAGTCCCTGCTCGGCCTTGGTCACATATTTCTATGGACTTTGTAACGGGTCTACCACTCTCCCAAGGTAACAAAGTGATTTTGGTAGTTGTGGATAGATTTTCAAAGGCTTGCCACCTTATTCCATTGCCAAGACTTCCTTCAGCTCCACAGACTGCTGAGGTTGTATTGCAGAATATTTTTAGGTTGCATGGCTTTCCCCAAGATGTTGTTTCAGACCGTGGCCCTCAGTTTGCATCCAGGTTCTGGAAGGCCTTCTGCCAGCTGATTGGGGCTTCAGCAAGTCTGTCATCTGGTTTTCATCCCCAGTCTAATGGACAGACTGAAAGAACTAACCAAGAGATAGAGACAACCTTGAGATGTCTAGCTTCATCCAACCCAATGACCTGGAGCAAACACCTGATATGGGCAGAATTTGCCCATAATACTCTTCGCCATTCCTCAACGGGTATGTCACCTTTTGAATGCCAGTTTGGTTATCAACCTCCTTTGTTTTCTGAGCAAGAGACTGAGGTGGGGGTTCCGGCTGCCCAACATCTCGCTCGACGGTGCCACAGGGTGTGGAAGAAGGCCCGAGCTGCGCTTCTGAAGGCTTCACAGCTACAACAGCAACGGGCCAACCGTCGCCGCAGACCAGCACCATCTCTACGGCCAGGGCAGAAGGTCTGGTTGTCCAGCAAGGACCTTCCTTCGCGTTGAAGCACGCAAGTTGGCTCCAAGATTCATAGGTCCCTTCAAGGTTTTAAGGAAAGTAAACCCTGTTTCCTACCGTCTCCTACTTCCCAAGTCGTTGCGCATTCATCCCACCTTTCATGTTTCCCTCTTAAAACCTGTCAAATACAGTCCTCTGTCTCCTGCCACCAGGCCACCCCAGCACCACAGATCATCGATGGCCAGCCAGCATACAGGGTCAAGCGGATATTGGACACTCGACTGGTCCGTGGTAGACGGCAGTTTCTAGTGGACTGGGAAGGATATGGGCCGGAGGAACGGTCTTGGGTCCCCACTCACCATATCCTGGACAAGAGTTTGATCAGAGACTTTCATCGTCTCCACTCAACCCGAGCTATTGGGAACGTCAGGAGCCGTTCCTAAAAGAGGGGGTTCTGTAATGTTTTGTCTGAAGCCCCTTGACTTTACCACTAGATGGCGTTATGTCAACCCAGATTGATTCTCCTGTCTTAATTGTTGTTAGTAATGGCCTCACCTGTGTTGAATTACTTTTAATGACAAACCCTATTTAAGGCCCCACTGCCCTTTTGTTCATGTTCAGTCCTGATGTTGGTCTAGGTGTTGTCATTCTCTAGGATTCCTTGTGTCTGATATTTTTCTGACTTCTAATATTTGAACTTGGATTCTATGTTTTTTTTGTTTCCTTTTGTGGACTTTTGGAAAGATGTTTCTGGACTCATGTTGAGAGATTTCTCTCTGTTTTGGATTACCTTTTTGTATTGCCTCCCAAGCGGAGTTGTTTAAGTTACCCTGGGACACAATCATTTAAAGTGTTGCCTAAGACTGTTGCTAAGTTTTGCCTTTTTTCTCTGAAGTAAAGAGCCAAAGATAAAACCCAGACTTTTGAGATCTCATTGTTTTCTAATTCCTCTGCACTTGGGCTCAACCTCCTCCAGTAGTGGAGTGGTCAACATCAAGGACACACGCATCCATCGGGGACCTGAGTTTGATCCCCAGCTGGCTCGTAACAGTCCCACATAGCGCTGTCACATCTTGGAATTTTGGGGAATTTTGGATGACGGTAATTGGCTAGGCAAATGGCCGCGGTCTAACTATTCAATAGAACAAAAATAAAATGAAAAAGATACTAACAGTAATTGTGCCAGCCATAGGTCTAAGTATATTGTATAGCCTAAATAAGATCCTTGCGCCAAATTTCAGACTGGCAAATAAACTATTTTCTGGCTTTATGCATAGATTTTTCACTGTTTGAGAAGATTGGAGATCTGATAATGCTTTATGTTTGACTAAGGAAATATCACTAACAGAACGCGTACCTGACAATCTGTGGCAGTATTGTGATTGCCACTGTGTTGTGATTGCCACTGTGTCTACATAGTAGTACCCACTGGGCACACGCTGGTTGAATCAACATTGTTTCCACGTCATTACAATGAAAATACTGTACGTTGAACCAACATGGAATAGACATTGAATTGACGTCTGTGCCCACTGGGTACATACTGTATTTATTCAAAATATGTCGGGCTACTTCTTGTGTTATTATTGAACAATCTAATCCCAAAATGAAGCCATTTAAAAACATATATATTGTATTACTTGTAGTTATTTCTGTTAGCAATACACTGTCCTATATGTTGCAGGGCGCACTAGAAATTCCCAGGCGGGCACATTTTAACTGTTTGCAACGTGAACATATAACAAAGCAGACATAAGTAATGTACCCACGATAAATTCGAATCCAGATTGAAAATTAACACGAGGAGGAATGTTTATAAAATGTTCAAGATGTTGGGAAAAATGTAGGTTATAAGAGCTCGATGCGGTATATGCTGTAAAAGGCGTGATTGGTTCGCCGTGCGTACATTTTCGTCCAACCATATGTTTTATATTACGAAATTAGTCGTGTGGGATGAAAATAACGTCTTATAAATGTTTAGCTTCAATGGCTTTGTGAGTTTGTTTAGCTTCCCTCCACCCAATAACTGTTAAACGAAACTTTGCCGACAGGTGCAGTTTTATCCCAAGGGCAATAATCTAATCCGTAGAGTTCACATTACTGCTCCAATCAAACATTATTCATTGTCGTGGATATCATGCATCCATACACATATATGATTAACTGAGATAAAGGATGAATAGATGCAGAAATAATACTAGTATTCATTCACGTAGTGTGTTAGTAGGCTACGGTACCATGGGCTATAAGTAAAGGCTAGCCTACCCTAGGGACTGACTGTTCATGTAAATGCTGGGCTCGTTGAAGTGAATTCCCATTGTGTATCATTAGGCTTTTCTTATAATGTCTAATATGCGTTGCAGGTGTATTGGAATCAATCGAGTCATGCAATTCTGTAACATCCTTAAAAACATTACCAAATGTGTCCGATAAAATAGATTTTTACGGGGGAACCTAAAAGCTAGATTATGTTTAAATGTGTTATTATGCGGAGTGGCTTTGGTATGAATTATTATAACTTTTACCACTGTGGTGAATGCAGTTATTAAACTTGTGTAGTACGTCATGAAATAAAATAATTACCTATTTAGTGTTCTTCTGCAGGGACCGATTTGGGCGTACTATCGGGATAATTATGAGTTTACAGTAGACAGTAAAAGCAGAAAACTGTGCGTAATTACGTCCGTATTTGATCGAATATTTTGAGGCTATCTGCACTGGACAGGACAGGCATGGTGCTCACCATTACTTCTGATTGGGATCTACAGCACCGCGCCTATAACATACCTACAATTTACATACACATTTCAGTGAAAGGTTTGTGAAATTGCTTATAATAGCGATACACAGGGTAGCCTAGTGGTTAGAGCGTTGGAATAGTAACCGGAAGGTTGCAAGTTCAATTCCCTGAGCTGACGAGGTACACATCTGTCGTTCTGCCCCTGAACAGGCACTGTTCCTAGGCCGTCATTGAAAACAATAATTTGTTCTTGACTTACCTAGTAAAATAAAGGCTCTTGTCAACTTCCAAAGAGTTACTGCGGAGCTTGTGTCTGAAATCTTCAAAAATGCTGGAATGTTTCGATAAATGTACCCATCTCAATTATGAAAGCTCTAGCCTATGCGATGCATGATATTATATTTCAGGTGGTCATATTTTACTCTATTGTTATGTGTTGCAACACATTTGCGCAACTAAGAAAGGGATGCAACTTTATTATCTAAATGTAGTCTATAGCCTAAGTATTTAGTAGTTCATAGTAATTACCTTGTTGCAGTGATAATAGTCCAAAGAGGTCAGGCAACTTGAATCAGTTGGTAATGTACATGAGCCCACGCTTGAAGGGGGTGCTGGATAAAATCTCACGTCCATCTCAGGGTCCGCAAGACTGACGGCATAAAAGCAGGTCCAATGCCTGTGACTCTCTCGCTCTCTCTCTCCCTATTTCTCTCTCTCTCTATTGTTGGACCAAACAAAAAGAAAGAGAATGATTGAAAGAAAAAGGGGTTGAGTCTATAAAAACACTATCTCCTCACATCCGCTGGTGTTCTCACTTCAGCACTATCAAGCTTCTGCGATGATGCTCTATGGATAAATAGGCTATATCTATTTGTGTTCGCAGCAGGAAAAATACGCGTAAAGTTTACTTTGAGTGAAAAATATAGATGTTTCAGCAACTATACATGAACAAACGTTGACTGTAATTGTATACAACAACCCAAGGTCAATGTAAAAAGATATAGAACTAGATTGGCTCTTTCCTCCCAAAACGTTCGTCTGTTTCTATTTTCCAGCGGCGCGCTCACTCCATGTACGCTTTGTCATGTAGAAGTGTTGATCCATGCGTTCACTTGAAGTTATATTGTTCGACTACTCTTTTCCATACTGAATGCCATGCGACCCCTGCCGATAACACAGGGAATATGGGGCGAAAGAAAGCGAGACGAAGGGGGATGGTATGGGAGATATCAAGCTGATTGACAACCACTCCGGTTACACTGTGGTATTTTTGCAACAATTAAAAATGCAAGTCTTCATGTCTGTCTCTAACACACCCAAAGCAACTAATCAATGTATAGTCAATACCTTAATTTGTGCAGTGGAATCAGCTGTTTTAGTGGTGGTCTGGATCTGGGACCAAATCCCAGTGTCGGTTTGGAACCAGATCCCAGTGTTGGGCTGGAACCAGATCCCAGTGTCGGGCTGGAATCAGATCCCAGTGTCAGGCTGGAATCAGATCCCAGTGTCGGACTGGAACCAGATCCCAGGGTCGGGCTGGAACCAGATCCTAGAGTTGGGCTGGAACCAGATCCCAGTGTCGGGCTGGAACCAGATCCCAGGGTTTGGCTGGAATGAGAAATCAGCTCGGGAATTTCTGACACATCAACCCATTGGGCTGGTGTCTGTGAAATGGGACAGCAGACAATTAGTGAAATTATTATATTTTTAAACACAAAATATATATATTTTCTCCTGTAAGACCCGCCTTAATTGCTTTGCCTTGCTTTTCTGGTTCTTTGGCATGTTTAACCAAGCAATTATTTCACAGGTTTCTCAGTTAACTAAGTAGGCTACTGTGTGTCAATGGCTGCATTTACACAGGAAGCCCAATTCTAATCTTTTGCCATATTATTGGCAAAATAGCTGATCTGATTGTTCAAAAGACCAATTAGTATAAACAGATCTGAATTGGCTGTGTAAACGCAGCCATAGAGAATCAGAGACTGTACATCTACACTATAGCCAATGGATGGGCAACTCCCGTCCTCGGGGGCCTGATTGGTGTCACATTTGTCCCAGCCCCAGCTAACACACCTGACTCCAATAATCAACTAATCATGGTCTTCAGTTTAGAATGCAATTATTTTAAATCAGCTGTGTTTTCTAGGGATGGGAAAAAGTGTGACATAACCCTGGCCCCTGAGGACTGTAGTTGCCCATCCCTTCTATAGCCTATACCTGCCCTTCGGGATTGCCTTGCGAGTCTAAGTTTGACAAACTACTGATACAGTAAAGTGGGACCATTCTAAATGAAATGTTCTATATCTATTGATAAAGCGGGTGGTTCGAGCCATGAATGCTGATTGGCTGACAGCCGTGGTATATCAGAACGTGTACCACTGGTATGACAAAACATGTATTTTTACTGCTCTAATTATATTGTTAACCAGTTTATAATAGCAATAAGGCACCTCGGGGGTTTGTAGTACATGGCCAATATATCAAGGGCTGTATCCAGGCACTCCGCTTTGCACCCTCGTGCCTTATTGCGTAAGTAATTACCATATAATACCATTTTAGCAACACTGAAAATCAGCAAGTTAAAGGTACGCAGTTCAGTAGCTCAAAACGTGGTGATGTGTTAAATATTGGATAAGGGGAAATAATGTCTACCCACATTCTTGACATTCTTCACTGTCCTTCCTTGACACACTTTTTTTCACATTTTTGGGGGTCACAGTGAATTTTAGCACCAAGAGAGCTCGGTGCTAAATACAGGTTATTGTATGATGAATATAGTATAGGTTTGACAAACAAGATCAATAATATTTTATGGTGGCCAATCTTTTGCACTGATGCAACTGATAACTACGTCTACTGTAGCTGGAACAAGGTCTTATATCTACTGTAGCTGGAGCAAGGTCTTATATCTACTGTAGCTGGAACAAGGTCTTATATCTACTGTAGCTGGAACAAGGTCTTATATCTACTGTAGCTGGAACAAGGTCTTATATCTACTGTAGCTGGAACAAGGTCGTATATCTACTGTAGCTGGAGCAAGGTCTTATATCTACTGTAGCTGGAGAAAGGTCTTATATCTACTGTAGCTGGAACAAGGCCTTATATCTACTGTAGCTGGAACAAGGTCTTACATCTACTGTAGCTGGAGCAAGGTCTTATATCTACTGTAGCTGGAACAAGGTCTTATATCTACTGTAGCTGGAACAAGGTCTTATATCTACTGTAGCTGGAACAAGGTCTTATATCTACTGTAGCTGGAACAAGGTCTTATATCTACTGTAGCTGGAGAAAGGTCTTATATCTACTGTAGCTGGAACAAGGTCTTATATCTACTGTAGCTGGAACAAGGTCTTATATCTACTGTAGCTGGAACAAGGTCTTATATCTACTGGAGCTAGAGCAAGGTCTTATATCTACTGTAGCTGGAGAAAGGTCTTATATCTACTGTAGCTGGAACAAGGTCTTATATCTACTGTAGCTGGAACAAGGTCTTATATCTACTGTAGCTGGAACAAGGCCTTATATCTACTGTAGCTGGAACAAGGCCTTATATCTACTGTAGCTGGAACAAGGCCTTATATCTACTGTAGCTGGAACAAGGTTGTATATCTACTGTAGCTGGAACAAGGTCTTATATCTACTGTAGCTGGAACAAGGTATTCTAAGACATGTGGTAGGCCTAGTTAACTCAATAGAGTATTTTCTGTAAGTAATTCCAATGCACATCAATATTCAGTTTTCTGCTTTTACCCGAAATATGATATATCTTTGACGATGACCCAATCAGTATGGTACATTATGTATCTGATTTGAAGAGCCTACTTGTAAAACTGTGATATGTTGTTGTTGTTTTTTTACTACTAAACATAGTTAAATACACTGACTGTAAGTCACCCTGGATAAGAGTGTCTGCTAAATGACTCAAATTTAAAATAAAAAATAATAATATTTGGCAGATTGGTAGAAATTCAATTCAAAGATCGGCTTTCACTGAGAATGGATGTTGTTTTCTATTGGACTCCCTGTAAACTGGGGGGTTGATAGATATGACCTGGGAGATAATAAAGCAATGACATTGCAACACCTCAGGTCTGATCCTGTCACATATGCCTGGTCCAACCTATCCTGTCCACACAGCCCACAAAACAGGATGAAAACATTGCATGTCCACATCCTTTAAAAGGGGGCAGAGAGGAAAAAAGGAAAAACAACAACTTACAGCTAGCTAAGTGTTTATCTTGCTTTCTCTCGCTAAGAACACAACACAACCCTGGCTGTCTGTGTGTGTGTGTTTGTGTGCCTTCATTCATGCGTGTGTGTATTTCAGTGTGTCTCTCTTCGTGTGTGTGTCTACATTCATATGTGTTTACAGGACTGAACTGTCATTGTCATCACAGTAGGTGACCCCCAGCCCACCTTAGGACCAGGCCTCCAGCAGTATGGCTATTACTCAGTCTGGGGGCATGTGCGCTGCGGTGCCAGCTTGTTTAATACCAGCCACAGATGGGTTGCTCAGTGGGCATGCCGAGCTCGTCTGCTATTGGCTGCCAGCTAGCTCTAGCCATTGGTGAGGCTAGCTCTAGCGATTGAGGCCAGCGCAGGGGTTAACTGGCACATGGATACCAAATAGCTTCATGGGAATGGAATGTGTAGTGCTTGTGTAGTGCCCCAGCATCCCTCACTACTAGCATGGGAGAGAAAGAGGGAGAGAAAGAGAGAGAGAGCGAGTTAGAGATATAGATATAGAGAGAGTTAGAGAGAGAGAGAGAGAGAGAGAGAGAGAGAGAGAGAGAGAGAGAGAGAGAGAGAGAGAGAGAGGGAGAGGGGCAGAGAGAACCCATCCCACATGGCCACTGAACTCTAAAGATGTGTATTATTTAAGAACAATTGATGGAGGATGGTGCGCTCCCTCCTCAACAACGGAAACTAATTACTACCACAACTTCATTTTCCTTTGATTACCAGCACTGTGGCAATTAGCGGCAGAACAAATGCAGTCGATAAGAGCTGAGGCTTTCATTAGGAAATAGTAAAAAATTAATTATGGCCCATTAAGGGATAGCCCATTGTATTTTGGATGATTCAGCATTACGTTTCTGATTCTGTCTGTTAATAGATTGGAACTAGAGTATATATATGATTGTTTATTATATTTTCCAGGTGTTCCAGTTTGAAAGAACTTGGAAATTACTGTAAAGTTTAGGAAGTAACGTCTAATAAGTGTTTATTTATTTGTAATAAACTTTACAAATAACTTGTAAAGTTATACATGTCAACATTATACGAGTAATGCTCTATCTTACAGTCTGGTGTAAACTGTTACTTACTTGGTATATAATGGTATTAACAAAGAAACTATACTCCAACCGATAATACTCTCTCTTAGATAACTGTAGTTAATTTAGGTAAGCTGTAGCTTTCTCATTGGTTGTCTCCACCTTTTATCTAATGTGTGACCTTTTCATCTGTAACAAATAAGCAGCGTTATACAAGTGTTATTTAATGTCACGATAATAAGACCATCAGTACCCTCGACGGTTATTAGAGCTGAAATTGTCAAGACACAGTTCCATTAGAGGCCAATTCCTCCTGTAAGAGGGTTTGCTTATTGTACTGCATCTTAAGCATTAATAACCATTCTCTTATAAACTTACAGTGTTTTCAGAAAGTATTCACACCCCTTGACTTGTTCTACATATTGTTGTGTTACAAGGTGGGATTAACATTTTTTTAATTGTAATTTTTTGTCATCGATCTACAGAAAATACTCTGTAATGTCAAAGTAGAAGAAAAATTCTAACATTTGTAAAAAATTCATGAAAAATAAAACAATAATATATCTAGATTACATACAGTGGGGAAAAAACTTAAAAAGATGAGAGAGGCCTGTAATTTTCATCATAGGTACACTTCAACTATGACAGACAAAATTAGGAAAAAAAATCCAGAAAATCACATTGTAGGATTTTGTATGAATTTATTTGCAAATTATGGTGGAAAATAAGTATTTGGTCAATAACAAAAGTTTATCTCAATACTTTGTTATATACCCTTTGTTGGCAATGACAGAGGTCAAATGTTTTCTGTAAGTCTTCACAAGGTTTTCACACACTGTTGCTGGTATTTTGGCCCATTCCTCCATGCAGATCTCCTCTAGAGCAGTGATGTTTTGGGGCTGTCGCTGGGCAACACAGACTTTCAACTCCCTCCAAAGATTTTCTATGGGGTTGAGATCTGGAGACTGGCTAGGCCACTCCAGGACCTTGAAATGCTTCTCTGAAGCCACTCCTTCGTTGCGGGCGGTGTGTTTGGGATCATTGTCATGCTGAAATACCCAGCCACGTTTCATCTTCAATGCCCTTTCTGATGGAAGGAGGTTTTCACTCAAAATCTCACGATACATGGCCCCATTCATTCTTTCCTTTACACGGATCAGTCGTCCTGGTCCCTTTGCAGAAAAACAGCCCCAAAGCATGATGTTTCCACCCCCATGCTTCACAGTAGGTATGGTGTTCTTTGGATGCAACTCAGCATTCTTTGTCCTCCAAACACGACGAGTTGAGTTTTTACCAAAAGTTATATTTTGGTTTCATCTGACCATATGACATTCTCCCAATCCTCATCTGGATCATCCAAATGCTCTCTAGCAAACTTCAGACGGGCCTGAACATGTACTGGCTTAAGCAGGGGGACACGTCTGGCACTGCAGGATTTGAGTCCCTGGCGGCGTAGTGTGTTACTGATGGTAGGCTTTGTTACTTTGGTCCCAGCTCTCTGCAGGTCATTCACTAGGTCCCCGTGTGGTTCTGGGATTTTTGCTCACCGTTCTTGTGATCATTTTGACCCCACGGGTGAGATCTTGCGTGGAGCCCCAGATCGAGGAAGATTATCAGTGGTCTTGTATGTCTTCCATTTCCTAATAATTGCTCCCACAGTTGATTTCTTCAAACCAAGCTGCTTACCTATTGCAGATTCAGTCTTCCCAACCTGGTGCAGGTCTACAATTTTGTTTCTGGTGTCCTTTGACAGCTCTTTGGTCTTGGCCATAGTGGAGTTTGGAGTGTGACTGTTTGAGGTTGTGGACAGGTGTCTTTTATACTGATAACAAGTTCAAACAGGTGCCATTAATACAGGTAATGAGTGGAGGATCGAGGAGCCTCTTAAAGAAGAAGTTACAGGTCTGTGAGAGCCAGAAATCTTGCTTGTTTGTATGTGACCAAATACTTATTTTCCACTATAATTTGCAAATAAATTCATAAAAAATCCTACAATGTGATTTTCTGGATTATTTTTCCTAATTTTGTCTGTCATAGTTGAAGTGTACCTATGATGAAAATTACAGGCCTCTCTCATCTTTTTAAGTGAGAGAACTTGCACAATTGGTGGCTGACTAAATACTTTTTTTCCCCACTGTAAATACTTACAGTGCCTTGCAAAAGTATTCATCGCCCTTGGCGTTTTTCCTATTTTGTTGCATTACAACCTGTAATTTAAATGGATTTTTATTTGGATTTCATGTAATGGACATACACAAAATAGTCCAAATTGGTAGAAGTGAAATGAAAAAAATTACTTGTTTAAAAAAAAGTGGTGCTTGCATATGTATTCAGCCCTTTGCTATGAAGCCCCTAAATAAGATCTGGTGCAACCGATTACCTTCAGAAGTCACATAATTAGTTACATCAAGTCCGCCTGTGTGCAATTTAAGTGTTACATGATATGCCACATGATCTCAGTATATATACACCTGTTCTGAAAAGGCCCCAGAGTCTGCAACACCACTAAGCAAGCGGCACCATGAAGACCAAGGAGCTCTCCAAACAGGTCAGGGACAAAGTTGTGGAGAAGTACAGATTATGGTTGAGTTATAAATAAATATCAGAAACTTTGAACATCCCACGGAGCACCATTAAATCCATTATAAAATTTTTTAAAGAATATGGCACCACAACAAACCTGCCAAGAGAGGGCCGCCCACCAGAACACACGGACCGGGCAAGGAGGGCATTAATCAGAGGCAACAAAGAGACCAAAGTTAACCCTGAAGGAGCTGCAAAGCGCCACAGCGGAGATTGAAGTATCTGTCCATAGGACCACTTAAAGCCGTACACTTAACAGAGCTGGGCTTTACGGAAGAGTGGCCAGAAAACAAGCCACTGCTTAAATAAAAAAAATAAGCAAACACGTTTGGTGAACGCCAAAAGGCATGAGGGAGACTCCCCAAACATATGGAAGAAGGTACTCTGGTCAGATGAGACTCAAATTTAGCTTTTTGGCCATCAAGGAAAATGCTATGTCTGGCACAAACCCAACACCTCTCATCACCCCGAGAATAACATCCCCACAGTGAAGCATAGTGGTGGCAGCATTGTGCTGTGGGGATGTTTTGCATCGGCAGGGACTGGGAAACTGGTCAGAATTGAAGGAATGATGGATGGCGCAAAATACAGAGAAATTCTTGAGGGAAACCTCTTTCAGTCTTCCAGAGATTTGAGACTGGGACGAAGGTTCACCTTCCAGCAGGGCAATGACCCTAAGCATACTGCTAAAGCAACACTCGAGTGGTTTAAGGGGAAACATTTAAATGTCTTGGAATTACCTAGTCAATCAAACTGAGAATCTGTAGTATGACTTAAAGATTGCTGTACACCAGCGGAACCCATCCAACTTGAAGGAGCTGGAGCAGTTTTGCCTTGAAGAATGGGCAAAAATCCCAGTGGCTAGATGTGCCAAGCTTATAGAGACATACGCCTAGAGACTTGCAGCTGTAATTGCTGCAAAAGGTGGCTCTACAAATTATTGACTTTGGGGGGAGGGGTGAATAGTTATGCACGCTCAAGTTTTCTTTTTAAAAAAAAATCTTATTCCTTGTTTGTTTCACACTAAAAAATATTTTGCATTTTCAAAGTGGTAGGCATGTTGTGTAAATCAAATGATACATACCCCCAATTTTTTAAATTTTAATTCCAGGTTGTAAGGCAACAAAATAGAAAAAATGCCAAGGGGGGGTGAATACTTTCGCAAGCCACTGTACATTATTTTCCATCTCTTAACAGAATGTTATTGTTTTTGCAGAGGCCGTCTCAATTTACAAACGACTGGACTTAATTTTGAATGTTCCATTCCGTTACCTTTTACTTGGAGATAATCTATTAGTCATCTAAATAGTGATACAGCAATGTCTCCCACATTTGGCTGTATATTGCCATGAATGGCATTTTGAAATATGGCAAACAGCTCAATGGTAAACAGGAAAGAATGATAAGAATCTGCAGTGAAACCCTGATTTTACTATAATTCACAGTAAATGTATTTGGCATTCAAGCACACTTTCTCTCCGTGGTCAAAACAAGCACTGTTTTTCAATGACGTCATCATTCTAAAGCCTGTATATTGGAGGGAATTTGAGTTTCGAAATGAGACAGGAAATAGATACGGATGTAAATGGATGTATTACATATCCATTCAGCATCATGTCCACTTTCATAATCAGTGCATAAAAATAATGAATGTATGTTTTGTTCTCTCGTCTTTCACCAAATCAAAGCATGGTATAATAGTAGAATGTAAAAAGATTTTTGAAATTGAAAAGGGCTTGAAATAATGTATTGGTGAAATACTGTTAAAAGTCTCTTGATTGACACTTTCCACTAAGTTCTCATCTATTTTGTATCTCTCTGGCAGACAAACACACTCCCTTTAAACAGATTAGAGGAAAACAAATTGAAAAACATTTGTGATGAAAAAATCAAGCCTGGGCCAAGGCTAGAAAAACTGACTCTGATTGTTTTTCTGACAATCTAGAAGTAGACACACTTCCTGAATCAAGGCTAGAAAGTAGGTAAAATCTACCTACTTTCTAAGTTCTAACTCAGACTGCTGGTTATCCGTCAAAATTTGGGAAAACAGTTAATGCACTGAAGCATGGAAATTCCTATCCTGCCCTGCCTAAGCAAGTTGTCAGACTCGATGGAAGTTCTGTCAATGTTAAGGATCCTGTGTGTATCTGGTGAAGAGGAGTCAGGCGCAGGACAGCAGATATGAGTGATAAACGTATTCACTCCAAAAATCACAAATACAAATCACATATACTGAGCCCACATTAACGGACTGTATAAACATACAAACAATCACTCACAAACAAACATGGGGGAACAGACGGTTAAATAATGAACAAGTAATTGTGGGATTGAAACCAGGCGTGTAAAACAAGACAAAAACAATGGAACATGAAAAGTGGATCGGCAATGGCTAGAAAACCGGTGACGTCGCCCGCCGAACGCCGCCCGAGCAAGGAGAGGGACTTCGGCGGAAGTCGTGACAGTCAACTTCTAGTGAATCTTTGTTTTCATTTCAACAACTTTCTACTTGTGATGTGCTAGACACCTTGAGCAAGATTGGTGTAAAAAAAAAACACATCCAGTGGAGCTGATTTGCTTGATCCTTTCTTGCTGCAGCTTCCTGCTCCTCTGATTTCAGACTCTTTAGCACATGGTTTTAACCTTACAATTAATTCTGGTACCATCCCCAGGGTCTGGAAAGGTCCATATATACTGAACAAAAATATAAACGCAACATGTGAAGTGTTGGTCCCATGTTTCGTGAGCTGAAATTAAAGATCCAACACATTTTCCATATGCACAAAAAGCTTATTTCTCTTAATTTCTCCTGCCAAGATAATCCATCCACCTGACAGGTGTGGCATATCAAGTTGATTAAACAGCATGATCATTACACAGCTGCACCTTGTGCTGTGGACAATAAAAGGCCACTCTAAAATATGTAGTTTTGTCACACAACACAATGCCACAGATGTCTCAATTTGTGAGGGGGAGTGCAATTGGCATGCTGACTGCAGGAATGTCCACCAGAGCTGTTGCAAGAGAATTTAATGTTAATTTCTCTACCATAAGCCGCCTTCAACGTCGTTTTAGAGAATTTGGCAGTACGTCCAGCTGGTCTCACAACCGCATAGCACTCCAGCCCAGGACCTCCACATCCGGTTTCCTCAACTGTAGGATTGTCTGAGACCAGCCCACTGGACAGCTGATGAAACTGAGGAGTATTTCTGTCTGTAATAAAGCCCTTTTGTGGGGAAAAACTCTTTCCGATTGGCTGGGCCTTGCTCTCAAGTGGGTGGGCCTATGCCCTCCCAGGCTCACCCATGGCTGCGCCCCCTGCCCAGTCATGTGAAATCCATAGATTAGGGCCTAATTTATTTATTTCAATTGACTGATTTCCTTATAAATCAAATCAAAATCGAATTTTTGTGACAAATTTTATTAGTCACATGCGCCGAATACAACAGTTGTTCAATGCAGTGAAATGCTTACTTACAAGCCCCTAACCAACAATGCAGTTTAAAAAATAAGAATAAGAAATAAAAGGAAGAAGATATTAAAGAGCAGCAGTAAAATAACAATAGCGAGACTAAATACAGGGGGGTACCGGAACAGAGTCAATGTGCGGGGGCACCGGTTAGTTGAGGTAATTGAGGTAATATGTACATGTAGGTAGAGTCATTGAAGTGACTATGCATAGATAATAACAGAGCGTAGCAGCGGCGTAAAAGAGTGGGTGGGGTGGGTGATGGAGGGTAAAGCAAATAGTCTGGGTAGCCATTTCATTAGATGATCAGGTGTCATATGGCTTGGGGGTAGAAGCTGTTTAGAAGCCTCTTGGACCTAGATTTGGCGCTCCAGTACCACTTGCCGTCCAGCCACCCTATGACTAGGGTGGCTGGAGTCTTTGACAATTTTTAGGGTCCTTCCTCTGACACCACCTGGTATATTTTTTATTATTATTTTTTATTATTAATTTTTATTTAACTGGGCAAGTCAGTTAGGAACACTTTCTTATTTACATTGACAGCCTACCAGGGAATCCCTGACCTTGTCAGCTCAGGGATTCGATCCTGATCTAATGAAATGGCTACCCAGACTATTTGCTTTACCCTCCATCACCCACCCCACCCACTCTTTTACGCCGCTGCTACGCTCTGTTATTATCTATGCATAGTCAAAAGCTCTAACCACTAGGCTACCTGCCACCCCGTATAGAGGACCTGGATGGCAGGAAGCTTGGCCCCAGTGATGTACTGGGCCGTACGCACTACCCTCTGTAGTGCCTTTTAGTCAGAGGCCGAGCAGTTGCCTTACCAGACAGTGATGCAACCAGTCAGGATGCTCTCGATGGTGCAGCTGTAGAATCTTTTGAGGATCTGAGGACCCATTCCAAATCTTTTTAAAAAAAAAATATGAACTGTAACTCAGTAAAATCATTGAAATTGTTGCATGGTGCATTTATATTTTTGTTCAGTATACATACTCCACCTTCACAAAGGTGGTGACCCATATGACTTAAATAATTATTGCCCCATTTCCAAACTCTCTTGCATAGCAAACATTCTAGAATATTTTTTAAATACTCAACTTAGATACTTTTTAACTACGAAATGTATTCTAAATATAGGTCATAGCACCATCTCTGCTACTTCTTTGATTTTTAAATGATGTTCTTAATTGTTTGGATAAAAATAAACATTGTGTGGCCCTTCAACACTGTGAATCACTCATTACTTATTTAGAGGATTTCATCAATTGGCCTGGACCAGATTGCGTGTAGCTGGTTTGAAAATATTAAGTACCAATTTCAGTTCAACAAAGGCTTTCTGCAGGCCACTGCCAACAATAAGCGACATTAGAAAAAAATTGCCAACAGTAGACTCCTTTTGTAGTAAGGAAACAAATATCTAATTATGTGAAAGCATCACCTAGAGGCAACATTAGTCTAGCCCTCCATCAGAGTGGCTGCAATTAGCTAGCAGCTGGAAGCAATGAGAGTGAATGAATAGGTTAGTGCTACGGCTAGCCTAGCTACATGGGCCTCATCTCTTTGTTCAAGTAATTTTCCTATTTTTTCTTCAGCACCTCATCTCAGTCTCTGAATTTGATTAAAATGACTGCACATTTATGGAGCGATTTTTTTTTAACCTTATACAACCAATTTGATAATTATTCATATACCAGGCAGGTTTAAATGAAAAAAAGTACAATCAGACATTAACATATGATAATCAGTACATTACAAACAAAATATTGTCTGTGTCCATTGGCCACCTATGTTTATACTGTGCAAGTGATAACCAATATCTATAATGGGAGGACCAGAAGCTAATGAATGGCATTACTGCATTATGCTGCGAGCATCTTATACGTTTAAAGTATTAAGTTGGATCAGGAAGCTGCTTTACATTTGACCACTCTTACATTGAGGTCACAGTCTTTGATTTCAAGGCTTTCTCAAGAGGGGGGGATCTTGCTCTACACACAGGATATGCTAATGTATCAATGGCTAGGAGCTGCTGAGCCAGGAGATATTGCTTTTATTTGCTTATTTATAAGATGTTCGGTTTTATTTCCATAGTTTTATTGTTTCTCTCCCAGGAAGACGAGAGCGTGACTAGTACAGTAAGTTAACTAAAACTAGCACTGAGTAAGTATGTAATAATTGTAATGTACTATTTACAGTTTCTCGTTTTAATTAAGTGAGAGCTTTGAACTTGATAAACACATTTTGAATCAATACTCATAACTTCTTCCTGAGCCACGTTTTCAATAAATCCTCTGAAATGAGACATAAGATAGTTCCAGCATACCAACAACCATGGAGCCTTTTTTCGCAAAATTTGCACTTTTCTGCCAAAGCATGGGGTCGTATCAACGCACATTGGCGTAAATGGAGTCGGTAGCAGAGTCTCACAAAGCTCTGTTCAGTGGTGAACCTTTGCTAACCTTTTCTAGCCCCTGACGTTCAATAATGAGAATATGTTGTCTCTTGTTCCTGAGACAATCGGCCATTGAAACAACTGCCATTCATGAAGTCCCCCTACACCCTTTGGGTGACCTCTCTCAAAACTGGTAATTAGCTTGTAGTTGCATTTCTAAAGCGAAACCCACCGCGGACAATATTCCATTTATTTGACGGTAGGAAATTCAAATATAGGCTTTATAATCATCCACACACTCTTGTGTGTTGATGGGCCACACACTACACACCAATGACACAGTTAACAGGAGACTGCGTACTGTTCACATGTGTGAATAATGGATGGGGCATAAGTTTACCACAAGTAGCTACAACGTTTGCTTTTTAAAACAAATCAACTAAGCACTTGACGTTGAGCATTGAAATAGTCATAATCAGCAGTTTTGTTATCTTGAATTCCGCAAAATGTTTTGATCTCAGCTTTCATGAAACAAGCTGTTTAGGTAGTTTAGCCCTGAGATTCAGGTCCCATAGGACTTCTAATGTGTGTTTTAACTACCTTTCTTTAAAAGCCCTCTCAACTTCAACCCTCTTGTAGAAACCCATCATCATCAGCAGCAGCATCCATTCATTCTCTGGTAGTGCTGCACATGGAGCAGGGAGTGGGGAATGAAAGAAGGAAAAGGAAGAGAACAAGATGGGAGGTAAATGACCTTTGACTGGATTTAAAAGTATTTGGTATTTCATTTGGCAAGAGGGAGTGAGATAGAGAGAGAGAAAGAGAGAGACAGAGAGAGAGAGAGAGAGAGAGAGAGAGAGAGAGAGAGAGAGAGAGAGAGAAAGAGAGAGACAGAGAGAGAGAGAGAGAGAGAGAGAGAGAGAGAGAGAGAGAGAGCAAGAGAGAGATGGAGAGCTTCATCTCATATCCTTTAAGGGCTTCCCTAATTGATTATTGCCTTCCATCTCATTGGGAATGGGTGCCATTTGAAGCTAACTGAAGCTTTTTACATCCCCTGCCTTAAAACAGGTCCGCATGAGAGGAAGAGATGATGACAGTGGGAATTAAAGAAAGAGGAGGAAAGGATGGAAATCTTCAATAACTAAGAAAAAAACCTTCATTTGAATATACTGTAGATGTGAATGTACTTTGTGATTATTTTGGTTGTAGAGATTGCTATCCGTAGGCCTATACAGATGTAAAATCTTAATTTGATCACCCTTTTGTTGCTGGAACACTTTCCTGCAATGCAGGACATTTAAACTTGTAGTGTACTTGCAGTTTAAAAAGGCTTTTGAAGTTTTGAATTTCCCCTTACATATTTCAGACTTAATTTTCCCTTACGGAAAATGTATCAACCCCTACACAAATGTCCATGAATTATAATCCACATAATATTTCACATTTCCTGTCGCTGCAGGATTATTTTCATGCTGTAGCAAACTGGCTCAAATTAAAATCCTACATCTGTACCATTAGTTAAGAGTGTTTCTGTCACTGTAATGACATACAGTCTATGCATGGGTAATGTATATTAATTATAACCAGGGTGTAGGAGGTTTGCACCTATCGCAGGTACCAGAATGTGCTGGTCATAGCCACTCAATGTGGTTGATAAATCTAATCTGAGAAAATCCATACCCTCTCTAGAGTTTCCACTGTTGGCAGTAATGCACACACATGCACGCACACATGCACGCACCACACACACACACACACACACACACACACACACACACACACACACACACACACACACACACACACACACACACACACACACACACACACACACACACACACACACACACTACTAGTATTAAATCCCTGTGTTGATAAAAAGTAACATATACTGTAGCTTCCAGATCAGGAGGATCCGTATATTACACTAATTTCACAGTGGAACATGGACTTTTTCCAATTTCACGGTTAGCCTATACTCTATGACACAAGAGCAGATGTCAAATCTGAACATGACCTCACGCTACACTGACTTTAGTAGGAATTATTCAGATTAAACCACAGCAGAAAAGAATGATTTTAACAATGTAATGGTAATAATGGATTAGTTTTACTGAATATTGCACCTCTCACTAGATCTTACACCACTTCATATTGTATATTTAAACCTAAAACTATATACTGTACAGTGACCAAAAATAATTCAGAATTATATTATATTATTTCAATTTGAACCTACATACAGTGGTCAAAAAGGAGTCAAGTCAAAGAATAGCTGTGCTCCTACCATGTGGAGATGACCAAAATAACAATTGTACATTACCATAACAACCAATAATACATTACCATAAGAACCATAATACATAACCTTAAGAACCATACTACATTACCAAAACAACCATAGTACATTACCATAAGAACCATATACATTACCATAATAACCATAATATATTACCATAACAACCATAATACATGACCATAACAACCATAATTCATTACCATACAAACCATAATAATTAAGTGATAATGGCACGGATATTGTTAGGCCTGAGACAAAGTAGAAGGACGGCAAACCCTGCCAATATATCCTCCAAACAGTGTCTTTGAGAGCATTATCACTTTTATACAACGGGTGACCAACATATTCAAACGATGATTGACATATTTTGATTAAAAACATTATTTTGATGAATTTATTCATACTATTTCATCCTTTCACAAGATATAGTCCCGACACAAATCTAGGGTTGCTACCCAAGCCGGCTGGTCATTCGTTCTATTGGTTTGGTTGCCAGAGACACAATCCAGTCGTTCAGTCTTTTTGTTCTTTATCTATGGATGCGACCCAGTCATTCGTTCTAAATGTTCCATTGCCATCCTGGCTGGCAACGTTCTTATCCCTTGCTTGCTAGCTAGCCAACTACAGCTAACTAACAGTCATGTCAAAAAGTGCAGCCAGAATAACAGCATTTGCATTTGTTTAAGCTATTTTCTAATGACATTTATTTGGATACATCCATAACAATGAGCTAATGAGGCACGATTTCGCCTGGCATAGAAAATGTGCTCACTTGTCAGGATACTGTTGTTCAGAGGAGCTAGCCAACAACACAGCTAACACAATCACTTCAAACTGAAGCTGGAAAGACTGCAAACTAGCTGCATTTCATTTCGTTTTACCTTTCTTCAATTTACATTTCTTTGTATACAATATATCCATAAGATTCATGCCAGCTGATGACAAGCATGTGTATGCTTGTCATCAGCAAGCACTACAGAGTTTGTAGGATAAACAGAAATGGAATAGAGCTAAGTACAGGCAAAATGCTAGAAGAAAACCTGGTTCAGTCTGCTTTCCAACCTACACTGGTGTAAGGTTCTGCTTTTCTTTTCTTAGTCAACCTTGTGTTCTTTTTCTTTGTGTTCTTGAACGTAGCCCTGTCTTTCATTTTTGTTCATTGATTTCACCTGTGTTTGTTTCTCACCTGGTCTCATCAGCTCCCTATTTAGTTCAGTTCTTTCTGTTCGTATGGTTGTGAAGTATTGTTTGTTTTTTGACTGCCTACCTGTGTTTGACCATTGCCTGCCCGTGACCATGATTCAAGCCTTCTGCGAAGGCTTAATAAACATATGCCGCGCTCTGCGTGTGAATCTACACCTTTTTCTCCCTGAGCATTCATTACAACTGAGAGACAAATTCACCCTTCCGCAGGACAATAACCTAATACACAAGGCTAAACATACACTGGAGTTGCTCACCAAGACGAGTGGCCTAGTTATAATTCTGATTTAAATCGGCTTGAAAATCTATGGCCAGACTTGAAAATGAATGTCTAGCAATGACCAACAACCAACTTGGCAGAGCTTAAAGCATTTTAAAATAATAATGTGCAAATATTGTACAATCCAGGTGTGCAAAGTTCTTCAAGATTTACCCAGAAAGACTCACACCTGTAATTGCTGCCAAAGGTGTAAATACTTATTTCTGTACTTCATATTCAATAAATTTGCAACAATTTCTAAAAACATGTTTTCACTTTGTCATTACAGGCTATTGTGTATAGATGGGTGATATATATATATTGTTTAATCAATTTTAAAATCAGGGTTGTAACACAACAAAATGTGGAATAACTCAAGGGGTATGAACACTTTCTGAAGGCATTGTACATATCAGGGAGATTCTCCAGGCAATTGCACATCAAAACCAGTGGAGAGAAACCAAAACAAGAGTGACCTTTACAGAACATCGTATATTAGGTATGAAAGGTCAGTGGGTGGGGGGGTAAAGCAGACACAGGTTAAGTTCCAAATGAAACCCTACTCCCTATATAGTCACTTCTTTAGACCAGGGCACATAAGGCTATGGTCAATCGCACACTATATAGGGAATAGAGTGTCATTTGGAACAAAGCCACACAGACAAGTAATCAGGCAGCTGTGCAGAGGTTATTTGAATGTGAAGGGGGGCAGTGGTGAAGAAAATGGTGGAGGAAGGTGGAGGCTCTCACAGGTACCTTTCAGCTACTCTTGGATGTATTGCTTTTCAATGAGAGCCTCTGAGATGCTTTGCTATACAAGATGTTGGCCATCTTGGGGAATCGGGTAAATGTACTAGGCCTGTTGTACCTAGGTTATAGCTACTTGATGGAATTGGATGGATTTTTAGGCAGTATTGTCATTGCTATGTTTTTGTAGTTATATTCTGATCAGGTCAGAGGTCAGAGAACTGTCAGTGTGGTGCCAGGACAACAACCTCTCCCTCAATGTGAGCAAGACAAAGGAGCTGATTGTGGACTACAGGAAAAGGCGGGCCGAACAGGCCCCTATTAACATCAACGGGGCTGTAGTGGAGCGGGTCGAGAGCCCACATCAACGAACTATCATTGTCCAAACACACCAAGACAGTCGTGAAAAGGGCCCGACAAAACCTTTTCCCCCTCAGGAGACTGAAAACATTTGGCATGGATCCCCAGATCCTCAAACAGTTCTACAGCTGCACCATCGAGAGCATCCTGACAGGTTGCATCAGCGCCTGGTATGGCAACTGCTCGGCATCTGACGCTACAGAGGGTAGTGCGTACGGCCCAGTACATCACTGGGTCCAAGCTTCCTGCCATCCAGGACCTATACAATAGGCGGTGTCAGAGGAAGGCCCCAAAACTGTCAGAGACTCCAGTCACCCAAGTCATAGACTGTTTTCTCTGCTACTGCACGGAAAACAGTACCGGAACGCCAAGTCTAGGACCGAAAGGCTCGTTAACAGCTTCTACCCCCAAGCCGTAAGACTGCTGAACAATTAATCAAATGGTCACCAGACTATTACATTGACCCCCCATTTGTTTTGTACACTGCTGCTACTCGCTGTTTATTATCTATGCATAGTCACTTCACCCCTACCTACATGTACAAATTACCTCAACTAACCTGTACCCCCGCACACTCACACAGTACCCCCTGTATATAGCCTCGTTATTGTTATGTTATTGTGTTACTTTTTGTTATTTATATTATTTATTATATATATTTTTTTACATTTGTTTAGTTTATTTGGTAAATATTTTCTTAACTCTTCTTGAACTACCCTGTTGGTTAAGGGATTGTAAGTAAGCATTTCACGGTAAGGTCTACACTTGTGACAAATAAAGCATGTGACAAATAAAGTTTGATTTTGGTTTGTATTGATCATTGAATATCACCAATTGAAAGTGAGTCACAAATTGAGGTATAGTGTTCGTCCTTTTTACAGTGTTATCTGTGGAGTAGTAGTACAAATGTGTTCCCTGGTTGCAGTTGTTCATTCTTTCATGCAGTGTTATTGGTCATATTTTCCAACATACAATGCACACACTATGGGGTTAAATAAAATAACAATATTCAATTCAGTTTTATGATGTTAAAGATCTAAGATTTGTTTAAATAAATCTAATAGTCTTTAATTGCAATCACAATGATTGAAACAATCCTAAAACATGCTTGGAAATCTTTGATAATTGACAGTCATATCTGTAATAGTGTTACAGGGAAAAATAGATTGTGCACTGACTCGAATTGAGTTAAACATTGATATTTTCAATTAGATTGCTCGGGAATTCAATTTGAACTTACAAAAAGACCAGATATTTAATCTCATTCTTGTTTGAAAATATATGAAAAACATTACTTTCCAAAACCATTCAGCATAGCAGAAGTCTAATCAAAATCCATCAGGTTTATTAAAATGTCTGGAACCTGTATGAAAAGAGGGAAAACCCATTGAAAAAATGACATGTTTGTAAAGATCTTGAGACACTGAGTATGAAATTCCTGTCATACCTGCAATGGAATTCCACTCTAGGGTTTTACAAGATTATGAATTTTACAAATATTTCCCCCTCTCTCGGTATCATCCCCATCGTGATATTTCAATGAGCCAAATGCTTTCTCGAGCATGTGAACTCAGACCTCTTTTGTTTGATACACTCTATATCGTTGAGTTTAATGATGCCAGCCGGCCTGCACAGGGCTGTGGAATCGTCTCGGAGCAATCGTCTAGTATCTTTGTTTGCTGTTGTGAAAAGAGCTGGGCTGTGGTAAGGATACAAAGTGGAGGTGGCACGGTACTTATCAGATAGTAGCACTAGGTCCGCCTAGACACCTCGCTAAAGCTAATCACCTAAACGTGGAGCTCAGCACGGGATCAGAAGAGTCCTGAGTCACTCAGGATGATTGCTCCTATAGCAACGATAGGAACCCAGTAGGAAATGCAATAAGACTTTGTCTTGTCTTGCCTAACCTTGACAATGTATGTTGGTCTTCTGCCAATGATGGACATTTAAAATGGTTTTGAAAAGGGTTTTTAATCCATATGGAAGATGAAGAGGTAGCACACCAGCATGTAATGGGTAGCCATAGGATATACACTATTTTGTGTATCCATTTTTCCACAATACTCAAAGGGAGGTTTGGATAATCAGGGCTTGGTTATGAGGAGAGTGTGATGACTAGAAAATACTAAACCTACTTCAATTAAAATGATTTGAGACAATAACTATTTTTTATGTTTGAGTCAATAGCTGGTTGAACACCTACTTAAATTTCATGAAGACGTACTATGCTATGACGTAAATGGGTTGAGGGATAATAATTCTGCTAGTTTAACCAAAAAGAGATGGTCAGTGGCGTTTGTGATGGATCAGCTCATGACTGCCTTTAACAGCCTTGTTGATGTGGTCTACTGCTGGTACCTGCCTTTCATTGCCTACAGAACATGCAATTAGATTTGAAGTATGGAGAGTATGGAGTATGGAGAGAACTTCTGAGACATGTTTCACCAAATTCCAAACCCAGCCGGCAAAATGTACACATTGTGTTTTTATAGTTGTAAACAAGTTTTTTGACAAAATCAAGATGGAAAGGGAAAGACAGGGGCACAGCTTTCACTGGGGATGGGGGGGACATGACCCCCACACATTCTGAAATGTCATATTTGTCCCCCCAGTTTTATCATTGCACTGTGATACAAAACTTGGCACCGGTGTGCTTTAGGACCATGCTGACACCTCCGAGTGGTCAGGTAGGCTGTTTTCTGGTTTCAGCCGGCTGGATTCAGGACCACACGGATACCACAGATCGTGCTGACAGGCTGTGTGAAGGCAAAGCTTCTGAAAGGCTGGAGTATAGGACCAGATCAGGAGAGATGATCAGAGGCAGCTGCTGTCTGTGTTGTGCTTTTTCTCAGAGTTGTAAAAGCAAGCAGAGCAGAAACTGGCTACTCTTTAGCTGGGAAGGTAACTAATTGCTGTTTGATAGAAGAAAAGTATGTATTCCCAGTGCTGAGCTACTACTAAGTGTCATGTTACGTTAGCTAAAGTTTCATCCCCTCTTGACTGAAGTGAACTACTAGTAGCTAGTTACTGTAGCTAGCTAGTAGCTACCACAGCCAGTTCAGCTCTAGCTAGCCTCTAGCTATCTGTCAGGTAACAGTATCTGTTCTATGTATGGAAATGTTTTGTAGCCTTTGTTTTGTCCTGTTTCAAAATAAATACATTTGATGATGTACCATTAGCTGGAGCTAGCCAAAAGTTGGTTAACGTTAGTGAGCTAGCTAGCTCACTAATTTTAGCTATTATTTTTGCTCAATCACACTAGACCTGAATCAAACAATGAAACCAGCTGCCAAACGATTGAAGACTGATATTCTGATATTTTCTTTAACGCAATGTTAGTTTCTATTAGTCAATGTAACGTTATTGATCTGTCAGTTTCCTTAGCTAATTCCTTACGTTTCACACTGACATGGTATAAACAGCTCTACACGCTTCACTGTTATGGTGCACAGTCAGTACACAACAATATGCTCATCATGTCTTAGCAGGATCTGATGGTTACAAGTGTCCCTGCAGTGTCAGACAGCCAGGGACGACCAGTCTATGGAGCTCAGGCAAATTTTGCAGTATATTATAACAATCAGTAAATGGATATAAAGTTCAGTTTTGAGTTGATGGGTAGGCTACAGTTTGGGATCTGGGAATAATGGTCATTTTAATTATTGAACCATTGATTATATTAATGGATAATATAATGTATAAATCTACACCAAGGTAATACTTTGTCCTCTGAGCAGGATCAGATGGTGACAGGGGTCTCATCCAGGTCAGGCAGCCAGGGAAGACCAGTCTGTGACAGTGCTGAGGTGAACATTTGCAGATGCAACACTTTATTCTCTGTGCAGAAACACTGGACAAGCCAGAAGCTTCAAAGATTGAAACTTTTTAAGGCAGTCTGACAAATCTCTCAAGTTGATTTACAAACTGTATCAAGGGTTTATTGAGGCTTTTCCCAATGACACAAAACATGTAAAACAAAAATGTGATGAAGACCTGGGAGACGCTATTGATGATGATGAATGGATACAAATAAGTTTGAATGCCCAGTCATGTTCTTATAATTTCAGACATAAATGACCATCCATAGAATATACTATATGCCAGCTGAACTGAATATCGTGCACTCAGAAATTGTATTATTCTGCTGGAGGTGTAAAGGACAAAAGGGGAAATATATGGAGGATGTACGGTTTCAAAAAAATAAATAATAATAAATGTGTTTGTCACACACCACAAATACAACAGGTGTAAACCTTACAGTGAAATGCTTACTTACAAGCCCTTAACCAACAATGCAGTTCAAGAAATAGAGTTAAGAAAATATTTAATAAATAAACTAAAGTAAAATAAAAAAGTAACACAAGACATTTACATAACAATAACGAGGCTATATACAGGGGATACAGGTACCGAGTCAATGTGCGTGGGTACACGTTAGTCGACGTAATTTTCCGTGTGCTAATGTGTAGGTGTATGTTGTTTTCATTAAACTTTTGTTTTCCCAACCTTTCTCTTGGAGACATAAAAAAATATGTGGAAGTTGTGTTGGGGTGAGAGTTGAGTTATTGACTAGACTGGTGGGGGTCGGGCGTGCAGGTGGCTCGGGCTGGCTGGGCGGTCTGGCTGAAATTTGATATAGAGGACAATCAAAGTTTAGTCTTTGTACTTTATTTATAAGAGTTGTTAATTTGTTAGGCTATTGGTTAAAGGTGCAACACAATATTGATTATTGAAATATCATTGGTCTAGTTCAGTCTTATCAATCACTTAAACATATATTTAAAAATCTCTTACCCAGCTTGATGACTGTGGGCATTTTTGCTTACTTTCTGTTCTAAATAGAGACCGCTAGAAGGGCCATGGGTCAAATTAGATTATGTAGAAATGCAGGAAATGTGCTTTAGATGCCCCCAAAAATGGGAGGACCCCCCAGACCCCCCACCAAGTTATGTCCCCCCCACTTCTAAAACCAGAATTGCGCACCTGGGGAAAGACGTCATATTCGGTTGTTACCTGGTCAGATTACAACCGGATAAAGACATATTTTTCTTGTTGTTAAAAATACATTAACAAACGTCGTCATATAACCAGTATGGTACCTTATCATGACGTTATAAAATACAAAAGAATGACGTTGTTGAAACCAGTTTTGTCAGTTAGGATAGTACTAGGTATACACATTCCTGCTTCGAAAAATGTTGACCAATGCTCATGCTGTTGTTTGAAGATCAATTATCCTGGAGGGCAAACATACCTACTACTGTATATTTACGCTTTAGTATTTTAGTCTAAAGAAAGAATCCTCATCTGACATCACAATAGACAGGAAAATTGTCTCTTTCATCGTTCCACTTGGAGTTCTAAAGTTTGAACCAATGCCATTTTGGTTATGTAACGCCCCGGCAACATTCCAGCCACTCATCCAGAAGTATTTAGAGTGACAGGATTATCTTGATCATTGTATCATTGTTTGCTCCCCAGAGAAGTGGCCATGTTTGGAAACTACATTTGATTAACTCCTATTCCCCATCACACCAGCTGCCGTTTGCCCTAGTATTTTGGATGATAAAATAGTCTGGGGACATTGAGCTTCTGACAAACAAACTCTTCCATATTTGAGGCCATTAGTCACTTTAGATGAGAGCACAATTTCTTAAATCTTTCGACTGTTTCCCCCCTCCCACTACTGTTCGTAATACCACAGACTTCATTTGCAGCTTAGCTGCATTCCATTAATTGTGTTAAAAGATTTGTCTGACATCTCCCACTTTGGTAGAACTAATCTCATACTTGATAATCAAGAACACATATTCTCTGAGAGAAATTTCGGCCACACAAAATATGTATCTTGAATTTTAGACACACAAAAGAGGGATCTACAAATTTACACATTACAAACATTACATAACTCACTCTAGGCTCACGACAGACTTAATTAAGGAAAGGTTAGGCAACTCCACCTAAGTAGGTGCACAGGAATTGTGAAGCAAAACATTGTACCAGATTCCTGCTTTTGTTCTCGGCATGCATTAAGCCGCTGTTTTCACATTAAAAGAAGGAAGTGTTTCCCCCGCACTGATGACTCACAGGAAGTTAGGGAAAAGTGAAAAATAAGTGACAACCCCACACACAGCAGTAATGTTCCAACACAGTGAACAGCAGAACAGGGCTCCATATCAAATGCCACTCTATTTCCTCTTTGATGCACTACTTTTGTCCAGGGTCCATAGAGATCTGGTCAAAAGTAGTGCACTATATAGGAAATAGGCCGCCATTTGGGACACAGGGCAGTACAGGGCTGCGAGCACTGTTGTGTGGAAAAGAGAGGGGGGTGTTATTTTTCACTATTATGTATAACTCTGCCTGCTTATAAATAAAGAATGGCTAGTGTATGTGTAAAGCCTTTCATGGACTGATTAATATTTAAACAGAAACATGGCTTTTTTTAATCAGAATACTTGTTTTGCTGTTGCTCTTCTCTTGATGTAAGCTTCGTGCCATTATACATTACAGGTTCTAGATCAGCCACCATCGCTACATCACTCGCCGTTTTAGAGATCAAGATACAACACAGGACATTCGGATTCTTCTTCACTCACTTCATCCATTACTTGTTTTTTCTCATCTCTCTCCTTTCCATCATTTCCATCAGTTATTATTGTTATATTCTGGTGGTGGTCCCTTAATAAGCTGTTAAGGAATAGTGTTAGGTAAAAGCCGTACATGATCTGTCCCCTCAGTTCTTAAAAATCCTTTTAATATCGTAATAAGTAATATTGTTACGCCAAACATAATTGCAGTTGAGCCCGAAAATACCCATTTGGTACCAGCCAATGCAAGATACCAGCCAAAGCAATGCCTCCACATTCCCAGAGTAATCCTCGTTCTTGGATCACATTAAAGTTATCAATTAGCTGATCAACATTTTATAATGTCCGTGCACATTTCCTGCAACCTGTGCGTATCTACAAACTGATTGCCGTCACCAAGAGAATTCTCTCTCTGACATCCAGTAAAGTCTCAAACTACAGTCATATAATATGAGTAATGCTGTACCAGTCAAAAGTTTGGACACACCTACACATTCAAGGGTTTTTATTTATTTGTACTATTTTCTACATTGTAGAATAATAGTGAAGACATAAAAACTATGAAATAACACATATGGAATCATGTAGTAACCAAAACAGTGTTAAACAAAAAAATAATATATTTTATATTTGAGATTCTTCAAAGTAGCCACCCTTTGCCTTGATGACAGCTTTAGGTGTGTCCAACCTTTTGACTGGTACGGTGCGTATATAACATTCCCTGTCTTGACATTGTGTATGTAATGTGTACCTTTCTTTTATACAACATCTCTTGTACAGTAATGGTCCTGTGAGTCGAAAGGTACTGTACAGTAACAGTCATAATCTGCATAGTTAGAAGAGATAGTGAATCCCCTAGCCTGGTTGCTAGCTAGAACTGGGTGATAATTCAATAATGAGTTTTTAAAAGAATGACGTGATTGATTCTTATCTCAAACAGTGTGAACTGATGGAAAACATTCAGTCATTTAGTTCCTTACTGTACAGTTCCTGTAAGCAGCACCCTGGATAAGGTAGTGTTGCATATTTATCACAGATAGCTGTATTCATCATTAATATTCATAACAGTATAGTTGTTTTTTTCTGAGAAAATGTATTGACAGTGCTGGCATACCATTTTGTAATTATTCAACAGGCCAGTTCAGCAAAGTCTCACTATATCACATTCTGCTGAACTACTGCTAGTGATAAATTATTTCTTAAAAAACATTGTTTGGTTTCATGGTAAGTAGAAATGGTTGAGACAAGTACCTTGATTTCTGTTGGTTTGACAGTGCAGACAATACTTTCCTCTACATGTAATGATGGTTTCTTCTAGAAACTTGGTTTGTTTCTGATGTTGAATCAGCACAAGGAGAGTTGGGGTTTATAGTCACTCATCTGGAATGTAACAGGGTGAGAATTAGAGAGAATTCCTAGTATGTATAATAGATCATGTAATTACTATTACTACCCCCCTCCCTCTCTCTCTATTTCTATTCCTCTCTGGGTTTTCCTCCACATCTAAATGTGATGAGTTTGCGGCATACTTCCGAGAGAAGATAGCAAACATTAGGCTGTGTATCAGTCAAGACCTGATGATATGTGCCCTAGCCTAACCCTCAAAGGCTTTATGGAGTTATATTCTTTGGTTGGCACAGACATGTTCAGGAAAGTGAAATCACAACTTAAGACTTCTACCTGCCTTCTCGATCATATCCCCACCACCTTCTACAAATCAACCTTCCATTTATAAGCAAAAATCAGAAAGCACGGCATTGATGTTCACTGATACGCAGACAATGCAAAACTTTACATTTGTGCGTCACCAGAGGATTTTTAGCTCCAGAGATGATTTATTAGACTGTACAGTGATTTAAATACTTGGATGACTCACAACTTCCTCCAGCTAAATCAAAACGGAGGTACTTATTATTGGAGCCAATGCACAGAGAGAGAATCTGGCCACACATTTAAATTCATGGGCAATAAAGATAAAACACCAGGTTAAAAACCTAGATGTCATTTTAGATTCTGAACTCAATTTCAAATCACACATTAAGAATGTGAACAATATAGCTTTTTACCACCTCAGGAACATTGCCAAGATGCGGACGTTTTTCTGTTTGTTGGACACTAATAAAGCTTTGTTGTAGAGCATTTAAAACAAAACCCGGGGAAGGGCCAGCTGAGTATAAGACTGTATCATCTACATATAAATGGATGATAGCCTGAGCTATGTTGTTGATGTAAATTGAGATGAGCGTGGGGCCTAGGATCGAGCCTTGGGGTACTCCCTTGGTGACAGGCATTGGCTGAGACAGCAGATGTTCTGACTTTACACACTGCAATCTTGGAGAGAGGTAGAATTTTATATTCTTCTATTGGTTTTCAAATCAATCCACGATTGTCCAACCCAATACATATCAGACATGCTTTTGACGCAGTAGTCTAGGACCAAGAGGCGTGGAGAGGCAGCCTTTAGTTATTATACCCTCGGCCTCCAGAATAGCCTGCCAGAGAACCTGAGGGTGGCTAAAACTGTGGACATATTTAAAAGAGATCTTAAAACACAACTTTTTATTGTTGGTTTTCCTTATGGTGTTTATTTTTAATTTTTTTCCTTAGTGTTTTTTTGGTCTTTTAGTATAATTTTCATTGCAAGAGAGAGAGAGGGGAGAGTAATAGAGAGGGGGAATAGTAATAGAGAGAGGGATAGTAATGTAGAGAGAGGATAGTAATCTTTATTACTATCCACTCTCTCTCTATTACTATTCCCCCTCTCTATTGCTATCCCTCTCTCTATTACTATCCCCTCTCTCTCCATTACTATTCTCTTTCAATATTACTTTCCCTCTCTCTCTATTACTATCCCCTCTCTCCCTATTACTATCCTCTCTCTCTCTATTACTATCCCTCTCTATTACAATCCCTCTCTATTACTATCCTCTCTCTCTCTATTACTATCCCTCTCTCTCTATTACTATCCCCTCTCTCTCTATTACTATCCCTCTCTCTCTATTACTATCCTCTCTCTCTCTATTACTATCCCTCTCTCTCTATTACTATCCCCTCTCTCTCTATTACTATCCCCTCTCTCTCTATTACTATCCCTCTCTCTCTATTACTATCCTCTCTCTCTCTATTACTATCCCTCTCTCTCTATTACTATCCCCTCTCTCTCCATTACTATTCTCTTTCAATATTACTTTCCCTCTCTCTCTATTACTACCCCTCTCTCTCTATTACTATCATCTCTCTCTCTATTACTATCTCCTCTCTCTCTATTACTATCCCCTCTCTCTCTATTACTACCCCTCTCTCTCCATTACTATCCCCTCTCTCTCTATTACTATCCCTCTCTCTCTATTACTATCCCTCTCTCTCCATTACTATCCCCTCTCTCTCCATTACTATCCCCTCTCTCTCTATTACTATCCCCTCTCTCTCCATTACTATCCCCTCTCTCTCTATTACTATCCCTCTCTCTCCATTACTATCCCTCTCTCTCCATTACTATCCCTCTCTCTATTACTATCCCCCTCTCTCTATTACTATCCCCTCTCTCTCCATTACTATCCCCTCTCTCTCTATTACTATCTCCTCTCTCTCTATTACTATCCCCTCTCTCTCTATTACTACCCCTCTCTCTCCATTACTATCCCCTCTCTCTCTATTACTATCCCTCTCTCTCTATTACTATCCCTCTCTCTCCATTACTATCCCTCTCTCTCCATTACTATCCTCTCTCTCTATTACTATCCCCTCTCTCTCCATTACTATCCCCTCTCTCTCTATTACTACCCCTCTCTCTCCATTACTATCCCCTCTCTCTCTATTACTCACTCTCTCTCTATTACTATCCCTCTCTCTCCATTACTATCCCCTCTCTCTCCATTACTATCCCCTCTCTCTCTATTACTATCCCTCTCTCTCCATTACTATCCCTCTCTCTCCATTACTATCCCTCTCTCTCTATTACTATCCCTCTCTCTCTATTACTACCCCTCTCTCTCCATTACTATCCCCTCTCTCTCTATTACTATCATCTCTCTCTATTACTATCCCTCTCTCTCCATTACTATCCCCCTCTCTCTATTACTGTCCCCTCTCTCCGTTACTATCCCCTCTCTCTCTATTACTATCCCCTCTCTCTATTACTATCATCTCTCTCTATCTTTATTACTATCCCTCTCTCTCCATTACTATCCCTCTCTCTCCATTACTATCCCCTCTCTCTCCATTACTATCCCTCTCTCTCCATTACTATCCCTCTCTCTCCATTACTATCCCCTCTCTCTCCATTACTATCCCCTCTCTCTCTATTACTATCCCCTCTCTCTATTACTATCATCTCTCTCTATTACTATCCCTCTCTCTCCCTTACTATCCACCTCTCTCTATTACTGTCCCCTCTCTCCGTTACTATCCTCTCTCTCTCTATTACTATCCCCTCTCTCTATTACTATCATCTCTCTCTATCTTTATTACTATCCCTCTCTCTCCATTACTATCCCTCTCTCTCCATTACTATCCCTCTCTCTCCATTACTATCCCTCTCTCTCCATTACTATCCCTCTCTCTCCATTACTATCCCCTTTCTCTCCATTACTATCCCCTCTCTCTCTATTACTATCCCCTCTCTCTATTACTATCATCTCTCTCTATTACTATCCCCTCTCTCTCCATTACTATCCCCCTCTCTCTATTACTGTCCCCTCTCTCCATTACTATCCCTCTCTCTCCATTACTATCCCTCTCTCTCCATTACTATCCCCCTCTCTATATTACCGTCGTTGCATCTCTCACTCAAAATGGTAGTTAGTCAGACCATTATTAGCAATAATGGTATGTTAAATAAATAGCAATATCTTAATTAAATAATAGTGAAATAATAATTAAAATACATATCCACTTAGCCACAATACATCAATCAATCGATACTGAACAGACATTAAGCATTGAGAGAACATTGAGTCCTCTTGTATTTGTCTGTTTTGTAGAAATAAATATATGCTGTCAATTTTGAAGAAAGAAAGGTAATATCAAACCAAGTCAGACACAGCTGTTCAGACAGCAACAGACAGATTTTTTTCTAAATCTTTTATCTCCCTGTCTTCTATAATGTGCACAGGTGCAGCTTAATTCAAATGGAAAACGTTGCCATGGTTTTACATGAATATGTTTCTGTGTTACCAGTACAACTGTTGTCATGGAGATGATAGTACTTATTTGAGCCTGAAACCAAGTCTGGTTCAAAAAGAGCTTGCATGTTTTCATTGTTCTTGTTTCATTTGGATTTGGATTTGTTTCTAGCCACACAGAGGGTATTGAATTGATACAACACAGTGACTTGTGTTTTACAGTAAAATAAAACGTCTGGGTAACAGGTGATACAATAATTAAGTGTATTTAGTCAGAGGTTGGCTTGCAATGAACATCAGCATTCCACTGGTATACAGAAGTTGTATTTTACAAAAGAGGAATGACGTGCTGAAATGGTTAGGACCATTGGTTAGGTTGGTTAGGTAAGGTTAGTTAGTGTTGTGTTCACTTACCTGTGGTTAGGTTGGTTAGGCTTGGTTAGGTTATTATTTACCGTTCAGCCAAATATGCACCAAAGGAGGACTGTGTCCATGTAGAAGTTGTCACAATCTGGCTTTATCCCAAATGGCACCCTATTCCCTACTTAGTGTACTACTTTTGAACAGGGCCCATAGGGAGGAGGGGCCCATAGGGCTCTGTTCAAAAGGCCCTGAGCAAAAGTAGTGCACTATGTAGAGAATAGGATGCCATTTGGGACAGTACCTCTGTCTGCAGAAACATATTTCACCAGAGGATTAACCATTCATTGACAGTGGAGGGATATGATTGACCTCTGTTAGTCTGGCCCTGTCTTCCCAGAATTCTCTTCTCGCATTCCAGTGTCCACAGACTTTTCAGTGCACAAAAATGAAAGGGTATTTTCAGGATATTTTCCCAACGTGCATCCATACGATGAAAGAGAGAAAGAAAACCATTGGTCTCGTACTCTCCATTTCCTTCACTGTGGTTTGAACGGTTTCGTTTTTATCGTACACAGCCAGGGCCTATTTACCATACAGTTCGTCCAGGATGCCACTCAGTTTCACCTACAGTATGTGTGGCCACTTCTATGTAGATACAAATGAATGTTCTGTGTTATTTGAGTGGGTGGGAGGACCGTGGTTATTCATGTAGGCCTTTAAGCAAGCAGTTGGTTTACATTTTAGTTAAGAAGTTGCTAGTGGGATTTCACAGCAAAATAATGTACTTCAAACAACAAATACAATGTCTTTTTTTTAACCTTTATTTAACTAGGCAAGTCAGTTAAGAACAAATTGTTATTTTCAATGACGGCCTAGGAACAGTGGGTTAACTGCCTTGTTCAGGGGCAGAACAACAGATTTTTACATTGTCAGCTCAGGGATTGGATCTTGCAACCTTTCAGTTACTAGTCCAACGCTCTAACCACTAGGCTACCTGCCGCCCGGCAATGTTGCCCTGGCAATACAATGTTGGAACATGTTGTGAGATTATGTATGAGGTATGCATAACATGTTGTGAGATGATGTACGAGTATGCATAACATGTTGTAAACTACCAAAAGCTAATGCAAAATAATGTCTGATGCCGGGTTGAATTTGCTAGTCAATTCGGATATTATTTTACTACCATAATACTATATTACAGTATATTGTGCCAACATGGTCTCATTAGAATATGTCAAAGTAGTGACATTTAACACCGCTGTGTAAGGTCTTCATCCCGTGTAACTCAGTCGGTAGAGCGTGATGCTTGCAACGGCAGGCTTGTGGGTTTGAATCCCTCGGGAGGACCGGTACAAGAAATGTACTCACTGGATAAGAGCGCCTACTAAATGACTAATATGTAGAAGTAGTTATATGTCACCTAAACTGACATACAGGTATAAGTTATATGTGCATGCATTGCCTACACTGTGACTGAATAAAAGCGTGTAAAATACATGACATGAGTTGCTTTTTAAAGGCTAGAATCGTCCCATCCTCTCAAACTGCATTTTACAAGTGAAAGATAACAGTAACCAACATGTCATTAGACCTACTGTCTATATCAGATGAACCAAGATGGCTGGACAGTAAACAACCACTAAAGTAACGGACCAGGAAGCATCTGGGGCTAAAGGATCTGTGATGCGACTGTGTGTAGCTGGTGTAGAGGAGTCAGGTGCAGGACAGCAGATATGAGGAATAATAGCAATTTACTCAAATAATATAACAAATACACGTCAAATATTGCCAAGCCCACAATAACGGACCGCAATACAATAAACAATCACTCACAAACAAACATGTGGGAACAGAGGGTTAAATAATGAACAAGTAATTGTGGGATTGAAACCAGATGTGTAAAACAAGGACACAACCAATGGAAAATGAAAAATGGATCGGCGATGGCTAGAAAACCGGTGATGTCGACCGCCGAACGCCGCCCGAGCAAGTAGTGGTTCTGACTTCGGCGGAAGTCGTGACAGGATCTGCAGCCATCATCTGGCCCCACTGTCCTTACTATCCTCACTGCAGAAATCTCAGAAAGGTTTTCTGGTGGGGATTCAGCACTGAGGGATGCGTCAGGGGCTTTCAAATAAAAAGTGAGTGCTTTGCCTGGGTAATTGAATCCAGTACTTTTATGAAAGCATCAGTGCCACAGTGTCAGTAGTTAGAGCCGGAGTAAAAGCACCATAATTGTCATTCTTTCACTTTGCAGTAATATTTGGAATAATATACTGTATGTGCCGTAATTACAGACTAAATACTAGTCTGAGTGGAAATGCCTAACTTCCCTTGTTTAATGTCAACTGGAGGTACATCATATCCAGTCCATTTTTGGCTATTTTGGTTCTAGTCAAACCTTATGTCAAAGCATAAGTCAAACCTTGAGGCTTGACTTGCATGACCACCCCAAAAATGTTTTCTCAAGTAGTCGTTTCTAGAATCTAGATGGTTGAAGAAGTGGAAATGTGTATTTCTCGATAAATGAAACCCAACTGAAATGATTCTGTGGCATTAATTGAGTCATTCATTTAAAGGATGTGTAGGAGGTCTTTGGCTTGCAACCATCAAAAGGCAGTTAGAGTGCCTGGGAATTCAGTAATGTAAGTGTCATCTTTGGATCCTGGGCTTCTTATTGTGGTTGTCAAGATAATGAGCTTATCGGCAACACTAGCCATTGAGTTACTCAGTCATACGTCGTACTGTAGCTTCTCAACAAGTGTTACTTAGCCTTTTTGTTACAGTTATTTAGCTTACCCAGTTGGTACATGCTCTGAAACAACTTTCTCAAGGAATTGGCTTCATTCTAATTCACATCAGTTACAATTACAAATTTGCTCAGATACGGCCTTGTCGGGATGTGTTTTTAGCGTTTTTAGTGTTTACTAGTGTTGGCGACATTAGCAACAGTAAAATAAAAATGTATCTCAGACTCCCAGCCATTTGACAAAGACATTTGACATACAGTATACTGTACATAATAACTTACATTTTTCTAATCATCAGCCCCATATAGTAACCTGTCATTATAGTAACCAGTCATTTTTTCTTCTTGCTTGAAATATATGTCGACACTAACTCCATCTGTGCGGTTACAAACCCATTTCTTTACTGGAAACAGCCGTTCCTGGTTCCATGTTGTTGTCACCATACATTTATGCCACTTGGGCCTTTCTATTCACATAAGCCAGATCATTCCTCTCGCTCTCAGCTAAACCAATCCAAGGTGAGCCTCCTGCTTCACCCAGATGGTCCGGGGAAGACATCTGTGTGTCTGACTGATGAATTCATGCCACTGGATTGGCTTTATAGCTGCTGTATGCGTAGTACATGTGCTGTACAGTAGGCCTATGAAGGAGAGCATACAGTTGTTGATTTGACCCTCAACGCTAGGCGTAAAGTTGGCCATGTTGGAATTCAAGCACATAAAGCATAATACCTTATAGTACGTCATTATAGTAACCTAAAGTGACTACTATGGCTAAAATGAAATTTTTCTAAGCAGATGTATCTGGGCCATGTTGAAGTTGAACCACATAAAGTGCAATACTCCATACAGTACACAGTGTATATACTGTTCATTGTTGCCTAAAATCAAACCAGTAATGTATATAATGTATAGCTCCACAAACAAACTCCTCAGCCTTCCCTCCCTTTGCAATATGCCAGCAGGTCGACTCTCTCTTTGTCATATTTTCCATCGTCTCACTCATCATGAAACATTACAGCAATGAGATCCGGAGATGGGAGAAACAGAGCAGACAGAGCTTTCCACAACCCCTAAATAAACTCAATGTGACAAGATGGTTACTTTCTCTCTCTACTGTGACAGTTCATTGTGGACTAGGAAAAATGTCAAAAATGTTTAGCTGCGCTTGACTAGAGTTAATTACAGCCCCCGAGGCAACTCTGACTGGAGCTCCTAATGGCATTGATTTGCAGACAACATTTTATTTACAGAAATGTTTTTAGCTACAGATCTAATTTGCTTAATATCAAATATTTAGGTTGACAACGTTTACAGGTTAGAAATAGAAGGGTATTTTTTTTCTCCAATGAATGCTTTATGTCTGAGTGCTATTGTTTTGTTATATCTTGGGATGAGATCTTTTGATTTTCCTCTCCAATTTTGCTTCGACAAGCCCGGTGTGATGAGAAACTGTGAAAATATGTAAATATCTGTAGTCAGACTTTGAATTGTTTTTTCAACAGAATAGGATTACACTCACATGGTCATCTTTTAACATGAATATCTCTTGAGAAACAATAGCAGATGTCATTATGTGGTTTAAAGTTTCTGTTAACTTTCACAAAATTCCTAGGTTTTTCAGAAATCCTGGTTGGACAATTCCTGGCATCAGAAGGGAATAGGCAGGACATTTGGAATCTTCCAAACAGGATCTCTGGAAAACCTGGGAATTTAGAGAAAGTTACTGAAATTTTGCAACCCTGTAGATATCTTCACCAGCTTCTCTCATCTATTCTTAAATTGATAATACATTAATGAGAGTAGTTATCTTGCACAACCTTTACATTTTAAGTAACACAATATGGGGCGGTTTCCCGGACATAGATTAAACCTAGACCTAGTCCTGGACTAAACATCATGCTCAATGAGGAATATCCATCGGAAGTAGTTTTATGTGTCTAGACATAAGAAGACCATATTGTTGTTATTACTAAGTCAGTGCTGGATAGCCTAAGAACATCATTTGTATTGTCTAAAGATGTTGTAGTGTGGCAGCATGGGGGATAAGAGACTGTCAGGTTTGGCTTCCAACAGCTTGATCAATACATCACTGTTTAAATTGCCTTCACTACCAATTGTGCACCCCTGGGAGAAGTTAAAGGGAGAAGATGTTGTTTCTCTCTCTCTCACTCACTCTCGCTCTAACAAAAAAGGGATGTACTTTATGTTCTCATGCAATACAATGACCTTCTATGGGCTGGTATCTCAATGCATTCTTTTACAATGTCAATGTTATTAGAATATTATTTATTTTTCACTGTCATTGATGTTTAAGATTAGGAATTGGGAAGAATTTAAAATCACTTTTGTAAAGTACTGCCTATGTCCTAAATCATTAATGAGCTCAAATTCAAAGTTTGTCCTTAACATGTTCAACTGGTGTTTCGACTTGACTGTAAGAAATGATGATGCTTGCTAAAAAAAAAGAAATTCAGCGCTAAGCTAACCAAACCGTCCAAGCCTGGAAAATGCGGTAAGTTTGACATTCAACTTTTTGTTTCTGCACTTTGACATTTAGCCCTCCTGACCACCTGAGTAACTTCATCATCTCTCTCTCTCTCTCTCTCTCTCTCTCTCTCTCTCTCTCTCTCTCTCTCTCTCTCTCTCTCTCTCTCTCTCTCTCTTCTTCTACAAGTACCTCACTGTTGACCTTTGGTGTCAACGTTCGCTCACATGGAATTGTGGTTGCATCACTTCCTCACTGCAACCCGCTATGGCTTCGCTGCATTGACACATGAAAGCCTGTGAAATGTTAACTAAGGCACAACAGCAGAGGGACCAGTGGCGGCGTGAACTCAGTCCCTTCTCTCAGAACCCCATAGATGGCCCATGCCTTAGAATGTCACTAGGGTGTAGGCCCTCAAATTCGCTAGCCAGTTGGTGGCTATACATAGAGATTACCATTAGAGCCATAGAAAATCCAACTGAGGAGCAATGTCTTCCTGTCTCTCTCTCTCTCGCTCTCTCTCTCTCTCCCACCCTCTACTCTCTGAAGGCTTCCAGTTGTGTGGATTGTACTAAGCAGCCCATCCTCTTCACTGAGACTTCAATGCACATCTACCTGTGGTGGTGTGTGAATTGTAAATGCGGCTGTCATTCTCACATAAACTGTCACAATGGAACAGAGTCATTGGTGTTATGTGCGATGCGCCTCGGCATCAAGAGACTACAACCCTTGACTCATTTTATATAGTGGGGGTAACAAAGCCTGGAATCCCACACGGCCATAAGTAGCTTTACTTCACATCAGACTAATTACAATTTGCATGATTAATTGGATCAATTAGAATTAGTGGAGGAAGAAAATTATTCTTGGCAAGGTGTAAACATTAATTAGTAATGAAAAATGTTTATTAATGTTTCGTATTTAATACCCCCCCCCAAATACAATGGGATGAAGAAGAAAATTGCGTGAATATGTGACGTGTTCAATAATCCTCAGCAGACATGGAAATAATGAGTGTCACTGGTTATACTGTGATTCATCTCCCCCACAATAACCTTCCCTGAGGAACACACACACACGTGTAAACACACACTCACCTACATTCACAAGTATACACACACACACACATGCACAAATGTACACACACAAGTACAAACACATGCATACACACACTTGGACACACACGGACACACACACACACACACACAGCCCCACTTCCAGCACCAAAGTCACCCTTTAAGAAATGCCTGCCTCATCCATCACCAAAGGCATCAGTTGCAACATAAACATTCCACTCCTGATTGATGAATCAACTCTGCACAGATTATATGATTTATACAGACGAATCCTGTAAAATATTGATGGCTGTGTGAGCATACAGTACACAGCTGCAACATCAGAGAATAAACAGTAGCAGTGCAGTTGATGGCAGTCTGGCTAACAGGACTTGTAGTGGTAGTATCTGTGTGTAATAACATTACATTACTGTTCCTACCAGTGCTGTATGTTTCATAATGGCGGTAATAGGATGCTAGGTAATGGTGACTGAAACAGACCTTCACATAACAAGGGAGGAGCAATGTCTCTGTCCCAAATCCAAAATGGCACCCTATTCCCTACATAGTGCACTACTTCCCTATGGGTCAAAAGTAGTGCACTATATATATCTAGGTAATAGGGTGCCATTTGGGTAGCAGATATGTAGGTGTTCTTTCACATTGTTCACACTCGTGTAATGCAGTGACACAACAAAGGACGCTGGGTGGATACCATAACACTATAGCCAGTCTGAGATTAAACTCGAACTGAATTACGTCAATGAGTTCCTATGCATTTATTATTTGACCTATGGATGATCCAATGCTTGTCCAGAGTAAGTACAGTAGTGCTTCATCAGTTTGATGTTTGTCTGTTTTGAAGCTCACTGGTTGAAATATACAGTGTTTTGTTGCTGGGGCTTCAGATTGCTGTGAACCTCTCTCTCTCTCCTTTTCCATCTCTCACTCTCTCTCTCTTTCTCCCTCTTTCTCACTCTCTTTACCTCTCTTTCTGTTTGTCTGTCTCTCTCTCCTTTCCTCACTCTCTCCTTTTCCATCTCTCTCACTCTCTTGTCTCTTTCTCTCTCTCTCCTCCCGACCCTCATTCCCCCTCCCCTCAGGGCAAAATGGACTCTGTACAGAAGACCTCTGCGATTACAAGCTTTTGCTTCACCCCAAGGGACCCACCGTGAGAGGGAAACATAAAATACAAAAAAAAATATTTCCACATCATAAACACAATCTGCTCAGGAAGCTAGTTTTATAATGAGCATGTTTGCTTGGCTATGATCACAATAGGTGGATTAGAGGATTTCCGGGTGTTGTCATTGTGACTTTGTCATTGAAATATTTAAGAAAATGGGCCATGGAATACAAGTCCCATGCAGCTTTTCACTGAAACTAGCTTCACAACCAAACATTTGCACTATACATCTATAGCTAGTTTTATTAGATACATACCGTATATATATATATATATATATATATATATATATATATATATATGATTTTAGAACATTTTACTGTGTATTGGACTGTGTGTGGTTTAAATTGAACTTGAAATATGTCCTTTGCTGTTTAATTTTGTTCACATTTAGATTCACCCCAATGTTTTCCCTCAATGAATATTTGTGAATCAGTCATACATTGTTGAGTGAAGTTAATATATCCTGAGGTAAAGGTATTTTATTTCTTCAACAGAGGAGTTTTAACACAAAAGCACTCATTTCATTTGCTAGCTACGTTGAACAAATAGTCTTATTGGGGACCAATTTAATCCAGCCAACATCAGAGTAATTGAATTTCCGCACAGTTCAGAGCTTGTCTCTGGGAGATATTTTATCATAAACTCCCTGACAGTGATCTGAATGATCAAATATTACCGGAGAAGCACGGCAACACAGCTCATCTGGGTTACAATCTGAAGCTTTTGCTTTATCTGACTTGTATGAAAATCTCTTGAGCAGAAAGGACATGGAGGAGACAATGATGTCCAGCACTAATTTAATAGCTTATTACCATAAGCCTGGTGCAATGCATGCATAATAAATGGTTGTATTTTACACGGCTAAGGCATATGGTTGGAGACGGATTTTCTTCAAACTGTACCCCATTTGCATGATAGGATGTGAGAGTTGGTTGGATTTGGGGATTATATAAAACACAGTCTGCATTTCCAGGTCATTGTACTAAAGAGAGGTATCACGTTCGCACAGATGGAGAGGAATTTGGAAACACTGCTACAGAGTGTGCACAGGAAAAAACACTTCAAAGACGGCATCTTAATTTTTTTTTAAGATAACTTGTCTATTCATTTCTGTGGTCTCCATTTCCTGTTTTCAAAAGGGTGGTGCCGCTAAATGTTAGCTATAGAGGAGAGCCCAATGTTGCTAGATAGTTCTAAAAGTTGTTCTGGGACACTCATAATCTTCCAATGATGTTAGATACTGTAGATAGCTCTAGAAGTTACATTTTAGTCATTTAGCAGATGCTCTTATCCAGAACGATTGACAGGCACAATTAACGTTAAGTCCCTTGGTCAATGGCACAACGACAGATTTTCAGATAGCCAGCTCAAGGATTTGAACCAGCAACCTTTCGGTTACTGGCCCAACGCTCTTAACCAATAGGCTGCCTGCCGCCCTTACTCTGGGTCATTCATAATCTATATTGTTAGATACTGCAGACAGCTCTAGAAGTTACTCTGGGTCATTCATAATCTATATTGTTAGATACTGCAGACAGCTCTAGAAGTTACTCTGAGTCATTCACAATCTGTTGTTTGAGTCTAGTTCAAGAAGTCTTTGCAGGCCACTCATAATCGGTTGTTATAAAATATATTTCTAGAAGTAATTTCGGTGGATTAGGGTCATTTATAATCTCTATTGTTGGATATAGGTTGGAAGGTCATATCAGGACGGTGAGGACACTCATGATCTCTGATATTGTTAGATATACATGTAGTTCAGAAGGTCATATCAGGACAGTGAGGACACTCATAATAATATAATATAATATTGTTTGATAAAATGTCTAGAAGTCATCGCAGGGCAACATTTCTGACATCACCCAGGCAGTCAACGAACACCCAACTGCAGTGGATTTGTGTATTATTCATGTTAATTCAGTAGACATGGAAAGCAACTGACATAGAGACCAACACACTCTTTATAACGTACGCTAGCTACATAAGCACACTATCAGGGATGTGCATTCCACTGGTTGACTTGACATAGGGCGGCGCACAATTGGCCCAGCGTTGTACGGTTTAGAGTTTGGCCGGGGTAGGCCGTCATTGCAAATAAGAATTTGCTCTTAACTGACTTGCCTAGTTAAATAAAGGTTAAATAAAAAATGCTATAATGTATACAATGTAGTATGCTTGTTCATGTTGTTTTTTTTGTATCCCCTCACTGTATATTTGCTGTGTGGAAGTTATGTAGCCTTTGAATACGTATTTTACGCAGCATAAGAATTGCCCTTCGGGGCAATAAAGATCTATTTACATTCGTAAGTGTCTATGTTTACAACATAGCTTCCGGCGCCGACAGAGATGGCCGCCTCGCTTCAAGTTCTCAGGAAACTATGGAGTATTTTGTTTTTTTATGTATTACTTCTTACATTGTTACCCTGGGAAATATTACGTTTTATTACATACAACCGGGAGGAACTATTGGATATAAGAGCAACGTCAACTTACCAACATTACGACCAGGAATACGACTTTCCCGAAACGGATCCTCTGTTTGGTCCACCAACCAGGACAATAGACTGGATCCCAGCAGGCGACTCAAAACAACGGCGGCGCCGGAGAAGGGGGAAAGGCGGCGCTTTTTTGGTCGTGCACCTCTCCCGAGTATTTTACTTGCCAATGTCCAGTCTCTGGACAACAAAGTGGATGAAATACGAGCAAGAGTTGCCTTCCAGAGAGACATCGGCGACTGCAACGTTCTTTGCTTCACGGAAACATGGCTCACTCAGGACACGTTATCTGAGTCGGTACAGCCACATGGTTTCTCCATGCATCGCGCTGACTGAAACAAACATCTATCTGGTAAGAAGAAGGCAAGGGGTGTGTGTCTTATGATTAACGAGACGTGGTGTGATCATAACAACATACAGGAACTCAAGTCCTTTGTTCACCTGACATAGAATTCCTTACAATCAAATACCGACCACATTATCTACCATGAGAATTCTCCTCGATTATAATCACAGCCGTGTACATCCCCCCTCAAGCTGACACATCGACGACACTGAAAGAAATCCATTGGACTATATGTAAACTGGAAACCACATATCCTGAGGCTGAATTTATTGTGGCTGGGGATTTTAATAAGGCTAATTTGAAAACAAGGCTTCCTAAACCTAAATCTTATCAGCATATCGAATGTGCCACCCGGGCTGGTAAAATTCTTACAAGACTATTCTCCGCCCTCCTTTCGGCAAGTCTGACCATGACTCCATTTTGTTGCTCCCAGCCTACAGACAGAAACTAAAACAGGAAACGGCCGTTCTCAGGTCTGTTCAACGCTGGTCCGACCAATCTGATTCCACGCTGCAAGATTGCTTCGAGCACGTGGACTGGGATATGTTCCGGATAGCATCTGACAACAACATTGATGTGTACGCTGATTCAGTGAGAGAGTTGATTAGCAAGTGCATCGGTGATGTTGTACCCATAGCAGCTATTAAAACCTTCCCCAACTTGAAATCGTGGATTGAAGGCATGCATTCGCGCAAAACTGAAAGCGCGAACCACTGCTTTTAACCAGGGTAAGGCGACCAGAAACATGACTGAATACAAACAGTGTAGCTATTCCCTCCGCAAGGCAATCAAACAAGCTAAGCGTCAATATAGAGACAAAGTAGAGTCACAATTCAACGGCTCAGACACAAGAAGAATGTGGCAGGGTCTACAGTCAATCATGGACTACAAAAAGAAAACCAGCCCCATCGCGGACCACGATGTCCTGCTCCCAGACAAACTAAACAACTTCTTTGCTTGCTTTGAGGACAATACAGTGCCACCGACACGGCCCGCTACCAAAACCTGCGGGCTCACCTTCACCGCAGCCAACGTGAGTAAAACATTTACAGTGGGGCAAAAAAGTATTTAGTCAGCCACCAATTGTGTAAGTTCTCTCACTTAAAAAGATGAGAGAGGCCTGTAATTTTCATCATAGGTACACTTCAACTATGACAGACCAAATGAGGAAAAAAAATCCAGAAAATCACATTGTTGGATTTTGTATGAATTTATTTGCAAATTATGGTGGAAAATAAGTATTTGGTCAATAACAAAAGTTTATCTCAATACTTTGTTATATACCCTTTGTTGGCAATGACAGAGGTCAAACGTTTTCTGTAAGTCTTCACAAGGTTTTCACACACTGTTGCTGGTATTTTGGCCCATTCCTCCATGCAGATCTCCTCTAGAGCAGTGATGTTTTGGGGCTGTCGCTGGGCAACACAGACTTTCAACTCCCTCCAAAGATTTTCTATGGGATTGAGATCTGGAGACTGGCTAGGCCACTCCAGGACCTTGAAATGCTTCTTCTGAAGCCACTCCTTCGTTGCCGGGCGGTGTGTTTGGGATCATTGTCATGCTGAAATACCCAGCCACGTTTCATCTTCAATGCCCTTGCTGATGGAAGGAGGTTTTCACTCAAAATCTCACGATACATGGCCCCATTCATTCTTTCCTTTACACGGATCAGTCGTCCTGGTCCCTTTGCAGAAAAAACAGCCCCAAAGCATGATGTTTCCACCCCATGCTTCACAGTAGGTATGGTGTTCTTTGGATGCAACTCAGCATTCTTTGTCCTCCAAACACGACGAGTTGAGTTTTTACCAAAAAGTTATATTTTGGTTTCATCTGACCATATGACATTCTCCCAATCCTCATCTGGATCATCCAAATGCTCTCTAGCAAACTTCAGACGGGCCTGAACATGTACTGGCTTAAGCAGGGGGACACGTCTGGCACTGCAGGATTTGAGTCCCTGGCGGCGTAGTGTGTTACTGATGGTAGGCTTTGTTACTTTGGTCCCAGCTCTCTGCAGGTCATTCACTAGGTCCCCGTGTGGTTCTGGGATTTTTGCTCACCGTTCTTGTGATCATTTTGACCCCACGGGTGAGATCTTGCGTGGAGCCCCAGATCGAGGAAGATTATCAGTGGTCTTGTATGTCTTCCATTTCCTAATAATTGCTCCCACAGTTGATTTCTTCAAACCAAGCTGCTTACCTATTGCAGATTCAGTCTTCCCAACCTGGTGCAGGTCTACAATTTTGTTTCTGGTGTCCTTTGACAGCTCTTTGGTCTTGGCCATAGTGGAGTTTGGAGTGTGACTGTTTGAGGTTGTGGACAGGTGTCTTTTATACTGATAACAAGTTCAAACAGGTGCCATTAATACAGGTAACGAGTGGAGGATAGAGGAGCCTCTTAAAGAAGAAGTTACAGGTCTGTGAGAGCCAGAAATCTTGCTTGTTTGTATGTGACCAAATACTTATTTTCCACCATAATTTGCAAATAAATTCATTAAAAATCCTACAATGTGATTTTCTGGATTTTCTTTCCTCATTTTGTCTGTCATAGTTGAAGTGTACCTATGATGAAAATTACAGGCCTCTCTCATCTTTTTAAGTGAGAGAACTTGCACAATTGGTGGCTGACTAAATACTTTTTTTCCCCACTGTAAATGTGTTAACCCTCGCAAGGCTGCTGGCCCAAATGGCATCCCTGGCCGTGTCCTCAGAGCATGCGCAGACCAGCTGGCTGGTGTGTTTACGGACATATTCAATCAGTCCCTATCCCAGTCTGCTGTTCCCACATGCTTCAAGAGGGCCACCATTGTTCTTGTTCCCAAGAAAGCTAAGGTAACTGAGCTAAATGACTATCTTTGAGAGACTAGTCAAGGATCATATCACCTCCATTCTGCCAGACACCCTGGACCCACTCCAATTTGCTTACCGTCCCAATAGGTCCACAGACGACGCAATCGCAATCACAGTGCATACTGCCCTAACCCATCTGGACAAGAGGAATTCCTGACGGGCCGGCCCCAGGTGATGAGGGTAGGAAACAACATCTCCACCCCGCTGATCCTCAACACTGGGGCTCCACAAGGGTGCGTTCTCAGCCCTCTCCTGTACTCCTTATTTACCCATGACTGCGTGGCCAAGCACGCATCCAACTCAATCATCAAGTTTGCTGATGACACTACAGTGGTAGGCTTGATTACCAACAACGACGAGACGGCTTACAGGGAGGAGGTGAGGGCCCTCGGAGTGTGGTGTCAAGAAAATAACCTCTCACTCCACGTCAACAAAACAAAGGAGATGATCGTGGACTTCAGGAAACAGGAGAGGGAGCACCCCCCTATCCACATCGACAGTACAGTAGTGGAGAAGGTGGAAAGTTTTAAGTTCCTCGGCGTACACATCACGGACAAACTGAAATGGTCCACCCACACAGACACACCTCAGGAGGCTGAAGAAATTCGGCTTGTCACCAAAAACACTCACAAACTTCTACAGATGCACAATCGAGAGCATCCTGTCGGGCTGTATCACCACCTGGTACGGCAACTGCTCCGCCCACAACCGTAAGGCTCTCCAGAGGGTAGTGAGGACTGCACAACGCATCACCGGGGTAAACTACCTGCCCTCCAGGACACCTACACCACCCGATGTCACAGGAAGGCCAAAAAGATCACCAAAGACAACAACCACCCGAGCCACTGCCTGTTCACCCCGCTATCATCCAGAAGGCGAGGTCAGTACAGGTGCATCAAAGCTGGGACCGAGAGACTGAAAAACAGTTTCTATCTCAGGGCAATCAGACTGTTAAACAGCCATCACTAACATTGAGTGGCTGCTGCCAACATACTGACTTAAATCTCTAGCCACTTTAAATAATAGGAATTGGATGTAACAAATGTATCACTAGCCACTTTAAACGATGCCATTTATATCATGTTTACATATCCTACATTACTCATCTCATATGTATATACTGTACTCCATACCATCTACTGCATCTTGCCTTCAGAGGTCACACCCTTCTAGTACAACTCCAACCAGTGACCTGCTGACTAGGGGCCGTTATTTTCCCATCCTTGTCTAATTAGCTTGTGCATGTCTCTCAAACCTTTCACCCAGGCTCATACCTGAGGGTCATTCTATATGTAGGCCACATTACCATTTTATCAACCTCCTTTTCTTTAGGTGATTTGTGAAACTTTGCATAGGAAGACCTTGAAAGATGTTTTCATTAAATCAAGCCCATACTGTATTTATAGTCTTTTGGGGGGGTGGTAGTGTGTGGCTCAGTCAGTAGAGCATGGAGCTTGCGACACCAGGGTTGTAGGTTCATTTCCACTGAGCCACCCATATGAAAATGTATGTATGCATGTGTGCATAACTCTAAGTCACTTTGGATAAAAGCATCTGGATAATGGCATATTTTGTATTAAATAGTTCACCAATCAAATGGTCTGAAAGCAGAATGACAATAGGCACACACTTTGAGGTTGCTTGTCAACGTATTATATTTTCAGAAGGCAGGAGACCAGCTGTTGACATGCTACAATCAACAACCCCCAAACTGACCACTCAAAATGCTCACACAACGTTTACAACATGGTGCCATTAGAATACGTCAAAATGGTGACATATAATGTAAACAAAGAAGTTTGACTCAATATTGAACTCTCCAACTGTGATTCTGGTTTCTATTAAAAGAGTCATTGTCGTCGTCCCGAGTCCTCTTATGAAATCATTATGAAACATGTCAGTTGGTATAACGTACTAGTCTCCTGTTGTCATGGACAATCAAGAAGGTCGTAATGTCTGAATTTGCAGCCAGCCACAAATATCATCGGATAGGTAACGATCATTGATAGTGAAGGCAGGGCCTCGTGGAAATACTGTGTTAATCTGCTCTGAGTTCTCTGTATGACACAAACCCATCCCATTCTACTGGTAAAGGTCAAACAAACTGTTGAGAAACTAACTTGGTTAAAATTTCCTGCGACAGGCAAATATCCAATAATGACAAATTAAGAACTTTGTATATTCTTAATCATAGTTTTGCCACCCTCATGCATTAGTAACAAAATGTTAAAAGTCTTGTTTTCCCAGACACAAATTAAAGCTAATCCTGGACTAAGAAAATGCTCAATGGAGAATATCCATTGAAAGTGTTTCTGGTCTACAGATAGGTTTAGTCAGTGTCCAGAAAACCAGCTTATGGTACGTCTAGCTTGAAGATAAAACTTTTAGCCTTTCAAGAAATAGGTCATCAAGAAACTGGTGAGTTTGTGTCCACCTTGTATTTCCTCATGTTGTAAAAACTAGCCACTGTTTACACAAAGTTAACACGCCAGCCCTAATGTCTATATTTTTCCATGAGTTTCGTAACTACGCCACAGGAAAAGGGAAAATTTTGGCCAAAACAGCCTGCCTCTCTGTCCTCCAGCCTTGTCATTTTGGTTTAAAAGTTATTTAATTGTCTACTTCAAGAGCCGAATGGATTCTAAAATGAGATAGTCATGAGTCATTTTGTGAAATCATCTCATAAAAGTTGTCAGTTAATTGCCATATAAGGCCATTAAAGGGGATTGAGGCTGAAACCATGGACCAATGTTTTGTCATGTTGTTTCACATGCTTTTAGGCCTTAATTTGACTAGGTATGTCAACATGGTTCGACCAAAGCCATGCCATTTTCTTCTTACCAGTGCAACCTGGTGGGGGGCTTGGGGGTCCACCTTAGGGGTTATCATGTTTTGTGGGTATGGTATTTGTATGTACCATAGTGACTTAGGTTTCTATTTCTCCAACAATTCACTAAACATTATTCAATCAACATCTGTATGCAGAACCTTCAGTGGTGATACAACATGTTCGTCCTGAGCTGTAAGAATTAATGTTGAATAGTTTATCAAATCAATAGAACACAGTGTATAAACATTACACACCATTAATATCATGTAGAAACTCCATGCTTTTGATGGAACAGGGACCCCCTGGCCTTTAGCATACCTAAAAGCTCTATCATTCCACTGCTGTTTACAGCCTAACCATGGTTGTTTAACATCTTGTAAAATGTGACACATCTCAAGCTGTCAATCATGTTTTGCATCAGTTTTTCCTATAGCTCGAAATTTCATTGTCACCAAAATTGTATTCTTGCTGTAGCTGCAGAGAGAGTCCCAACTTCTACACTAAGGTACATTGACAAGTATTACTCATCCATGCCACTTCCATGTATGCATACTGTTGACTGTGCTAGTGTAAAATGAGAATGCACAGTGAGAAGACGGAATGTCTCATACCTCTACATTTATTGTTTTGTTCCTGAATGTCATATTTGGGTACATTTATTTATTTATTTGTATTTTTTTTTCGCTAGGAAGATTTCATTGTGCGTTTTATGCTGTAGTGTAGATGTTCTAATATTGTGAAGGGGACTAAAAAAGAGAAGAGTGCACACTAGTTCTGTATACTTTACATACTATGCCATCATCAAATACATGAAACTAAGTCATAATATAATTGCTATACATGAACCTAGATTAACTCATATGAAACAAAAAATGCTTTGCCAGCTTCATTTGAACACAGTGTACACAAAACAACACTTTAATACATTCAAAGTCCACCATAGCGGACGTGTCATAATACCCCAAAAACCTAGCGGTCAAACACGGAAATGGTTCCTGTCGTCTTTCCAGCATACATTTTTCACATACTGAATTTTACAAACACTTCAAATGAAGTATGTGTTTGGTGTAGGCTTACGTGACATTTTGATAACTGTGTAATTCTCTCTTGGACAAGTTCTGTTTAATCAATACATTCGCCTCAATTTACAAAAGAAAATGTGAAATGCTAATTAGCAACAGAAAAGACCTCAGCAAGACTACAACCTTGTGCATCATCTTTATCCGACACTGTCAGCCAGGGGCGCAACTTTGGTTTTAGAAGTGTGGGGGACATAACCTGGTGGGGGGCTTGGGAGTCCTCCTTAGGGGTTATCATGTTTTGGGGGTATGATATTTGTACGTTTGTACGTCGATTCATCTGGATTATCCGTAATCATGGTAGCATCCACCTTAATGTAGAAGTGTTTGGAAACATATTATATTCTTATTTACAATAAAAAAGTGACTCCAAAATAACACAATACATTATTTACAATTCATTTCTATTGGGCACAAAATAATCTGAAACACAACCAAAACAAACAGCAAATTTGTAGATTCACAACCTTGATGTAATAATTGCGTGCTATAATGTGGGACCATTTTTTTTACTACTTTAATACACATACAAGTGAATTGGTTCCAATACTTTTGCTCCCATAAAATGGGGGGACTATGTACAATTTCTAAACGGTTGAAAACAGCCTCAAATTAAGGCTAGCTGTATGCACTTTAACTTCATTCTCATTGTTTGATTTCAAATCCAATCTTGGAGTATAGAGCCTAAAGAAGAAAGAAATTCTTCACTGTCCCAATAATTACAGGGCACTGTAATTCGCATCATAGGCCTAATAGTACTGATGAGCTCTTTTTACTTGCATACAATATAGCTGGATCGCCCCGTCCTGCCTCTAGGGGTCCACGGCCCTGCAGCGCCACAACCCAACACAGCCCATTCAGCTTTCAGGGTCTTAGTGAAACATTCATTATTGGTTTCAGGTGTCTTAGGCCAAGGCAAGAGTGACAACCAACAGTACGGCAGACCCCCAGGGCCAGGACTGAGCAGCCCAGCAGCTAGGGATTGCATGAATAGGTATCTCCCTGATGTGGTCATGTTTTCAATACAGGCTCCTTTTGTCGTACAGTATTCCATATAAATCATCAAGACCTTATAAACGTTGCACAGTATACCTTTAATCTTGTAATAAATCAAATCTAGTGATATATAACATCCATTGTGACAAGACAAACAACCTTACAATTAATGGCAATCCATTTCTTAGCCACTATAAATGCTATGGTTACACAGTTTCTTCTGACAACAGTCTCCAGTATCAACATTTCCAAGCAAACAAAAACAGGGAGAAGGGACAATCTGTAGACATGCCGAGATAAAAAAAAAAAAATACTCCAGAATTCAGCCAGCCTTCACATACAGTGAGGGAAAAAAGTATTTGATCCCCTGCTGATTTTGTACATTTGCCCACTGACAAAGAAATTATCAGTCTATACATTTAATTGTAGGTTTATTTGAACAGTGAGAGACAGAATAACAACAAAATAATCCAGAAAAACGCATGTGAAAAATGTTATAAATTGATTTGCATTTTAATGAGGGAAATAAGTATTTGAAGGTGACAACAGTTGGTGCGATTATTCGCAAATGGAAGAAACACAAAAGAACTGTCAATCTCCCTCGGCCTGGGGCTCCATGCAAGAACTCACCTCGTGGAGTTGCAATGATCATGAGAATGGTGAGGAATCAGCCCAGAACTACACGGGAGGATCTTGTCAATGATCTCAAGGCAGCTGGGACCATAGTCACCAAGAAAACAATTGGTAACACACTACGCCGTGAAGGACTGAAATCCTGCAGCACCCGCAAGGGTCCCCCTGCTCAAGAAAGCACATATACAGTGGGGGAAAAAGTATTTAGTCAGCCACCAATTGTGCAAGTTCTCTCACTTAAAAAGATGAGAGAGGCCTGTAATGTTCATCATAGGTACACTTCAACTATGACAGACAAAATTAGGAAAAAAAAATCCAGAAAATCACATTGTAGGATTTTTATGAATTTATTTGCAAATTATGGTGGAAAATAAGTATTTGGTCACATACAAACAAGCAAGATTTCTGGCTCTCACAGACCTGTAACTTCTTCTTTAAGAGGCTCCTCTGTCCTCCACTCATTACCTGTATTAATGGCACCTGTTTGAACTTGTTATCAGTATAAAAGACACATGTCCACAACCTCAAACAGTCACACTCCAAACTCCACTATGGCCAAGACCAAAGAGCTGTCAAAGGACACCAGAAACAAAATTGTAGACCTGCACCAGGTTGGGAAGACTGAATCTGCAATAGGTAAGCAGCTTGGTTTGAAGAAATCAACTGTGGGAGCAATTATTAGGAAATGGAAGACATACAAGACCACTGATAATCTTCCTCGATCTGGGGCTCCACGCAAGATCTCACCCCGTGGGGTCAAAATGATCACAAGAACGGTGAGCAAAAATCCCAGAACCACACGGGGGGACCTAGTGAATGACCTGCAGAGAGCTGGGACCAAAGTAACAAAGCCTACCATCAGTAACACACTACGCCGCCAGGGACTCAAATCCTGCAGTGCCAGACGTGTCCCCCTGCTTAAGCCAGTACATGTTCAGGCCCGTCTGAAGAGCATTTGGATGATCCAGATGAGGATTGGGAGAATGTCAGATGAAACCAAAATATAACTTTTTGGTAAAAACTCAACTCGTCGTGTTTGGAGGACAAAGAATGCTGAGTTGCATCCAAAGAACACCATACCTACTGTGAAGCATGGGGGTGGAAACATCATGCTTTGGGGCTGTTTTTCTGCAAAGGGACCAGGACGACTGATCCGTGTAAAGGAAAGAATGAATGGGGCCATGTATCGTGAGATTTTGAGTGAAAACCTCCTTCCATCAGCAAGGGCATTGAAGATGAAATGTGGCTGGGTATTTCAGCATGACAATGATCCCAAACACACCGCCCGGGCAATGAAGGAGTGGCTTCGTAAGAAGCATTTCAAGGTCCTGGAGTGGCCTAGCCAGTCTCCAGATCTCAACCCCATAGAAAATCTTTGGAGGGAGTTGAAAGTCTGTGTTGCCCAGCGACAGCCCCAAAACATCACTGCTCTAGAGGAGATGTGCATGGAGGAATGGGCCAAAATACCAGCAACAGTGTGTGAAAACCTTGTGAAGACTTACAGAAAACATTTGACCTCTGTCATTGCCAACAAAGGGTATATAACAAAGTATTGAGATAAACTTTTGTTATTGACCAAATACTTATTTTCCACCATAATTTGCAAATAAATTCATAAAAAATCCTACAATGTGATTTTCTGGATTTTTTTTCCTCATTTGGTCTGTCATAGTTGAAGTGTACCTATGATGAAAATTACAGGCCTCTCTCATCTTTTTAAGTGAGAGAACTTGCACAATTGGTGGCTGACTAAATACTTTTTTTTCCCACTGTACATGCCCGTCTGAAGTTTGCCAATGAACATCTGAATGATTCAGAGGACAACTGGGTGAAAGTTTTGTGGTCAGATGAGACCAAAATGGAGCTCTTTGACATCAACTCAACTCGCCATGTTTGGAGGAAGAGGAATTCTGCCTATGACCCCAAGAACACCATCCCCACCGTCAAACATGGAGGTGGAAACATTATGCTTTGGGGGTGTTTTTCTGCTAAGGGGACAGGACAACTTCACCGCATCAAAGGGACGATGGACAGGGCCATGTACCGTCACATCTTGGGTGAGAACCTCCTTCCCTCAGCCAGGGCATTGAAAATGGGTCGTGGATGGGTATTCCAGCATGACAATGACCCAAAACACACGGCCAAGGCAACAAAGGAGTGGCTCAAGAAGAATCACATTAAGGTCCTGGAGTGGCCTAGCCAGTCTCCAGACTTTAATCCCATAGAAAATCTGTGGAGGGAGCTGAAGGTTCGAGTTGCCAAACGTCAGCCTCGAAACCGTAATGACTTGGAGAAGATCTGCAAAGAGGAGTGGGACAAAATCCCTCCTGAGATGTGTGCAAACCTGGTGGCCAACTACAAGAAACGTCTGACCTCTGTGATTGCCAACAAGGGTTTTGCCACCAAGTACTAAGTCATGCTTTGCAGAGGGGTCAAATACTTATTTCCCTCATTAAAATGCTAATCAATCTATAACATTTTTCACATGCGTTTTTCTGGACTTTTTTGTTGTTATTCTGTCTCTCACTGTTCAAATAAACCTACCATTAAAATTATAGACTGATCATTTCTTTGTCAGTGGGCAAATGTACAAAATCAGCAGGGGATCAAATACTTTTTTCCCTCACTGTATGTCCCCTTTTGTGTTTTACACCTCTAGCAGAGGAATTACATTTCTCAGTACATGATATTCAGTTTCACTGGCATATAGTATAATCTACAGATGGTCTTAAACTGCAGTCATTTATTTTAATATTTGTGTTACTTAGCAGATGCGCTTATCCAAAGCAACTTACAGAAGAAATTAGGGTAAAGTGCTCAAGGGCACAGACAAAGTTTTCACCTAGTTGGCTAGGGATTTGAACCAGCAAGTGTTCGGTTATTGGCTCTTAACCACTAGGCTACCTGTCTGAGATTATATGAATATAACTGGGCATTCAAACATATCTGTATCCATTCATCATCAATAGCGTCTCCCAGGTCTTCCTCACATTTTTGTTTTACATGTTTTGTGTCATTGGGAAAAGCCTTTATCAACACTTGATACAGTTTGGAAATCAACTTCAGAGGTTTGTCCAACTGCCTTAAAATAGTTTCAATATCTTAAGCTTCTGGCTTGTCCAGTGTTTGCTGCACAGAGAATAAAGTGTTGCATCTGCAAAAGTTCACCTCAGCGCTGTCACAGACTGGTCTTCCCTGGTTCCCTGATTCTGCCGAGACCCCGCCCCCTGTATCCATTTACTGGTTGTTATAATATACTGCAAATTTCACCTGAACTCCGTAGACTGGTCTTCCCTGGCTGTCTGACACTCCTGGGACACCTGTCACCTGCTAAGATATGATGAGCATAGTGTTGTGTACTGACTGTGCACCATGACAGTGAAGCCTGTAGAGATGTTTATACCTACCGTGTCAGTGTCAAAAGTAGGGAATTAGCTAGGGAAACTAACAGATCAACAACGTTACATTGCTATACTGACTTTAATAAAAACTGACATTGCGCTGTCAAAAACATCAGAGCATCAGTCTTCAATCGTTTGGCCACTGGTTTCATTGTTTCATTCAGGTCTACTGTGATTGAGGCAAAACTAATAGCTAGCTAGCTAGCTCACTAACTTTAGCTAACGTTAGCCAACTTTTGGCTGGCTGTAATGGTACATATCAACTGGCAAAAACTAGCCAAGTTAATTTACTTCTGTTGAAACATGACAAAACAAGCTACAAAACATTTCCATACACACAACAATTGTTAGATACTGCTGCCTGACAGATATAGCTGAAGCTGAAATGGCTGTGGTAAATACTAGCTAGCTAGTTTATTCAGTTCAGACAGAACTTCAGTCGAGGGGGGATGAAACGTGTACTGCATTAGTTTAAGTTAAATGTCAGTTGCATTACTAACTCAGCACTGGGAACATTCTTTTTTTCCCCAAACAGCAGATTGTCAAATAAAGAGTAGCCAGTTTCTTCTATGCTTGCTTTTACAACTCAGTGCAATGATAAAACTAGAGGGGGACAAAAATGCTTTTTTCCCTAATGAAAGATGTGCCCCTGCTGACAGTAACCGTTCACCAGTGCAATCATAGACCTTCTGTGCCCAATCCATGATGAATCGATGTGCTGTATTGAAATGAAATGAATAAAGTATTGGCTCTTCTTACATCACTTTTCTCTGTCTTAGCTAGCCACTGACAACACTTTAGCTAGCTAGTTAGCAGAGCAGTAGATACAAAAATATTTTTGTTTTATTTAGCATGGATAATTGTGGAATTTTGAACCTTATGGAATTTTGATGAGCATAAGAGCATTAAAAGAGGAGAAGACTGCATTTTTACAAATCTTGTTACGTTACAGCCTTATTCTAAAAAAGGATAAATAAAATAAATCCTTATCAATCTATGCACAATACCCCATAATGACAAAATGAAAACAGGTTTTTAGAAATGTTAGAAATACCTTATTTACATAAGTATTCAGACCCTTTGCTATGAGACCTGTAATTGAGCTCAGGCGCATCATGTTTCCATTGATCATCCTTGAAATGTTTTTACAACTTGATTGGAGTCCACCTGTGGTAAATTAAATTGATTGGACATGATTTGGAAAGGCACACACTTGTCTATATAAGGTCCCACATTTGTATGTCAGAGCAAAAACCAAGCCATGAGGTCGAAGGAATTGTCTGTAGAGCTCCGAGAAGGGTACCAAAACATTTCTGCAGCATTGACGGTCACCAAGAATACAGTGGCCTTCATCATTCTTAAATAGAAGAAGTTTGTAACCACCAAGACTCTTCCTAGAGCTGGCCCATGGTCACTCTGACAGAGCTCCAGAGTTCCTCTGTGGAGATGGGAGAACCTTCCAGAAGGACAACCATCTCTGCAGCACACCACCATTCAGATCTTTATGGTAGAGCGGCCAGACAGAAGCCACTCCTCAGTAAAAGGCACATGACAGGCCGCTTGGAGTTTCCCAAAAGGCAACTAAAGGACTCTCAGACCATGAGAAACAATATTCTCTGGTCTGATGAAACCAAGCTTGAACTCTTTTGTCTCAATGCCGAGCGTCACGTCTGTAGGAAACCTGGCACCATCCCTACGGTGAAGCGTGGTGGTGGCAACATGCTTTGGGGATGTTTTTCAGCGGCAGGGACTGGGAGACCAGTCAGGATTGAGGGGAACGGAGTAAAGTACAGAGATTTCCTTGATGAAAACCTCCTCCAGAGTGCTCAGAATGAGACGAAGGATCACCTTCCAACATAACAATGACCCAAAGCACACAGCCAAGAAAATGTAGCGTCATACCCAAGAAGACTCAAGGCTGTAATTTCTGCCAAAGCTGCTTAAACAAAGTACTGAGTAAAGGGTATTTTTCAGTATTTTATTTTTAATACATTTGATAAAATGTATAAAAACCTGTTTTTGCTTTTTCATTATGGGGTATTGTGTGTAGATTGATGGGGACCAAAGTTTGAGTATCTTAGCAATACAATGTTTTCTATACAGCTGTCAACATTCTACAAGGAAAGAGGCACTTATAAAAGTATATCATAATTAACCAGATTACCCCAGATACCAGACTTAATAACTTGTTGGGCAGCGGCAGCTGAGGGGTCGGTTTTGGAGAGTCTGGCGTGCCCAAAGTAAAATGCTTGCCACCCAGGCTCAGAAACTAGGATATGGACATAATTAGTACTATTGGATAGGAAACACTCTGAGGTTTCCAAAAGTGTTATCATTTTGTCTGTGAGTGTAACAGAAGTCATTTGGCAGGCAAAAACCAGAGATTTGTCTATCCGGAAATCTCATTCTTGAGGCTTATAGCTCACTTTGAGGCACTGCCTATAAAAAAGTATTTATACCAGGACCCTGAATGTAGTACCTACTGCTTCCACTGGATGTCAGCAGTGTATAGGCAAAGTTTAATGGAAATCGGAAAAGTCTGAGAAGTTTTAGCCGGGGGACCTCTTTCTCAGTTGCATTTTGCTGAGCGGTCCACTTTATTTGACTTATATAACGTTTAGGTGACCATCCAAGTGAAAGATTATCACTTTTATTCATAAAAGATAAGCTAAGGAAGCATTTTAATTGGTTTTTGTTTTGTTGAGGGAAAGTTTATAGGTATAGTTGAACGCGTTCTCGTCACAATGGATTTTCTGAACACAAGGCGCCAACCAAACAGAGATTTAAGGATATAATAAATGACTTTTTCTAACCAAATACCCATGGATTGTCTTCGTTGGACACTTAGGAAGCCCTCTGCAGACGTTCTACAAAAGGTAAGGCACAGGTTTTCCCTGTGAAATGCATTTTCTATCGACCGCGCTTTTATGGTTATGGAAAATATGTGAGGTGCTAGCCTCACACAATCAAATGTAGTGCTTTCGCCGTAAAGCCTTTTTGAAATCCGACAACGCTGTGATATTGCCAAGAAGCAGAGCTTTCGATGAGTATGGAACACTTGTATATTGGTGCATTTTTAATAATTCAATTTTGGAATTTTGTCTTGCATTTCACCTGGTAGTGTCGGGAGTGGGGCGCTAGCGACCCACCCCTGCCTAAGAAGTTTTAAATGGGTGACTGTTGTCATTGATTATAATGAATTTAAAAAAAATCTACTGACATTCAGAATTATTGACTTTGTTTAGACATCCAGCCTTGGGTTGAATGGAGGTACACTTGGTTACCGGGTTTTACCAAAATTTACCGGCCAAAACCAAATGAAATCAAATTTTATTGGTCACATACACATATTTAGCAGATGTTATTGCAGGTGTAGTGAAATGCTTGTGTTCCTAGCTCCAACAGTGCAGTAGTATTAACAATTCACAACAATATACACAAATCTAAAAGTAAAGAATGGAATTAAGAAATATATAAATATTAGGACAAGCAACGTCAGAGTGGCATTGAGTAAAATACAGTAGAATAGAAAACAGAATATACATATGAGATGAGTAAAGCAGTATGTAAACATTATTAATGTGACCAGGGATTCCATGTCTAGCTAGCCTCTCAAAGCACTTCATGATGACAGAAGTGAGTGCTACGGGATGATAGTAATTTAGTTCAGTTACCTTTGCTTTCTTGCTTACAGGAACAATGGTGGACATATTGAAGCAAGTGGGGACAGCAGACTGAGATAGGGAGAGATTGAATATGTCTGTAAAAACTCCAGCCAGCTGGTCTGCGAATGCTCTGAGGATGTGACTAGGGATGTTGTCTAGGCCGGCAGCCTTGCGAGGGTTAATTAGGGCTAACGTCCTGCTAGCGGGACACAAGCCGACAACATCCAGTGAAATTGGAGAGCGCCAAATTCAAATAGAAAATCGTAATATTAAACATTCATGAAAATACAAGTTTCTTGCATTGTCTGATTTACAATAGGCTTTACGGCGAAAGAATAGCATGTGATTGTCTGAGGACAGCGCCCCACATCAACATATTTTTCAACCAGCACAGGCGTCACAAAATCACAAATAGCGATAAAATAAATCACTTACTTTTGAAGATCTTCCTCCGTTTGCAATCCCAAGGGTCCCAGATACACAATGAATGGTTGTTTTGTTCGATAAAGTCCTTCTTTATATCCCAAAAAGTCAGTTTAGTTGGCGCCATTGATTTCAGTAATCCACTCGTTCAACATGTAGACAAAGGAATCCAAAAACTATGAGGGGTGAATATAATCCTCAGGTACTCTAATATCTAAATAAATGATAGTATTTCATACTTAAAGTAGTATGTTCAATAGGAAAGGAAAAGAATGAAGACGCGCCCTCCCTCATTCTCACATTCACCCCTCATAGCCTGGTTCCTCTCTGGGTTTCTCCCTAAGTTCCGGCCTTTCTAGGGAGTTTTTCCTACCCACCATGCTTCTACACCTGCATTGCTTGCTGTTTGTGATTTTAGACTGGGTTTCTGTACAGCACTTTGTGACATCAGCTGATGTAAGAAAGGCTTTATAAATACATTTGATTTATTGACTTCGGTACTGTTTTCTTCAAATTTGCTTTGTTAAAATCCCCAGCTACAATAAATGCGGCCTCAGGATATGTGGTTTCCAGTTTGCACAAAGTCCAGTGTAGTTCCTTGAGGGCCGTCGTGGTTCGGCTTGAGGGGGAATATACACGGCTTTGACTGTATCCAAATATAATTATCTTGGGAGGTAATACAGTCGGCATTTGATTGTGAGGTATTCTAGGTAGGGTGAACCAAAGGACTTGAGTTTCTGTACGTTATCACAATCACACAATGAGTAGTTAATCATGAAACATACACCACCGCCTTTCTTCTTCCCGGAGAGTTCTTTATTCCTGTCTGTACTGAGAACCCAGCTGGCTGTATGGACGGGGACAGTATATCCGGAGAGATTCATGATTCCGTGAAACAGAGAATGTTATGGTCCCTGATGTCTCTCTGGAAAGAGATCATCGCCCTGAGCTCGTCTACTTTATTGTCCAGAGACTGAAAATTAGCGAGTAAAATATTCGGAAGTGGTGGATGGTGTGCACGCCTCCTGAGTCCACTCCGAATACCTCTTCTCCGCCGGCATCTTGGAGCAGCCTCTGGGATAAGTTCAATTTCCTTGGGGGGTACAAACAAAGGATACAATTCGGGAAAGTCGTATTCCTTGTCGTAATGCTGGTGAGTTACCGCTGCTCTGATATCCCAAAGTTATTTCTGGCTGTATGTAATAACACAAAAAAAAACTGGACTAATAATGTAAGAAATAACACACTTAAAAATAAAATACTGAAGTTTCTTAGGAGCTAGAAGCAGAGCTGCCATGTCTGTTGGCACCATCTGTTAAAGCCCCTCCCTTTTTCAGTGAAACATAACTGCGAGAAACTGGTAAATTATAATAAATTATTAATATGAAGTGCATGAAGTGAAATGGAACAGTAAAATTATATGCAATGTCTAAATCTGGCTTGACTATGGCCTTCTCTCTGCTCTCTGCCTGATCAATCATCAATGCTCAGGGTGAGGACATACAGCCCATCTCAGTATGGAGCGCAGTTCACAATGCATGTAGACCTATCATTTCATCATGGTAACTTTTTTTCTTGTGACAGGTAGGTCTACATTTGCTCCAGCATAGCCTATGCTACAGTAATATAAGGACCAAATGCGCTTCTAATTAACACGTCACCATCTGGCTTTTGGTGATCACCTTATTTTTTTTATTGTAACGATCTACTGAGAAAAAATGTATATGCAACAGTTTCAAAGATTTGACTGAGTTACAGTTCATATAAGGAAATCAGTCAATTGAAATAAATCCATTAGGCCCTAATGATTTCACATGACTGGGAATACTATTGGTCACAGATACCTTTAAAAAATAGGTAGGGGCGTGGATCAGAAAACCAGTCATTATCTGGTGTAACCATAATTTGCCTCATGCTGCGCGACATCTACTTCGCATGTAGTTTATCAGGCGGTTGATTGTGGACTGTGGAATTTTGTCCCACTCCTCTTCAATGGCTGTGCGAAGTTGCTGGATATTGGAACAAGCTGTCGTACACGATGATCCAGAGCATCCCAAACATGCTCAATGTGTGACATGTCTGGTGAGTATGCAAGCCATGGAAGAACTGGGACATTTTTAGCTTCCAGGAATTGTGTATAGATCCTTGCGACATGGGACTGTGCATCATCATGCTGAAACATGAGGTGGTGGCAGCGGATGAATGGCACGACAATGGGCCTCAGGATCTCGTCACGGTATCTTTGTGCATTCAAATTGCCATAGATAAAATGCAATTGTGTTTGTTGTCTGTAGCTTATGCCTGCATACCATAACCCCACCTCCACTATGGGGCACTCTGTTCACAACGTTGACATCAGCAAACCGGTCACCCATACAACGCCATACACGTGGTCTGCAGTTGTGAGGACGGTTGGATATACTGGCAAATTCTCTAAAGCGACATTGGAGACGGCTTATGGTAGAGAAATGAACATTTAATTCTCTGGTGGATATTCCTTCAGTCAGCATGCCAATTGCACACTCCCTCAAAATAGGAGAAATCTGTGGCATTGTGTTGTATCAATAGAATATTCAAATAGGGATGCAAGCTGTTGGTTGCCTAACGTTAAATACAGCAGCCAATAGAACTCACGGGTAGTTTGAAAGAAGAGTGAACGCGCGATGGCGGAAGACTATAGCAGTTATTTATTCAGACCCATAACCATTTAATCTTTGTGAAGAGAAGTCAAAGCCGTCTGCATCTAATTCTAATCCAATATTATGCAAGCATGTCATTATAATGATGAAGATAAGGACAATGAAACTTATTTCATTTAACTGTTGTAAGCAAGGAAGGAATGATCAACAATAGAGAGAGAAAGAAGAGATATGCTATAACATTAGGGGAAATATTATGAAATGTATATATGAGTCAGCCTACTAATCAAATTCGCTTGTCTGTACTTGTAACTTTGTAGGCCGCATGAGCTGCACCAGAATTGCATGTTCTCTCCCAAATGTATCATGATTTGAAGGATGTGTGTAATTCAAGTCCATATAATACAGTATAATACAATACGGTACAGTAATACAGTTCACACTCAAAAAGATTAGCCTACTGGAGCTAGTTTCATTTATTTACCAGCCTATACTGTAGCTAGCTACATCTATGGGCTGTTCTGTTTTTCTGTTGTGCATAATGTACAGTAGCCTATATATCATATATGTATTGGATAAAGGCACAATCATTTGGGCTTTTATGGGCTTGGGCTCATAAAATATTTTTAATGTAGGGCTCATAAAATGTATTTCATGTATAGCTCATCAGGCTCAGATAGCATCAGGCTTGAATTTTCAATCAAATCTCTAATCAAATCCAGGCATGGACCTATTTATATGCTTTATAACGCTTTCGCATGACACTTCCGGTTTTGGCGAGAAATACCGGGTTACCGGAGAGAAAATGTATTTATTCTCGAAATGGAACATTTGTAAAGTACAGGGAAAATATTCAACCCTAATCCAGCCTGTATTGTAGCTGCATGACCATTGACAAATCTTCAAAGGCACAGTACTACAGCAGTGGTTAGGGCCAAGTGCGTTACTCTGTCGCTGCTAAAAAGGGTCCTCAGGTCACAGTCATTGAATGGGGTGTTGTTTGTAAAGTGGGGGACAGATAACGAAGAGGAGGGCATCAAGGCATTCAAAATGGTTACAGGGATGGATGTGCAAGAGTCAGGGCTTTGGATCACAGGGTCAGGGATCCTGGGCTCCTCACCAGATGGTCTGGTGGGCACCACAGTAGTGGTAGAGGTCAAGTGTCCCTATGGTGCAAGGGATCTTACCATTGAAAAGGCATTGAAGGATTTCTATATCCAGGACGAGGGAGGATCGCCCCGCCTCCATGAAGACCATCGTTACTGGCACCAGGTCCAAGGGCAGCTCCACACCACTGGAAAGGACACTTGCTTCTTCATTGTGTGGACCACCAAAGCCTCCATCACCATCCCCATCCAGCGTGATGACCTCTGGCAGACTCATATTGCTTGAGTTGAGGAGTTTTTCAAGGACCACATGCTCCCAAAGTTGGCACTGCAACAGTGAACATTTGGAAATATCTTATAAATAGTTTATGCACAAAAATCAGTTATCAGTTTTATTCCAATTAGTTTTTAAGGGGGGCACTGGATCAGCGTTCTCGTCACGACTCCTGTCAGTACCAATGGTCCAAAAATATTGCACATAGTTAATTCACACACACACTATGCTCCCAGAATAGGTTATATTACATACAATTTATGCTCAAAGCAGCCAACTAAAGTAATGTAGTTAACTTTATTTCTGTGATGTTCAAATTATTTCTTACCCCATGTGTTACTTGCTGAAGGCCCCAGTCATCCCTGCCTGTACCTGACATTGTTGAAAAACAAGTGAACAAGGAATAAAGATCATACACAAACAATAGGCTCCTAGAATAGGTTATATTACATTCAAGTTTTGCTCAAAGCAGCCACAGTATGTTAGTTTGTCAGCTAACTAGCCAGCCAGTTTAACTGGAATTATTAACTGACAATATTTACATTTAACTGACAATATTTCATATTAAGTGCCAACATCAAAGCAAAGCAACATCAAAGCAAAAGGCTACCTGCTATTATAGCATCTGGCATCATCCCTCGTGTCTGGAACTTCAATGTTTCCATTGAACTCCAAATAAGTAAGTAGAGTTGGTTAGGACACAGCCTACGAAAATCATTTGGAATGCTTATCCCTTGTGTGGTTTTCGGGTCTGTGGGACACATTTTCAATGTTTACTAAAATAAAAATTACATAATTCATACTTTTTTCAACTTGACTCATTTTCTGTGAAGAACATGTAAAAAAACACATTTTCATTTAGTGCACACTGTGCACCCACATACACATTCATATTACATATGTGGTGTTCGGGTCCACTGGACCCGAGGGTAATAAAGTTGTGGAAAAGCGTGTAGATGAAAACAAGTAAAAATTAATCAAAAAAGGTTTGCTGTGTGCCTTCACTCTGTCTTCCTCCTCCCTGGTCCTGCTGTTTCAACATAGCTGTTAAGGATCCTGTGTGTATCTGGTGAAGAGGAGTCAGGCGCAGGACAGCAGATATGAGTGATAAACGTATTCACTCCAAAAATCACAAGTACAAATCACATATATACAAACAATCACTCAAACAAACAAACATGGGGGAACAGAGGGTTAAATAATGAACAAGTAATTGTGGGATTGAAACCAGGTGTGTAAAACAAGACAAAAACAATGGAACATGAAAAGCCAGCCCTGGGACCAGCCCATCAGCAGCCAGCCCCAGAACCAGCCTGTTAGCAACCAGCTCATCAGCAGCCTGCAGGAGGAGAAATATGAATGTCCAAAAATTGTGAAATTGAATGGTCTTCTTGCCCAAGGAACGAGCCACCCCGAATGGCTGCCAATGTGATAAGGATGCAAACAGTGCCGACACGGACGGCGGTTACTCATGTGCAGGACATAAAGTCTTCTTTTGAACTGTTCATCCCAGACACCACCCAGAAAAGTGTTTTTGGAGAGATGGACCAAACTCATTTACATGCATACTTTGGGGTTCTTATTCTTGCTGGTGTTTTCAGATCCAATGGGGAATCCACAGAATCCCTGTGGGATGCAGAAACTGGCAGATAACTTTTCCGTGCAACAATGTCTATTTCCAGGATTGTCCGGTTCGATAACCGAGACACCAAACCAGCTTGGCGGCAGAGAGACAAGCTAGCTGCAATCAGGTCAGTGTGGGAGAAGTGGGTGGTCCGCCTTCCCCTTTTTGCAACCCTGGGCCCAATGTTGCTGTTGATGAGCAGCTTATGCCATTTAGGGGCCGCTGCCCCTTCAGGCAGTACATACCGTCTAAACCCGCAACATATGGAATCAAGATCTGGGCTGCCTGTGATGCTGCTTCATCATATGCGTGGAACTTGCAAGTATATACGGGGAAGCCAGATGGAGGAGCCCCTGAGAAGAACCAAGGGATGCAGGTTTTCCTGGACGTGACACAGGGACTCCGTGGCCACAGCATCACATGTAATAACTTTTTTTACTTCGCACAAGCTGGGACAGGAGCTCCTCAAGAGGAAGCTAACGAAGGTAGGAACAGTTTGAAAAAACAAGCCAGAGCTCCTACCTCAGCTGTTGAATACATGGAACAGGCACATCAAGTCTGTGTTCACAGCCGACACGTCCCAAGTGTCCTACGTGCCAAAGAAAGGCAAAAATGTGGTACTCATGAGTACGCTGCATAGGGATGGGAGAATCTGTGTCCGGGAACATCAAAAAAACAGAAAGCATAATGGATTACAATAACACAAAAGTAAGTGTGGACAATTTAGACAAGCTGGTGATTGGTTACAGCTGCAAAAAGAAGAACCCTGCGCTGGCCACTTGTGATATTCTTCAACATCTTGGAGATCTCGGCGTACAATGCGTTTGTCATCTGGACGGCATTGAACCCAGATTGGAACAGAGGGAAGCTGCAGAGAATATGGCTCTTTCTCGAGGAGCTGGACAAGGTATTGGTAAGACCTCAAATCCAGAGGAGGAAACATATTCCAAGGACCCCAGCTTCTGCAGCCATCGTGAGGAGGATTCAGGAGGAGATTGCTGGTTCCCCATCCTCCTGACTCACAGAACTCCAATTTTATTTAATTTTTTTTTTATTTCACCTTTCTTTAACCAGGTAGGCAAGCTGAGAACAAGTTCTCATTTACAACTGCGACCTGGCCAAGATAAAGCAAAGCAGTTCGACACATACAACAACACAGAGTTACACATGGAGTGAAACAAACATACAGTCAATAATACAGTAGGAAAAAAACAAATCTATATACAATGTGTGCAAATGAGGTAGGATAAGGAACATAAGGCAATAAATAGGCCATGGTGGCAAAGTAACTACAGTATAGCAATTTAATACTGGAATGGTAAATGTGCAGTAGATGAACGTGCAAAGTAAAAATACTGGGGTGCAAAGGATCAAGATAAATAAATTACGATGGTAGGGGATGAGGTAGTTGGTTGGGCTATGTACAGGTGCAGTGATCTGTGAGCTGCTCTGACAGCTGGTGCTTGAAACTAGTGAGGGAGATAAGTGTCTCCAGTTTCAACGATTTGTGTAGTTCGTTCCAGTCATTGGCAGCAGAGAACTGGAAGGAAAGGCGGCCAAAAGAGGAATTGGCTTTGGGGGTGGCCAGTGAGATATACCTGTTGGAGAGAGTGCTACGGGTGGGTGCTGCTATGGTTACCAGCGAGCTGAGATAAGGCGGGGCTTTACCTAGCAGGGACTTGTAGATGACCTGGAGCCAGTGGGTCTGGCGACAAGTGTGTAGCGAGGGCCAGCCGACTAGAGCATACAGGTCGCAGTGGTGGGTAGTATATGGGGCTTTGGTGACAAAGCGGATGGCACTGTGATAGACTGCTTCCAGTTTGCTGAGTAGAGTGTTGGAGGCTATTTTGTAGATGACATCGCCGAAGTCGAGGATCGGCAGGATAGTCAGTTTTACTAGGGCAAGTTTGGCAGCATGAGTGAAGGAGGCTTTGTTGCGAAATAGAAAGCCGATTCTAGATCTAATTTTGGATTGGAGATGTTAAATGTGAGTCTGGAAGGAGAGTTTACAGTCTAGCCAGACACCTAGGTATTTGTAGTTGTCCACGTATTCTAGGTCAGAGCCTAGAATACGTGCATTTGGTTTTACTAGCATTTAAGAGCAGTTGGAGGCCACGGAAGGAGTGCTGAATGGCATTGAAGCTCGTTTGGAGGTTAGTTAACACAGTGTCCAAAGAAGGGCCAGAAGTATACAGAATGGTGTCGTCTGCATAGAGGTGGATCAGAGAATCACCAGCAGCAAGAGCGACATCATTGATGTATACAGAGAAGAGAGTCGGCCCAAGAATTGAACCCTGTGGCACCCCCATAGAGACTGCCAGAGGCCCGGACAACAGGCCCTCCGATTTAACACACTGAACTCTGTCGGCAAAGTAGTTGGTGAACCAGGCGAGGCAATCATTAGAGAAACCAAGGCTGTTGAGTCTGCCAATAAGGATGTGGTGATTGACAGAGTCGAAAGCCTTGGCCAGGTCAATGAATACGGCTGCACAGTAATGTCTCTTATCGATGGCGGTTATGATATCGTTTAGTACCTTGAGCGTGGCTGAGGTGCACCCGTGACCAGCTCGAAAACCGGATTGCACAGCGGAGAAGGTACGGTGGGATCCGAAGTGGTCAATGATCTGTTTATTAACTAGGCTTTCAAAGACTTTAGAGAGGCAGGGCAGGATTGATATAGGTCTATAGCAATTTGGGTCTAGGGTGTCACCCCTTTTGAAGAGAGGGATGACCGCAGCAGCTTTCCAATCTTTTGGGATCTCGGACGACACCAAAGAGAGGTTGAGCAGACTGGTAATAGGAGTTGCAACAATGGCAGCAGATAGTTTTAAAAAGAGAGGGTCCAGATTATCTAGTCCAGCTGATTTGTACAGGTCCAGATTTTGCAGCTCTTTCAGAACATCTGCTATCTGGATTTTGGTGAAGGAGAAGCTGGGAAGGCTTGGACAAGTAGATGCAGGGGGGGCGGAGCTATTGGCCGGGGTTGGGGTAGCCAGGAGGAAAGCATGGCCAGCCGTAGAGAAATGCTTGTTGAAATTTTCGATTATCATGGATTTGTCGGTGGTGACCGTGTTACCTAGCCTCAGTGCAGTGGGCAGCTGGGAGGAGGTGCTATTGTTCTCCATGGACTTGACAGTGTCCCAAAACGTTTTGCAGTTAGAGCTACAGGATGCAAATTTCTGTTTGAAAAATCTAGCCTTTGCTTTCCTGACTGATTGCGTGTATTGGTTCCTGACTTCCCTGAACAGTTGCATATCGCGGGGACTATTCGAGTGAACCAAGGGCTGTATCTGTTCTTAGTCCTACATCTTTTGAAGGGGGCATGCTTATTTAAGATGGTGAGGAAGTTGCTTTTAAAGAACGACCAGGCATCCTCGACTGACGGAATGAGGTCAATATCGTGCCAGGATACCCGGGCCAGGTCGATTAGAAAGGCCTGCTCGCAGAAGTGTTTTAGGGAGCATTTGACAGTGATAAGGGGTGGTCGTTTGACCGCGGGCCCATAGAGGATGCAGGCAATGAGGCAGTGGTCGCTGAGATCCTGATTGAAAACAGCAGAGGTGTATTTGGAGGGCAAGTTGGTCAGGATAATGTCTATGAGGGTGCCCATGTTTACAGATTTAGGATTGCACCTGGTGGGTTCCTTGATGATTTGTGTGAGATTGAGGGCATCTAGCTTAGATTGTAGGACTGCCGGGGTGTTAAGCATATCCCAGTTTAGGTCACCTAACAGAACGAACTCTGAAGATAGATGGGGGGCAATAGATGGGGGGCGAAAGAGGTATTATTGTTGCTAGCCGGGAGAGTCGTCTGGGTCGCGGCTAGCTGGAGTTGGCTCCGGGGCAGGGGCGTTAGCCACTCGGTGGCAGCTAGCTAGCTGTGGAGATCAGGTGTTGTGGTCCAGGGTTTACGGCAGGGATCCGGCGTTGTGGTGGAGAAACAGTCCGATGGTGGTAGGCTGGCAAGTATTATCCGGGCTAAAAAAGGCTGGTGTCTGTGCAGCGGTGGCTAACAGTGACTGAAATAGCTGGTTAGCTTGCTAGCTCCTATGGAATTCAGTCTAAAAAGGTCTAAAAAAATAGTGGTTAGGTAACACAATGGATGAGGCAGGTTACCGGAAGGTATATTTAATATAAAAATGGAAAAGAGATTGAAAATAAAATTGAAATATATACAAAAAAGACGAAAAATACAAAGTACACGAGGGGACAAACAAAAACACGTCTGCACTGCTACGCCATCTTGGATCTACCGGAAGTGTGAGTTATGTTGTTGCATGTGTGTGTGTCTGACTCTCCTACCTTGGCCTGCTGTAACTATATACAGTGAGGGAAAAAGTATTTGATCCCCTGCTGATTTTGTACGTTTGCCCACTGACAAAGAAATGATCAGTCTATAATTTTAATGGTAGGTTTATTTGAACAGTGAGAGACAGAATAACAACAAAAAAATCCAGATAAACGCATGTGAAAAATGTTATAAATGGAATTTCATTTTAATTGGGGAAATAAGTATTTGACCCCCTCTCAATCAGAAAGATTTCTGGCTCCCAGGTGTCTTTTATACAGGTAACGAGCTGAGATTAGGAGCACACTCTTAAAGGGAGTGCTCCTAATCTCAGTTTGTTACCTGTATAAAAGACACCTGTCCACAGAAGCAATCAATCAGATTCCAAACTCTCCACCATGGCCAAGACCAAAGAGCTCTCCAAGGATGTCAGGGACAAGATTGTAGACCTGCACACGGCTGGAATGGGCTACAAGACCATCGCCAAGCAGCTTGGTGAGAAGGTGAAAACAGTTGGTGCGTTTATTCGCAAATGGAAGAAACACAGAAGAACTGTCAATCTCTCTCGGCCTGGGGCTCCATGCAAGATCTCACCTCGTGGAGTTGCAATGATCATGAGAATGGTGAGGAATCAGCCCAGAACTCCACGGGAGGATCTTGTCAATGATCTCAAGGCAGCTGGGACCATAGTCACCAAGAAAACAATTGGTAACACACTACGCCGTGAAGGACTTAAATCCTGCAGTGCCCGCAGGTCCCCCTGCTCAAGAAAGCACATATACCCGTCTGAAGCTTGCCAACGAACATCTGAATATTTCAGAGGACATCTGAGTGAAAGTGTTGTGGTCAGATGAGACCAAAATGGTTCTCTTTGGCATCAACTCAACTCGCCGTGTTTGGAGGAGGAGGAATGCTGCCATCCCCAAAGTCTGAACACCATCCCCAAAGTCTGCCTCGCCTGGTTCACCAACTACTTTGCAGACAGAGTTCAGTGTGTTAAATCAGAGGGCCTGTTGTCCGGACCTCTGGCAGTCTCTATGGGGGTTCCACAGGGTTCAATTCTCGGGCTGACTCTTTTCTCTGTATATATCAATGATGTCACTCTTGCTGCGGGTGATCCCCTGATCCACCTCTATGCAGACGATACCATTCTGTTTACTTCTGGCCCTTCTTTGGACACTGTGTTAACTAACCTCCAAACGAGCTTCAATGCCATACAACACTCCTTCCGTGGCCTCCAACTGCTCTTAAACGCTAGTAAAACCAAATGCATGCTTTTCAACCGTTCACTGCCTGCACCCTCCCGCCCGACTAGCATCACTACCCTGGACGGCTCTGACCTACATTATGTGGACAACTACAAATACCTAGGTGTCTGGCTAGACTGTAAACTCTACTTCCAGACTCACATTAAACATCTCCAATCCAAAATCAAATCTAGAATCATCTTTCTATTTCGCAACAAAGCCTCCTTCAATCACGCCGCCAAACTTGCCCTAAGAGAACTGACTATCCCACCGATCCTCGACTTTGGCGATGTCATCTGCAAAACAGCTTCCAATACTCTACTCAGCAAACTGGTTGCGGGATATCACAGTGCCATCCGTTTTGTCACCAAAGCCCCTAATACCACCCACCACTGCGACCTGTATGCTCTAGTCGTCTGGCCCTCGCTTCATACTCGTCGCCACACTGGCTCCAGGTCATCTACAAGTCCCAGCTAGGTAAAGCCCCACCTTATCTCAGCTCGCTGGTAACCAATCATTCAGATGTTCGTTGGCAAGCTTCAGACGGGTATATGTGCTTTCTTGAGCAGGGGGACCTGCGGGCGCTGCAGGATTTAAGTCCTTCACGGCGTAGTGTGTTACCAATTGTTTTCTTGGTGACTATGGTCCCAGCTGCATTGAGATCATTGACAAGATCCTCCAGTGTAGTTCTGGGCTGATTCCTCACCATTCTCATGATCATTGCAACTCCACAAGGTGAGATCTTGCATGGAGCCCCAGGCCGAGGGAGATTGACAGTTCTTTTGTGTTTCTTCCATTTGCGAATTATCAAACCAACTGTTGTCACCTTCTCACCAAGCTGCTTGGCGATGGTCTTGTAGCCCATTCCAGCCTTGTGTAGGTCTACAATCTTGTCCCTGACATCCTTGGAGAGCTCTTTGGTCTTGGCCATGGTGGAGAGTTTGGAATCTGATTGATTGATTGCTTCAGTGGACAGGTGTCTTTTATACAGGTAACAAACTGAGATTAGGAGCACTCCCTTTAAGAGTGTGCTCCTAATCTCAGCTTGTTACCTGTATAAAAGACACCTGGGAGACAGAAATCTTTCTGAATGAGAGGGGGTCAAATACTTATTAACATTTTTCACATGCGTTTTTTCTGGATTTTTTGGTTGTTATTCTGTTCTCACTGTTCAAATAAACCTACCATTAAAATTATAGACTGATTATTTCTTTGTCAGTGGGCAAATGTACAAAATCAGCAGGGGATCAAATACTTTTTCCCTCACTGTAATTGATATAAACATCTAAGTATTATGTATTTTTACGTAAATTGTTATGGCTGTATTGTTATAAAAACCCAATAATCTTGTGGGTCCATCAGACCCAGATCACTTCCAGCAGATCTCCTGGCTGAGGGTGGCGTTGATCATGCACTGCTTTTCGTGGGGTGAGCCTGATGTTCCACATGTTACGCCTCATGTCTAAAAAAAGGGGAAAAGGGGACAAAGGCAAAATTTCACCTTTTTTTGGCACATTTTCTTTTAGCTATTTCACTGCTGTGTCAGGCGAGTTTGGCACATTTTCTATTAGCCATTTCACTGCTGTGTCAGGCTAGTCTGGCACATTTTCCATTAGCCATTTCACTCCCGTGTCAGGCTAGTTTGGCACATTTTCTATTAGCCATTTCACAGCTGTGTCAGGCTAGTTTGGCACATTGTCTACTAGCTCAGTCTGAAAAGTACTAGCCTCAGGGTAGCTTAATTTCCATCCCTGCTGCATGTCTAATTGACTTCACAGGTCACTTGATTAGTCAGGTATAACAGATGCACTAGTGGAACAAAATCGCTTCTGTTTTATATGAGGAAAACACTGAGCCCATAAGTCCTTTGTGAGCTAGCTAGCAAGCTAGCTAACTTTAGCTAATGTAGCTACCTAGCCAACCAAGGTGCTTAACTAGCAATATTTACCTAGCTAGCTAATTAACATTGCTCACCGTTGATGTAGTCAGACATGCTAGCTAACCAACTATCCTTTCCATGGTGCCTGCCTAACGTTAGCTAGCAAGTCTGACTACACAAACCGTGAGCTACTGTTAACTAGCTGGCTAGCTCACTAAAGACTAGCTCACTATGCTAGCCTATGTTGGTTTTCTTTTTACTTGTAAGGAAGGTAACGTGTGTTGTACACATACAGTTGAAGTCGGAAGTTTACATACATTTATGTTGGATTCATGAAAACTCGTTTTTCAATCACTCCACAAATGTCTTGTTAGAAAACTATAGTTTTGGCAAGTCGGTTAGGACATCTACTTTGTGCATGACACAAGTAATTTTTCCAACAACTGTTTACAGACAGATTATTTCACGTATAATTCATTGTATCACAATTCCAGTGCGTCAGAAGTTTACATACACTAAGTCGACTGTGCCTTTAAAGAGCTTGGAAAATTCCAGAAAATGATGTCATGGCTTTAGAGGCTTCTGTTAGGCTAATTGACATAATTTGAGTCAATTGGAGGTGCACCTGTGGATGTTTTCAAGGCCTACCTTCAAACTCATTGCCTCTTTGCTTGACATCATGGGAAAATCAAAAGAAATCAGCCAAGACTTTAGAAAACAATTGTAGACCTACACAAGTCTGAGCAATTTCCAAACACCTGAAGGTACCACGATCATCTGTACAAACAATAGTACGCAAGTATAAACACCATGGGACTACGCAGCCGTCATACTGCTCAGGAAGGAGAAGCGTTCTGTCTCCTAGAGATGAACGTACTTTGGTGCGAAAAGCGCAAATCAATCCCAGAAAAACAGCAAAGGACCTTGTGAAGATGCTGGAGGAAACAGGTACAAAATTATCTATATCCACAGTAAAACGAGTCCTATATCGACATAACCTGAAAGGCCGCTCAGCAAGGAAGAAGCCACTTCTCCAAAACTGGCATAAAAAGCCAGACTACGGGTTGCAACTGCACATGGTGACAAATATTGTACTTTTTGGAGAAATGTCCTCTGGTCAAAAAATATCACTGTTTGGCCATAATGATCATCGTTATGTTTGGAGGAAAAAGGGGGAGGCTTGCAAGCCGAAGAACACCATCCCAACTGTGAAGCACGGGGGTGGCAGCATTATGTTGTCGGGGTGCTTTGCTGCAGGAGGGACAGGTGCACTTCACAAAATAGGTGGCATCAGGAGGAAGGAAAATTATGTGGATATATTGAAGCAACATCTCAAGACATCAGTCAGGAAGTTAAAGCTTGGTCGCAAATGGGTCTTCCAAATGGACAATGACCTCAAGTATACATCCAAAGTTGTGGCAAAATGGCTTAAGGACAACAAAGTCAAGGTATTGGAGTGGCCGTCCCAAAGTTCTGACCTTAATCCTATAAAAAATGTGTGGGCAGAACTGAAAAACCATGTGCGAGCAAGGAGGCCTACAAACCTAACTCAGTTACACCAGCTCTGTCTGGAGGAATGGGCCAAAATTCACCCAACTTATTGTGGGAAGCTTGTGGTAGGCTACCAGAAACGTTTGACCCAAGTTAAACATTTTAAAGGCAATGCCAAATACTAATTGAGTGTATGTAAACTTCTGACCCACTGGGAATGCAATGAATTTTTTTTAATCTGAAATAAATAATTCTCTCTACTATTATTCTGAAATTTCACATTCTTAAAATAAAGTGGTGATCCTAACTGACGTAAAACAGGGAATTTTTACTAGGATTAAACGTCAGGAATTGTGAAAAACTGAGTGTACTTGGCTAAGGTGTATGTAAACTTCCGATTTCAACTGTAACTAGTCAGTGGTTATCTAGCAAATATTCATAAGCACCTAGCTTACCACATCTTTGACCTAACCAAAATAACTTGTTAGCAGCTAGCAAACAGGGCTTACCTTATCACACGGTTCCAGCGATGCCTCTTGCTTACAGAGGTCGGAAAACGATAAAATGCATATGTGTGCTTAATCGGAGTAGTTGTTACACTCAGGTGAATAGCACAGAACCATCCTTGCTTCTGATCAACGAAGACACCTAAGGTTAGCTAGTTAGTTACAAAAGGTAGGTAATTTGAAAGATGCTAACAACAATACACACAACAAATATTCAAAATAAATTATTTAAACGAGAAACTACAAAAAGGCTATAATATTTACTAGTTATTCTATTTGCCTTTACTTGCTAGATTCCTTCCTACTTGTTGCCAAGAGTTTGGGTAGAGAAATGTGGAGGTTTTCCCACCCTGCAACGATGGCTTGAGGGATGACGTCAAAGCTTGCGACAGCATGTGTAGTTCTGTAAAATATCCACATTAGCGGCTAATTAGCATTTCATTTTTTTGGTGGGGGGGTGGGGGGATTTACAGGCAAATATATTTATAAAAGTTACCTTGTCCGAGAGAGATTTACATGGTTATCAAGCCAGGGTAACTTTACATGAATCACATACCTTATATGAAGTCATTCTAAAATCCCCCTATGGAAAAATTAATGGTGGAAAAATAATTGGGACCATTTCCCTGTTTGACCGCTAGGTTTCATGGCTATTATGACTATCTATCTGTCATGGAGGAAGTCATTTCTCTATACCACCATAGATTTCAGTTGTGGTCTAAGAGCTCTTACTGAGGAAAAAAAGAGTGAGGTTATTCTGAAAATGAGGTGTGTTGAGAGAAATGGTTTGGGGAGGGAGTGTCCCCTCTAAGAGACAAGCAATATAAACTCACACAGAGAAATGGTGTGGGAGACAAGAACCAGTTTCATAAAGTTTCCATCAGTAATGAAAGACCACTAAATGCATTGCTTCGAGTGCATATTCAATGAACATTGTAATGCACCCAAGGTTATAAAGGTACATTGATATTACATTACTTAGGCATGTCAGTCAATGCTTTACACAGAATGTTGGTTGATCCAGTGGTTATTCATTTCGAAGTATAGAATTATAGAGATGATTTGAATTGTTAGTGAATTGTACCAACATTGGCTTATTGAGGATAGGCAACAGCATAACTAGGCTAAGGTCTTCACTATACATCACTTTGGATAACTTGCTAAATCATCAAATGAGGAAAATAGACAAATAGGAGCCTTGAACATAAAAAAAAACAATATACCAAGGAATTACCTCTTTACAGTGAAGCACGACAGATCTCTCTTTTTACAGTACAATGAAATATGGAAAAACAGCGCTGGACATATTCAACCCTTAAGAGCAACCCATTAAATGTAATAATGACACTGAGAAAAGTAGTGCATAATTGAAAACACTGATAAATTATGGATGATTAGAAAAGCTTTTAAATGCGTAATGGGAGGGGGGAGGGCATGGGACTAGCTATATAAACAGAACATGAAGAACACAGTAATTGGAAAAACACAGAAAAGAACATTTAACATAAAAAACAGATTGAACTGGTGAACGAACCATTAGGATAGGATACATGTTGTGTCATGACTAGTCATCAAAACATCTATGTAGAAGTCATGCATTGGTATAAGAGAGACATGGCTCTTTTGTGCTTATCAAGGCCACTAATATGTCTTTAAAATATCTCATATTTTTTTATGATTTCTTTTAATCTCGATTTTTATGATTTTCTCTTTGTCAACCTTTGATCTGCAGGTCCACTCTGATAACTGTAATTTTGAATGCGATCTAAAAGATGACAGGTCTCTCTTTCATCATGATTCTGAATGCAACTGAGCATACCACTGCTCAGTTGCTGGCTTGCTTCTGAAACTAAGCAGGGTTGGTCCCTGGATGGGAAAACAAATTATGCTGGAAGTGGTGTTGCAGGGCCAGTAGGAGGCACCCATTTCCACTGGTCCCCCAAAAAATATCCAGCTGCCCCAGGACAGTGATTGGGGACATCGCCCTGTGTAGGGTGCTGTCTTTTGGATGGGACGTTAAACGGGTGTCCTGACTCTCTGTGGTCACTAAAGATCCCATGGCACTTATTGTAAGAGTAGGGGTGTTAACCCTAGTGTCCTGGCTAAATTCCCAATCTGGCCCTCATACCATCACGGTCACCTAATCATCCCCAGCTTTGAGCTCCCGAGTGGTGCGGCGGTCTATTGGGGGCCCGATAGGGCGGTGCACAGTTGTCTGGCTTTGGCCGGTGTAGGCTGTCATTGTAAATAAGAATTTATTCTTAACTGACTTACCTAGTAATATATATATTTTTTTATACAATTGTTTCATTCATCCCCCTCCTCTCCCCTGTAACTATTCCAGGTTGTTGCTGTAAATGAGAATGTGTTCTCAGTCAACTTACCTGGTAAAATAAGGGATAAATAAAAAATCTACTGAAACAACTGAATGAAACTAACTATATCACAAGCCATTTGAAACGGGGGTTGTGTGTGTTAGAGTTCGTCCCAACAATGCATTTGAATGAGGATGCAGCTATATTGTGTCACAATCATAATTGATCAATGTATTATTGATCTTCCTAAGGGAAACCATTTCCAGCTCACTAATGTGGAAAATAATCTTCTATTCTTTGTTTACTGTGATCCCAACACAATGTAATACAGAGCGCAGTATTGTTTCAATGGAACATTTGGGTATTTCTTTTTAAAAAATGGACATGGACTGCCGTGTTAAAGGGTTAAACTGTGCCTCCCGGACAGTCAGCATTATGCATCTTTTCACCTCTGAAGTGATTCCACTTGATTTATATGACAAGCCTTTAACCCTGCACGTGCCTGCCCATCACCAGAATACACCTAAGGGCATACAGGACCAAATCTGATTCTCTGTCTTTGATGGGTTCAACTAGAATGTGCTCCAACAAATCAAATGTAGTTATGTCCCTGTTTGGGGACAAGGACCAATAACACAAGGTCAACAGGGTTGTATGAGATATTGCATTTTGTTGTATCATCTATGTAGACAAGATCTAGATCTTTGGTGACCTGCTTATTGCATGAGCTACACCATCCATAACAACATTAGGTAACTGAGATTCCATCTTTGGAAATTACACAAGAAGTTGATAGGCTATTTACCACATCAAATGGCCACTTCAAGACAACTTGACTAAGCCCTGGTTTATGTGTCCAACAAAAGAACTGCACTGTGTGGTCTTATGTTATGTGTGGACAAGCCATAATGAACAGTTGCAGTGAGCACTCATCTCCTTTTGACTATTGGTGATGTGTGTTGTGTGATGTGTACTTTGCGCTATATTTTAATTGTATTTTTTGTTTTGTTATCCTAGCCCCCATCCCCACAGGAGGCCTTTTGCCTTTTGGTAGGCCGTCATTGTAAATAATAATTTGTTCTTAACTGACTTGCCTAGTTAAATAAAGGTTCAATAAAATAAAAATTGGTTTGTGTGTGCATGGCGCCGCCTCCTGGTTACAAATGGTCTTACAGGGTGATTTCTAATATGTGTATTATTACATTTTATTATTACAACAGTGAAAGATAATAAAGAACCGAGAATGTCCATGAGAATGTTTATACAAGGAGGATGACATCACCCAGCAAATAGAACCCTGACATACTGTATCTAATTAAAGATCATTTTGATCTATTGATATCCCCATACCCCACAAAGGCCAAATCAAATTACAATACCTGACTTTTTATAACATAGATCAGAATATAATGAAAACATGTATCAGTAGAATGCAATTCGGGGGAATTACACCCCGATAGTAACCTTGTACAACCGTCTTGTGGGCTTAAATTCTACAGTGGTAATCGGTCTGGTAATACGAGGCTACCTGTTTATGGGTTGAAACCAATATAGTTTATGGTCTTGATCTTATTTTAACTGTATCTCTATGTTATTGCATCACATTGTGTGTATATTACTTGTTGTGTGTATGTACTGACATGTATGTGTAACTGATGTACACACACACACACTTTTAAATGTATGTAAATTGTAAAGTCTTTTGTCTGTAATGTATTTTTTGTGATGTGTCGGATCCCAGTAAGACTAGCTGTCACCATTGTCGTCTGCTATTGGGGATCGTAATAAATAAAAATGTTTACATTAAAACAGTGAACCTGACACGCTGTGGAATGTGCAGCCAGATCCTGCTAATGATTTGAGTATAACATTTAAAAAAACATGTCATCACTAGGCCTGCAGAAGGTTCAGGTGGCATCCTATTTTGACAATAATGCTGCAGGAAATAGCTTGAGAGTGGGACTCAAACACATGATCTTGCATCTGTTAGTCTAAACAAGATATTATGAAAGGAGGTCGAAACTGCTTAGTTGCTGGTGTTGTGCATACACTATGTATACAAAAGGTATGTGGACACCTCTTCAAATCAGTGGATTCAGCTATTTCAGCCACACCTGTTGCTGACAGGTGTATAAAATCTAGCATACAGCCATGCAATCTCCATAGACAAACATTGGCAGTAGAATGGCCTTACTGGAGAGCTCAGTGAAGTCAGTCAAGTCAGTTTGTCAAATTGCTGCCCTGATGGAGCTGCCCCGCTCAACTGTAAGTGCTGTTATTGTGAAGTGGAAGCATCTAGGAGCAACAATGGCTCAGCCGTGAAGTGGTAGGCCACACAAGCTCACAGAACTGGAAAGCAGAGTGTTGAAGCATGTAGCGCGTAAAAATGTAATTTTATTCATTTTATTTTACCTTTATTTAACCAGGTAGGCTAGTTGAGAACAAGTTCTCATTTACAACTGCGACCTGGCCAAGATAAGTTGCAGTTTGATACATACAACAACAAAGAGTTACACATGGAATACACAGACATACAGCCAATAATACAGTAGAAAGAAATATATACAAAATATATACAGTGAGTGCAAATGAGGTAAGATAAGGGAGGTAGGGCAATAAATAGGCCATGGTGGCGAGGTAATTACGATATAGCAATTAAACACTGTTATGGTAGATGTGCAGAAGATAAATGTGCAAGTTACTGGGGTGGAAAGGAGCAAGATAAATAGATAAATAAATAAATAAAGTATGAGGATGAGGTAGTAGGATGGGCTGTTTACAGATGGGCTATGTGCAGGTGCAGAGATCTGTGAGCTGCACTGACAGCTGGTGCTTAAAGCTGGTGAGGGAGATATGAGTCTCCAGCTTCAGCTTTTGTAGTTCGTTCCAGTCATTGGCAGCAGAGAACTGGAAGGAAAGGCGGCCAAAGGAGGAATTGGCTTTGGGGGTGACCAGTGAGATATACCGGCTGGAGCGCTTGCTACGGGTGGGTGCTGCTATGGTGACCAGTGAGCTGAGATAAGGCGGGGCTTTACCTAGCAAAGACTTGTAGATGACCTGGAGCCAGTGGGATTGGCGACGAGTATGAAGCGTGGGCCAGCCAGCGAGAGCGTACAGGTCGCAGTGGTGGGTAGTATATGGGGATTTGGTGACAAAACGGATGGCACTGTGATAGACTGCATCCAATTTGTTGAGTAGAGTGTTGGAGGATATTTTATATAGGAAGCCGATTATAGATTTGATTTTGGATTGGAGATATTTAATGTGAGTCTGGAAGGAGAGTTTACAGTCTAGCCAGACACCTAGGTATTTGAAGTTTTCCACATATTCTAAGTCACAACTGTCCAGAGTAGTGATGCTGGATGGGCGGGCAGGTGCGGGCATTGATCGGTAGAAAAGCATGCATTTAGTTTTACTTGCATTTAAGAGCCGTTGGAGGCCATGGAAGGAGAGTTGTATGGCATTGAAGCTGGTCTGGAGGTTAGTTAACACAGTGTCCAAAGAAGGGTCAGAAGTAAACAGAATGGTGTCGTCTGCGTAGAGGTGGATCAGAGAATCACCGGCAGCAAGAGCGACATCATTGATGTATACAGAGAAGAGAGTCGGCCCGAGAATTGAACCCTGTGGCACCCCCATAGAGACTGCCAGAGGTCCGGACAACAGGCCCTCGGATTTGACACACTGAACTCTATCAGAGAAGATGTTGGTGAACAAGGCAAGGCAATCATTTGAGAAACCAAGGCTGTTGAGTCTGCCAATAAGAATACGGTGATTGATAGTCTAAAGCCTTGGCCAGGTCAATGAATACAGCTGCACAGTAATGTCTCTTATCGATAGCGGTTATGATATCGTTTAGGACCTTGAGTGTGGCTGAGGTGCAACAATGACCAGCTCTGAGACCAGATTGCATAGCAGAGAAGGTACGGTGGGATTCGAAATGGTCAGTAATCTGTTTGTTAAATTGGCTTTCAAAGACTTTTGAAAGGCAGGGTAGGATAGATATAGGTCTGTAGCAGTTTGGGTCTAGAGTGTCACCCCCTTTGAAGAGGGGGATGACCATGGCAGCTTTCCAATCTTCGGGAATCTCAGACGATACGAAAGGGAGGTTGAACAGGCTAGTAAAAATCATCTGTCCTCGGATGCAACACTCACTACCAAGTTCCAAACTACCTCTGGAAGCAACGTCAGCACAAGAGCTGTTCATCAGGAGCTTCATGAAATGGGTTTCCATGGCCAAGCAGCCGCACACAAGACTAAGATCACCATGTGCAATGCCAAGCGTCGGCTGGAGTGGTGCAAAGCTGTTCAGGAGTCTTATGGGGGTAGAAGCTGTTAAAAAGCTTTTTGATCTAGACTTGCTGCTCCGGTACCGCTTACCGTTCCTGTAGCAGAGAGAACAGTCTATGACTAGGGTGGCTGGAGTCCTTGGCAATTTTTAGGGCCTTCCTCTGACACCACCAGGTATAGACGTCCTGGATTGCAGGAAGCGTGGCCCCAGTGATGTACTGGTCCGTACGCACTACTCTCTGTAGTGCCTTGCGGTCGGAGGCCGAACAGTTGCCATACCAGGCAGTGACGCAACCAGTTAAGATGCTCTCGATGGTGCAAGTGTAGAACTTCTTGAGCATCTGAGGACCCATGCCAAATCTTTTCAGTCTCCTGAGGGGGAATAGGCTTTGTCGTGCCCTCTTCACAGCTGTCTTGGTGTGTTTGGACCATGATAGTTTGTTGGTGATGTGGACACCAAGAAACTTGAAGCTCTCAACCTGCTCCACTACAGCCCCGTCAATGAGAATGGGGACGTGCTCGGTCCTCCTTTTTTTTGTAGTCCACAATCATCTCCTTAGTCTTGATCACATTGAGGGAGAGGTTGTTGTCCTGGCACCACACGGCCAGGTCTCTGACCTTCTCCCTGTAGGCTGTCTCATTGTTGTCGGTGATCAGGGCTACCACTGTTGTGTCATCAGCAAACTTAATGATGGTGTTGAAGTCATGCCTGGCCATGCAGTCATGAGTGAACAGGGAGTACAGGAGGGGACTGAGCACGCACCGCTGAGGGGCCCCCATGTTGCGGATCAGCGTGGCGGATGTGTTGTTACCTACCCTTACCACCTGGGGGCGTCTTGCAGGAAGTACAAGATCCAGTTGCAGAAGGAGGTGTTTAGTCCCAGGATCCTTAGCTTAGTGATGAGCTTTGAGGGCACTATGGTGTTGAACGCTGAGCTGTAGTCAATGAATAGCATTCTCACATAGGTGTTCCTTTTGTCCAGGTGGGAATGGGCAGTGTGGATTGCAATAGAGATTGCATCATCTGTAGATCTGTTGGGGCGGTATGCAAATTGGAGTGGGTCTAGGGTTTCTGGGGTAATGGTGTTGATGTGAGCCATGACCATGTATCACTAGCCACTTTAAACAATTTTGTATATAATGTTTACGTATCCGACATACTCATATCAAATGTATACACTGTACTCTAAACCATCTACTGTATCTTGCCTATGCCGTTCGGTCATCGACCCAAATCTCTAGCCACTTTAATAATTATAATTGGATGAAATAATGTATCACTAGCCACTTTAAACAATGCCATTTATATAATGTTTACATATCCTACATTACTCATCTCATATATATGTGTATATACTGTACTCCATACCATCTACTGCATCTTGCCTATGCCGGTCAGCCATCGCTCATCCATATATTTATATGTACATACTCGTATTCATTCCTTTACTCTTGTGTGTATAAGGTAGTTGTTGTGAATTTGTTAGATTACTTGTTAGATACTACTGCATGGTCGGAACTAGAAGCACAAGCATTTCGCTACACTTGCATTAACATCTGCTAACCATGTGTATGTGACAAATAAAATTTGATTTGAATTTGACCAGCCTTTCAAAGCACTTCTTGGCTACAGAAGTGAGTGCTATGGGTCGGTAGTCATTTAGGCAGGTTACCTTAGTGTTCTTGGGCACAGGGACTATGGTGGTCTGCTTGAAACATGATGGCATTACAGACTCAGTCAGGGACAGGTTGAAAATGTCAGTGAAGACACTTGCCAGTTGGTCAGAGCATGCTAGGAGTACACGTCCTGGTAATCTATCTGTCCCTGCGGCCTTGTGAATGTTGACCTGTCTAAATGTTTTACTCACATCTGCTACGCAGAGCGTGATCACACAGTCGTCCGGAACAGCTGATGCTCTCATGCATGTTTCAGTGTTACTTGCCTCAAAGTGAGCATAGAAATAATTTAGCTTGTCTGGTAGGCTTGTATCACTGGGCAGTTTGCGGCTGTGTTTCCCTTCGTAGTCTTTAATAGTTTACAAGCCCTGCCACATCCGACGAGCGTCAGAGCCGGTGTAGTACGATTCAATCTTAGTCCTGTATTGACGCTTTGCCTGTTTGATGGTTCTTCGGAGGGCATAGCGGGATTTCTTATAAGCTCCTTGAAAGCGGAAGCTGTACCCTTTAGCTCAGTGCGGCTGTTGCCTGTAATCCATGGCTTCTGGTTGGGGTATGTACGTACAATCATTGTGGGGATGATGTCATCGATGCACTTATTGATGAAGCCAGTGACTGATGTGGTGTACTCCTCAATGCCATTGGAAGAATCCCTGAACATATTCCATCTGTGCTAGCAAAACAGTTCTGTAACTTAGCATCTGCTTCATCTGACCACTTCCTGCTTTAGTTTTTGCTTGTAAGCAGGAATCAGGATTATAGAATTATGATCAGATTTGCCAAATGGAGGGCGAAGGAGAGCTTTGTACGCGTCTCTGTGTGTGGAGTAAAGGTGGACTAGAGTTTTTTCCCCTCTGGTTGCACATTTAACATGCTGGTAGAAATTAGGTAAAATGGATTTAAGTTTCCCTGCATTAAAGTCCCCGGCCACTAGGAGAGCCGCCTTTGGATGAACGCTTTCCTGTTTGCTTATGGCCATATACAGCTCATTGAGTGCGGTCTTAGTGCCAGCATCGGTTTGTTGTGGTAAATAGACAGCTACGAATAATATAGATGAAAACTCTCTTGGTAAATAGTGGGATCTACAGCTTATCATGAGATAACTCAGGCAAGCAAAACCTTGAGACTCCCTTAGATTTCGTGCACCAGCTGTTGTTTATAAATATACTTAGAGCGCCACCCCTTGTGTTACCAGAGGCGGCTGTTCTATCCTGCCGAAAAAGCGTAAACCCGCCAGCTGTATGTTATTCATGTCGTCGTTCAGACACAGCTGGGTGAAACTCTACAGGATCGGTGTCCCCGCCGCGGGACGGGTGAGCTAACGTGCACTAATGTCATTAGCATGAGGTTGTAAGTAACAAGACAATTTCCAAGGACATAGACATATCTGTGTCTGATATTGGCTTAAAATCTTTTTAATCTAACTGCACTGTCCAATTTACAGTAGCTATTACAGTGAAAGAATACCATGCTATTGTTTGAGGAGGGTGCACAGTTATGAACTTGAAAATGTATTAATAAACCAGATAGGCACATTTGGGCAGACTTGATTCAACATTTTGAACAGAAATGGAATGGTTCAATGGATCAGTCTAAAACTTTGCACATATACTGATGCCATCTAGTGGCCACATTCTAAATTGTTCCTAAGCTGGAATAATACATTGTGGCCTTTCTCTTGCATTTCAAAGATGATGAAACAAAAAATGGATTTAAAAAATCATGTTTTTTCTTGTATTATCTTTTACCAGATCTAATGTGTTATACAGTGGGGCAAAAAAGTATTTAGTCAGCCACCAATTGTGCAAGTTCTCTCACTTAAAAAGATGAGAGAGGCCTGTAATTTTCATCATAGGTACACTTCAACTATGACAGACAAAATTAGGAAAAGAAATCCAGAAAATCAAATTGTAGGATTTTTTATGAATTTATTTGCAAATTATGGTGGAAAATAAGTATTTGGTCACATACAAACAAGCAAGATTTCTGGCTCTCACAGACCTGTAACTTCTTCTTTAAGAGGCTCCTCTGTCCTCCACTCGTTACCTGTATTAATGGCACCTGGTTGAACTTGATATCAGTATAAAAGACACCTGTCCACAACCTCAAACAGTCACACTCCAAACTCCACTATGGCCAAGACCAAAGAGCTGTCAAAGGACACCAGAAGCAAAATTGTAGACCTGCACCAGGTTGGGAAGACTGAATCTGCAATAGGTAAGCAGCTTGGTTTGAAGAAATCAACTGTGGGAGCAATTATTAGGAAATGGAAGACATACAAGACCACTGATAATCTTCCTCGATCTGGGGCTCCACGCAAGATCTCACCCCGTGGGGTCAAAATGATCACAAGAACGGTGAGCAAAAATCCCAGAACCACACGGGGGGACCTAGTGAATGACCTGCAGAGAGCTGGGACCAAAGTAACAAAGCCTACCATCAGTAACACACTACGCCGCCAGGGACTCAAATCCTGCAGTGCCAGACGTGTCCCCCTGCTTAAGCCAGTACATGTTCAGGCCCGTCTGAAGTTTGCTAGAAAGCATTTGGATGATCCAGATGAGGATTGGGAGAATGTCATATGGTCAGATGAAACCAAAATAGAACTTTTTGGTAAACACTCAACTCGTTGTGTTTGGAGGACAAAGAATGCTGAGTTGCATCCAAAGAACACCATACCTACTGTGAAGCATGGGGGTGGAAACATCATGCTTTGGGGCTGTTTTTCTGCAAAGGGACCAGGACGACTGATCCGTGTAAAGGAAAGAATGAATGAGTATGAGTGAATGAGTGAAAACCTCCTTCCATCAGCAAGGGCATTGAAGATGAAACGTGGCTGGGTCTTTCAGCATGACAATGATCCCAAACACACCGCCCGGGCAACGAAGGAGTGGCTTCGTAAGAAGCATTTCAAGGTCCTGGAGTGGCCTAGCCAGTCTCCAGATCTCAACCCCATAGAAAATCTTTGGAGGGAGTTGAAAGTCCGTGTTGCCCAGCGACAGCCCCAAAACATCACTGCTCTAGAGGAAATCTGCATGGAGGAATGGGCCAAAATACCAGCAACAGTGTGTGAAAACCTTGTGAAGACTTACAGAAACCTCTGTCATTGCCAACAAAGGGTATATAACAAAGTATTGAGATAAGTATTTGGTCAATAACAAAAGTTTATTTTCCACCATAATTTGCAAATAAATAAATTAAAAATCCTACAATGTGATTTTCTGGATTTCTTTTTCTCATTTCGTCTGTCATAGTTGAAGTGTACCTATGATGAAAATTACAGGCCTCTCTCATCTTTTTAAGTTGGAGAACTTGCACAATTGATGGCTGACTAAATACTTTTTTGCCCCACTGTATTCTACATTAATTTCACATTTCCACAATCATCAAAGTGTTTCCTTTCAAATGGTATCAAGAATATGCATATCCTTGCTTCAGGTCCTGAGCTACAGGCAGTTAGATTTGGGTATGTCATTTTAGGCGAAAATTGAAAAAAAGGGTACGATCCTTAAGAGGTTCCCATTGGTAGGATTGACGTGCTCGTTGTTCATCTATTTTATTATCCAATGACTGTACGTTGACTAATAGGACCTATTTCAAGGCAGATTACCCACTCGCCATCGGATCCTCACAAGGCACCCAGACTGACGTCCCCGATATCTCTGTCTCTTTCTCCTGCGCATGACGGGGATGAGGGCCTTGTCGGGTGTCTGGAGTAAATCCATCGCGTCTGACTCGTTAAAGGAAAAATCTTCTTCCAGGACGGGGAGAGTAATCGATGTCCTGATATCTAGAGGCTCTTTTCGATCATAAGAGAGGGTAGATAAATACAGAAATGGTTTATCGAGATCGTGTGGAAGATCTTGACTGGCCTGCACAGAGCCCTGACCTCAACCCCATCGAACACCTTAATTGGAACCCCGACTGCGAGCCAGGCCTAATCGCCCAACATCAGTGCACTACCTCATTAATGCTTGTGGCTGAATGGAAGCAAGTCCACAGTAGAGTGGAGGCTGTTATAGCAGCAAAGGGGGGACCAACTCCATATTAATGCTCATGATTTTGGAATTAGATGTTCTACTAGCAAGTTTCCACATACTTTTGGGCATATAGCGTAGTTAAGTCATGGCACTTATATAGCTCTCGGGAACCCAAGGCCATACAACCATTGGGTTCTCGTTTGAACCATTGCCCACAGCGCAGACAATGTGAAGGCTACAACTGTCCCGACACTCTGTCTAACTGCAATATGGTCTTGGAATCCTATGAAAAAATACTTTCATATCACCACAAATTAATTTGACAAATACAAAAGATCCACTTACTTGCTGTTTTAACACATATTCCCACTGAGGTGTTTTGCACTGAACATTTACCTGAACTATGACACTTCCTGAGCTAATGGAAACTCGGGAGGGAACACAAAACAACGCTTGCTGTGTTCCACGAAAAACCTCAGCGGACATCAATGGTAAAACAACTAACATTGAGAGATCTTTTTTATTTGTGAAGTTATTTTGTTATTTATAATTTTTGGAGTATTCAAGGATTTGAAGCTTTTCACACTTCTCTTACCTTTTCTAGCTCCCTTTCCTCATGTTCTTTCCTAGCAAATGTTCCTTCTTTCATTTCCTCATATCCTTTCTGTGCTTCCTTTCCTAATTCCATGGTTTCCTTTTCTTCTTCGATAGCATATTTCCTTATTTCACTTCTTAGATCCTTTTCATCATGAACTGGTCAAATCCAATAGAGGGCGCATTTGAGCTGAATAATATTATGATCGGGTACATTTAAAGGGCTACACAGCTCATAATTAAACTGTTTTGAGAAACGTTATTAAACTGTCGATTCTAGGCTTCTTTATTATTATTTTTGGTAAAATATTGTGCACATTCTGAGAAGTATTTTATTATTCCAACAATCCTCCTTCCCCCCAGCTTTTTTTTTTAAAGTCATGAGATGTGTGACCGACACAGTTCAGTGGTCAGGCTAGCCGTCAACAGGATGACGTCGGTGCAAATGTAGCTACGCTTGTCACTGGATGTTGATTTCCTTCAAATATGGTTCTGCTATATGCTCGTTTATATTGTAAAGTTTGCTGAGAATACGGACGGTTGATATGACAGTCTTTCCCTCTGACACAGGTAAATAGCAACACATAGCCAGCTGTCGTGGTCTTGTTTTCATTAACTAGCTTAGCCAACTAGCTAGCTAATGCGGCCTACAATAACAGTGAGACAGGGGACTCGAGTTCACACCGCTTCACACAACGTTAGCTAGCTAGTTAGCTGAAACTTGCTTACTAGCCAGCTTTCCTGTGTCTACGGGTTGTGACAGCGTACTAAGTTGCCTATACTAGCCAAGTTAGCCATGCATTCTGTGTATTTCCGACTATACTAGCTACATGCAATAAGTATTGCTTATTTTGTAAACCAACTAACGCGTTAATGTTACATGGAGACCTAGGTAACTCCCGCCTGTTGAAGACGTTTGTGTCACTGTCCAGGTAATGTTAGCTAGCTGGACTTTCCTGCCTGAACCAGAGCTAGTTTGATCTGACCATTTGATCTGACCATGCCAGCGTCCAACGTTAGGGCTAACCAGAACTTTTCAAGTAGTAAATGGGAACTTGTTCTCAACTTGCCTACCTGGTTAAATAAAGGTGGAATAAAAAAAGCTAGCTATCGTTGGTAGTAGAACAAAACAGCCAGTGTGTGGCTCGTTCAATCTGGGACTGATTTCTCGAAGTTTATCATGTAACGTTAGTTGTCAGGCTTATTTTTTGTATTTTTACAGAGATAATTAGATTTTGCCTAACTAGCCAACAACCTTGAGTCATAACACCTTCTGTTGGCTAGTTTAATATTTTACTTACAACTAGTTAGTTTTTAGGCTGACCTAGCTTATAGCAAGCTATCTCAAGATGTAAAGTTCATGTCTTCTATGCTTTTTACTGCGTGATGACCTTTTACGGCGGCTGTGCGTGTCTCCAGTCCACTTCTTGGCGCTCGCAAAGTTGTATTAGTAGGCAGGGCAAATCCGTTTTAGTGATTTCTGATATATCATCAAAATAAATCCATCGCAGGACGTTTGTTGACTCATTCAGCAGTTGTTACCTGATTTAGTACAATACCGTTGGAAACTAGATGGTAACTTTACAAGTAAAGTTGTGGGGCTTGTTTTAGCCCTTTATAAGTGTATTTTTTAGGTCATGGAAGACGTTTATTTAAAGCAAAGCAGTTACATATAGTCAACGTTACATTTAGTAAAATAATTGGTCCCATTACTTTAATAGACTACTATATCAACCTTATTACTGTGGATTGTGTGGCAGTTAGATCACACAAATGTCTAAGCTATGGTTATTGCGTGTGAACTGAAAGAAGGAAGGCATAGGACAAAGCCATCTGTCACAAGATGGGAATAAAAAGTATGATTATGTGGACAACAATCTTCATTCTGTGGGTTTCAGATAAATACATGCACGATTTACTTTTGTAAAACGTTCAGGCTTAATTAAGTTTGATTTTAGTTTAACGATGATGTAGTGATAAGAATGTTTTAGGTTATTATTTGTGGAGATTCATATGATGGTGCATCTAGTGATGCCTGCTCTATTAAATGTCTTTTTGTGGTAGGTGAAGAACTATGGAGGATAGCTTCATATGTAGACCTACTGATAGATATCGGTAGGTCTTTCTAATAAATAGACTGTTTAGGCTAACAGGGATCACTAAAAAGTCAGTTTTCTGAAGAAAATGTGGTCTGCTTGCTAGCTTGTTTTAAAGGTTGTATGGTTTTTAAATAAGTTATAGTAGTGGTAGTGTCTGCAGTAGTAATGGTGGTGACTGGTTGTAGTTGAAAAAGTAGGTAGATGAAAATGTTGGTTAACATAATAGGATAGCCTGTGAAAGTTGGTTTGGTGTTTCTAGCTTGAAAGGTTCAAGAGTTACAATTATTGTTGGAGGGTATTATATGCAAATGTAGGAACATTTAAGTTATTTATAGTGCAGACCAGAGCTAGATCAGAGCTCGTGCGAACCAGAGCTAGCTCGCTACAACCAGGACCAGAGCTAGTGCAGAGCAATAGTTGTGGTCAGTAGTTGTGTTGCTGGTTCTTTGGGCCATACAGTATGTACATGATCTGTTGTTGTGGTCAGTAGTTGTTTTGTGGGTCAGTAGATTTTTGGTCAGTAGTTTTGGTAAGATGTTTCATTAGTTGTGGTTGTGGCCAGTAGTAGTGGTCAGTAGTTTTGTGGTTAGTAGTTTTGTGGTTATGGTTAGTAGTTTTGATAAGTAGGTGTTGTGGTCATTAGTTGTGTGGTCAGCCGTTTTGATCAGTAGTTATGTGGGTGTGGTCAGTAGTTTTGTGGTTGTGGTCAGTACTGGTCATTCGTGTTTTGGTTAGTAGTTGTGGTCAGTGTCTAAACTACAGTTGTTGCTGTGAAGAAGTTGTCTCCCTCCGAGTCACTTGTTGCTAGGCAACCACCCTGCAGTTACCTTGGCAGGCATGCTCCCTCCATGACTAAAGCCAGTGTGAGAAACATGCTAACAAACATTTGTGCTATAAATAAACACTGCATTCTGACCCACAAAACCTATTTTCTAGATTCATGATAGTGTTAGACAAAGCAAGGAAAGTGAACTTGTGAAATGTGGTGTAGTTTTATTGTTTATTTAGTAGTTGTGGTCAGTGTCTAAACTACAGTTGTTGGCTGTTGTTGGTCGGTAATGAATCTGCTAGCTTCTGACATGACTTACTGCATCTGTAATGAAAGCAGTTTATGGGTCTCTGACTTGTTGGGGTAGTGGTCAAAATGGCAGTTGTTTTGGGGGGGAGGTAATGCAGTTACTAAAACAGCTGTATCGTTAGATCCGTAGCAGATGTTCCGATGACAGATTTGAATAGCTTAGAAGAAGACTGAGATGTCATACTGTCTAACTTGTTGGGAAAGTGGTCAAAATGTCAGTTGTTTATAAAACATGTGTGAAAATGTTGTTGATGTGGTTACTAAAACAGCTGTAACGTTTTATCGGTACCAGATAATAGGTTGTTAACAATAAAACGTCACAATAGTGTTCGATTTGGCTGCTGGGGGGCAAGGAGACCCATGATTTTGGAATGAGATGTTCGACGAGCATGTGTCCACATTTTGTCCATGTAGTGTAGTTGTCAATGGTTGGAGCTAAAACCATTGACAACTACACTACATGGCCAAAATGTGGACACATGCTCGTCAAACAACTCATTCCAAAATCATGGGCATTAATATGGAGTTGGTCCCCCCCTTTGCTGCTATAACAGCCTATAACTCTTCTGGGAAGGCTTTCCACTAGATGTTGTAACATTTCTGCAGGGACTTGTTTCCATTCAGCCACGAGCGTTAGTGAGGTCGGGCACTGATGTTGAGCGATTAGGCCTGGCTCGCAGTCGGCGTCCTAATTCATCCCAAAAGTATTCGATGGGGTTGAGGTCCGGGCTCTGTGCAGGCCAGTCAAGTTCTTCCACGCCAATCTCGACAAACCATTTCCGTATGGACCTCGCTTTGTGCACAGGGGCATTGTCATGCTGAACAGGAAAGGGCCTTCCCCAAACTGTTGCCACGAAGTTGGAAGCACAGAATCGTCTAGAATGTAATTGTATGCTGTAGCATTAAGATTTCCTATCACTAGACCTAAGGGGCCTAGCCCAAACTATGAAAAACAGCCCCAGACCATTATTCTTCCTTCGCCAAACTTTACAGTTGGCACTATGCATTCAGGCAGGTAGCGTTCTCCTGGCATCCGCCAAACCTGATTTGTCCGTCTGACTGCCAGATGGTGAAGCTTGATTCATCACTCCAGAGAATGCGTTTCCACTGCTCCAGAGTCTAATAGTGGCGAGCTTTACACCACATCTGCCGAAGCTTGACGTTGCGCATTGTGATCTTAGGCTTGTGTGTGGCTGCTTGGCCATTGAAACCCATTTCATGAAGCTCCCGACAAACATTTATTGTACTTACATCAATTGATCATGTATTTTCAGGTACGTGATAGCAGCCAGATCCATTTTGGCATGTAGCTAGAAGCAAACAGAACGTAATTTAGCTTCCTTCATCAGAGGTTAGGCTTTTTGGAAAGAGCTAGACATCATCCTGCTAAAGTTGTCAGGGACTACTGTCATCACCACTATGGATGGCAAGCAAATCAAACAAGTTTTGGATATAGCCATCTAATTTCTCCCCTGATAGTTAGCTTGTTAACTAGTCATATTGACATGATCTGTTATTAGCTAGCTAGCTAGGCAATTTGACAGGCTACATTGATTGATGGAGCACATCATGTCTATTAGCAGCAATTGTGATTAAACACTATTAAAAACTGTTGAAAAGGGGATAATGTTAGTAACTTCGCTAGGTAGGCCTATGTTGGTTGGAGAAAAAAAGTACATTAGGTCTACTTAACACTATGTAAACATTGTAAGCTAACAGTAATTGTGCGTCGGTAAATGCGCCCCTCTACTGCTTGACAGGCAGACCCAGCAAAGGATGGGAAATTTACCTAAACCAGTCATACTTGTCAGGTATAGGTCACTTATGTTATATCACTCGAATATCCAATTAATGGTGACAGATATTGTGAGGCTACACTCCACATATCTGAAATTACATGATCAATTTATGTTTCTTATGTTTTTTTAGAATGTTGAAAAAAGTCCTATGAACGTGTATGTAGATGACAACGTTTAAAAGTATATAACAAAAGTTGTATGTAAGCAACTCAATCCAGACCAGTCTACATGTTTTTTAAAGTTTAAATGGCGTTTCTAGCTTAAATGGTGTAAGAGGAGTCGTGTTCCTAATAATAAAAATAATACATTTGTCAAAGATTTAAAGTGGGGACTCTGCTTCGCAAGGCCCATTAAATAATGTGGAAAATTCAATTTATATTCTTAACTTAAGTTGAAAATGATGCTGTCGCTGCTTCCTATTGACAAGACATTTTGAGTCAAGCGGTACGCCAACATGTTAAGTGTAACACAACACTTTTTTTGGTAATCACTTCCTTCGATATTACGCTGAAATCAGTAAATTGGGGCAAATGTTTGGGGTGTAGCGCTGTTTAACACTTTTCAAAGGCCACATGGAAAGTTGGAATAACTTCTACATGGTTGGTTAGATGAGAACTTGTAGAAGGCTCATATTATTATCACGACTCAGGATATGCAGACACAGGAGGCGGATAGTACAGTTCTCAGATATTTATTGTAAACACGTGTCAGGCAAAGGGCAGGTTGAGGACAGGCAGGGGTTCGTGATCAGGTCCGAGTCAGGCAGGTACAGGACGGCAGGCAGGCTCGGGGTCACGGCAGGCAAAATAGTCAGAACCGGGAAAACTAGGAAACAGAACATGAGAAAAAGGAAGACGGGAAAGCACGCTGGTATGACCTGACAAGACGAACTGGCAACAGACAAACAGAGAACACAGGTATAAATACACAGGGTATATTGGGAAGATGGTCGACACCTGGAGGGGGGTGGAGACAAGCACAAAGATAAGTCACACCCTGATCGGTTTCACCTATCTGTATTTTGGAATGTGATGTTGATTTTGAGAGGCTGCCATCGCGGAAAAGGGAACAGACTACTTTTTCTGTTAACTTAAAATATTCATGACGCAGGATATCAACAGTGACAACGGTTGTGGTTAAGTGTAAGTTTGACCGTCAAATCCATGTATTGGTGTGTGGCCAGCGACTTTTTGTAGAGCAGCCGCCCCCGAATTGTCCTGAGCATCCCAGCGCGTGTGACTAAATCAACGGTACAAAACCAAAGATATTTATCTGTTTTTAAGCAATCAATCTTACATCCTGACGCGTCGTGTGCGTTGCAAAATAAATAAACGCATACATATCATTGCAACCACATTGCTCACGAGCGTCTGCGTAGCCAGGCGCTAAAATAGAATTTGGTTCTATTTGTGACACTTGATGTGCTGCAAGTCATGCTTCTCCTCATTGGTTTTTAGGAGCATATACCCACGTGGGTGATTTAAAGATAAACTGAGGTCTACACTCCAGGCCAATCGGTTGTGGTAATGCACCTTAAAGTTGGTTGCCAACCGCCAATAAAAGTCCAAAGATGAAGAATGAGTGTACTGTATATCTGAGTGAGTCCATGTGTGCTAAGTTGTGGAGAGTCAGTGCAGGTGGTCAGTCCAGTTCAAGTGTGATTTTGGCCCTCAGTGAAGCCTTTCTGTTAACATTCCATTCAGATCATTCTGGAAATAACAGGCCAAGGCTCTCTCCAGTTCAATGTTAACTTGTTATATATCTAGCGCCTATGCACAGCGTTAGTATACTTCAAATGTGCCTTATCACGCATCGTTCGCCTTTGACATATGTTGACTTTTCAAGGTACATGAAAAGGTAATTCGGAAAGTATTCAGACCTAGACTTTTTCTACATTCTGTTACAGCTTTATTCTAAAATGGATTAAATAATTCCCCCCCCCTCTCAATCTTCACACAATACCCCATTATGATAAAGCAAAAACAGGTTTTTATAATTTTGGGGAAAGTTATAAAATATTTACATAATTATTCAGACGCTTTACTCGGTACTTTGTTGAAGCACCCTTGGCAGAGACTACAGCATCAAGTCTTCTTTGGTATAATGCTACAAGCTTGGCACACCTGTATTTGGGGAGTTTCTCCCATTCTTATCTGCAGATCCTCTCAAGCTCTGCCAGGTTGGATGGGGAGCTTCGCTGCACAGCTATTTTCAGGTCTCTCCAGAGATGTTCGATCGGGTTGAGGTCCGTGCTCTGGCTGGGCCACTCAAGGACAATCAGAGACTTGTCCCGAAGCCTCTCCTGTGTTGTCTTGGCTGTGTGCTTAGGGTTGTTGTCCTGTTGGAGGGTGAACCTTCGCCCCAGTCTGAGGTGCTGAGCGCTCTGGAGTAGGTTTTCATCAAGATTCTCTCTGTACTTTGCTCCGTTCCTTTTTCCCTCGATCCTGACTAGTCTCCCAGTCCTTGCCGCTGAAAACCATCCACACAGCATGATGCTGCCACCATAATGCTTCACTGTAGGGATGGTGCCAGGTTTCCTCCAGGTGTGAAGCTTGGCATTCAGGCCAAATAGTTCAATCCTGGTTTCATCAGATCAGAGAATCTTGTTTCTCATGGTCTGAGAGTCTTAAGGTGCCTTTTGGCAAACTCCAAGTGGGCTGTCATGTGCCTTTTTTACTTTCTGATTGCACTGTATGCCCACCCATGGTTGTGCCCTTGCCCAATCATATGAAATCCATAGATTAGGGCTTAATGAATTTATTTCAATTGACTGATTTCCTTATGAACTGTAACTTAGTAAAATCTTTGAAATGGTTGCATGTTGAGTTTTATATTTTGTTCAGAATATATAATGGTTATGAATGTTTTATTCAAGTTACAAACCGCTACAACCAAGTCTGCTTCAGGCTGGAGCCATCAGTCCACTCTGTAGTTTCCCTATATTCTGACTCCAACCATCAGTCCACTCTGTAGTTATTCTGACTCAACCCCTCTCTGTATACACAGGTAGCAATCGGACCCAGTAGAAGCGAACACCACCACCATGTACTCGGAGTGGAGGTCTCTGCACCTGGTGGTGCAGAGCGACCTGGGCCACCTGAGTGTCCTTCACTCGTACCCTCCGGCAGTTGGGCGCGATGTGGCCAATGCAGTGGTTAAACCCCTGGGGGTGACCCTGGGCACTCCGTCCACTGACAGCCTGCTCAAGACCGACAAAGAGGTAGGCAGCCTGTGCTGAAAACAACCCAGGTGTTTTTGAGGAGCTGAATCGGATAGGTGTAACTAAGCCATATAGGTGAAGACTTAGTTTTAATGTCTCATGTACAGTGAAATGCCTTTCTTGCAAACTCAAAACCCAGCAATGCAATGATCAATAACAATGTATTACTAGAAAAAAACAACAAAAGAAATGAGAAGCAGTATGAAGGACACAATAAGTAAGTAAGCATACTATATTTACAATGTGCAGGGATACTGGAGTGATGGACGTAGATATGTGTAGGGGTAAGGTGACTATATACAGGGTCAGTTCCAGTACCATATTAACAATATGCAGGTATACTGGAGTGATGGATGTAGATATGTGTAGGGGTAAGGTGACTATATACAGGGTCAGTTCCAGTACCATATTAACAATATGCAGGTATACTGGAGTGATGGATGTAGATATGTGTAGGGGTAAGGGGACTAGGCATCAGTATATAAGATGAACAGAGTAGCAGCAGCTTGTATGTGAGTGGGTGTGTGTAGAGTCAGTATAAATGTACGTGCATGTTATGTGTGAGTGAGCAAATGATGGAGTGTGAGTGTGTAGGGACCTTTGAGTGTGCATAGAGACAAATAGAAAGGTCAGTGAGGATACAAGATTGATTCAGATAGTCTGTGTAGCTATTTTGTTAGCTATATATCAGTCTTATTGCTTGGGTATAGAAGCTGTTCAAGAGCCTGTTGGTGCCAGACTTGATGCACCGGTACCGCTTGCCGTGCGGAAGCAGAGAGAATAGTCTGACTTGGGTGGTTGAGTCTTTAATGATTTTCCGGGCCTCCCTACCACACCACCTGATATAGATGTCCTGTGTGGCAGGGAGCTCGGCCCCCAGTAATGTACTGGGCTGTCCCCACCACACTCTCTAGCGCCATGCGATCAAAGACTGCTATCGCCATACAAGGCAGTGATGCAGCCAGTCAATATGCTCTCAATGGTCCAGCTGTAGAACTTTTTAAAGATTTGAGGGCCCATGCCAAACTTTTTCAACCTCCTGAGGGGGAAGAGGCACTGTCATGCCTTCTTCAATACTGTGCACGTGTTTGGACAATTTTAATTCCTTTAGTGATTTGGACACCGAGGAATGTGGATGGGGGCGGGCTTCCCGTGTTTCCTGTAGTCCATGATCAGCTCCTTGGTCTTACTGACGTTGGGGGAGAGGTTGTTGTTCTGGCACCACACTGCCAGGTCACTGACCTCCCTGTAGGCTGAGATTTGACTTTGACAGTTTTTTACATTCAAGGGGAATAGAAAGTCAAGTTAGAATGCCAGAAACTTTTTAGGGTTGTAAATTATTTGCTCTACGTATGGGGAGGGTATTGTCAAGGTCAACTTCATTGGCACTTATTCTATTGAAAAGTAAAGGTTTCTTCCCTCTTTAGCTCCAAGTTCCTCTGACATTGTTTTTGAGGAAATAGGCAGAACATAAGCTACATAACCCTAACACGCCCTTGATGGGCTAGGCTTTTTCAGTCCCTTATTTTTACGAAACCAAGGAGGCTGAACGGTCACCTGCACATTAGGACTCAACTACCTCCTGGTGAATGGAAACTTTTTTTTAAACTGTGTGCTTGATTGAAACACACACATCACCTCCCCCTCTACATTCTATTGTGTTTTGAAATCTATTCTCTCTCTGATTTGTTGCTGGGTGAAAAATAGTCTTTGGCTTTGTCCCCCTTTTTGTCTGTGCTGCTCACTTCCTCCTCATGTTAGCTTTGTAGCTCGGACAGCCCCAGGTCTCTGGGCTCGCCTGATAACATTGAGAGGATTTCCTGTGTGTGTCCCTGGGGCATTCAACCTCTGCAACTTTATTGACTGTTTCTTCACCCTGTGGGCTACGGCTCCTTGAGCCTGTCCCAGTCCAAGCAGCCATTTAGATAAGGCTTGATTGTAATAGGGCCAGGCGAAGGAAAAATGTAAGCCGTCTGCCAAAGAATATACGCATGCCCTTACTAAGTGCCTCCTTGTCATTCCTGCCTGTTTTAGTTTGCCTGATAATTCTCTTAACATAGCACAGGGCTCTGTGAGTGTAACTCACACAGTAATGGCTTATAGGGCTTGTGTTTTGTACAACTATCCCATATTTGAGATGGTAGTATTTTAGGATAATACTGTATTTGGTAAATAAATGGATAGTTCACGTAGCGTGGTGGAACCAGCCAAATAGCTGTGTTCACCTTCCTGTTTTGACACGTGAAGTGATATAGAATGGTGAACGCAGCAAGGCTGGTTCCACCAGGCTCTAGTTCGCCTACCTTTTTAAAGTTAGATGACCCATCCCTTTACCCCTGTGTTTGAAATGAGTTAATTTCACGACAATCATCATAATTAGGCCTAAACACTTTTCTTTTTAACTCAATGCACAAATAGGCCATCTTATTTTGATTCACTTTCAAGTGTTAAAACATTCATCCACCTTGTCCCCATGTATTCAGCAATCACTGACATGACATCTGACTGTCCTGCTTGTCCCCATGTATCCACCTCTTTCTAACAACATAGTTCTCTGTGTGATGTGATTGACAGGTGAAGTGGACGATGGAGGTGCTCTGCTACGGCCTGACCCTGCCTCTGGACGGGGACACGGTCAAGCTGTGCGTGGACGTCTACACGGACTGGATTATGGCGCTGATCACTCCTCGCGACTCCATCCCCCAGCCTATCGTCAAGGAGCCCAACCTCTACGTGCAGACCATCCTCAAACACCTCTACAACCTCTTCATGCCCAGGTAGAAGCTGACTGTGTGTCTACGCTTTCTGGCTAACTGTTGTCAACGTTCTATTTAGCTGCTAAATGTCTGTCTACACTCTAGCTACCCACCCCGGCAGGTAGCCTAGTGGTTAGAGTGTTTGACTTGTAACCGGAGGGTTGCAAGTTCGAATCCCCTAGCTGACAAGGTAAACATCTGTCATTCTGCCCCTGAACAAGGCAGTTAACCCACTGTTCCCCGGGCGCCGAAGACGTCGATTAAGGCAGCCTCCCGCACCTCTCTGATTCAGAGGGGTTGGGTTAAATGCGGAAAACATTCGGTTGTACAACTGACTAATAATGGTGACTTTGACTTTTTGATTTTGAACTGTCTGTCTGCACTCTAGCTGTGTCCCCTCTCTAGCTAGCCGCTAGCTATTTTTCCCCTCTCTAGCTAGCCGCTAGCTGTGTGTCTCCACTCTAGCTGTGTGTCCCCTCTCTAGCTAGCCGCTAGCTGTTTGTCCCCTCTCTAGCTAGCCACTAGCTGTGTATCTCCGCTCTAGCTAGCCGCTAGCTGTGTGTCTCCGCTCTAGCTAGCCGCTAACTGTGTCTCCGCTCTAGCTGTGTGTACCCTCTCTAGCTAGCCGCTAGCTGTGTGTCTCCGCTCTAGCTAGCCGCTAGCTGTGTGTCTCCGCTCTAGCTGTGTGTACCCTCTCTAGCTAGCCGCTAGCTGTGTGTCTCCGCTCTAGCTTGCCGCTAGCTGTGTGTCTCCGCTCTAGCTGTGTGTCCCCTCTCTAGCTAGCCGCTAGCTGTGTGTCTCCGCTCTAGGCGCTAGCTGTGTGTCCCCTCTCTAGCTAGCCGCTAGCTGTGTGTCTCCGCTCTAGCTAGCCGCTAACTGTGTGTCTCCGCTCTAGCTAGCCGCTAACTATGGGGTATCTTATGCAATGTTCTACATTACAACTTCTTGACCTGAAGGCTCCAACCTCTAAAAGTTGCAGTACATTGCTTATGCAACATGGTAATTCTAAATAGGGACAGATACCTTCCATTAGTTCATCAAAACAAACTACAAGGCTTGGCGAGAACGGGAGTATGGAAGAGGGAATGGTCAATGGAGTGTTTATTACAGGCTTCTCTTTATAAAAGTGATCCCTAACCCTATCTCCACCTCCCTCCCTCCCTCCTCTCTCAGGCCGGAGCACTACAGCCCCATGCACTTCCGGCTGTGCCAACAGGTGCTGACGGCAGTGTTGAAGCTGGCCAGGGAGTCGGGTAGCGGCATGGCCCGGGAGACCTGGGAGGTGTTGCTGCTCTTCCTGCTGCGCATCAATGACACTCTGCTAGCCCCGCCCACCGTTGGAGGTCAGTCCATCAGAACAGATGCAATTAGGCTGCCTTTACACAGGCAGCACAATTCTGATATTTTGCCCAATTATCGTTAAAATCTGATCTGATTGGTCAGAAGACCAATTAGTGGAAAAATATCAGAATTGTGCTGCCTTTGTGAAAGCAGCCTTTGATACTTTTCGTAGTGTCGTGGGGAACTTCTAACATCCACTAAGTCAAATTTCAACTTGGACTCCCATTGATATCAATGCATAACTAATAGGTAGATGTTAGGCTTTGTCCCATAATGATTTTGTCTTTGACTAAGTTAATTGACTTTGTTGCTAATATGACTACTTAGTTCCAAATGAAGATGCATTGTTCTTTCGCATATGTTATTTTATGCACCCAGAACACCTAGAAATTTTGAATGATGAGCATTCACCCATTCTTCCTCTTCAAAGTTACTCACCCCTGGCCCCCATCCCCCAATTGTCTCAGGTGGGATAGCAGAGAAGCTGGCTGAGAAGCTGATCAGCGTTCTGTTTGAGGTGTGGTTCATTGCCTGCACACGCTGCTTCCCCACGCCGCCCTACTGGAAGACGGCCAGGGAGATGCTGGCCAACTGGAGGCACCACCCGCCCGTGGTGGAGCAGTGGAGCAAGGTCATCGCTGCTCTCACCTCCAGGTAGCTACACCACAACAAGACCAGTGGTCGCCAACCCTGCGTTTGCAGGCTTTTGTTTAAGCGCAGCGCTCAAACATATGGGTTCCGTTCAGTAGGGCATAACGTTTTGAAACAAATGTGAGTGCTCAAGTTCAGGTAGGACAAAACTAGTTGGATTACAGGCAGGAGTAATTTTCTCTCAGCAGTCATTTTAGATATTAAATGTTTGTTAATGTTCAGATATGAAATGGAAGGTGTAAATGTGTAACGTCAATGTTCTGTTTTGGCACAGACTGTTGCGGTTCACCTACGGTCCGTCCTTCCCTCCGTTCAAAGTCCTAGAGGAGGACGCCAACCTCATCCCTACTGAGATGGACAACGACTGTGTGGCTCAGACCTGGTTCCGCTTTCTGCACATGCTGAGGTGAGTTCCACATAGCTGGCTCTCTGGGTCTGTATCACAGAATGGGAGTTATTACTGTTTACACCTGTACTGTATTTGATATAAATGCCCTTTGATGACCTAATTTTAGTATAATAACATAATACTGGCATGACTTTTGGATCATCATCCGAGACAGATCACACTGTTTGTTCTTTCGATGAAGAACATCAAATATTATGTCACATGCGCCAAATACAACTTTGTAGTGAAATGCTTACTTACAAGCCCTTAACCAACAATGCAGTTTTAAGAAAATACAAAAAAAGTATGAGATAAGAATAACAAATTATTACCTGACCATACTGGATGGACATCACACTTTTTAAAAATCCAAAGGTACAAGGAAATGATTCTAGACCGCGCCCCCAGATGATCTAAGAAAGTGATCTGGAAAAATATTGTAGTGAATATTCTATTAGGCTACATCAATTTAGCTGTTACTCTCTCGTCGCTGGGTTGTGGAGAGAATAACATGCTCAGGACCCATTTTTGCACCCCAATGTTAAAAGTCCCCCCTCCTGCTCCTTCTCTTGCAGTAACCCGGTGGACCTCAGCAGCCCTTTGACGGTCAGCTCCACGCCAAAGTTCCAGGAGCAGCTGCTGGGGGTGAGCGGCGTGCCCCAGGAGGTGATCCAGCATCACCCCTGTCTCAAGCAGCTGCCCCAGATCTTTTTCAGGGCCATGAGGGGGGTCAGTTGCCTGGTGGACGCCTTCCTGGGTAAGACTACCTCTCCATACTGTTACATTTGACTTTGGCAATTAATGTACTGTAGGTCTGGGCCCATATTCACAAAGCGTCTCAGAGTAGGAGTGCTGATGTAGGATCAGTTTTTCCCTTATATATCATAATGAATAAGATGACATCGACGGGGGAGGGACCTGTTTCCAGATCAGCATTCCTTACTCCGAGATGATTTCTGAATATGGGTCCTTAAAAATGTTATAGGTATGATAGTAGTTCCATCTTGTTCGCTGACAGGCTAGCTGGAGATTTTGCTATATTTCTTACACCGATCCAATCCCTTCAGATCTACACAAGTTGTCATGTTATTGCTGGAGCACTTCTGACCAAGAGATCATGTACATATTTCCTCCCCTCTAGGTGTCGGGGTCGCAAAGAGAGAGATTCTAGAGAAACTGCCCTCTTATGGTACTTAATAAACTGCGTCTTTGTCATTCTAATGAAGGGTGAAAGGGTTCTGATTTTGTTGACGTTGATCATGGAAAGATGTCATTTGACTTAGTAACACCTTGATTTTATGACCAGCAACAACTAAAGGCTTTTGTAAATGGGTTGACCCACCACCTTGCCTTATCTTGTTTACTGGCTTTTAAACAAGAACCAGCCATTTTCAATTGAAAATAGTTTTTATTGTAATTTTCTCCTTTCATTTCTCTACTGCCTTGTGCCCATTGTGCTACACCAGGGCTCTCTAACCCTGTTCCTGGAGAGCTACAGTCCTGTAGGTTGTCACTCCAACCCTAATCAGGAGGGTATCTCTCCAGGAACATGGTTGGAGTGCCCTGGTCTACACCTCCCAACAGTCTTAGACTTCAACCATGTTTGTACTTTTGAAATCAAGCAGACCTCTGCATTTTGGCCCTATACTTTATCGAAGCACTGTGTCACGCAGGGTATATACTTCCCTAAATCTCTTGTTTAAAGAAACTGGAGAACATGCATTGTTTCTAGCTTGCAACACTACTTCGAATGTATCTGGTTAATTTGGTTAATAGTAGTAGACACTCATTTTGAAAATCAGACCATTATTAGCTATGTGGACAATTATGTGGTACAGTACACAAACACAGAATGTCTTAAATAAATACCTAGTATAACTTGTTGAGTGATAATTTGGCCCAACAACTAAACCTCCATTTTGTGTTTCAGCTTTTTTGTAATTTTTCTGTTCTTTCAAAAACAATATTGTTCTAGTTTCATCTTCTTCCCCAGAAACAGCACTAGTGTCTCTCTCCCCCTCAGGAGTGACAGTTTCTCCTAGGAGCAATATACGTGACAGACTTCCCTCTCTAGGTACACTACTAAACCGGACCTAACCCAATCAAATCCAATCATTAACATTGCACAGGGGTCTATGTACATAACAAACAGGATTTCCTATAACGGTGTTTGGGCATAAGACAAAAAGGTGCCACACTTCCAGTCATGAGAAACAACATACTCATACACATCTATGGAGGGGAGAAAATAAACGTTCACTGTGTCAGAATGAGAAACTGCGAAAGCTGTTTTTGATTCTTCATTTCGATCGATGGCCGTGTCAGCTGCCAAAAACAGGTGAATGTTGTGATATTCCAGGCTGTACTTTGACCACTTTCTTTCCCTCAGGTGCCGCCGTGTCTAGGAACAATTTCCGAGAAAGGCTTCACTCCATGCCCTCCTATGGTACTCTGTGGTTGTCTGCTCCCAAACAATCATAAAGGGAGCTGAATATGTTTTGATGGATTTGCTGGGGTTGGCAAAAAGCTGATTTGTGTGGTGAAAGTAGCTGGTGCATGCACTTAAAGGGCAACGCCACCACTTTTAAACCTCATTTTCATTATCTCCAGCACAATACCAGTGTCAACATATGTGAAAATTGCGCTTCTATAGAAACTAATATCAAGTTAAAAGTTCTAACTGAGGACATAATAAAAGTTTTAACATTTTAAACTGTGATTTTCAAAAAACGATGAGATTCGCGGTGACGTGGAGAGCAAGAAAACACCCTCCCTTGGGCTAGAAACTTGTTGCCGGTTTTGAAAATCACAATTCGTGATGTCACACAGAACCTTTTTGTTTTTAGGACCTTTGTCTTTTTAATCACTTAGAAACGTGCTGTTATCACATATGTGAACACTGGTATGGTGCTGGAGATGCTGAATAAGAGGTTGAAAAGTGGCGGAAATGCCCTTTTTTAAAGCCGCTGTGTCAAACATTTGAATCCATAATCACTTTCAGGACAGCAGCGACAAACTGTCTCAATCCTGAAAACCTCACTTCCCTACCCCTGTATTTTGGGCCTTTCTATATAGGCTAGTAGTAGAAAAGCTTACACATTTACAGCATAGGCCCATTAGTAATAACACTCGCTTTGACTGTATTGTATTCTTTTAGTAACACTTGAAGTGAAGCAGCCTTTCATGATTCTGTCAATAGAATTGCATAATGGATGATATAGCAAGGTATGACAATCAAACCTGCTCTTATCCTTCCTTATCAACCATCCTTCCTTATCAACCATTATAAGTTTCAACTTTGAAACTTATAATGGAGACAATTGGTTGGGAAAAGTGTTGTCGTCTTCCATGGCCTGTTTGGCGATACTTTGTGTAGTGTGGCAGCATCACCATGGCAATGTATGTCAAGTTGCTTCAAGACTTGTGTTTTAGAAAAACATATCCTTGTTAGCTTAGCTAGCAAACCCACTAAATGGACCATACAGTCCAATTTGGCATCTGCAGCAGTTTAGTGCAGCACGTTGCATCATCAACGCTGAATTCTGTGAAAGATGCCAGTCAATCAAATGTATTTATAAAGCCTTTTTTACATCAGCAGATGTCACAAAGTGCTTATACAGAAACCCAGTTTACCTATAAATTGTTTTGGGCTTCACTGAAAATTGCAGGAAGAGGTTTAGAGGGTCTGATCCATGTGGTAATGTGAAGCACTCACCCAATCAATCAGTGTCTGAGTTTACTGTGTCAGTGTGGACAGTAAGTACAGTAGGGCAAAAAAGTATTTAGTCAGCCACCAATTGTGCAAGTTCTCCAACTTAAAAAGATGAGAGAGGCCTGTAATTTTCATCAGAGGTACACTTAAACTATGACAGACAAAATGAGGAAAAAAAATCCAGAAATTCACATTGTAGGATGTTTTATGAATTTATTTGCAAATTATGGTAGAAAATAAGTATTTGGTCACATACAAACAAGCAAGATTTCTGGCTCTCACAGACCTGTAACTTCTTCTTTAAGAGGCTCCTCTGTCCTCCACTCGTTACCTGTATTAATGGCACCTGTTTGAACTTGTTATCAGTATAAAAGACACCTGTCCACAACCTCAAACAGTCACACTCCAAACTCCACTATGGCCAAGACCAAAGAGCTGTCAAAGGACACCAGAAACAAAATTGTAGACTTGCACCAGGTTGGGAAGACTGAATCTGCAATAGGTAAGCAGCTTGGTTTGAAGAAATCAACTGTGGGAGCAATTATTAGGAAATGGAAGACATACAAGACCACTGATAATCTTCCTCGATCTGGGGCTCCACGCAAGATCTCACCCGTGGGGTCAAAATGATCACAAGAACGGTGAGCAAAAATCCCAGAACCACACGGGGACCTAGTGAATGACCTGCAGAGAGCTGGGACCAAAGTAACAAAGCCTACCATCAGTAACACACTACGCCGCCAGGGACTCAAATCCTGCAGTGCCAGACGTGTCCCCCTGCTTAAGCCAGTACATGTTCAGGCCCGTCTGAAGAGCATTTGGATGATCCAGAGGAGGATTGGGAGAATGTCAGATGAAACCAAAATAGAACTTTTTGGTAAAAACTCAACTCGTCGTGTTTGGAGGACAAAGAATGCTGAGTTGCATCCAAAGAACACCATACCTACTGTGAAGCATGGGGGTGGAAACATCATGCTTTGGGGCTGTTTTTCTGCAAAGGGACCAGGACGACTGATCCGTGTAAAGGAAAGAATGAATGGGGCCATGTATCGTGAGATTTTGAGTGAAAACCTCCTTCCATCAGCAAGGGCATTGAAGATGAAACGTGGCTGGGTATTTCAGCATGACAATGATCCCAAACACACCGCAACGAAGGAGTGGCTTCGTAAGAAGCATTTCAAGGTCCTGGAGTGGCCTAGCCAGTCTCCAGATCTCAACCCCATAGAAAATCTTTGAAAGTCCGTGTTGCCCAGCGACAGCCCCAAAACATCACTGCTCTAGAGGAGATGTGCATGGATGAATGGGCCAAAATACCAGCAACAGTGTGTGAAAACCTTGTGAAGACTTACAGAAAACGTTTGACCTCTGTCATTGCCAACAAAGGGTATATAACAAAGTATTGAGATAAACTTTTGTTATTGACCAAATACTTATTTTCCACCATAATTTGCAAATAAATAAATTTAAAATCCTACAATGTGATTTTCTGGATTTCTTTTTCTCATTTCGTCTGTCATAGTTGAAGTGTACCTATGATGAAAATTACAGGCCTCTCTCATCTTTTTAAGTTGGAGAACTTGCACAATTGGTGGCTGACTAAATACTTTTTTTCCCCACTGTATATGCATGTATGTATCTGTTTTGATGATAGACTGAGCCAAGCATCTGAATAAGGAAAGTGTTGTCAATCAAAATTGGCCATCTAGCTGCCCCAAGGCTATGAAGCGAAAATGTGACATTGGGAAACTTGCTCGATCTATTGTGGTGTGGATTTTTCTCTTTTAAAATATTTGTATACTTATTTGTATGTATTTTTTTACATTGTTCCTTATCTGTGCTGAGTATCCCCCAGCAAAGAAGACATATCCACATCACATGGCTTGTGCATTTTGATCTGGTATCTTTCTCTCTTGTGGAGGAAGGTGATGAGCTGCCAATGTTGACGTTACTAACATCCTCCCTGATCTGAGTGGCGTGTGTAACCAAAATATGGGTGGAGGGGAAATGGGACTCCATTGGTCCTCGCTGTTTTCACCTGAAACACCAGAATATTATCTGATGCGCCTCCTCTTTCTCCCTCAGGTATCTCCCGCCCCCGGTCGGACAGTGCCCCACCCACCCCTGTCAACAGACTGAGCGTACCGCCACCTCCCACCAACACCACGCCCCCTCACAGCCGCGGCAACAAACCCACAGGGGTCATCAAGGCTGCCAGTAAAACCTCCACAGTAGGTTCCTACACCAGTTGTTTTTTCCTCAGAAGGCCCATTTGTATCAGACTAACGTTAAGAGCTGTAAAATGGGAGAAATACAGCATCCCTTTGCCAAATAAGCCTCAGACGATCATAGGAATAAATATTGATGTCCCTGAATATTGATATTCTGACTATGCCCATTTGACAGTTAATTAATTCATTTATCCCCCACATTCCTACCCATCCAGGCGAGCATGACGCACCAACCCAAACTGTCCTACCAGCCGTCCTCCACCTCTCCCTTGTCCAGCCCCAACCTGACCAGCTCTGAGCCCCGGCCGCTGCCTGCCCCCACCAGGCCCAAGGTCAACAGTGTCCTCAATCTCTTTGGCCAGTGGCTGTTTGACGCTGCGCTGGTGCACTGCAAGCTCCACACGGGCCTGAGCCGAGACAACAGCTTGACTGGTAAGGTCAGGGGCGGAGGTTAAGGGTCAAAAACTGGTTTGACTAGTGTTGTGTGCGTCTCAATAGTCTAAAGTTGCTTTCTCTCCTTTATCATCTCCTCTTATTTATCTGTGAAAAAACAGACCAGGGATGTTGAGAAACATTCTCATAGAAATATAATACATAGAACAATTCCTACTACACTGGCTCTGATGCTCGTCGGATGTGGCAGGGCTCGCAAACTATTACGGACTACAAAGGGAAACCCTGCCGCGAGCTGCCCAGTGATGCGAGCCTACCAGACGAGTTACATGCCTTTTTATGCTCGCTTCGAGGCAAGCAACACTGAAGCATGCATGAGAGCACCAGCTGTTCCAGACGACTGTGATCACGCTCTCCGTAGCCGATGTGAGCAAGATCTTTTTAAACAGGTCAACATTCACAAGGCTGCGGGGCCTGACGGATTACCAGGGCCTGTACTCGGCGCATTTGCGGACCAACTGGCAAGTCCCTGTGACCGAGAATGCGAAGGTAACCTGCCTAAATGTCTACCGCCCCGTGCTTTGAAAGGCTGGTCATGCCTCACATCAATACCATCATCCCAGAAATCCTAGACCCACTCCAATTTGCATACCGCCCCAACAGATCCACAGATGACGCGATCTAAATCGCACTCCACTCTGCCCTTTCCCACCTGGACAAAAGAAACACCTATGTGAGAATTCTGGTAATTGACTACAGCTCTGCGTTCAACACCATAGTGCCCTCGAAGCTCATCTCTAAGCCAAGGACCCTGGGACTAAACACTTCCCTCCAGGTGGTAAGTATAGGCAACAACACATTTGCCACGCTGATCCTCAACACTGGGTTCCCTCAGGTCCGTGCTTAGTTCCCTTCTGTACTCCCTGTTCACCCACGACTGCGTGGCCAAACACGACTCCAACACCAAGTTTGCTGACGACACAACGGTGGTAGGCCTGATCACCGCCAATGATGAGACCGCCTATAGGGAGAAGGTAAGATACAGGACAACAACCTCTCCCTCAATGTGCTCAAGACAAAGGAGATGATTGTGTACTATAGGAAAAAGTGGGACGAACAGGCCCCCATTAACAGACGGGGCTGTAGTGGAGCGTGTCGAGAGTTTCAAGTTCCCTGGTCACCAACAAATTATCATGGTCCAAACACACCAAAATAGTTGTGAAGAGGGCACGACAACACCTTTGCCCCCTCAGGAGACTGAAAAGATTTGGCATGGGTCCTCAGATCATCAAAAAGTACAGCTGCACAATCGAGAGCATCCTGACCGTTTGCATCACCGCCTGATATGGAAACTGTTCGGCATCGGACCGCAAGGCGCTACAGAGGGTAGTGCGTACGGACCAGTACATCACTGGGGCCAAGCTTCCTGCCATCCAGGACCTATCTAGTAGGCGGTGTAAGAGGAAGACTCAAAAAATTGTCAGACTCCAGTCACCGAAGTCATAGACTGTTCTCTCTGCTACCACACGGTAAGCAGTACCGGAGCGCCAAGTCTAGGTCCAAGTGGCTCCTTAACAGATTCCACCCCGACGCTATAAGACTGCTGAACAATTAATCAAATGGCCAACCGGCCTGTCAAAGCAAGTGGTGGCTACTTTAAGGAATCTCAAATCTAAAATATATCTTGATTTGTTGAACACTTTTTTTGGTTACTACATGATTCCATATGTGTTATTTCATGGGTTTTGATGTCTTCACTATTATTCTACAATGTAGAAATAAAGAAAAACCCTTGAATGAGGAGTTGTGTCCAAACTTTTGACTGGTACATACCTACCTACCTACATACTTGTATCAGCTCTTTGTAGGCTGCTACACTGACCTTACAAAAACACTTTGCTATGTCTTTTACATCTTTTGGCTCAGAAAGCTACTTCACATAATGGAACTTTATGTGACCCAAATCAAGTGCAAAATGCCCAGGATAAAGCGTTGTAAAGGTTCCCAACCTATGGGTTGCATCTGAAATGGCACCCTTTTTCTTATATACAGTTGAAGTCTTACATACACCTTAGCCAAATACATTTAAACTTTTCACAATTACTGACATTTAATCCTAGTAAACATTCCATGTGTTAGGTCAGTTAGGATCACCACTTTATTTTAAGAATGTGAAATGTCAGAATAATAGTAGAAAATTATTTATTTCAGCTTTTATTTCTTTCATCACATTCCCAGTGGGTCAGAAGTTTACATACACTCAATTAGTATTTGGTAGCATTGCCTTTTTAAATTGTTAACTTGGGTCAAATGTTTCGGGTAGCCTTCCACAAGCCTCCCACAATAAGTTGGGTGAATTTTGGCCCATTCCTCCTGACAGAGCTGGTGTAACGGAGTCAGGTTTGTAGGCCTCCTTGCTCGCACACGCTTTTTCAGTTCTGCCCACAAATGTTCTATATGATTGAGGTCAGGGCTTTGTGATGGCCACTCCAATACCTTGACTTTGTTGTCCTTAAGCCATTTTGCCACAACTTTGGAAGTATGCTTGGGGTCATTGTCCATTTGGAAGACCCATTTGCGACCAAGCTTTAACTTCCTGACTGATGTCTTGATGTTGCTTCAATATATCCACATAATTTCCCCTACCTCATGATGCCATCTATTTTGTGAAGTGCACCAGTCCCTCCTGCAGCAAAGCACCCCCACAACATGATGCTGCCACCCCCATGCTTCACGGTTGGGATGGTGTTCCTCGGCTCCCCCTTTTTCCTCCAAACATAACGATGATCATTATGGCCAAACAGTTCTATTTTTGTTTCATCAGACCAGAGGACATTTCTCCAAAAATGGAGCAGTGGCTTCTTCCTTGCTGTGCGGCCTTTTCAGGTTGTGTCGATATAGGACTCGTTTTACTGTGGATATAGATACTTTTGAACCTGTTTCCTCCAGCATCTTCACAAGGTCCTTTGCTGTTGTTCTGGGATTGATTTGCACTTTTCGCACCAAAGTACGTTCAACTCTAGGAGACAGAACGCGTCTACTTCCTGAGCGCTATGACGGCTGCGTGGTCCCATGGTGTTTATACTTGCGTACTATTGTTTGTACAGTTTAACGTGGTACCTTCAGGCATTTGGAAATTGTTTCATCCTTGGGAGCAGACTTGTCGAGGTTTACACATTTTTTTCTGAGGTCTTGGCTGATTTCTTTTGATTTACCTATGATGTCAAGCAAAGAGGCACTGAGTTTTAAGGTTAAATACATCCACAGGTACACCTCCAATTGACTCAAATGATGTCAATTAGCCTATCAGAAGCTAATTGAAGCTAAAAGCCATGACGTAATTTTCTTTTTATAACCACTTATTGTCAGTGGCTTCTGCTTTTGACCTTTGACCTAATCTTCTCCGTCCTCTCTCGCTCGCTCTCTTTCTAATTCCACCTAATTTCTCTCCCTCCACTTTCTCACTTTTCTACACCCACCCTCTCTCCTTTACCATTCCCCATTGTGTTTCTCTCTCTTCTACCCCTTCCTCTCTCGCTCTCTTCTACCCCTCTCTCTCTCTCTCTCTCTCCCCTCCCTAACCCCTTCTTCCCCCCATTCCCAGCCCTGGCCACTCAGGCGGGCATGGAGCCGAGGAGGCAGGGCTCCCTGATGTCCACAGACACCATGGTGTCCAACCCCATGTTCGATGCCAACGAGTTCCCTGACAACTATGAGTCGGGCCGGGCCGAGGCCTGTGGGACCCTCTGCAGGATCTTCTGCAGCAAGAAGACCGGCGAGGAGATCCTGCCCGTTTACCTGTCCAGGTACCCACATGTTTAACGTAGTGTTTCCCAATCCTGGTCCTAAAAGGGTGCGCATTTTAGTTTCTGGCCTAGCTTTAACACACATGAGTAAACTCATCAACTTGATTTGGTGCAAAAACAAGAATGTGCACCCCTTTGGGTCCCCAGGACCAGAGTTAGGTGGCTTTTCATCATACTCTAGGTCTGTCTAAAAAGCTCTACTCCCGACTAAACCCTTCTCTGTCTCCGCCCCCCCCAGGTTCTACATGGTTCTGATCCAGGGCCTACAGATCTCGGACTACATCTGCCGACCGGTCCTGGCCAGCATCATCCTCAACTCTTCTGCCCTCTTCTGCTCCGACCTGAAGGGCATCAATGTGGTGGTCCCCTACTTCATCTCTGCTCTGGAGAACATCCTCCCTGACCGGTGACGAATGCTACATCTATATTAAAGCTGCCGATATTACAAAAACAAACAAAGAAATGACCTCAAACAGCTAACAATGTTTTTTTCCCCCTTGGAAATCATTGGAAATCATTGCACGCATGATAGAACAGAAAAGTATGTATTGTAAACAATAACAAATGTGCTGGGGGTGAACAGTGGCGCTGTTTCTCCTAATGCTCAATCCAGCTTTTAAGTTTGCTTGCTGAAATAATAGCTGCTATTGTTATTCCCCCTACATCTCATTATTCTAAACTCTCCTGTGCTGAAATTGCTTTTACAGCTTTATACAGGTGAAGCATTTTCCTCAGGAAATGTACTTTGCCTAATTAGTCTTATGATGTTTGATAGACAATTAGTCAAATGGTCTGTGTTAAGGACATCTGCATGCATAAGGAATGCAGTGTTGACAGAAATATGTGTGTGTGTGTTTAGCTCTTTGGGTGAAGTTTGTCTGTTAGTGTCCCAGAAGGAAAATGCCCAGAAATTAACATTTAACAAAACTCACTTTATACGCTTGAAACAAACTCAAATGTCAATGTATTTCTTACATTGAGTTTGAGGTGTCTTATCAGTGGACAATTGATTGTTGGTTAAACAAGGTATCTGACTGCTGTCTTCTTTTTAATGTTTATCATTTGAGTTTAGTGTAACTCCAATAACAAATATTCAAAAGGAGTTAACTAAAGTGACCAACATTGAACAGAGCCAAACTCCTTTGAATGTTTGTCATTTGAATTAAAGTAACTTGTTCTTTCCCCTCTCCAGAGAGCTGTCAAAGTTTAAGACCTACGTGAACCCCACAGACCTGAGAAGAGCCTCCATCAACATCCTGATGTCCATGCTGCCTCTGCCGCACCACTTTGGCAACGTCAAGTCACAGGTAAACCTGTTACACTCACTTGTCATGAAAGGAACATCAGTCTAAAACCAACGTTTGTCAGATGTTTTCAAACGTCTTCAAGATGTTCCAAGTCCCACACCATTAGTTGTGTAGACACAGCTAATATGCCTTATTCCCTAAATGAATAGAAAGAAATTGCACCAAATAAAAAGAGGACATGGTATGGATGGCTCTTATAGTTCACATATAGTTACAATGGATGGATGGTGATTTTGACTTATTTAAATGTTTTGTGTTGTACTGAATTTCTACTGTTTTAGTTAACAGTTGCAATGCCTTGTAGTTGTTGAGGGTTGTCTAAGTGCAAAGTCAACCACATGTATTATTTGTATGTTCCAGGTGCTCTTGGAGGGCAAGTTCAGCAACGACGACAACTCTCTGCACGACAAGGCTGTCTCCTTCGTCTCCCTCAAGCTGCGATTGGTCAACATCCTAATAGGAGCGCTCCAGACGGAGACCGACCCCACCAACACACAGATGATCCTGGGTTAGTTTCTCTACCCATTCTTTTGATTTGACCTTTGGTTGTTTTACAATGAAAAGTGTGTTATAAAATTTAATGAATTATTATTTAATAATAGGGCTCCCGAGTGGCGCAGCGGTCTAAGGCACTACATCTCAGTGCTTGAGGTGTCACTACAGACTCTGGTTCACAACCGGCCGTGATTGGGAATCCCAATTGGGCAGCGCACAATTGGACCAGCGTCGTCCGGGTTTGGACGGTGTAGGCCGTCATTGTAAATAAGAATTTGTTCTTAACTGACTTGCCTAGTTAAATAAAGGTTTACTACTGATTTAGTCGCGGTTTTAATCCTCATTAGGAAATGCGACTGAGAACCAGATTTGTGTCTTGGAGGCGTACTTTGATATGGGTTTCTCGTGTGTGTGTGTGTGTGTGTGTGTGTGTGTTCGAACATGGGAAGTGTTTGTACTTTCAAACTGCCAAAACAGTTCTCTTTTACGTAGTGCAGAATCATCCTGGAATGAATATAATAATGAAGATACTTTTTTCTGTACAGGTGCAATGCTCAACATTGTCCAAGACTCTGCTCTCCTGGAGTCCACTGGTGCCCAAGCGGAGGTGGTGAGACCAATGCTTTTGTTCGCCACTCTGTAGAAACGCTCACTTAACCAGAAAGAAAATAAACTGAACAGAACATGTAGCTAATAGAGATCTGTAAAACAAATATGTAACCTTTTATTTAACCAGGAAATAGGTTAGAAACCTGGCAAGAGGTCACCATAAATGTAGTATTTAAAGGATATTTTACTCAAACATATTTTGTTCATTAGTCCACAAAGATGTTTTATGTAGACTAATGAACAAAATACTAAAATCTGTTTTTGTTTTTCAGTAAAATATCACTTTAATGATCTGAGCAGACTGTGACAATGCCACCCCAACAGGGCATTGTGGACGGCAGCCATGCGCTGGCCAAGAGCCACAGCAGGAACAGCAGTGGCATCAGCAACACCAGCGGGGGCAGCTCCGAGGCCACTACCCCCGACAGAGAGAGGCCCACCCAGGCCCTCCTCAGAGACTACGGTGAGCCCCTTGGAGAACACATTCATGAGCCCTGTTCCATAATCCAGACCTGTGTTCAAATAATATTTGCTTTCTTGGAGCGTTTCATTGAGCATGCTCCGAGTACCAAGTGGGCGGGGTATACACTTTTGAGACATCAGTTGGCGCCATTGTGCCAGGGAAGCGCAATCGAGGGCAGCTGAAGTATTTTAAAAGAAAAGAAATACTGTTTGAACCCATGTCTGCCAAAATCAATCAACCAACCTTTAGCCCGTCCTAGTTACTTAGCTCTAGGCCTTCCTAGTTACTTAGCTCTAGGCCTTCCTAGTTACTTAGCTCTAGGCCTTCCTAGTTAGTAACCTCTAGGCCTTCCCAGGTAGTAACCTCTAGCCCAGGGATCCTCAACGATCATCAACTGCAGACAGCAAATTGATCGCATGAAGCCCAAACAGATAATATTAAGCTAAAACATAATAATTTCAAACCTTGCTTACAGTTGTATACGATGGGAACGGATTTCCAAAATGTATATCTGATTTCCTGGTGTTTTTACAGTCTTTTATGTCCAACAATGGATTTTTTTTATATATACACTGCATTCAGAAAGTATTCAGACCCCTTCCCTTTTTAAAAATGTTACGTTACAGCCTTATTCTAAAATGGATTAAATACATGTTTTTCCCTCATCAATCTACACACAATACCTCATAATGACAAAGTGAAAACAGGTTTTTAGAAATTTTTGCAAATGAATTAAAAATAAAAAACGGAAATATTAACTAGTCCTTGATATTGAGGGAATTCGGTTAAGTGCACCAGGGCTGTGGCCCTTGACGTGCACGGGCAAAAGTGGGGTAGAGGAGCGCCCTTCTCAAATCGAACAGTGATCTGCGCCGCACGGTAACTTTGTCACCAAAATTATACAGTACCAGTCAAAAGTTTGGACACCTATTCATTCAAGCGTTTTTCTTTATTTTTACTATTTTATACATTGTAGAATAATAGTGAATACATCAACTATGAAATAACACATGAAATCATGTAGTAACCAAAAAATATAATCAAAATGTATTTTAGATTCTTCAAAGTAGCCACCCTTTGCCTTGATGACAGCTTTGCACAGTCAACCAGCTTTTCCAACAATCTTGAACGAGTTCCCACATCCTGAGCACTTGTTGGCTGCTTTTCCTTCACTCTGCGGTCCAACTCATCTCAATTGGGTTGAGGTTGGGTGATTGTGGAGGCCAGGTTATCTGATGCAGCTCTACATCACTCTCCTTCTTGGTCAAATAGCCCTTATACATCCTGGAGGTCTGTTTTGGGTCATTGTACTGTTGAAAACCAAATTATAGTCCCACTAAGCACAAACCAGATGGGATGGTATATCGCTGCAGAATGCTTTGGTAGCCATGCTGGTTAATTGTGCCTTGAATTCTGCTCATATGAAGTGAGCTTATGAGAAACTTCTCCTTATCATTCAATGGACTAAACCATGGCAATAGACTTGTTCATTGTTTGTCTGTTTCAAAATAGTTTGCATGAAAGCCAGTTTCATCATAGTGCTTGATGGTTTTTGCGACTGCACTTGAAGAAACTTTAAAGTTCTTGAAGTTTTCCGCATTGACTGACCTTCATGTCTTCAAGTAATGATGGATTGTCGTTTCTCTTTGCTTATTTGAGCCGTTATTGCTGTAATATGGACTTGGTATTTAACCCTATTTGGTAATCTTCTGTATACCACCCCTACCTTGCCACAACGCAACTGATTGGCTCAAACGCATTAAGAAGGAAAGAAATTCCCCAAATTCACTTTGAACTAGGCACACATGTTAATTGAAATGCATTCCAGGTGACTACCTCATGAAGCTGGTTGAGAGAATGCCAAGAGTGTGCAAAGCTGTCATCAAGGCAAAGAGTGGCTACTTTGAAGAATCTGAAATATATATTTAACAATTTTTTAAATTATTATAATTTTTTGGTTACTACATGATTCCACATGTGTTATTTCATAGTTTTGATGTCTTCACGGTTATTCTACAATGTAGAACATAATAATAATAGAGAAAAAGTAGTAGGTGTGTCCAAACTTTTGACTTTTACTATATGTTTGTTTTTTCAAACTAGTATTCATTGGGAAGGCAGATTAAGTATTTTTATCAAAAGCAATCACTTTTGTGTGTGAAAACACAGAATGCATCTCATTACTCCACGTGCTTAACCTACGTCACCTTTGTTTTGAGCTGACTTCACCATCGACCAAAACGGGGCACCTGGCTCACACCCTGTAGGTAGCCCGGTTCCAAAACGAATGAAATCAACACTAACCGGGTTCACCCAGGGCAGGCCCGGGGCATTAATAGAATCCCCACGCTGACTGTTACCAGGGATTCCTATGCAAAGGTGGAGGTCAACAGGGTGATGGGGGGACTTTATGGTAATGCAGTGGTAATGGTAAACACTTCCACACAATTCAATCCACAGGAGAGAGGTTTAGGCCAATACAACGCTGGGCCAATTGTGTGCCACCCTTTGGGACTCCCAATCACGATCGGTTGGGATACAGCCTGGATTCTAGTGACGCCTCTAGCACTGAGATGCAGTGCCTTAGACCGCTGCACCACTCGGGAGCCCCATTTGCCGCGCTGGTGGTAGCCTATTTGCGGGTGCTTTTTCAAAGCCTATGTCAGATACTCCAGTGAGTGTAATTAGCTCCAATTGGTGTAATTTTCTCAATATTATGAGTTAAGAAACAAGGAGGTATGTAATTCTCCTTATTTCTACTGTAGGTATGTAATTCAAAATCTGATTTCTGCTAGCGATATTCATAAAAATATTATTATATTTTTGTGGACCCCCCTGCAGTACCTTCGCGGACCCAAGGTTGAATACCCCTGAGCTAGACATTTACAGTAATGTTTCTATAATAGTTTTGAATGTTGACTGTCTTTTCATTTATTTTTGTATTCCTGTCAGTCATGCTTTAGTTGTATAGTGGACATGTATGACATTGGGTAAAGGTGATTCCCAAAAATACATTATTTTCATATTTGCAGTGATGCTGTGTCATTTCAATTATACTTATATTATCAGAATGCAGATGGTCGTGTGTCTGTCACTTGCTAGCTCTTCTCGCTATACAGCATGTGCAACATGTGAATAAACATCTTAACTGCATGCATTAGTGTATACAGCCTATGCATGTTGTTTTATTAAAGCTGGAATATGAGCCTAGACTTGGAGTGAATCTTTCTGTATTTCCTTGATTCCTCATGTCCTCCTTCCATGTTACCTTCTCAAAGCACATTGGAGCAGAAATCTGAGATTCCTCCCCTCAGATCTTCTCCAATGTGTTTTGTGGAGGAGGAGGCAAGGCGAGAATACAATTGAGATTCATCCACAAGTTATACCCACTGACTGGCTGCAAATGTCTTTCATAATAACTACATACTCGGCAAATGCATGGCTATGCTGAACAGCAACTAAATGCAGGCTCCCACTTGTGTGCAGCAACTATACTGCAATTTCTTGGTTTTCAAGTTCATTTCAAACAGAAACACATTTTCTGTTAGCCTTTTCCTTCATCTTAATTTGAACCTCTAAGTTTCTGAAAGACAAGTGAAACACTTACAAACAAACAAACAAACAAACAAACAAACAGCTCTATTGTTTAAAAAAAAAATTTAACATGAGATAAACATGCATGTTTGGTAAAATTGTCCTAGTTTTGGCTACCATTCTATTGGCAACAAACATGGTTTAAACCAGGGCTGGAGTCATTTCATGAATTGAAAAATGTCCTGTCTTCTAATGAGGATTTTTCAATTAATTGAACATGGAATTTGATCTAATACATCCATAATATCCAACCTCATAAGGACTGCTCATATAGTACTGTCGTCATGCCGATTGCTTTGTGTGTAGCTGATGGTTATTGGACGTGCTCTGCCTGGTCCAGTAGTTACTAACCCCAGCTCTCCTTCTCTGCTCGTGGTTGTGTGACGTGGCGTTGTATGGCGTTTTCTTCTGGGGGGGTCATATCCCTAGCTCTCCATACAGATGCAGCGGCCGGCTTGCTGATCCGCAGCATCCACCTTGTCACCCAGAGGCTCAACTCCCAGTGGAGGCCTGACATGAGCATCTCCCTGGCTGCCCTGGAGCTGCTGGCCGGCCTGGCCAAGGTAAAGCCCCAGGGTCCTGTTCATTAGGCACGCAATGTTTTAAACCCATCGATTTAGCTCCATATGCCCACTTGGGGTCCTATAAACGATACCTACATTGTCCATTAAAGCAAATTTAAAACCCTACATTATAAGGTGACGGTGGACAACAAAGCCAGCATGGCTTTCCTTTCCCATATTAGTAATTGTCATGGAAACAACGAACAGTATGAGGTGGCCAGACAACTATGGAAAGGCTATGATAATGAACACTGCAATGGAGATTAGTAAGGAGATTCTACAATGCAGACCTTTCAGTTGTCGTTCATTAAACTCTGCTGTGTCTCCCTCCTCAGGTGAGGACGAGTGTGGAGTCTGCAGACCGTAAACGTGCGGTCAGCTCGGTGTGCGGTTACATTGTGTACCAGTGCAGCCGGCCTGCCCCCCTCCACTCCAGAGACCTCCACTCTATGATCGTGGCAGCCTTCCAGTGTCTGTGTGTGTGGCTGACAGAACACCCTGACATGCTCAATGAAAAGGTAGAGGGACCACAACAACACATACTATCTGGACTACTACTAGGGATGCTCTTCCAGATTAAGCCTAGTAGGCTACTGGACTAGAAAGCAATTTTAATGACAAATGATTCAAAGGCATTTGATCCACAATTACTCAGGTTGCTATTTCCTTTATTGATTTGGAGTGTGTTTTGGTCCAGGACGAGGCTTAACCTGTGTTCCTACTGTTCTGTCCATCTAAGAATGGCCAAGGTACATAAAGATGGAAGAAATCAGCTCAATCTACTTTTTAGTTGTTTGAAATTGCTTGCGTCTGTGAACTACAGTTGGGATCATGTATAACGTGCTAATGCAGATACAAAAGAGTAACAGAGAGCAAGCTGCAATACAGCAAACTTAGAAAACAAGGCATTTGTGATAAGGCATGGAGGCTGCCATATTTATGCACTGCCACCTTTTGGACTTCACACAGTTTATCGCTATAGAAGCAAATATCAACCTTTTTTGAGTTTTGAAAAGTGTAGGTCAAATCTTCCTTTTGAATCATTCATCGTTCAAATGGTCACAAATCCTCCGTTTGACATCATTACATGATTTAATGTTTTGTGATCTCTCTGACTTATATGAACACTCTAAACTCACCAGTTGACTTTTGTGCCATGCAATGACATAGTGTTTTGTTGCAGGACTGTTTGATAGAGGTCCTGGAGATCGTGGAACTGGGCATATCGGGCAGCAAGTCCAAGACTGGTGACCAGGAAGTGCGTTACAAAGGGGACAAGGAGCACAACCCGGCCTCCATGAGGGTGAAGGATGCTGCTGAGGCCACCCTGTCATGGTGAGAGCCACCTGAGAGGAGTAATGGTTCTGTAGGGAAATATTATTATTATTAAGATGCATTCCCTTTTAGTGCTCTCTTTAATGGGCAATCTGTGATTTGTACATCCGTTTTTTGGACTTAATGATATATGTGACCAGTTACAAGTTTTGAGGCGTTTGACGACAGTAGGGCCGTTAGAATTATTTTGTATTCTTAAAAAATAAAATCTCCCATAAATGCCTTCTTAAACATGTGAACTTTTATGTGCCTTAATTACAAACTTGTATGGGATCCATAAATATAAACATGTTAAATGATGAGCCTAGTTTAACCAAGGAGAAAGGACTGAGCTATACAGGGAGATAGAAAGGATCCTTCCTGGCTAGTCATGTTTGGCTGATATATATATATACACTGCTCAAAAAAAATAAAGGGAACACTAAAATATCATAGATCTGAATGAATGAAATAATCTTATTAAATACTTTTTTCTTTACATAGTTGAATGTGCTGACAACAAAATCACACAAAAATTATCAATGGAAATCAAATTTATCAACCCATGGAGGTCTGGATTTGGAGTCACACTCAAAATTAAAGTGGAAAACCACACTACAGGCTGATCCAACTTTGATGTAATGTCCTTAAAACAAGTCAAAATGAGGCTCAGTAGTGTGTGTGGCCTCCACGTGCCTGAATGACCTCCCTACAACGCCTGGGCATGCTCCTGATGAGGTGGCGGATGGTCTCCTGAGGGATCTCCTCCCAGACCTGGACTAAAGCATCCGCCAACTCCTGGACAGTCTGTGGTGCAACGTGGCGTTGGTGGATGGAGCGAGACATGATGTCCCAGATGTGCTCAATTGGATTCAGGTCTGGGAACGGGCGGGCCAGTCCTTAGCATCAATGCCTTCCTCTTGCAGGAACTGCTGACACACTCCAGCCACATGAGGTCTAGCATTGTCTTGCATTAGGAGGAACCCAGGGCCAACCGCACCAGCATATGGTCTCACAAGGGGCCTGAGGATCTCATCTCGGTACCTAATGGCAGTCAGGCTACCTCTGGCGAGCACATGGAGGGCTGTGCGGCCCCCCAAAGAAATGCCACCCCACACCATGACTGACCCACCGCCAAACCGGTCATGCTGGAGGATGTTGCAGGCAGCAGAACGTTCTCCACGGCGTCTCCAGACTCTGTCACGCCTGTCACGTGCTCAGTGTGAACCTGCTTTCATCTGTGAAGAGCACAGGGCGCCAGTGGCGAATTTGCCAATCTTGGTGTTCTCTGGCAAATGCCAAACGTCCTGCACGGTGTTGGGCTGTAAGCAGAACCCCACCTGTGGACGTCGGGCCCTCATACCACCCTCATGGAGTCTGTTTCTGACCGCTTGAGCAGACACATGCACATTTGTGGCCTGCTGGAGGTCATTTTGCAGGGCTCTGGCAGTGCTCCTCCTGCTCCTCCTTGCACAAAGGCGGAGGTAGCGGTCCTGCTGCTGGGTTGTTGCCCTCCACGGCCTCCTCCACGCCTCTCCTGATGTACTGGCCTGTCTCCTGGTAGCGCCTCCATGCTCTGGACACTACGCTGACAGACACAGCAAACCTTCTTGCCACAGCTCGCATTGATGTGCCATCCTGGATGAGCTGCACTACCTGAGCCACTTGTGTGGGTTGTAGACTCCGCCTCATGCTACCACTAGAGTGAAAGCACCGCCAGCATTCAAAAGTGACCAAAACATCAGCCAGGAAGCATAGGAACTGAGAAGTGGTCTGTGGTCACCACCTTCAGAACCACTCCTTTATTGGGGGTGTCTTGCTAATTGCCTATAATTTCCACCTGTTGTCTATTCCATTTGCACAACAGCATGTGAAATTTATTGTCAATCAGTGTTGCTTCCTAAGTGGACAGTTTGATTTCACAGAAGTGTGATTGACTTGGAGTTACATTGTGTTGTTTAAGTGTTCCCTTTATTTTTTTGAGCAGTGTGTATATATATATATATATACGGGGTGATTGGACATGCCGAGAGATGAGTCCTGATTGGTCTGTCACAGGTTCCTGTCTATAACAGAATAGGCTCTTCCCTGGTCAGTATGTAGATCATGTTTGCTACTGAAGATTTGGGGAAATGTATACCTATGGACAACTGCAAAGGTGTTGCCATAGCTCTCAAAAACATGGCTGCCCTAAATTTAGCTGGGTTTAAGTACAGGGGCTACTTTTTGTAGAGCCTCAAAACATGCTTAAAACATGTTTTATGGATGGTCAGTCCTTGCATCCATAGCTCTGTTTTATGAATTTGAGAGTGATTTAATTTCACCAAAAGTTTCGGTTTCACTGCTTTGTTGTTTAAACTGCATATTACCCCTTTAGCTAAACTACAAAATGGCCGTCACGCCTCTTGTTTTTGTGGACCGCTGAGGTCAAAATGATAGTTTTAACCATGTTTTGTAGCTATACAGTGTTTGTTTACAATAACTTTGTTCGCAAATGTCTTACTTCATCAAAGCCGTTAGGCATCATGCAGTATCCACACCTATTTATGCCTTGTTGGGCATCATGCAGTATCCACACCTATTTATGCCTTGTTGGGCATCATGCAGTATCCACACCTATTTATACCTTGTTGGGCGTCATGCAGTTTCCACACCTATTTATACCTTGTTGGGCATCATGCAGTATCCACGCCTATTTATACCTTGTTGGGCGTCATGCAGTTTCCACACCTATTTATACATTGTTGGGCATCATGCAGTATCCACGCCTATTTATACCTTTTTGGGAATCATGCAGTTTCCACGCCTATTTATACCTTGTTGGGCATCATGCAGTATCCACGCCTATTTATACCTTGTTGGGAATCATGCAGTTTCCACACCTATTTATACCTTGTTGGGCGTCATGCAGTATCCACACCTATTTATACCTTGTTGGGAATCATGCAGTATCCACGCCTATTTATGCCTTGTTGGGCGTCATGCAGTATCCACATCTATTTATGCTTTGTTGGGCATCATGCAGTATCCACGCCTATTTATGCCTTGTTGGGCATCATGCAGTATCCACACCTATTTATGCCTTGTTGGGCATCATGCAGTATCCACGCCTATTTATGCCTTGTTGGGCATCATGCATTAGTGGAATAAGTACCCACTTGTCATACTTGAGTAAAAGTAAAGATACCTTTTTAATAGAAAATGATTCAAGTGAATGTCTACCAGTAAAATACTACTTGAGTAAAAGTCCAAAGTATTTGGTTTTAAACATACTTAAGTATATTTGAGTAATTACATTTACTTTTTATACTTAAGTATCAAATGTAAAAGTATATATCATTTCAAATTCATTTTATTAGGCAAACCAGACGGCACGATTTGCTTTTTAAAATCTTTATTTACAGATAGCCAAGGCCAACTCCAACACTCAGACATCAGTTACAAATGAAGCATGTGTTTAGTGAGTCCACCAGATCGGAGGCAGTAGGGATGACCAGGGATGTTCTCTTGGTAAGTGTGTGAATTAGGCAATTTTACTGTCCTGTTAAGCATTAAAAATGTAATGAGTACTTTTGGGTGTCAGGGAAAATGTATGGAGTAAAAAGTACATAATTTTCTCTAGGAATGTTTTGAAGTAAAAGTTGTCAAATATATAAATAGTAAAGTACAGATACCCCAAAAAACAACTTAAGTACTTTACACCACTGGCTGTATGCAGTATCCATGCCTATTGGAGCCTGGATATTGTGGTAATGCAGTATCCACGCCTATTGGAGCCTGGATATTGTGGTAATGCAGTATCCACACCTATTAGAGCCTGGATATCGTGGTAATGCGGTCTCCACACCTATTAGAGCCTGGATATCGTGGTAATGCGGTCTCCACACCTATTAGAGCCTGGATATCGTGGTAATGCGGTCTCCACACCTATTGGAGCCTGGATATCGTGGTAATGCGGTCTCCACACCTATTGGAGCCTGGATATCGTGGTAATGCGGTCTCCACACCTATTGGAGCCTGGATATCGTGGTAATGCGGTCTCCACACCTATTGGAGCCTGGATATCGTGGTAATGCGGTCTCCACACCTATTGGAGCCTGGATATCGTGGTAATGCAGTGAAACATTGGTCCACTCACTATAAAATTTGAAAGATGCACCTTTTAGTGAAAAGGTGCAAAACTGAAAGGGAAGGATCGAGGCCCTTTCTCCTGAGAATCAATTATTTGGAAGATGTTCGTTCTTTGCATTATGCATAGCAGAATAAGGAAGTCTGCTTTGCATCTCTGAGGTCCATACATATTTACTAGTCCTTGATATGGACTGTGATCAGGGATTCATATGCAAAGATGGAGGTCAACACATGGGAGGGACTTCATGGTAATACCATAGCACACCAGCAGGTGGTGGTAAAACACAATTCAATCCACAGTAGAGGGGTTTAGGGCAATTCAATTTCAACACAGTTCAGAGAATTCATTGAAATTCAGTTCATGGTTTGAAGGTATTGACAATTGTTTTTAATTAGGATTTGAGTTGAATGCATTAATTGACTGCCCTGGTGTATTCTCCATTACTCCAATATGGTATTGTGTGTGTGTGTGTGTGGTAGAGCGCTCAGGACCTCACACTGGGGCGGGCAGGAGTGCATGCATACATATGTATGCATGTACATACGCCCCAGTCTGAGGTCCTGAGCGCTCTACCACACACACACACACACACACACTACATGACCAAAAGCATGTGGACACCTGCTCGTCAAATATCTCATTCCAAAATCATGGGCATTAATATAGAGTTGGTCCCCCCTTTGCCGCTATAACAGCCTCCACTCTTCTAAGGCTTTCCACTAGATGTTGGAACGTTGCTGCGGGGACTTGCTTCCATTCAGCCTCGAGCATTAGTGAGGTCGGGCACTGATGTTGGGCGATTAGGCCTGGCTCGCAGTCGGTGTTCCAATCATTCCCAAAGTTGTTCGATGGGATTGAGGTCAGGGCTCTGTGCAGGCCAGTCAAGTTCTTCCACACCGATCGCGACAAACCATTTCTGTTCGGACCTTGCTTTGTGCACGGGGGCATTGTCATGCTGAAACAAGAAATGACTTTCTCCAAACTGTTGCCACAAAGTTGGAGGTACAGAATTGTCTAGAATGTCATTGTATTCTGTAGCGTTAAGATTTCCCTTTACTGGAACTAAGGGGCCAAGGCCGAACCATGAAAAACAACCCCAAACTATTATTCCTCCTCCACCAAACGTTAGTTGGCACTATATCATTTTTTTACACCACTCCAGCTGATGCTTGGCATTGCGTGATCTTAGGCTTGTGTGCAGCTGCTCGGCCATGGAAACCCATTTCATGAAGCTCCTGACGAACAGTTATTGTGCTGACGTTGCTTCCAGAGGCAGTTTGGAACTCTGTAGTAAGTGTTGCAACCACGGACAGACAATTTTTACACGCTTCAGCACTTGGCGGTCTCGTTCTGCGAGCATGTGTGGCCTACCACTTCGCGGCTAAGCCGTTATTGCTCCTAGACATTTCCACTTCACAATAACAGCACTTACAGTTGACCGGGGAAGCTGTAGCAGGGCAGAAATGTGATGAACTGACTTGTTGGAAAGGTGGCATCCTATGACGGTGGCACTTTGAAAGTCACTGAGCTCTTCAGTAAGGCCATTTTACTGCCAATGTTTGTCTATGGAGATTGCATGGCGGTGTGCTCTGGCTGGGCTACTCAAGGAAATTCAGAGACTTGTCCTGAAGCCACTACTGTGTTGTCTTGGCTGTGTGCTCAGGGTTGTTATCCTGTTGGAAGGTGAACCTTTGTCCCAGTCAGAGGTCCTGAGCGCTCTGGAGCAAGATTTTTTTAATCAAGGATCTTTCTGTACTTTGCTCTGTTCATCTTTCCCTCGATCTTGATTAGTCTCCCAGTCCCTGCTGTTGAAAAACATCCCCACAGCATGATGCTGCCACCACCATGCTTCACCGTAGGGATGGTTCCAGGTTTCCTCCAGATGTGACGCTTGGCATTCATGCCAAAAGGTTCAATCTTGGTTTCATCAGAGCAGAGAATCTTGTTTCTAATGGCCTGAGAGTCATTTAGGTGCCTTTTGGCAAACTCCAAGCGGGCAGTCGTGCTTTTTACTGAGGAGTGGCTTCTGTCTGGCCACTCTACCATAAAGGCCTGATTGGTGGAGTGCTGCAGAGATGGTTGTCCTTCTGGAAGGATCGCCTCGTCTCTACAGAGGAACTCTGGAGCTCTGTCAGAGTGACCATCGGGTTCTTGGCCACCTCCCTGACCAATGACCTTCTCCCCCGATTGCTCAATTTCGAGTCTCATAGCAAAGGGTCTGAATAAGGTATTTCTGTTTTGTCATTATTGGGTATTGTGTGTAGATTGATGGGGAAAAATGCTAATACATTTTTAGAATAAGGGTGTAACGTAACAAAATGAACTGTACCTTCACATTATACACCAGATTGGTTGACTGATTATACACCTTACCCCTAAGGCTGAAAAATACAGAACCATATTGATCATTGTTTAAATATGCTACATTGGGAAAATTAAAATCATAAAACAATTCTAGTCACAACACATTTACATAGGCCTACCCACTGCCTCTGGGCCTACCTAGTATTAGTGACATCGATTACTACTATCACAATATATAATCACAAAGAGTTTAGACGTTAAAATATAGTTCATAGATTAAAAGGCTTTACAAGGTGTTGTTTATACATGCATTGTGGCCTGGCTGTCACTCTGGCCTCCAGAGCTGAACATTTTTCATGAATTCAACACACCTCGGTTTTCCTAATCTAAAATCATAATACTAAAGTCATCGGACGTAGCTGCCTCACTATACCTGTGTTCTCTCTATCCAGTTCCTCCAACTTGTTCTTGTGGAACTGCAGTTTTTGTTCGTTTTTTTTTTTCTATTATTTGTTTAGATTTTTATTTTTAACCCTTTTTCTCCCGAATTTCGTGGTATCCAATTGTCTCATCGCTGCAACTCCCGTACGGACTCAGGAGAGGTGAAGGTCGAGAGCCGTGCGTCCTTGAAACTCAACTCAACCAAGCCGCACTGCTTCTTGACACAATGCCCACTTAACCCGGAATCCAGCCACATCAATGTGTCGGAGGAAACACCGTACACCTGGCGACCGTGTCAGTGTGTATTGCGCCCGGCCCACAACAGGAGTCGCTAGTGCGAGATGGGACAAGGACATCCCTGCCGGCCAAACCCTCCCCTTACCCGGACGTCGCTAAGCCAATTGTGCGCCGCCCCCATGGGTCTTTCCGGTCGAGGCCAACTGCGATAGAGCCTGGACTCGAACCAGGATCTCTAGTGGTACAGCTAGCACTGCGATGCAGTGCCTTAGACCACTGCACCACTCGGGAGGCATGCAGTTCATTCTTAGTGACTCTCAGCTCCACTCTCTAGTCCTCCACATGGCTCTCACTGGCTGTCAGTCTGGTCCCCGTGTTCCTTAGATCCACCACCATGTCTCTCCGCTACTTCAGCTCAGTCCAGATGTCAGGCTCGTTGGTCAACTGTTCAACATCACTCTCTGCTCTCTCCCCCTTCACTGTGACCCTGTTGAGTAATGTCATTCTCTCTGACCCCTCCACACTCTCCATTCCCCAGACAGACAGAACAGCAACACCAGTAGAGCTACAGCATCCCTCATTCTGAAACAATGCCTCTTCAGAACTAATGTAGTCTATTGGGCTCAGTCTCCTTCTTTATATACATGGAACTAACAGGTGTAATCAGTGGAACATTTTGAGAACATCGCCAAGGACTATGTGTGATGTAACAGAAAGTCCCCGCAGATATGAGGTGTTATAAGGACATTGAAACCTTTTACTCCGTTTAAAGTCTCTCTCTTTTTCACTTTAAAGGATTCGGTCACCCTACCACTTGTTTTGCTAGTCAGCTGAAGGATGGGATGTTTAGAAGCTATACCGTGTTCGTTTACAAATACATTGTTGGCAAACCAACCTTATTTTTGGGGTTCTGCTGAGCGAAAAGAGTTGAACTAAGCTCACAAGGCATTTATTTGTCATATTGTTCAATAATCAATGACTATCAATCATTTAAAAGTCAAAAAATGTATGTACCAATCACAGACCGTAGCTTTTAATTATTTATGGATAATTACAACATATAATGTTGACCAATCCACTTTATTCAGGGTTTACATGTTTAGTCATATACTATTCAGTGTTTGAAATGTATTATAGTGGGGATTCCTGCCTCGTATATCCTTTCTATCTTTCCAATGCACTGTACCTCTGGAACACAGGAGGTTGGTGGCACCTTCATTGGGGAGAACGGGTAATGACTGGTGCGGAATTCGTGGAATAGTATCAAATACGTCAAACTCATGGTTTCCAGGTGTTTGATGCCATTCCATTGGCTCCGTTCTGGCCATTATTATGAGCCAACCTCCCCCCAGTAGCTCTGGAGTCACTCCTCATCCTCTCATCATCCTCTCTTTACTCTGCCTTCTGTCTGAAGTTCAAATGTATGCAGATGATACAGTGATATATGTGCATGCAAAGAACAAACAACAAGCTGCACAAGAACTCACTACTGTAATGGTCCAGGTTACAAAGTGGCTCAGTGACTCGTCTGCATGTTCTTCACAAAGAGGACAACAGATGCTACTGAGTCAGGGGAAAAGCTCCAGGTGGTATCTGATTTCAAGTACCTTGGCATCATACTTGATTCCAACCTCTCTTTTAAAAAGCAGGTGGAAAAAGGTAATTCAAATAACCAAATTCAACCTAGCTAATTTCCGATTTATAAGAAATCGTTTGACTACAGAGGTAGCAAAACTGTACTTCGAATCTATAATACTCCCCCACTTAACATACTGCTTGACTAGTTGGGCCCAAGCTTGCTGTACAACATTAAAACCCATTCAGTCTGTCTACAAACAGGCTCTCAAAGTGCTTGATAGGAAGCCCAATAGCCATCATCACTGTTACATCCTCAGAAAGCATGAACTCCTGAGTTGGGAAAATCTTGTGCAATACACCGACGCATGTCTTGTATTCAAGATCCTAAATGGGCTGGCTCCCCCTCCACTTAATACTTTTGTTAAACAGAAAACCCAAACATATGGCAGCAGATCCACAAGGTCTGCCATGAGAGGTGACTGTATAGTTCCCTTAAGGAAAAGCACCTTTAGTCAATCTGCTTTCTCTGTGAGCGCTTCCCATGTCTGGAATGCACTGCCATCAGACACACATAACTGCACCTCTTATCACACTTTCACAAAAAATATTAAGACATGGCTAAAGGTCAATCAGATTTGTGAACATAATCCCTAGCTGTGTATTGCTGCTATCCATGTTGTCTGTAGCTTGTGAGGTGTGGAAACACTGTTGCTTTTATGGATTTTGTCCTGTTGCTTTTTGTGCTATGTTGCTCTGTCTGCATGCTATGTCTTGCTTGTCCTATGTTGCTCTGCGGGTGCTCATTGCTCATTGATTGTCTGTATTGTAATTGTTTTTAATAACCTGCCCAGGGACTGCGGTTGAAAATTAGCCAGCTGGCTAAAACCGGCACTTTTACTGAAACGTTGATTAATGTGCACTGTCCCTGTAGAAATAAACTCAATAAACTCAAACTCCCTGTCAGCACTGCACCTCTGGAGTCACTCCTCATCCTCTCTTTACTCTCCCTGTCAGCACTGCACCTCTGGAGTCACTCCTCATCCTCTCTTTACTCTCCCTGTCAGCACTGCACCTCTGGAGTCACTCCTCATCCTCTCTTTACTCTCCCTGTCAGCACTGCACCTCTGGAGTCACTCCTCATCCTCTCTTTACTCTCCCTGTCAGCACTGCACCTCTGGAGTCACTCCTCATCCTCTCTTTACTCTCCTGTCAGCACTGCACCTCTGGAGTCACTCCTCATCCTCTCTTTACTCTCCCTGTCAGCACTGCACCTCTGGAGTCACTCCTCATCCTCTCTTTACTCTCCCTGTCAGCACTGCACCTCTGGAGTCTTAAACCCCACCTATTTCTACAGTTTCTCTTCTTAATGTGATTTTAAACCTAACCTTAACGACACTGCTAACCTTTAAATTAAGACCAAAAAGCACATTTTTGTTTTCTGCATTTTAATGATTTAGCCAATTTTTACTGGCTGTGGTAACTATTGGAAACCCTCTCTTTGCGCTCCCTGACAGTATAATGCAAGTCCTGGGTGCGTTCCCGTCGCCTAGCGGCCCCGCCTCCCCCTGCAGCCTGCTGAACGAGGACACCCTGATCAAGTACTCCAGGCTGACCTCCACCAGTCACAAGAACTTCCGCTACTTTGTCCTGGACAACTCTGTTATCCTGGCCATGCTGGAGCAGCCGCTGGGCAATGAACAGAGTCAGTTATCCTCCACATGCTGTCAGTTATCCCCTCCACATGCTGTCAGTTATCCCCTCTACATGCTGTCAGTTATCCCCTCTACATGCTGTCAGTTATCCCCTCTACATGCTGTCAGTTATCCCCTCTACATGCTGTCAGTTATCCCCTCTACATGCTGTCAGTTATCCCCTCTACATGCTGTCAGCTATCCCCTCTACATGCTGTCAGCTATCCCCTCTACATGCTGTCAGCTATCCCCTCTACATGCTGTCAGCTATACCCTCCACATGCTGTCAGTTATCCTCCCACATGTTCACTGATACCAGACTGATAGCTAATAAGAATAGTCTTGGGTCGTTTTCATTAGAGCATGCAACAGAAAATGTTTCAAAACTTTTAGCAACAATTTACAAAGTCCACTACCCCCAGTTTGTCTGTCTTCTTCCGTATGGTGCCGAATGAGAGACCCTTTTGACCTGGTTGCCGTGTGTGTGTGTGTGTCAGAAGATCCCTGTCCGTCCGTGACCATGTTGATCAGGGGGATGTCCGGGAGACACGCCTGGACCATGCAGCTCTTCCATCAGCCCAGGGAGGCCCGCGCCAGCCACAAGGTAACACATGGTAGATAACCCTTTAGATTCATTATGGTGATATGTTCACTACATTTCTATTAGTGTCCAGGTTTACATTGACATCAAACTTAATTAGCAACTCCATTGTTATAAACCAGCTTTTTTCACATGGCTTTAGTGAGACACTAGTAATGTCAAGTAGTGCAATATTCTCCTTCAAAATGAACAATGATTCCTGATGTTGGTCCCAGACCTGTTTGGTGAAAAGGGCATTGATATTCATTGTAGAGCTTTTAACAATGCTAAATTATCAGATATCAGCTCATGTTTCTTGTTGAGTCTTCCCAGCTCCTTTCTCAGGAGTATGTGTCTCATAAGAAGTCTCATCTCTCTCTTCCTCTCTCGTCTCTCTGTAGCAGGTGTTTGTCCCAGAGAGCCGGCCCACTCCCAAAAATGATGTGGGGATCCGGTTCAACGTCAAACACAGACCCTTCCCTGAAGAAGTGGACAAAATTCCATTTGTGAAAGCGGACCTGAGCATTCCGGACCTCCACGATATTGTAGATGAGGAGGTAGGTTAGCATCGGTTGTCCGTCCATTGTAGAATAATTGTTCCCATTGCCCTAATGAGGATTGTATTGCGGAGTAGAGGTAGTGTTCTCATCAGCCAGGGTCTGTATTTACAATGCGCCTCAAAACAGGGGTGCTTATCTAGAATCAGGTCCCCTGTTATTAATGGATAATTAAAACATGTATCCAAGGTCAGCTTAATGAATATGGCCAGATGGGGCACTTTGTACAACTGGCACGTAAATGATAAACAAAATGTAGGCTAACTTTAGACTGTTATTCTCTGTGAACTTCTCCACTTCAATGAATCGGTGTCTATCTGAAAATGATTTGTGGAATGCAATGTTTCTCAAATGACAGGCCGAACTCTCCGTGACATGTACAACACTGATGTACAGTGATCTCGGCGGGAGTTGTCCTCACTGTTGTAGAAATGTTGTTCTCAATGTTCACAAACTGAACTTCAATTAAACAAACTCTGTCTGTTACCCAGTATTTTTAAGATACTGGTTGAAATGAGACAAACAGAGGCCCAATCTACAATGGTCAAATGTAAATTGTTTAATTCAGGAGAGCTCTGCGCTCTAAAAGTTGTACACAGTCTCTTATATGGTACAATGTTGAAATACAACAAGACAAAGGCCCCATAATTTTCCCCACCCTTTCCAGGAAACAGTGTTTTTCCACAGTACCCATTCATTCCTTATCACAATCTTGGCAACATAAGTCAAACTTGGGCGGTTCTTTAACTATCCCTCTTGTCTTCAAGGACAGGAGCCTCTCGCATGTGTCTGGTAGAATCAAAGAATTCTTTGTTCTCCCAGATACTCCCTAGATGAAGTCGTACCAGCCTGTTCCACTCTTCCACAATATTCATTTCTAGACACACAGTGATCTTATATGGTATTGCCTTCAACCATGACTAATACGATTGTCTACTGCTACAATAAGTTCTTGTTCAGAATGAACTACGCCACAGGATCCCGCTCCAGGCAGATCATATGTCCTTTGACACAGATCTTGGATCAGTGCTTACCCTCTCCTAACCACCATTTTGAGAGGAAACAAATAAACAAAACTGACCTTCTCCAATGTCAATGGGCAACATCATCCTGCCCCCCTCTCTCTCTCTGCACCCTCTCTCTCTGCCCTCTCTCTGCTGCTCTCTCTCTCTCTCTCTCTCTCTGCCCCCTCTCGCTCTCTCTCTGCCCCCTCTCGCTCTCTCTGCCCCCTCTGGCTCGCACTCTCTCTGCCCCTCTCTCTCTCTGCCCCCCTCGCTCGCTCTCTCTCTCTGTGCCCCTCTCTCTCTCTGCCCCCTCTCGCTCGCTCTCTCTCTCTGCCCCTCTCTCTCTCTGCCCCTCTCTCTCTCTGCCCCACTCACTCACTCACTCAGCTGGAGATGCAGCACAACAAGCTTTGTGGTGTGATGGCCAAGCAGACTGAGTATGAAACAACACTGGAGCACGGCAGTGAGGAGCGCTGGTGCAACAAGAGCTTCCCAGACCCGCTGACGGACTGCAAGCCCCCACCGCCCTCTCAAGAGTTCCAGACCGCCCGCCTTTTCCTGTCGCACTTTGGCTTCCTGTCGCTGGAGGCGCTCAAGGTACTGTGGGAAGAGAAGTAAGGGAGGAGGGGGTGAGGGGTAGAAAAGGAGAGGGAGGAGGAAAACTAGTAGAGGCAGGGAGGAGAGAGGGAAGAGTGGAGGGTAACAAGGCAGGGGAGGGAGGAGAGCAGGAGGTGGAGGGGAACAAGGTGGGGGAGGGAGGAGAGCAGGGGATGGAGGAGTGGAGGGGAACAAGGCGGGGGAGGGAGGAGAGCAGGGGGTGGAGGAGTGGAGGGGAACAAGGCGGGGGAGGGAGGAGAACAGGGGGTGGAGGGGAACAAGGCGGGGGAAGGGAAAGAGGAAAGAATGGTTCGATTTTAAAGGGATTGAAACAGACAAGGTACGTGACATGCATGTAGTGGAACCCTTTGCTTTCACCTATCCAATCCTGTTAGATCAGTGACTACTTCAAGGAAGGAAATAAGCATGCAATCAACCCTGCAAGATGTAATTAAGTTGAAACCCTGTATAGATAATTTGATGACATGGGTTATCATATGGTAGCAAAATATAGTCAAACTAATACACCAGTTAAACTGGTCCTTAAATCTGCTGATTAAACCAGCCAATCACATTTAAATTTGTTTCCTGCCCTCCAGGAGCCCGGCAACAGTCGCCTACCTCCCCACCTGATTGCACTGGACTCTGGGTTGCCGGGTTTCTTTGATGACATGAGCTACCTAGGATCTGCTGCCCTGCCGGCCCTGTGACACAGTCTTCCTCTTCTACATGAAGGCTGGCCAGAAGAGCAGCCAGGAGGTGACCTGTCAACAGGCTTAAAGGGGAGGGCATCAACATTGAAACAAACAGGGAGTTACTATCTGAATTTAGCACTGATATTACAGAGAGTCTGAAGCAAAATGGTCCCTAATAAAATACCTGAAATGAACTGGATAATATTATCTGTTGGTTTTGCCAAGTGTGTAGACAAATGAATACGTCAAGATGGGGGTCTGTCTGCTGAGTTGGTAGTGACAAAAAAAAATCTGTCTCGAGGAGAATGCGCTTTTCTTTAACAGTTAACAATAGTTTTGGACCCTGTAAAATAATTTACAGATAAGACTTGACCATTCATTTCCATTTCTGTCTGTCTATATCACTCTGTCCCATACCAGGTCCTGAGGAACGTGGAGTCTAGCTCCAACGTGCAGCACCACTTCCTGGAGTTCCTGCTGTCGCTGGGCTGGCCCGTGGAGGTGGGGCAGCACCCGGGCTGGACAGGCAGTGTCTACACAAGCTGGTCCATCAACAAGAACAACAACCATAACGTAGACCGCAACCCACCAGGTGGGAGGGAGACTCCACCCAACCAGCCCTACCCCCAAGGGCTTCTATACTTTTTTCACATTATCCTGCCAAATCTTTTAATTTTATTATATATTTTTTTATATACAGTAGTAAGGAAGCTCTTCTCTGTCCCCACAGATGACATAGTCACCCTGGGAGACACGGGTGGGGGCGTGTTCAACGGAGAGAAGCGGGTGCTGTACTATGCAGACGCCTTGACCGAAATTGCCTTTGTTGTTCCCTCGCTCACAGAGTCCTCCGGTGGGCCTCATCCTTCTCTCCCATCTTCACTTCTCATTATTTTTTTTCTCTCACTCATCCCAGTTTCCAATCCTGTCCTATTTTCTCTACAGTACATTCTTCATCTCTCTTTTAAGCCTTCACTTCTTCTATTCTCTTCTCATCTCTTTCTCTTTGTTTGCCATGGATCCCAAAGCCCCTCTTCTCCGTAAGGAAATCCCCACTGTGTCTTTATGGATTTCCCCTTATTTGTTCTACAAATCTTCTTTATTTTCTAGAGCGTTGTAATTATATTAGATAGTGTTATAGAGCGTTGTAATTGTATTAGGTAGCCATTAAGCAGGGTGGTATTCATTAGGTAGCCATTAAGCAGGGTGGTATTCATTAGGTAGCCATTAAGCAGGGTGGTATTCATTAGGTAGCCATTAAGCAGGGTGGTATTCATTAGGTAGCCATTAAATTAAGCAGGGTGGTATTCATTAGGCACCTAACAGCGAGAACATACTAATACACAGAGGGACTACCTGAACCTGTCTAATAAGAAACACTATGGAACCTGCATTACATAGGGCAGGGTGGGCATCGTTTTGTCACGAGGCGGGCCACATCGTGATTTCAAAATTCAGCAGAGTGCTGCACAGATTTCTTTTCGGACCGATTTGTTCGTCAAAAACAATTTGCAGGCCAGAAAAAGGTCAGTTATTTAAAAACGTATAGGTTCTTTTATCATTTCTATTAGTTCTAGATGTTGAGGAGTGACCTGGGGTGGGTGCAGTTTGGGATGCAGACTTGTCTTTGTGTTGTTTCTGTAGCGGAGTCATCAGAGAACAGTTTCCCCACGGGAGAGCCAGACTCTCAGATGGACCTGCTGCCTAGCCTGCTGAAACAGTCCAACCTCACACTGGACCTCTTCCCCAACCACTCAGACAACGTTGCCCCTGGGCAGAGGGTAAGACACACCGCAGACTATTATAGCACTTTAACATCGTTAGCATTCTCTCCAGCACCGTACCAGTGTCTACATGTGAACAGTATACTAGTATTATTTTCCTCAGACCGACCGACCTGATCAGTGGCTAAATCCCACCCAAACCCTACCCCAGGGATTTTCAATTCATGTCTGGAGGGCTAAAACACTTCTGGTTTTCATTCTTGCCTTCACTGACTCGAGACTTACATGGCTGTGGTTAATGAATGGTGATCGATATGCAAAGGTTTAAATACAACGGTGTTGAGGCCTTAAAGCTGCTTTAAGGAGGAATTTAGCCTGTAGTTTTCTTTGTTCTAGCTTGTTCAAGTGATTTCCACTATTGTCTGTCCCTTAGAGTCCCACGGTGAAGTCTAAGAAGATGCCTCCTGGCAGGACCATCCCTCCAATGGGGCCCGAGACCAAAGTACTGGTGGTCTGGGTGGAGCGCTACGACGATATCGGTAGACTTCCTTCCTGCTGCTTCACGCTGAAACTGGCCTCTTGGCTGCCATTTTGGTTCTTTATGAAATCTAGCGGAACTAAACTCTTATCTAGTCATGAAATATTTGTACTATTGGTAGGAACCGTGTGTCAGATCTGTAGAAAGTCTAATTCATTCCTTACAGACATTTTACTATCAGATGCAACTCTTAACGAGTAGTTAAATGTTTATTTTTCTGGAGGAATGTCTTCATATTTCTGAAATGACTGACTTCAGTGCACCTTGATAAATTGTGTGCAACTAAAAGTTTGAACTGCGATGTATGTCGAATTCCTGTGTTGTAGATAACTTTCCTCTGGCTGACCTGCTGGTAGAGACAAGCACTGGAGTGGAGACCACGGCCAACAGTAGCACATCCACAAGGTTACTGCACTGCCGGCTCCCATCCATCACTAGTCAACACTGACAGCCTGTCTCAAATCACTCCCTATCCATCACTAGTCAACACTGACAGCCTGTCTCAAATCACTCCCTATCTATCAATACTAATACATAATAAAACATGAAACTTTAAATGGAGATTCTCCTCTAAGCATGCATTTTAGTCAAGGTGTCTGGGAACTGGACCCAAGGGTTCTAAATAAATGGGTCCTTAAACCCTCAAAAGAGCAAGCGAATGCGACAATGACGAGGAAAAACTCCTAGAAAAGAGTTCAATAGACCTCCTAAAGGAGCCCTATCCTCTTCTGACTTGCCAGATAGAAGCTCAGAGTATGACTTTCCAGGTAGAAGCTCCGAGTATGACTTTCCAGGTAGAAGCTCCGAGTATGACTTTCCAGGTAGAAGCTCCGAGTATGACTTGCCAGGTAGAAGCTCCGAGTATGACTTGCCAGGTAGAAGCTCCGAGTATGCCACCACCAAGACCAGACAGTTGTCTTTTACTCCAGTCATATATAAATGTCTCACGTGAGCCCACAAGATCAGTGTGGCTCGCGAGGCTAATTTACACTCTGAGTTTATTTATTTGGACAGTGAAGATAAAACTTTACATTTGGCTCTATACTCCAGCATTTTGGATTTGAGATAAAATGTTTTCTATAATGCGACAATACAGAATCTGACCTTCAATTCAAGGGTATTTTCATACATATCTGTTTTACCTTTTTAGAAACAAAGTACTTTATGTATCTAGTCCCCCACATGTGTCATAAGTATTTGGACAAATCACTTGTAGTGTATTAAAGTAGTCAAAAGTGTAGTATTTAGTCCCATATTCCTAGCATGCAATGACCACCTCAAGCTTGTGACCCTACAAATTTGCTGGATGCATTTTATTGGTCACATACACTTATTTAGCAGATGTTATTGTGGGTGTAGTGAAATGCTTGTGTTCCTAGCTCCAACAGTGCAGTAGTATCTAACAATACACACATCTAAAAGTAAAAGATTGGAATTAAGAAATATATAAATATTAGGACAAGCAACGTCGGAGTGGCATTGACAAAAATACAGTAGAATAGAATACATTATATACATGAGATGAGTAAAACAGTATGTAAACATTATTATTAAAGTGGCCAGTGATTCTATGTATATAGGGCAGCAGCCTCTAAGGTGCAGGGTTGAGTAACCGGGTGGAGGCCAGCTAGTGATGGCTATTTAACAGTCTGATGGACTTGAGATAGAAGCTGTTTTTCAGTCTCTCGGTCCCAGCTTTAATGCACCTGTACTGACCTCGCCTTCTGGATGATAGTGGAGTGAACCGGCCGTGGCTCGGGTGGTTGTTGTCCTTGATGATCTTTTTGGCCTTCCTGTGACATCGGGTGCTGTATTTGTCCTGGAGGGCAGGCAGTGTGCCCCCGGTGATGCGTTGGGCAGACTGCGCCACCCTCTGGAGAGCCCTGCGGTTGTAGGTGGTAAGTTGCCTTACCAGGTGGTGATACAGCCCGACAGGATTCTCTCAATTGTGCATCTGTCATATTTGTGAGGGTCTTAGGGGCCAAGCCGAATTTCTTCAGCCTCCTGAGGTTGAATAGGTGCTGTTGCGCCTTCTTCACCACACTGTCTGTGTGGGTGGACCATTTCAGATTGACAGTGATGTGTACACAGGGGAACTTGAAGCTTTCCACCTTCTCCACTGTGGTTTCGTCCTTGTGGATAGGGGCGTGCTCCCTCTGCTGTTTCCTGAAGTCCACAATCAGCTCCTTCGTTTTGTTGACGTTGAGGGAGAGGTTGTTTTCCTCACCTCCTCCCTGGAGGCCGTCTCGTCGTTGTTGGTAATCAAGCCTACTACTTTTGTGTCTTCTGCAAACGTGATGATTGAGTTGGAGGCATGCTTGGCCATGCAGTCATGGGTGAACAGGTAGTACAGGAGGTGGCTGAGCACACACCCTTGTGGGCCCCTGTGTTGAGGATCAGCAAAGTGGAGTTTGTTTGTTTCCTACCTTCACCACCTGGGGGAGTGGCCCGTCAGGAAGTCCAGGACCCAGTTGCACAGGGCGGGGTTCAGACCCAGGGCCCCAAGCTTAATGATGAGCTTGGAGGGTACTATGGTGTTTAAGGCTGAGCTATATTCAATGAACAGCATTCTGACGTAGGTATTCCTCTTGTCCAGATGGGATAGGGCAGTGTGCAGTGCGATGGCGATTGCATCGTCTGTGGATCTATTAGGGCGGTAAGCAAATTGAGAAGGTTCTAGGGTGTCCGGTGGAGGTGATATGATCCTTAACTAGTCTCTCAAAGCACTTCATGATGACAGAAGTGAGTGCTACGGGGCGATAGACAGTTCAGCTTCCTTTTGCTTTCTTTGGTACAGGAACAATGGTGGACATCTTGAAGGAAGTGGGGACAGCAGACTGGGATAGGGAGAGATTGAATATGTTCGTAAACACTCAAGCCAGCTGGTCTGCACATGCTCTGAGGACACGGCTAGGGATGCTGTCTCGGCTGGCAGCCTTGTTTGGGAGCAAGACGTCGGTGTCCGCGACGTGGCTGGTTTCCCTTTGTAATCCTCGATTGTCTGTAGACCCTGCCACACACGTCTCGTGTCTGAGCCGTTGAATTGCGACTCCACTTTGTCTCCATACTGACGTTTTGCCTGTTTAAATGCCTTAGAGGGAACAACTACATTGTTTGTATTCGACCATAAAACCCGTCACCTGACCTGAACATATCCCAGTCTGCGTGATCAAAACAATCTTGAAGCATGGATTCCAATTGGTCAGACCAGCGTTGAATAGACCTTAGCATGGGTACTTCCTGTTTGTTTCTGCCTATAGGACGGGAGGAGCAAAATGGAGTCGTGATCTGATTTGCCAAAGGGAGGGCGCGGGATGGGCTTGTGGGTATTTTGAAAGAGGGAGTAGCAGTGGTCGAGTGTTTTACCAGAGCGAGTGCTGCAGTCAATGTGTTGTTAAAATCCCCAGCTGCTACAACATGCGGCCTTTGGATATGTGGTTTCCAGTTTGCATAAAGTCCAGTGTAGTTCCTTGAGGGCCGTCGTGGTATCGGCTTGAGGGGAATATGCACGGCTGTGACTATAACCAAAGAGAATTCTCTTGGGAGGTAATACGGTCAGCATTAGGTTGGGTGAACAAAAGGACTTGAGATTCTGTATGTTATCACATTCACAACATGAGTAGTTAATCATGAAACATACACCACCGCCCTTCTTCTTCCCGGAGAGTTCTGTATTCCTGTCTGCGCGATGTACTGAGAACCCAGCTGGCTGTATGGACAGGGACAGTATATCCCGAGAGAGCCATGATTCTGTGAAACAGGATGTTACAGTCCCTGATGTCCCTCTCTGGAGGGAGATACTCGCCCTGAGCTCGTCTACTTTATTGTCCGGAGAGTGAACATTAGCGAGTAATATACTCAGAAGCGGTAGGTGGTGTGCACGCCTCCTGAGTCGGACTAGAAGTCCACTCCGGAAATACCTCCGCCGGCTGCATCTTGCTGCAGCCTCTGGGATAAGTTCAATTGCCCTGGGGTATGAACAAAGAATCCAATTCGGGAAAGTTGTATTCCTGGTCGTATTGCTGGTGAGTTACTGCTGCTCTGATATCCAAAAGTTATTTCCGGCTGTATGAATATCCATGATGTTCATTTAGCTGAGGAGACAAAGCAGTGTAGGTCAGGGGCAGGGACTAGGTCTTGCCAGGGCAGCATATAGAACAGAATACAGGAGCAAGGCAATGCACGGTTGAACTAGAGACAGTACAGGAACAAAGCCGGGCCAGCTGTATGGTATCTCACCAGAGACATTAGTCACAAAGCCAGGCCAGCTGGATGATGGATGGGCCAGACGTTACAGGAACAAAGCCAGGCCAGCTGGATGGTGGCTGACCTCCATAAAGCAGAATGGTAAGAGGTGCTCAGCTCCTCTGCAGCGGAGATAGCGTCTCATATCTGCTCTGTTCTACTTCCACCTTTCTGCTCTCCCTCCTTTTCCTATCTGCCTCTCTCTATCTCTTTGCATGTCCAACCCCCTCCTCTTTACTCCTTTCAGGCCCACATCAGGTCAGGACGTGCAGGTGATCTTCATCCACCCTCTGAGGACTGGCCTGTTCCGGATCCGCCTGCACGGGGCCCTGGGCAAGTTCAGCATGGTCGTCCCCCTGGTGGACGGCATGGTGGTCAGCAGAAGGTCACTAGGTGAGAGAGAGAAAGTGTGGGAGTGATGGGGTGCATGTGTGTGTAAGGTGGTGTGTGTGTGCGTGTGATAGCCATCATGATGACTCGTGATGAGTGGCACTGTGTGTCTGTCTTCTTCACACCTGCCAAGTGTGTGTGTGTGAGTCACCCGACCTAGCTCCAAAGTGCTGAGCCAGTGGTTCTCTCTCTCTCTCTCTCTCAGGGTTCCTGGTGAGACAGACGGTGATCAACGCGTGCCGGCGGAAGCGGCTGGAGAGTGACTCATACAACCCGCCGCACGTGCGTCGGAAACAGAAGATTGCTGAGGTGGTGAACCGCTACCGCAATAAGCAGCTGGAGCCGGAGTTCTACACCGCCCTCTTCCAGGAGGTCGAGGAGCGCAGCCTCAACCCGTGAACCCACTCCCGGTGAACTTTGACCTTTCACCTCACTCCCCCCACACTGAGAGACTGACACAAGGACTGCAAAGATTCTATATAACAAATATTTTTTATTTTGTTATGTATATTATCAGCAAGTTGCGATTCGACTTGAGGTCAACAATACATTTTTATTTCTATGCTGACTCACCGCAGCCACGGCACTCGACCATCTTAGTTTTTCCCACCCCGCGCCACAACACTGCTCATTTGCGACTTACTGTATTTCTATCTAGACATCACAGGAGGTTGGTGGCACATTAATTGGGGAGAACGGGCTTGTGGTAATGACTGGAGCATTCCATTTGCGCCGTTTCAGCCGTTATTGTTAGCCGTCCTCCCCTCAGCAGCCTCCACTGCTAGACTCACGGCAACTTGTAGGACTCTTTGATGGAGTGTGGTTGGGGTTGTGGCACTCACCTCACCTGGCTGCGAGGCTTCAGACTGTCACCAGAGGGAATAAACTCAGTGACTTTAGACTTGTGATGTGGCAAAGAGATTGCCGTTGGCACTGAAAATGGCTTCCACTCTATGGCTGTTACTAGTTCCCACAGCCGTATCACTGTGGGTTTTCAAGTCCAATTATTTTGTTTTCTTTTCTATGAAACGCATTGGTCTTTGCATTTTACTATATCTAACGTCGTGTTTTTTGTTGTTATGTTGGTCTGGAGCTAAATAGACCGGTCAAAACATCCGAAAAATGTACTTTTATGTAAACAACGACATAAATTTACAAACTCAAATCTCACTTCAGTCAATGGTCATTTTTGACTTACCTTGTGATTTTTGGTTTTCTCTTCCAACATGCACACTTGTGCCAGTTAGCGAGAGAGTGTGGAAATATTATTTTACTTAAAATCTCAGGTAGATTGAGCCTTTTTATACTCATCGGCATCTGGGTTGTGTTCATAAACTACAAAACAGGCTAACTAAACGAACTGAATGAAAAGGGAGGGACTACCAGAACTTCCAATCAGTCCAATAAGAAATGCTTGTTTTGTTTTCCGTTGTACAGTGTTTTGCTACGATGTGCCCTAATAAATGCGACTGTGGTCCTTGTACTCAATGCACTCCCAACCAACTGACCTCGTTTTAGGCATTATTCACTTTTAAACCTGTGGCATTTCACATTCACTGGATCTCATGGTAGACTTCAGGAAATCACTTTTTTTTGGTATGGATAAAAAAAATATATATATATCACTTGGTTTGTTTCTTTTCATATCAAATAAAAAAGCTAAAAATATATTAAAAATACATTTTGATTGGTGATATTAAGGGTGAGTTACACTTGATTGTTTGATAGTCACAGTTGTAAAAATGATCGTTTTTGGTGATTTAAATTTTTTTATTTGTCATGAGTACTGTGCTTAACATCCCATTCCAGATGTGACATCACAGACTAGAGAACCTGATACATACCGCCATGTTGTTTTATGTCCAGCCTAAAACCAAATTCAGAGCATTAAATCACTAGTGTGTAGTGGCAGAGGTTGTACCTCTCTTTTCAACCAATTAGTGTCTTTATTTGTGCTTGATTTTATTCCAGACAACATAACAGTGCTGAAACACAGTAGTTTTATTTAGTCATTAAGGGTTGGATGGCTGCATCTGGCATCCTGTTCATACCCCTTGTCTATGTTGCTGCATCTGTCTAAAACACATTGTATACATTTTTTTTTTTTTTATAATATGGAAAATAATCCGGAACTATATTTCTTTTGCATGATATTTGCCGTGGTGATCCACCCGAGCCATTTATATTTTCTGGAAATAAGACTTCCTCCACTTTCGTTCCATAGATCGCTGATTTTGTGTTTCATTTTGGAATGATTTCCATTTTCTTGACTGTTAAGGAAAATCTGAATTGTACTAAAGACTATTGAAACCTTACTGTATCTGGGGAAGCTAAAGGCTCACTTGAGTTATTTATATTTCTCCAGAATAATATTACTGTCATTTGAGGTTACTTGCTTATTGGCAATTGACAAGTCGTGTGTTTTTAGGATCAATAATGCAGTAAAATGTTAGTCTGGTCCCAGATCTGTTTGTCCTGTTTAGCCAACTGCTAGGGTTGTTAGCAGCTTCAAGACTTTGTGTTTCCAGCACAACCTGATCTGCGACCAGGCGAGTAAAATGTCACTTCAGGCATGACTTTTGCTGTCAATTTACTAGTGTTAACTGTTTTGAATATGGAATGTCCAACCTATTGCTGATTTTCAAAATGGCCTCAACGAATTTAAATTCTCAAATGAATCGATTCTCTAGCCCGCCATTGAGCTCTGCAAATAATCTACAATCTCGATGGTGCCACATGAACTGAACTAGATTTTTATCTCGTTCCTCAGAAACGACTCGTTTATTCTGTAAATGTTGAAGGTATCAACTTGGAAGTTGGAAGATTTGTACATACTGAGGGTGTGAAGTATATTTTGTTGATCTGTCCCTCTGTTAGGAAAGGCACAAAATCTGCTTGTTTGTTTTGGTCTTATTATATGCGTGTCAAAAACAAACTCATTGGATATTGAATGTAACACAATGTAACAAATAAAGATTTTAGATTCACTTATTGTCATGTTTATGCAGTGTGGTTCTCTTACACAATTAGGTGCAGTTAAAATGGTCCGTTTGACATGTACGTATGTAAGAAGTTTAAATAATCTGAACTTTTGAAGAGCTAAAACATGGACAATGATGAATGCATATGATTTCATATGTCTCTGTGTGGCCTCATTCTGAGAGTGGACCGATCATCCTTAAACAAATGTTTTACCTTTCAAGACTAATTATTGTGTTGACCTGAACTGACACACCATGACTGGTAGTCGACACCCATACAAATAGAATTACAGTAGATTTGATAGCAATTTTATTTATATGGTCAAATTAATGGTGCTGTAACTTACTTTATGTCCTCATATCAGCAGGCCAATAAAAGTCCATGGGCCAGATGGAATAGATGCATCCATCTGTTTCCATTGGACACATCCCATTTCAAACATTGATTCGAATTGTAAACCAGTGTGCAAAGACTACCACCCTATCGGAGTAGGGTGGGGGTGCCCCAGCACACTGTTCCTGGGTCAGTTTATAGCATTTTCCCTACTAATGGTTAGGTGATGCTATAAGCTGATCCTAGATCTGTACATAGTCGTTACATTACCTTTGAGCCCCGTCTATCTGTGTGACTGGAGCACTAGGTGACATCTGCCAATGTGAAAAAGAAAAAAGGGCTTTATAAATACTTTTGATTTATGCATGGGTGACAAGGTTTTTCCATAAAAAAGAAATCAATGAAGACTAGATGGTTAACACCATAACTTCAATGTATCTAAACAACGGACCACTACGTTGTCCTCCAAACAACACACCCAAAGCATATGTTCCTCTTCTCCATGTTTTAAAGTGGTCCCCGTGGCCTTCACACAGCCCTATGCAGCTCAAGTGTTAATTCACACTCACAGCAGCTCATAGCGCCTAAAATTGGTGTGACTAAGCTGGTAACCTTCACATAACTACATTCCTCATTTATCTACTGTATCTGAAGAGGTGCTCAATAAATTCCATATTCAGTACTGTACTAATGTTTGCAGTTCTTCAGAGAACCCCCCCGCCTACTTTTCAGGATCAATTTAGGTATTGAACAAAACCACCTGAAGACTTGACTATTCAAGTCTACCTCCAAATACAGATTGAAATCCAAATACAGGATAAATGTGGGTTAAGCACTATCAACCTGGGTCACTGTATGTGGGAGGGGCAGGTGTGCGGCATGCGTACAAATGTGTGTCTTATTAGGCTACCTTTGAAACGGCTATTTTAGGAATGGCAAGGTCTCACAGAAAAATAAACTCAGCAAAAAAAGAAACGTCCTCACTGTCAACTGCGTTTATTTTCAGCAAACTTAACATGTGTAAATATTTGTATGAACATAAGATTCAACAACTGAGACATTAAACTGAACAAGTTCCACAGACAGAAATTGAATAATGTGTCCCTGAACAAAGGGTGGGTCAAAATCAAAAGTAACAGTCAGTATGTGGTGTGGCCACCAGCTGCATTAAGTACTGCAGTGCATCTCCTCCTCATGGACTGCACCAGATTTGCCAGTTCTTGCTGTGAGATGTTACCCCACTCTTCCACCAAGGCACCTGCAAGTTCCTGGACATTTCTGGGGGGAATGGCCCTAGCCCTCACCCTCCGATCCAACAGGTCCCAGACGTGCTCAATGGGATTGAGATCCGGGCTCTTCGCTGGCCATGGCAGAACATTGACATTCCTGTCTTGCAGGAAATCACGCACAGAACGAGCAGTATGGCTGGTGGCATTGTCATGCTGGAGGGTCATGTCAGGATGAGCCTGCAGGAAGGGTACCACATGAGGGAGGAGGATGTATTCCCTGTATCGCACAGTGTTGAGATTGCCTGCAATGACAACAAGCTCAGTCCGATGATGCTGTGACACACCGCCCCAGACCATGATGGACCCTCCACCTCCAAGTCGATCCCGCTCCAGAGTACAGGCCTCGGTGTAACGTTCATTCCTTCAATGATAAACGCAAATCCGATTATCACCCCTGGCGAGTCAAAACCGCGACTCGTCAGTGAAGAGCACTTTTTGCCAGCCCTGTCTGTTCCAGCGACGGTGGGTTTGCCCATAGGCAACGTTGTTGCCAGTGATGTCTGGTGAGGACCTGCCTTACAACAGGCCTACAAGCCTTCAGTCCAGCCTCTCTGTCTATTGCGGACAGTCTGAGCACTGATGGTGGGATTGTGCGTTCCTGGTGTAACTCAGGTAGTTGTTGTTGCCATCCTGTACCTGTCCTGCAGGTGTGATGTTCGGATGTACCAATCCTGTGCAGGTGTTGTTACACGTGGTCTGCCTCTGCGAGGACGATCAGCTGTCCGTCCTGTCTCCCTGTAGCGCAGTCTTAGGCGTCTCACTGTACAGACATTGCAATTTATTGCCCTGGCCACATCTGCAGTCCTCATGCCTCCTTGCAGCATGCCTAAGGTACGTTCACGCAGATGAGCAGGGACCCTGGGCATCTTTCTTTTGGTGTTTTTTAGAGTCAGTTGAAAGGCCTCTTTAGTATCCTAAGTTTCATAACTGTGACCTTAATTGCCTACCATCTGTGTCTTAATGACAGTTCCACAGGTGCATGTTTATTCATTGTTCATGGTTCATTGAACAAGCATGGGAAACGGTGTTTAAACTCTTTACAATGATGATCTGTGACGTTATTTGGATTTTTACGAATTATCTTTGAAGGACAGGGTCCTGAAGGGTCTTTTTTTGTTGAGTTTAGATTGGGCAAGACAGTCAGGACCATGGGGCAGCACCAGCAAGAGCTGTCCTCTCCACCTGGGCAGAGCCCCAGAAGGCCAACAACACTGTGTTTGACTCTTTCTAGCCCCTCCCCTCTGGCTGCAGGTACAGACAACCTAAAGCCCCTCCCCTCTGGCTGCAGGTACAGACAACCTAAAGCCCCTCCCCTCTGGCTGCAGGTACAGACAACCTACAGCCCCTCCCCTCTGGCTGCAGGTACAGACAACCTAGAGCCCCTCCCTTCTGGCTGCAGGTCCAGACAACCTAAAGCCCCTCCCCTCTGGCTGCAGATACAGACAACCTAAAGCCCCTCCCCAAATGTTGGACTTATTCCACTTGTGTACTTGCATTTTAACATTTTTATAAACATTTTTATTTAACCTTTATTTAACATTTTGACATTTTTATTTTGAAATTGCACTTACCCAGCCTACTTGCTTGTAAATATCCTTTGCTATTTGTTGTTTTTTAATATGTTATTTCATTTGTATGTTTTATGACTGCTGCTAAATGAATTGCCTCTGAGGACATTACAGTTTTCTGAATCTGTACACCCATCTAGCCAAAGGGACATGCAGGCCAAGCTGCTAAGATATGGTCTGTCTCCTGGGGAGTAGGTTATCATAATTTACGTTCCTCCTCCAACCTCCTACCCCCCACTGTATGCTCCTGCTGAATGTGCACCCCCCCTCACCCCTCCACGACACCCCATTCCTCCTGACCCAGTCGGCCTTGGTGGCTTGATGCAGCCCCACAACACCTGGCAACCACAGCAGTGTTGGTGGGGGGAGGGTTAAGCATCTTGGCAAGGTCTGCAAAGGCCTGGGTCAGTTACACACCATCTTAGCCCTCTGAAGCACTGCTGTAACCCCTTATGGTGCACTTCTCTGCCCCCATATCACACCTTCTCTTCTCAATATCAACCAATTACGGGGTATTTTGACATGTTTTTTCATTAGGAAGGGGGCGAGAGGTGAGAAAATTCCCTCTTTGCAGTTTCATGGGCACAGTCGACAAGTGGAGGTATGCTAGTGTCCCTATGATCAAAACAGGACAGAGGGAGATGGCGCTGTACGTCGTTTCTGTTATAGGTTATAATGCACTATTACACGTTATAATCAGTATTAACCTTTGTAATATCTTATTATAATGTTAATATGATAAAACATTTTATGCAACTCATTCTTAATTGAAGGGATTATAATGAGATGATAATGAGATGGCATAGGTGTTTATGACAAGTTTCACAATGCATTCGCCCACAATATTACCTGCACACTGTATGTTAAAGAGGCCCCTTTAATTGTTACTGTTTTGGTATTTTGGTATTTTCTTTCAGATCTCTTTTTGTGCCAGTATGGTTCATTAAGGCACAGCTTGTATGCTTCTAACTTTCCTTTACATCTCTGTTTAATTCAATTAGAAAAACAGAAGTTCAATGGATTTCATGCCTGCCCAATAATCTCTCAGACCCTGTGAAGAAGATCCACTCTAAAGTTTTAGTTATCTGAATTAATTACTGTAATAATATGCTCCCTGTTATGTTCATTATAACAATTATTGTACCATTCCTAAAATATTACAATATCTAACAATGTTCTATTAAAAATTGCAGTGTGTCTTTATTTTTGCTGGACAGATTTTAATACTCAGCTCCTGTTCAAAACAAAGCCATTGAATGTTTATGTTCAACCATTTCTCATGAATGTATTATAGCTTGACACACACAGATCACATGCCTTCCATTCCAGTGTGAGAATGACTTTGTTTTACTGTGTAAACAGCCTGTCTTTTTCACTCCTTTCTGAACAGGTGCACTGAGGCTACGTTCCCGCGGAGCAGACTGGTGTCCTGGCAAAAGGATTCTGGTCAGGCAGGAAGACCAGAGGCACCAGCCAAAGCTGACCTACCACTGAAACCAGGGTATACAAGCTAAACCGGGGTATTAACCTTGTTTTTTATGAAGAGTTACTGCATCTGGACACCCCTATTTAATTAAACAATTTGAAATCCAGCTACAATAAATCATTTACAGTACTATAACTGGGTTTCAGAGAGAAGTCAAAAACAATATTCCTCTTGAGCTGCAAAAATTGTTTGGATCCATGTCGCCTACTTAACAATAGAATGCTAATTGTGTTAAATAAAGCTTAATTAATTAAAACACGTCTTCCTACTACACAATATCATAGACAATCATAGAATGAACCCTGAAACATAGTCTCATATTATTATAAAGATAACTAACTTTTTCACTCAATATAATGTTAATCACAGATAAATTATGTGTTTATATTTGTTTACTTGAACTGTTCTGAATATTTGGCATAGAGACGTCATTTCAGAAATGTCCTTATACGTCCACATAAATATGATTGAGCAATTCTTCCGAGACCTGTTCGAGCTCCAAGATCAAATCTAGTTTACTATCATTACCTGAAGACAGTTTCCATGGTTACCATCCTCAACCAGCTTTTGTATCAAATCTAAAAAAAAAATCTATAAAATCATCTTGCCATTCATTGTGTAATGGCTGAGTAGGCTACATACCTGGGATCTGGTCAACTGGATAGTGAATCAGCACAACCGTTCTCTTACAAAAGACTACAGTATACAGATGTAGGATCTTATTTGAGCCAGTTTACTACCACAGGAAAATAAGCCTGCAGCAACAGGACATTTGAATTGTTGAGTTATGTGGATTATAAGTAATGGACATTTTTGCAGGGGTTGATACATTTTTTTGTGAGGGAAAATCAAGTCTGAAATTTCAAAGTGGAAATTACAAAAGCCTTTTAAAACTGCAAATGGCTGGTATTAGCGTTGGGCCTGTAACTGAAAGGTTGCTGGATTGAATTCCCGAGCTGACAAGGTAATAATATGTTGTTCTGCCCCTAAACAAGGGGGCTTGATGATGATGTGGATGTCGATTAAGGCAGCCCCCCACACCTCTCTGATTCAGACACATTTCAGTTGAATGCATTCAGATGCACAACTGACTAGGTATCCTCCTTTCCTTTACGTTTTAAAAGTTCCTACATTGCAGGAAAGTTCTCCAGCAACAACAGGGTGTCACGTCCAGGCCTGAGAAGACAGGCTGGTGTGGTTAGTTTTGTTTTTGGTGTAGGGGTTTTTATGTTCTAGGTGTTATATTTCTATGTTGGGGTAATGGTTCCCAATTAGAGGCAGCTGTGTGTCGTTGTCTCTAATTGGGAACCATATATATGTTTGGGGTTTTCTTATAGGTTTTGTGGGTTATTGTTTGGTCATAGCTTGTTGTATGTTTAGTTGTGGTCAGTGTCACGATCGTCGTTTATAGTTTGTTATTTTTCCCAGTTACGTTCGTCGTAATAAATATAAAGAACTGGAAGCATCGCTGCGTCTTGGTCTGTCCCTTATGAAGATCGTGACACAGGGTGATCAAATTAAGATCCTACTGTATATCTGTACGAGCAGACACCTCTTTTCACAAGGCTGTGTGTCTAGGCCTACTTCAGTTGTTTATTTTTTTGTATTTTCTGGGCTCAGTGTGTGATTTACTAACACGTCTGGCTGGTATTGTCAGTCGTGTTAGAAAGGTGATCTGTGGAAAGCAGATGGTGAGTCTATAGAATCTGTATTGACAAGATGAACACCACAGTGTGGGTGAAGTGTCTCACTCTTGTCATAAGATGGATACCGCTGCTTCACTTCACCTCGCCACTCTGGCCGCCAGGGACAGAGGCACAGAGAGGAAGAGGCCTTATTGTTCCACTGGGTTGGTTGTCATGGAAATGCTGCCTTACCAGAGGAAAACCAAACTCAGCACCTTCAACTTTAAAGCCAGGGTGGTTCGACTCTTGCTTTCTTTCATTCTCTTTTCTTTATTGTGTAGCCTATGATACTGTATCATAATAGAGGACTATTTTGCCTATTGGGGATCTAACCCCCCCACAACCAATAGTATTAGACTGTATAAGAAATTAAATAAATAAATTGCTTACTCTTAGCCTCAATAACCTCCAGTCTACAGTGTATTACTGCTAATGGATTTGGAGTGAGTGTGTGAAGGAGATGAATATTGTTCCTAGAGGTACACGGTTCTCAGCATCTCTAGTGCCTTGTGCTTTAATTTGCGTCCCAAATGGCACCCTATGGGCCCTGGTCAAAAGTTATTCTGATTCTAGTGCACTATGTAGAGAATAGGGTGCCATTTAGTACTCAGTCACGCTCTAGCTCCTCTTCCACTTGCCCCTTATTGGACTTATCTACCATTACTCAACGTTTCTCTACCATTACTCAGCATTTCTCTACCATTACTCAACGCTTCTCTACCATTACTCAGCATTTCTCTACCATTACTCAACGTTTCTCTACCATTACTCAGCATTTCTCTACCATTACTTAACGCTTCTCTACCATTACTCAACGCTTCTCTACCATTACTCAACGCTTCTCTACCATTACTCAACGCTTCTCTACCATTACTCAACGCTTCTCTACCATTATTCAATGTTTCTCTACCATTACTCAACGCTTCTTTACCATCTACTTAACGTTTCTTTACCCAACACGCAGGTAAACATGACAGCTCATCACTAAACTCAAGTTTGATGTAATCATTGCGTGCTAGGAATATGTGACCAAATACTAAACTTTTGACTACATTAATAAACTGTAAGTGAATTTGTCTAAATAAGTATGGCTTCTTCAAATGGGGGGACTAGATATAGTCAGATCCAAAATGACTGGCATCCTTGATAAAGATGAGCAAAAATGACTCTAAAATAAATTATACAAAAACTGAGCTATATTGTATGCTAAAAATTAGAAAAGTATATTATTTTATGCAAATGCTCAGAGAACTATATTGTTCAAGTAATTTCAAAGAATTGTCTCAAAAAGATAGGTGTCAAAATTATTGTCACCCCTGTTTGCAATACATTTCAATACCTCACCTTGCAAGGATAACTGCACTGAGACTTTTTCTAAAATATTTTTATGAGATTAGAGCACACATTGGGAGGGATTTTAGACCATTCCTCCATACAGAATCATTCCAGATCCTTAATATCCTTGATCTGCGCTTATGGACTGCCCTCTTCAATTCAAACCACAGGTTTCAATGGGGTTCAAGTCCAGAGACTGATAGCCATTGCAAAATGTTGATTTGTTGTCAATTAACCATTACTTTGTGGATTTATATGTGTGCTTGCGGTTATTGTTAGGTAAAGTCCCACCTTATCTCAGCTCGCTGGTCACCTTAGCAGCACCAACCCGTAGCACGCGCTCCAGCAGGTATATCTCACTGGTCACCCCCAAAGCCAATTCATCCTTTGGCCGCCTTTCCTTCCCGTTCTCTGCTGCCAATGACTGGAACGAACTACAAAAATCTCTGAAACTGGAGACACTTATCTTCCTCACCAGCTTTAAGCACCGGACTTGAACCCCATGGAAAACCTGTGGTTTGAATTGAAGAGGTCAGTCCATAAGAGCAGACAAAGGATATCAAGGATCTCGAAAGATTCTGTATGGAGGAATGGTCTATCATCCCTCCCAATGTGTTTCTTCAATCTCATAAAACATTTTAGAAAATGGCTCAGTGCCATTATCCTGGCAAGGTGAGGTATTGAAAGGTATTGAAAACAGAGCTGTCAATAATTTGGACCGCTATCTTCTATAGAAAAAAAGTATTACTTGTTATACAAAATTTCTCTGAGCAATTGTATTAGTATAAAATAATGTTTTCCAATGTTTTTTAGCATACAATATAGCTCAGTGTTTTATTGACTTTATGAATATAAACTGTATAGTCTTTTTTGCGCATCTTTATCAAGGGAGCCAATCATTTTGGACTTAAACGGTAAAACATACGTGTGAAAATATCCTCGAACAAAAAGTGACATTCTGAACTGTTACTTCACATGAAACATATGATTTTAATTCCAAAATACTGGAGTATAAAGCCACATTAACATTTTAGCTTCACTTTCCAAGTACATGCGGAGGTGCAATCCAGAATGCTGGTCCAGGATAATTCTTTGCCTATTCAATCATGATGAATAAGATAACATGAACGGGGAACCTGATCCTAGATCAGCACTACTCTGAGACACTTCATGAATATGGGGCTAGGACTGTAATTTAAACACTACAATATAAAAGTTGTAGTTGCTTATATCATTAGTTTGGAGATTTGGGCAAATTAGACAAAATATTTTCTTGTGATGAGAGGTTTTATCCTTGATTATAAACAGGGTAGTTCGATCTCTGAATGCTGATTTGCTGAAAGCTATGGTATATCAGACAGTACACGATGGGTATGTAAAAAAAAAAAAGACGTTTTACTGGTCTAATTACGTTGGTAACCAGTTTATAATAGCAATTAGTCACCTTGGGGGTTTGTGGTATATGGCCAATATAACATGGCTAAGGGCTGTATCCCGCCTCCTGTCTGCAAAGAACAGTCCTTAACCCTGGTATATTGGACATACTGTATACAACACCTCATGGCCCTTATTTCTTGAATATAGCCTATTTCATTCTGTTTTTTAGATGGTGAGGGAAAAATGTGGAGGAAATAATATGTGCACATTGAAAAGCCACTACAGATTTACAAAATTACCCCATCAAAATTATCTCTGCAAGTGGCAGATGAGCATAGCCCAGTCAGTGTTCATTTTTTTTGTAGCCCATGGCCACACTGCAAATCAAACAATGGAGTGCCAGTGTTTACTTTGTTTATATATTTTATTGTGTTCCCCTAGTTTATGCCCTAATAAAAATGTATGACATTTTCCTTTTTTCTGTTGTCAGGTGGCCAGAAAACGCTAAAGTAAGAGAATTGTGTTCATTGCAGATTCTTCTCTGCATTTCAATTGGCTTCTCAGAAGCAGGGTAGCCTCAGCCACGCGCACATGAAGGGGCGAGCGTTAAACGGATCAGATCCTACACGCCCAGCACTGCAATGCTGCTACCTGGTAAAGGGCGAAAAAAATCTCCAACTCCAAGCTCCCAATGACAGTATTTCGCCAGAATGGTCAAGAAATCCTGCACAGGGGTTTACCCTGGTCCAGCTGTGGAGAAAAAGCTAAAAGTCGGCTTTGTCGGGCTTGAAGCTGGGGCTAGTACGGATTTAAACAGAGATGGGGCGCTGCTCATAGCAGGTGCCGACGCCGAGGCAACAAAGCGAGGCAGCATCCTTAGCAAACAGAGATCCAGCCTTTCTGGCAAACCGAAGCCTCCAAAGAGAAATGCATTCTACAGAAGAGTGCAGAATTTTCTTTATAATGTTTTGGAGAGACCAAGAGGATGGGCATTTATTTACCACGCATACGTGTAAGTTTTTGTTTTAGGCTATTTGTTTAAATGGGATAAAAGCAAGCCTCCAACACTCATGTCTCGGGAAGCGTGAAAGCGTTGTTTTGTTATTCATAAATAGTCAGGGAAGACATGTCAAGACGACTGATTCATTCAGAGGTGTAGATGTATGGTGTTGGGGCGTGCAATCAGTCAGCATTAATTGATGGCTTTGGCGCGCACATAAATCATTTTGATATCGTCATCCTTTTGTTCATTTACCATGTATGTAGCCTACGACATACACATACTTTATATGGGATGTGATATAGGCTATTTTCTCATTAGATTGTTATCGCATAATCTACTCACGACTACTTGGCATCGAGAAGTTACCGCAGACTTTATAAATTGTATATATTTCAATAGATCATTCCAAAGAACTGCTTCATATCAGGTCAAATAAATACCTCGAAAGTTTTATATTGAAATCTGCCATTGCATATAATCTAGGGCTAGCCTACACGAAATTATAGTGTGGTTTACGAATGTTATTCAAATTATGCAAAACTCCAGACATTTCAAAACATCTTGCCTGTCTGGAGTCTGTCAGCGAATGCTACATCAACACGAGTTGCTTCTTTCCAAGTGAAGATTCGTTAATGTTGTTGACATTGCATTTTACATTGATAAAGTAAGCTATCAATAGGCTACCTAGGCGATCATGCTTTTAGGAACGTGGACTGTGCATTTGGACATCAAAACATAAGCCTATGATATGTTGCTGTGAATTCTTTAATTTACATAGATATGTCTCATGTAGAATTTTCAACGCTTTACGGTCACGTCAGGATTTCCCTTTAACCATAGTTATTAGGCTACTCTCAGTCGATTTAATGTGATTCTGACTGAGCTAATTGAGCGTACTGCTGCAATCCTTTCAGGGCTTTTCTCAATTCAGCACCAAAAGCAGCTGGACAGCTCCGATAGCTGCTGCATTTATCTTGAAAACTACCGCATTTGTTCTGAGGCAAACATACAATGTAGCTAGCATACATTAGACCAATGGTACCATACGAACCAAATTATTGCATCATGGTGTTATTTAAAAAATGATTTCTGGCTGTTTTCATTTGTTTTTCAATGGAGTATGGGTCGTTTTTGTACCAGACGAGATTTCTGAACAGTGAGCATTGAAGAATGGGAAAGCAGCGAATCCTCGCAGACCTATATTGTATTCATGTTGGTTCATCCCAAATGATAATTTATACACTCTGTCTCTCCTTCTCCCCATCACTTACAGTATGTCCTGTTTTCTCTTTAAATATCGTTGTGGGCTCAGTCAGAAACATGAGATTCACATCCACAGGCAGTTTAAATGTCTCTTTCACATAGACAAACACGGTATGCTTTTATCAAGTAGGCCTACTTGTATCCAATAATGCTGTTTCTCTCGTGCTTTCTTCTTCACAAAGAGGAACACAGTATACTTTCATCAAAAAATGTACACTTTCTCTTTTTCCTTCTCATTAACAAACAGAAATAGGCTCATCAACATATTATTTTCCGCAAATGGACGACTATCTTGGGCCTAGCAAATGAATGGACGGTACTTCCAACACATCAGAATCATTCAGAGAATGCATAAAACATTGATTAGAGATTTTGAACCCGGGCTGACCTGGCTAGGCGTGAAATGGTCAATATGGAAGTTTTATTAAACAGACAAGCTCATGTCAAGACACTTCAAACAACAGGCCTTTATCTAGCATAAAACTGCGATCTATTCCAAAAACAATAACTGTGAATGTTCAATAGTCGTGACTGTTTTTTTTGTTTCCTTGAACTCTGTGTTGCAGCTTGCACTTATGTTACACAGACCAAACACCTGTTTCTCTGAATTACCCCCCTTGTGTTGCCCAAATAAACACCTATGTACTGTGTGTGGTTGGGTAGGTGGGTGGGTGGGTGGGTGTGTGCATGTATGCGTACTGGGTGTGACCAACCCAATGTCGAGGTGTGGTTTAGTTTACAGTGCTGGCCGGGAAACTCCTATGGTCCCATAGGGGCCTGGAAGTCTGTCCAAGGCTGTGCTAGGCTTTCCTGGGCTGTGCTAGACTGTGCTAGGCTGTCCTGGGCTTTGCTGGGCTGTGCTAGACTATGCTAGGCTGTCCTGGGCTTTCCTGGGCTGTGCTAGACTGTGCTAGGCTGTCCTGGGCTGTGCTAGACTATGCTAGGCTGTCCTGGGCTTTAATGGGCTGTGCTGGGCTATGCTGGGCTGCACTAGGCTGTGCTGTGCTGGACTGGGCTGTGCTGGGCTGCGCTAGGCTTTCCTGGGCTGTGCTAGACTGTTCTAGGCTGTCCTGGGATTTCCTGGACTGTGCTAGACTGTGCTAGGCTGTCCTGGGCTTTAATGGGCTGTGCTGGACTGGACTATGCTGGACTGGGCTATGCTGGGCTGCACTAGGCTGTACTGGGCTGTGTGTGACTGGGCTGGACTGGGCTGTGCTGGGCTGCGCTAGGCTATCCTGGGCTTTCCTGGGCTGTGCTGGACTGGGCTATGCTGGACTGGACTATGCTGGGCTGCACTAGGCTGTCCTGTACTGGGCTTTGCTGTGTGTGAGCCAGTGGTGTCTCCGCACTCTACTGATTAACTTGAGTCATTAGGGAGGAAGATGGTGACCTCACCTGAGTAGGTCTGATAAGACCCAGGCACTGCCTTCCAGGCTGACTATTACATCTGACTGCCTGGAACACTAACACCCGCCTGGGTGATAACAACAGGACAAATGGATTCCTCCTTCAACATGAGAACAGTGATAAAGAGGGAGGAGGAAGAGAGAAGGGATTGTCTGGCAGCATTATGGAAGTTGGTCAAGGGTATGGGAGGTTTCACTGCAGTCTCAGTATGCCAGACTATTGTGTCAAGCATACACCAGATTGTATTGAGAGGGAGAATGGTATCCACAATAAAAGCCTTGAGTAATATAAAGATCTGTGCCCAGACACTCAAGCACTCATAGATGAGATGTTTTTGTATTGTTATTCTTAAAACACCCAAAAGTGATAAGGATTCTAAAATCTTTAATGCAGACTCACTCAACCCAACAATGCAATCTTTACACCATTGCTTGGCCAAAAGAGCCTGCCTTCTGTGTTTCCATGGCTGAGACCAGGGCTGATTTAGTGTCACTGGGAAGCCTCATTATAATTTAACGAAAGGCTGACTAATTTCAGATCATTTACCTCCTTTTCCCTCACTGACTGTAAGCTGCTCTGGATAGGAGCATCTGCTAAAATGACCAAAATGTAAAACAAAAGATATATTCTTTGGAACCTGGTAGCATTGAGAAGGCCTAATCGCAGCTTTAGCGGTGTGTAGACAGGATGACAACATCATCCGTCTGGCAAAAGGCTGTGGGCCAAGTGCCTGCCTAATGAGGCTGTGGGCCAAGTGTCTGCCTAATGAGCCTGTGGGCCAAGTGTCTGCCTAATGAGACTGTGGGCCAAGTGTCTGCCTAATGAGGCTGAAAAACAGTGACTCCCATTGGCTAAGGTACTATCAGAACCAGTCAACCACCTGGACCAGTGTGCCTGATGAGCGCAGCCTCCAGGCACTCTCACTGCTAACAAGGGAGCAGTGATGGAAAAAGTTCCCAACTGCCATACTTGAGTAAAAGTGAAGATACCTTAATAGAAAATGACTCAAGTAAAAATGAAAGTCACCCTGTAAAATACTACTTGAGTAAAAGTCTAAAAGTATATTTGGTTTGACATATGCTTAAGTATCAAAAGTAAATGTAATTGCAAAAATATACTTAAGTATCAAAAGTAAAAGTATAAATCATTTCAAATTCCTTATATTAAGCAAACCAGACGGCACAATTTTCAAGTTTTTATGTATTGGTGGATAGCCAGTGGCACACTCCAACACTCAGACATCATTTACAAACGAAGCATGTGCTTAGTGAGTCCGCCAGATCAGAGGCAGTAGGGATGACCAGAGATGTTCTCTTGATAAGTGTGTGAATTAGACACTTTTCCTGTCCTGCTAAGCATTCAAAATGTAACCAGTACTTTTGGGTGTCAGGGAACATTTATGCAATAAAAATACATTATTTTCTTTAGGAATGTATTGAAGTAAAAGTAGAAATTGTCAAAATATAAATAGTAAAGAACATACCCCAAAAAACTACTTAGGTAGTACTTTAAAGTATTTTATTAAGTATTTTACACCACTGCAAGGGAGATGCATTATGTTACAAGTGGTAGTGTGGTAATCTAGTTCCCAGACACTTCTGCCCAGTGCTTTGTCCAATAGCCTGTGGAGGAGGTTTGTAGTCTGGTAATCTAGTTCCCAGACACTTCTGCCCAGTGCTTTGTCCAATAGCCTGTGGATGAGGTTTGTAGTCTGGTAATCTAGTTCCCAGACACTTCTGCCCAGTGCTTTGTCCAATAGCCTGTGGATGAGGTTTGTAGTCTGGTAATCTAGTTCCCAGACACTTCTGCCCAGTGCTTTGCCCAGTAGCCTATAAACAGGTTATCAACGTAATTAGAACAGTAAAAATAAATGTTTTGTCATACCCATGGTATACGGTCTGATATACTACGGCTTTCAGCCAATCAGCATTCAGGGCTCAAACCACCCAGTTTATAATGTCTTATAATCATCTAAAAGTGATCCTGACTATATATTGGCCATTTTCAGTCTGTTGAAAATGTCCTACATAGAGAGACACAACATATTATAAGCCTTATTATACTACATTATAAAGGCTCATACGGGCTTATAACAAGTTATAAAGGATTATAACTGAAAGGCCTTAAGTAAGTCCTACTGGTAGTTTTACAGTATATTTTATTCTATAGTTGTGTGTGTTTGAGAGAACTATGTACGAAGTTGTACATCTATGGGTGTGCACCTGTACTGACATATATGGCCTTGGAGTCCTCGATTTCTACCCTTATCGTCCCTTTCTAGTCCAAGATGCCGCTGTATCCTTAAAAGTCTTCTGAAGTTGTATTCTAGGCCAGATTGTGCTAAGATAGGCTATGTAATTACAGCCTATTTGGAGATTAATACTACATTATGCATTCAGGCAAAACTTGTGGTTCTCTCATCTTGATGTAAAACAGGCTAAAAATAACCCTGGGAAGTGATGATAGTGCTCAATCGTCGTGACTTGTTTTCCTCAGAGAATACGTCTGGCCTTGCAACTCATTCTTTAGACCAGTGGTTCCTAACCTTTTTTGAACTGTGGTACACTTTGATGGGATAAAAAATTCTGTGGCTCACCTAAACTGTTCCTTATGTATTTAGTGGTAATGACCTTCATCTGATCTATACTGCAAATTATAACAGTTTTTATGTTATCTGTGAAAGAGTATCCAGCAAATCTCTGATAGAAATAAAAACGTATAGTTCTGGTAAAATAGGTCTTAGAGGACAGTGTGGTAAGTTGAGAGACATTTTTTACATTCAGCATCACTCCATCAAGGGAATTGTATATTGAACAAAAATATAAACGCAACATGCAACAATTTCAACAATTTTGCTAAATTACAGTTCATATAAGTAAATCAGTCAATTGGAATACATGTATTAGTCCCTAATCTATGGAATTAACATGACTGGGGAGGGGCACAGCCATGGGGAGCCAGGCCCAGCCAATCAGAATGAGTTTTTCCTCACAAACACAGAAATACTCCTCAGTTTCATCAGCTGTCCGAATGGCTGGTCTCAGACGATCCCGCAGGTGAAGAAGTCGAATGTGGAGGTCCTGGGCTGGCGTAGTTACACGTGGTCTGCGGTTGTGAGGCCGGTTGGACGTACTGCCAAATTCTCTCAAATGGCTTATGGTACATTCTCTGGCAACAGCTCTGGTGGACATTCCTGCAATCAGCATGCCAATTGCACGCTATCTCAAAAACTTGAGAAATCTGTGGCATTGTGTTGTGTGACAAACCTGCACATTTTAGAGTGGCCTTTTATTGTCCCTCAGCACAAGGTGCACCTGTGTACTGATCATGCTTTTTAACCAGCTTCTTGATATGCCACACCTGTCAGGTGGATGGATTATCTTGGCAAATGAGAAATGCTCACTAAGAGGCGATGTAAACAAATTTCTGCACAAAATTTGAGAGAAATAAGCTTTTTGTGCGTATGGAACATTTCTGGAATCTTTTATTTCAGCTCATGACCAACACTGTCCATGTTGCGTTTATTGTTTTGTTCAGTATAGTATTCTTCCTTTAACAAAGACATTTACAAATATTTCAGGATGTTGTGTATTCCTGGAAATATTCAGAATTCATGTAAACATTAGTTTTAGAAACATAGCTTGTCCAAAATAAAGTGTTCTCTTGGCACAACTGACCATGGGTATTAAAACCTGTATTTCCTTAACACAATTCAACATGATAAAAATAACTTTTTTGTCTTAATCATTTTAATAATCTTTGAACACGTGTAACACCTAAAAAAAAAATGGTGTACTTTTTAAAACACTTTTAACATAGGCCAGACCCTGTTGTTACCTCATATCCCAGTGATAACGCCTTGCATTACGCCTGGGAAGAAAACATTTACATTTTCTCAACTTAGAAATCAAATCAAATCAAATGTTATTTGTCACATACACATGGTTAGCAGATGTTAATGCGAGTGTAGCGAAATGCTTGTGCTTCTAGTTCCGACCATGCAGTAATATCTAACAAGTAATCTAACAATTTCACAACAACTACCTTATACACACAAGTGTAAAGGATTGAATATGAGTATGTACATATAAATATATGGATGAGCGATGGCTGACCGGCATAGGCAAGATGCAGTAGATGGTATTTAGTACAGTATATACATGTGAGATGAGTAGTGTAGGATATGTAAACATTATATAAATGGCATCGTTTAAAGTGGCTAGTGATACATTTATTACATCCTTTTTAATTATTAAAGTGGCTAGAGATTTGAGTCGATGGGCGAACGGCATAGGCAAAATTCAGTAGAATGGTATAGAGTACAGTGTATACATTTGATATGAGTAATGTTGGATATGTAAACATTTATACAAAATTGTTTAATGTGGCTACTGATACATTTGTTACATCCAATTTTCTATTAATTAAAGTGGCTAGAGATTTAACTCAGTATGTTGGCAGCAGCCACTCAATGTTAGTGGTGGCTGTTTAACAGTATGATGGCCTTGAGATAGAAGCTGTTTTTCAGGCTCTCGGTCCCAGCTTTGATGCACCTGTACTGACCTCGCCTTCTGGATGATAGCGGGGTGAACAGGCAGTGGCTCTGGTGGTTGTTCTCCTTTATGATCTTTTTGGCCTTCCTGTGACATCGGGTGGTGTAGGTGTCCTGGAGGGCATGTAGTTTACCCCCGGTGATGCGTTGTGCAGTCCTCACTACCCTCTGCAGAGCCTTACGGTTGTGGGCGGAGCAGTTGCCGTACCAGGTGGTGATACAGCCCGACAGGATGCTCTCGATTGTGCATCTGTAGAAGTTTGTGAGTGCTTTTGGTGACAAGCCGAATTTCTTCAGCCTCCTGAGGTTGAAGAGGCGCTGTTGCGCCTTCTTCACCACACTGTCTGTGTGGATGGACCATTTCAGTTTGTCCGTGATGTGTACGCCGAGGAACTTAAAACTTTCCACCTTCTCCACTACTGTCCCGTCAATGTGGATAGGGGGGGTGCTCCCTCTGCTGTTTCCTGAAGTCCACGATCATCTCCTCAGTTTTGTTGACGTAGAGTGAGAGGTTATTTTCCTGACACCACACTCCGAGGGCCCTCACCTCCTCCCTGTAGGTCGTCTCGTCGTTGTTGGTAATCAAGCCTACCACTGTAGTGTCGTTAGCAAACTTGATGATTGAGTCGGAGACGTGCTTGGGCACGCAATCATGGGTGAACAGGGAGTACAGGAGAGGGCTGAGAACGCACCCTTGTGGGGCCCCTGTTTTGAGGATCAGCGGGGTGGAGATGTTGTTTCCTACCCTCACCACCTGGGGCCGTATAAGGGTCATGAAATCAATAATTTGCTAACATTTGATAACATTCACATACTGTCCATCTCTGAAACTTACTTAATAATTCCTTTGATACAGCAGTAGCAATATAGGGATATATGATCTACAGAAGTTACAGGAATGCCTATGGGGGAGGTGTTGTTACTGTATATGTTCAGAGCTATTATCCTGTAAATTATAGAGGATCTCATGTCAAATGTTGTTGAAGTGTTGTGGTTGCAAGTTCATCTAAAGCCTATTGTTTTGGGGTGCTGCTATAGTCCACCAATGGCTAACAGTCAGTATTTGGATAATTTGTTTGCAGTGCTTGATAATGTGTGTGATGTTAACAGAGAGGTCTATTTACTGGGTGACTTGAACATTGACTGGTTAGCAACTAGCTGTCCTCTCCAGAGGGAGCTTCTAACTGTGACTAATGCTTGTAATATGTTATCACTCAGAGTGCATACCAATAGTGTTGGATCTGTGACATCCACTTGTATTGATCATATCTTCACTAATGCTGCAGAGCTTTGCTCCAAAGCAATATCAGTTGCAATTGGCTGTAGTGACCATAACATTGTGGCAATAACAAGGAAAGCCAAAGTGCCAAAGGTTGGGCTTAAAGTAATTTATAAGCGATCATACAAAATGTTTTCTCAGGATTAGTTTGTTAAAGATGTAAAACATGTATTTTGGTCTGATGTGTATGGATCCAAATGCAGCATTGGCAGTATTTGTAAAAAAAAAATCATTTAAAAGTTAGTACACCCCTACCTTTAACATCACATAAAATGGCTAAAATTAGAATCAGGTGCACCAAAAACAGGTTTCGGCATCACTGTGCCTTCCTCAGGGTAATGTCATGAATACTTGAACCTGGATAGTCAATGTTCTTACACCTGATTGTGCTGCGGTGTTCAGCTATGCATTGTTTTAATTGTCTTTTCGTTTGTCCTACGTAGGCTTTTCCACATGAACAGGTGATGAGATAGATTACTCCCTTGGTCTTGCATGAGATGATACCCCTAACAGGGATCTTTCGAACTGTATGTGGGTGTCTGAAGAAATACGTTTTCATAGTGCTATTGCACTGTGCGCATGAGCCACATTTGTAGTTCCCATTTGGGATAGGTGTCAAGAGTGTCTGAGTGGACTCAGGGGGAATGTCAGATCTCACCAAACTATCTCTAATATTGCGACCATGCTTACAGACCACCAGTGGGGTTCCTTGATGAGGTGTGCGATTATAAAGAATAATAATTGTTATTGACACTTGCTATTGCTTGTTTGGAGAGTTATTTATCCAATATAACCCAGAGAGTGTTCTTCAATGGAAGCTTCTCTAACATCTAAGTTGCCTTGGGCCGTAACTATTACAAATGATTTGCCACTGGTTTTACACTAATCTAGAATGACTGTGTATGTGGATTATTCCACCCAAAGCTAGTGAGCTCACTGAAATTCTAAATAAGGAGTTACAGTCAGTGTCAGAATGGGTGATTAATTATACTGGTTTTAACCTGTTACGGATCCAATCCCGTGAACGGGTTCGATTTTGACAACATCCGGTTAAATGCAGAGCGCCAAATTCAAATTACAAAAATACTAATTTCAAACATTCATGAAAATACAAATGCTGCACACCCTTCAAAAGCTTAGACTCTTGTTAATCTAACAGCATTGTCAGATTTCAAAAAGGCTTTACGGCGAAAGCAGAACATTTGATTGTCTGAGGACAGCGCCCCACTCAAAAACTCAATTAGCATAATAACATAACCAGCAGAGGTGTCACAAAACTCAAAAATAGCATAATATAAATTGCTTACCTTTGATGATCTTCCTCTGATGGCATACCCAAGCGTCCAGGTTACACAATAAAAGGTCCTTTTGTTCGATAAAGTTCCTCTTTATATCCATAAAGCTCTGTTTGGTTGGCGCGTTTTGTTCAGTAATCCACCTGCCCAAAGGCTTTCATCCATGCAGACAAACGATATCCCAAAAGTACCCGTAAAGTTCTTGGAAAAAAGTCAAACAGCATTTGTAATCAATACTCAGATACCCTAAAATGAATATACACTATAATAATTCAGACGGAATATAACCTGCTGAATAGAAGAGAAAAATAACTGAGTGCGCATTCCCTGTTACGCGCAAAATCCAAAACAGTACACTTGACGTGGACTCAGGAACAAGTGGTCTTACTCCCTTGATTTTCATGATTGAAGCTTCAAACCTTTTTCTAAAGACTATTGACATCTAGCCATAGGAACTGCAATCTGGGAGCTAAAATACCCAGCATTGAATAGCATGCCAATTGAAAACAGTGTGACATGACTGATTCAGACATCCCGGGTTGGATTTTGCTCTGGTTTTTGCCTGCCATATCAGTTCTGTTATACTCACAGACATTATTTTAACAGTGTTAGAAACTTCAGAGTGTTTTCTATCCAAAGCTACTAATTATATGCATATCCTAGCTTCTGGGCCTGAGTAACAGCCAGTTTACTTTGGGCATGTTTTTCATCCGGACTTCAAAATACTGCCCCCTAGCCCTGAGAAGTTAAAAACATCTACAACTAAAAGCATTGTATTTGGTTCAAAACATTCTCTAAGACATGAACGTCAACTGGAGTTGTACAAAAAGGGTGTGATCATTGAGAAAGTTGAGGAAGCTAAACTCCTAGGTAAAACATTTCATGGTAAATTATCATGGCAAGTTGTTCTGAAGACAAAGTTGTTGTGAAGATCGGGAGGGGTATGGCTGTTAATAAAAAGGTATTTTAAAAAGTTTGTGTTTCTGACACAGCAATCAACTGTACTAGTTTTTCAGGCTCAGGTCTGGTCCCATCTTGATTACTGTCTGGTAATATGGTCAAGTGCAGCAAAGAAAGCTGCAGCTGGCTCAAAACAGAGCAGCACGCCTTGCCCTTAACTGCACATACAGAACTAACATCAACAACATGCATGCCAGTCTTTCCTGGTTAATGGTTGATGAGAGATAACTGCTTCTCTTCTAGATTTTATGAGAAATATTACTTTGATGAAAATTCCAGATTGTCTGCATAATCAAATAACATTTTGACTATATAAGCTCACACAGTTACAAGGATGCACTTTCATGCTAGGTTTAAGACCTCATGTTGAAGCTTATAGAGACCCCAACTGATGTATAGAACAATCTTTAAATGATCTACTTAAGTTTATGAAACCTCTCACAATAAACTCATTTGACTTGGTGAAAATCTGTTTTTCTGGACCTAACTTGCTTACCACTTTTTCCATGTAGTTTCTTCCTTCACAGACTCCATTAAATGATGATCTCTTCCTGAATATTTGATCAAATTATACATTTAGTGTATGGTTTCCTAGAAATAAGGGTACCTAAACTTACCCCTTTGGCTCAACTTACCCCACTTTCTCTACTTTTGAATGGAATTGTCTACAAAGCCATTTTCCGTTTGTTTCTATGGGAGATGCTGTGGTACTGCTAAGCATCATCAGACTTGCCTGTGATAATGGTTCTCACAATTATACACATTACTTTGCTTGTTATGCGCGCCCCTCAAATTATACAAATGTAACAGCTCCAGCGCACCGGACTTGAAACAACAATCCAGATCTAACCATGTGTGCCACTCAATGTATTATCTGATTGCCATTCTTTCTAGTGGCACTGATGTTCCCCATTCAAAATCCCACGTTCATTCCACAGGTCACGTTTCTAAGTGAGTGTTCCAAAAAATTATCAAGATTAGGAAACGTTTTGTGGCACACCTGAGAGTTCCTCAAGGTTGAAAACCACTGCATTAAACGTGACCAATTAACCACTTGTATCGAAAGAGGTGCAATCAAGTGTTTGACGAGTGTGTCCGAACAGACGCCATTACGGAGTTGACAGTTATTACGGAGGTGCTTGACAAGCACAATTTTTAATTGTGTGTGCGTACATCTGAATTTTTGTACCAGTGTCTGCTTGAGTTTGCATAATTGTGTCTGTGTCTACGTTGCAAAGTGCTAACACACAGTACATAGAGACAAACAGACCCAATGTTGCAACTTGCTGCAGCAGCTGACAGGTGTCAAGCCTGCCTCCTGTACATTACATCAAAGGTTAGTTCAAAGGTTAGAGACGGCTCTGTCAAAACCAGAAAACCTCCAGAAATGTCACCCTGCATGGCACACACACCTCAGCGTCGACCCAACAGCTATCACACTCCATGGCCAGGCACATCTGAGGGGTTTGTGGATACGTGCCCAAGAAATACTGCAGCATGCTCGGAATATCCAAACAGCCGGCTTCTCTTACCTTCAGAATGAGCCACATCTTTAAGCCATCTTTCAAATCCCCACCCCACTACTTCCAGATGAAGTGAGGTGTGAAAGCTCAGGGACTGTTGAATAATTAGTATTTGCATGAGTTTATCACAATTAAGAAAAAAAACATTGTTAAAACAATACATTTAATCTCATGGAGGGTCATTCCTTGCATTCAAGGTTTTGTATGAATTTGAGGGGTTAGATTTCTCCAGCCCCCTCCCTACCGCTTTGTTGTTTGAACTGCGGATTGCCAATTTAAAGAAGGCTATATGTTTAGGAAATTAAACGGATACAGCAGGGATTTCAGATATTATTCAAACTTTTTTCCCCTATCATTTGATTTAAGTAAATTAGTAATTTCACTGCTGTTTTTTGCAAAAACATTTGGGTTTCACGAAACAACTGTTTCTAACAGCGAGTTCCGTTTTCATGGAGGTCTTTTCATAACTGTTCCTGTCTGGTTTTAACTGCCATTGTCTTGGTCATATGCGCGTATGGGCCCTGGTCAAAAGTGGTGCAATATATAGGGAATAGGGTGAGTAGTGCACTATATAAGGAATATGTTGAGTAGTGCACTCTATAGGTAGTAGGGTGAGTAGTGCACAATATACAGAATAGGGTGAGTAGTGGACTACATAGGTAGTACGGTGAGAAGTGCACTACATAGGGAATAGGGTGAGTAGTGCACTACATAGGGAATAGGGTGAGTAGTGCACTACATAGGGAATATGGTGAGTAATGCATTACATAGGGAATAAGGTGAGTAGTGTACTACATAGGGAATAGGGTGAGTAGTGCACTACATAGGGAATAGGGTGAGTAGGGACTACATAGGGAATATGGTGAGTAGTGCACTACATAGGGAATAGGGTGAGTAGAGCACTATATGGAGAATAGGGTGAATAGTGCACTACATAGAGAATAGGGTGAGTAGGGACTGCATAGAGAATAGGGTGAGTAGGGCATTATATAGGGAATAGGGTGAATAGTGCACTACATAGGGAATAGGGTGAGTGGGGACTACATAAGGAATAGGTGATTAGTGTACTAAATAGGGAATAGGTGAGTCGTGCACTACATAGGGAATATGGCGAGTAGAGCACTATATGGGGAATAGGATGAATAGTGCACTACATGGGGAATAGTGTGAATAGTGCACTACATAGAGAATAGGGTGAGTAGGGACTGCATAGAGAATAGAGTGAATAGTGCACTACATAGGGAATAGGGTGAGTAGGGACTACATAGGGAATAGGGTGAGTAGTGCACTACATAGGGAATAGGGTGAGTAGAGCACTATATGGGGAATTGGGTGAATAGTGCACTACAAAGGGAATAGGGTGAGTGGGGACTACAGAAGGAATAGGTGATTAGTGTACTAAATAGGGAATAGGTGAGTAGTGCACTAAATAGGGAATAGCGTGAGTCGTGCACTACATAGGGAATATGGTGAGTAGAGCACTATATGGGGAATAGGGTGAATAGTGCACTACATAGGGAATAGGGTGAGTAGAGCACTATATGGGGAATAGGGTGAATAGTGCACTACATAGAGAATAGGGTGAGTAGGGACTGCATAGAGAATAGGGTGAATAGTGCACTACATAGGGAATAGGGTGAGTAGGGACTACATAGGGAATAGGGTGAGTAGTGCACTACATAGGGAATAGGGTGAGTAGAGCACTATATGGGGAATTGGGTGAATAGTGCACTACATAGGGAATAGGGTGAGTGGGGACTACATAAGGAATAGGTGATTAGTGTACTAAATAGGGAATAGGTGAGTAGTGCACTAAATAGGGAATAGCGTGAGTCGTGCACTACATAGGGAATATGGCGAGTAGAGCACTATATGGGGAATAGGATGAATAGTGCACTACATGGGGAATAGTGTGAATAGTGCACTACATAGAGAATAGGGTGAGTAGGGACTACATAGGGAATAGGGTGAGTAGTGCACTACATAGGGAATAGGGTGAGTAGAGCACTATATGGGGAATTGGGTGAATAGTGCACTACAAAGGGAATAGGGTGAGTGGGGACTACAGAAGGAATAGGTGATTAGTGTACTAAATAGGGAATAGGTGAGTAGTGCACTAAATAGGGAATAGCGTGAGTCGTGCACTACATAGGGAATATGGTGAGTAGAGCACTATATGGGGAATAGGGTGAATAGTGCACTACATAGGGAATAGGGTGAGTAGAGCACTGTATGGGGAATAGGGTGAATAGTGCACTACATAGAGAATAAGGTGAGTAGGGACTGCATAGAGAATAGGGTGAATAGTGCACTACATAGGGAATAGGGTGAGTAGGGACTACATAGGGAATAGGGTGAGTAGTGCACTACATAGGGAATAGGGTGAGTAGAGCACTATATGGGGAATTGGGTGAATAGTGCACTACATAGGGAATAGGGTGAGTGGGGACTACAGAAGGAATAGGTGAATAGTGTACTAAATAGGGAATAGGTGAGTAGTGCACTAAATAGGGAATAGCGTGAGTCGTGCACTACATAGGGAATATGGTGAGTAGAGCACTATATGGGGAATAGGGTGAATAGTGCACTACATAGGGAATAGGGTGAGTAGGGACTACGTAGGAAATAGGGTGAGTAGGGACTACATAGGGAATATGGTGAGTTGTGCACTACATAGAGAATTGGGCGAGTAGAGCACTATATGGGGAATAGGGTGAAGAGTGCACTACATAGGGAATAGGGTGAGTAGGGACTACATAGAAAATAGGGTGAGTAGGGCACTATATAGGGACTAGGTTGAGTAGTGCACTAAATAGGGTATAGGGAGAGTAGTGTACTACATAGGGAATAGGGTGAGTAGAGCACTATATTGGGAATAGGGTGAATAGTGCACTACATAGGAAATAGGGTGTGTAGGGACTACATAGGGAATAGGTGAGTAGTGCACTAAATAGGGAATAGCGTGAGTAGTGCACTACATAGGGAATATGGTGAGTAGAGCAGTATATGGGGAATAGGGTGAATAGTGCACTACATAGGGAATAGGGTGAGTAGGGATTACATAGGGAATAGCGTGAGTAGTGCACTACATAGGGAATACGGTGAGTAGAGCACTATATGGCGAATAGGGTGAATAGTGGACTACATAGAGAATAGGGTGAGTAAGGCACTACATAGGGAATAGGGTGAATAGTGCACTACATAGGGAATAGGGTGAGTAGGGACTACATAGGGAATAGGGTGAGTAGTGCACTACATAGGGAATAGGGTGAGTAGAGCACTATATGGGGAATAGGGTGAATAGTGCACTACATAGGGAATAGGGTGAGTAGGGACTACATAAGGAATAGGTGATTAGTGTACTAAATAGGGAATAGGTGAGTAGTGCACTAAATAGGGAATAGCGTGAGTCGTGCACTACATAGGGAATATGGTGAGTAGAGCACTATATGGGGAATAGGGTGAATAGTGCACTACATAGGGAATAGGGTGAGTAGGGACTACGTAGGAAATAGGGTGAGTAGGGACTACATAGGGAATAGGTGAGTAGTGCACTAAATAGGGAATAGTGTGAGTAGTGCACTACATAGGGAATATGGTGAGTAGAGCACTATATGGAGAATAGGGTGAATAGTGCACTACATAGAGAATAGGGTGAGTAAGGCACTACATAGGGAATAGGGTGAATAGTGCACTACATAGGGAATAGTGTGAGTAGGGACTACATAGGAAATAGGGTGATTAGTGCACTACATAGGGAATATGGTGAGTAGAGCACTATATGGGGAATAGGGTGAATAGTGCACTACATAGGGAATAGGTGATTAGTGCACTACATAGGGAATAGGGTGAGTAGAGCACTACATAGGGAATAGAGTGAGTAGAGCACTACATGGGGAATATGGTGAGTAGTGCACTACACGAGGAATAGGGTGAGTAGTCTACCACATAGGGAATATGGTGAGTTGTGCACTACATAGGGAATAGGCTGAGTAGTGCACTACATAGGGAATAGGGTGAGTAGTGCACTACATAGGGAATATGGTGAGTAGTGCACTACATAGGGAATATGGTGAGTTGTGCACTACATAGGGAATAGGGTGAGTAGTGCACTACATAGGAAATAGGGTGAGTAGTGCACTACATAGGGAATATAGTGAGTTGTGCACTACATAGGGAATAGGGTGATTAGTGCACTACATAGGGAATTGTGTGAGTAGTGCACTACATAGGGAATAGGGTGAGTAGAGCACTACATAGGGAATAGGGTGAGTAGAGCACTACATGGTGAATAGGGCGAGTAGTGCACTACATGAGGAATAGGGTGAGTAGTGCACTACATAGGGAATATGGTGGGTTGTGCACTACATAGGAAATAGGGTGAGTAGTGCACTACATAGGGAATATGGTGAGTTGTGCACTACATAGGGAATAGGGTGATTAGTGCACTACATAGGGAATAGTGTGAGTAGGGACTACATAGGAAATAGGGTGATTAGTGCACTACATAGGGAATAGGGTGAGTAGAGCACTACATAGGGAATAGGGTGAGTAGAGCACTACATGGGGAATATGGTGAGTAGTGCACTACACGAGGAATAGGGTGAGTAGTGCACCACATAGGGAATATGGTGAGTTGTGCACTACATAGGGAATAGGCTGAGTAGTGCACTACATGAGGAATAGGGTGAGTAGTGCACTACATAGGGAATATGGTGAGTTGTGCACTACATAGGGAATAGGGTGATTAGTGCACTACATAGGGAATATTGTGAGTTGTGCACTACATAGGGAATAGGGTGAGTAGTGCACTACATAGGAAATAGGGTGAGTAGTGCACTACATAGGGAATATGGTGAGTTGTGATCTACATAGGGAATAGGGTGATTAGTGCACTACATAGGGAATATGGTGGGTTGTGCACTACATAGGAAATAGGGTGAGTAGTGCACTACATAGGGAATATGGTGAGTTGTGCACTACAAAGGGAATAGGGTGATTAGTGCACTACATAGGGAATCGGGTGAGTAGAGCACTACATAGGGAATAGGGTGAGTAGAGCACTACATAGGGAATAGGGTGAGTAGAGCACTACATGAGGAATAGGGTGAGTAGTGCACTACATAGGGAATATGGTGAGTTGTGCACTACATAGGGAATAGGGTGAGTAGTGCACTACATGAGGAATAGGGTGAGTAGGGACTACGTAGGAAATAGGGTGAGTTGGGACTACATAGGGAATAGGTGAGTAGTGCACTAAATAGGGAATAGCGTGAGTAGTGCACTACATAGAGAATAGGGTGAGTAAGGCACTACATAGGGAATAGGGTGAATAGTGCACTACATAGGGAATAGTGTGAGTAGGGACTACATAGGAAATAGGGTGATTAGTGCACTACATATGGAATATGGTGAGTAGAGCACTATATGGGGAATAGGGTGAATAGTGCACTACATAGGGAATAGGTGATTAGTGCACTACATAGGGAATAGGGTGAGTAGAGCACTACATAGGGAATAGGGTGAGTAGAGCACTACATGGGGAATATGGTGAGTAGTGCACTACACGAGGAATAGGGTGAGTAGTGCACCACATAGGGAATATGGTGAGTTGTGCACTACATAGGGAATATGGTGAGTAATGCATTACATAGGGAATAAGGTGAGTAGTGTACTACATAGGGAATAGGGTGAGTAGTGCACTACATAGGGAATAGGGTGAGTAGGGACTACATAGGGAATATGGTGAGTAGTGCACTACATAGGGAATAGGGTGAGTAGAGCACTATATGGAGAATAGGGTGAATAGTGCACTACATAGAGAATAGGGTGAGTAGGGACTGCATAGAGAATAGGGTGAGTAGGGCATTACATAGGGAATAGGGTGAATAGTGCACTACATAGGGAATAGGGTGAGTCGGGACTACATAAGGAATAGGTGATTAGTGTACTAAATAGGGAATAGGTGAGTCGTGCACTACATAGGGAATATGGCGAGTAGAGCACTATATGGGGAATAGGATGAATAGTGCACTACATGGGGAATAGTGTGAATAGTGCACTACATAGAGAATAGGGTGAGTAGGGACTGCATAGAGAATAGAGTGAATAGTGCACTACATAGGGAATAGGGTGAGTAGGGACTACATAGGGAATAGGGTGAGTAGTGCACTACATAGGGAATAGGGTGAGTAGAGCACTATATGGGGAATTGGGTGAATAGTGCACTACAAAGGGAATAGGGTGAGTGGGGACTACAGAAGGAATAGGTGATTAGTGTACTAAATAGGGAATAGGTGAGTAGTGCACTAAATAGGGAATAGCGTGAGTCGTGCACTACATAGGGAATATGGTGAGTAGAGCACTATATGGGGAATAGGGTGAATAGTGCACTACATAGGGAATAGGGTGAGTAGAGCACTATATGGGGAATAGGGTGAATAGTGCACTACATAGAGAATAGGGTGAGTAGGGACTGCATAGAGAATAGGGTGAATAGTGCACTACATAGGGAATAGGGTGAGTAGGGACTACATAGGGAATAGGGTGAGTAGTGCACTACATAGGGAATAGGGTGAGTAGAGCACTATATGGGGAATTGGGTGAATAGTGCACTACATAGGGAATAGGGTGAGTGGGGACTACATAAGGAATAGGTGATTAGTGTACTAAATAGGGAATAGGTGAGTAGTGCACTAAATAGGGAATAAGCTGAGTCGTGTGCACTACATAGGGAATATGGCGAGTAGAGCACTATATGGGGAATAGGATGAATAGTGCACTACATGGGGAATAGTGTGAATAGTGCACTACATAGAGAATAGGGTGAGTAGGGACTACATAGGGAATAGGGTGAGTAGTGCACTACATAGGGAATAGGGTGAGTAGAGCACTATATGGGGAATTGGGTGAATAGTGCACTACAAAGGGAATAGGGTGAGTGGGGACTACAGAAGGAATAGGTGATTAGTGTACTAAATAGGGAATAGGTGAGTAGTGCACTAAATAGGGAATAGCGTGAGTCGTGCACTACATAGGGAATATGGTGAGTAGAGCACTATATGGGGAATAGGGTGAATAGTGCACTACATAGGGAATAGGGTGAGTAGAGCACTGTATGGGGAATAGGGTGAATAGTGCACTACATAGAGAATAAGGTGAGTAGGGACTGCATAGAGAATAGGGTGAATAGTGCACTACATAGGGAATAGGGTGAGTAGGGACTACATAGGGAATAGGGTGAGTAGTGCACTACATAGGGAATAGGGTGAGTAGAGCACTATATGGGGAATTGGGTGAATAGTGCACTACATAGGGAATAGGGTGAGTGGGGACTACAGAAGGAATAGGTGAATAGTGTACTAAATAGGGAATAGGTGAGTAGTGCACTAAATAGGGAATAGCGTGAGTCGTGCAGTACATAGGGAATATGGTGAGTAGAGCACTATATGGGGAATAGGGTGAATAGTGCACTACATAGGGAATAGGGTGAGTAGGGACTACGTAGGAAATAGGGTGAGTAGGGACTACATAGGGAATATGGTGAGTTGTGCACTACATAGAGAATTGGGCAGTAGAGAGAGCACTATATGGGGAATAGGGTGAAGAGTGCACTACATAGGGAATAGGGTGAGTAGGGACTACATAGAAAATAGGGTGAGTAGGGCACTATATAGGGACTAGGTTGAGTAGTGCACTAAATAGGGTATAGGGAGAGTAGTGTACTACATAGGGAATAGGGTGAGTAGAGCACTATATTGGGAATAGGGTGAATAGTGCACTACATAGGAAATAGGGTGAGTAGGGACTACATAGGGAATAGGTGAGTAGTGCACTAAATAGGGAATAGCGTGAGTAGTGCACTACATAGGGAATATGGTGAGTAGAGCAGTATATGGGGAATAGGGTGAATAGTGCACTACATAGGGAATAGGGTGAGTAGGGATTACATAGGGAATAGCGTGAGTAGTGCACTACATAGGGAATACGGTGAGTAGAGCACTATATGGCGAATAGGGTGAATAGTGGACTACATAGAGAATAGGGTGAGTAAGGCACTACATAGGGAATAGGGTGAATAGTGCACTACATAGGGAATAGGGTGAGTAGGGACTACATAGGGAATAGGGTGAGTAGTGCACTACATAGGGAATAGGGTGAGTAGAGCACTATATGGGGAATAGGGTGAATAGTGCACTACATAGGGAATAGGGTGAGTAGGGACTACATAAGGAATAGGTGATTAGTGTACTAAATAGGGAATAGGTGAGTAGTGCACTAAATAGGGAATAGCGTGAGTCGTGGCACTACATAGGGAATATGGTGAGTAGAGCACTATATGGGGAATAGGGTGAATAGTGCACTACATAGGGAATAGGGTGAGTAGGGACTACGTAGGAAATAGGGTGAGTAGGGACTACATAGGGAATAGGTGAGTAGTGCACTAAATAGGGAATAGCGTGAGTAGTGCACTACATAGGGAATATGGTGAGTAGAGCACTATATGGAGAATAGGGTGAATAGTGCACTACATAGAGAATAGGGTGAGTAAGGCACTACATAGGGAATAGGGTGAATAGTGCACTACATAGGGAATAGTGTGAGTAGGGACTACATAGGAAATAGGGTGATTAGTGCACTACATAGGGAATATGGTGAGTAGAGCACTATATGGGGAATAGGGTGAATAGTGCACTACATAGGGAATAGGTGATTAGTGCACTACATAGGGAATAGGGTGAGTAGAGCACTACATAGGGAATAGAGTGAGTAGACCACTACATGGGGAATATGGTGAGTAGTGCACTACACGAGGAATAGGGTGAGTAGTCTACCACATAGGGAATATGGTGAGTTGTGCACTACATAGGGAATAGGCTGAGTAGTGCACTACATGAGGAATAGGGTGAGTAGTGCACTACATAGGGAATATGGTGAGTAGTGCACTACATAGGGAATATGGTGAGTTGTGCACTACATAGGGAATAGGGTGAGTAGTGCACTACATAGGAAATAGGGTGAGTAGTGCACTACATAGGGAATATGGTGAGTTGTGCACTACATAGGGAATAGGGTGATTAGTGCACTACATAGGGAATTGTGTGAGTAGTGCACTACATAGGGAATAGGGTGAGTAGAGCACTACATAGGGAATAGGGTGAGTAGAGCACTACATGGGGAATAGGGCGAGTAGTGCACTACATGAGGAATAGGGTGAGTAGTGCACTACCTAGGGAATATGGTGGGTTGTGCACTACATAGGAAATAGGGTGAGTAGTGCACTACATATGGAATATGGTGAGTTGTGCACTACATAGGGAATAGGGTGATTAGTGCACTACATAGGGAATCGGGTGACTAGAGCACTACATAGGGAATAGGGTGAGTAGAGCACTACATAGGGAATAGGGTGAGTAGAGCACTACATGGGGAATAGGGCGAGTAGTGCACTACATGAGGAATAGGGTGAGTAGTGCACTACATAGGGAATATGGTGAGTTGTGCACTACATAGGGAATAGGGTGAGTAGTGCACTACATGAGGAATAGGGTGAGTAGGGACTACGTAGGAAATAGGGTGAGTTGGGACTACATAGGGAATAGGTGAGTAGTGCACTAAATAGGGAATAGCGTGAGTAGTGCACTACATAGAGAATAGGGTGAGTTGTGCACTACATAGGGAATAGGGTGAATAGTGCACTACATAGGGAATAGTGTGAGTAGGGACTACATAGGAAATAGGGTGATTAGTGCACTACATAGGGAATATGGTGAGTAGAGCACTATATGGGGAATAGGGTGAATAGTGCACTACATAGGGAATAGGTGATTAGTGCACTACATAGGGAATAGGGTGAGTAGAGCACTACATAGGGAATAGGGTGAGTAGAGCACTACATGGGGAATATGGTGAGTAGTGCACTACACGAGGAATAGGGTGAGTAGTGCACCACATAGGGAATATGGTGAGTTGTGCACTACATAGGGAATAGGCTGAGTAGTGCACTACATGAGCAATAGGGTGAGTAGTGCACTACATAGGGAATATGGTGAGTTGTGCACTACATAGGGAATAGGGTGAGTAGTGCACTACATAGGGAATATGGTGAGTTGTGCACTACATAGGGAATAGGGTGAGTAGTGCACTACATAGGAAATAGGGTGAGTAGTGCACTACATAGGGAATATGGTGAGTTGTGCATTACATAGGGAATAGGGTGATTAGTGCACTACATAGGGAATATGGTGGGTTGTGCACTACATAGGAAATAGGGTGAGTAGTGCACTACATAGGGAATATGGTGAGTTGTGCACTACATAGGGAATAGGGTGATTAGTGCACTACATAGGGAATCGGGTGAGTAGAGCACTACATAGGGAATAGGGTGAGTAGAGCACTACATAGGGAATAGGGTGAGTAGAGCACTACATGGGGAATAGGGCGAGTAGTGCACTACATGAGGAATAGGGTGAGTAGTGCACTACATAGGGAATATGGTGAGTTGTGCACTACATAGGGAATAGGGTGAGTAGTGCACTACATGAGGAATAGGGTGAGTAGGGACTACGTAGGAAATAGGGTGAGTTGGGACTACATAGGGAATAGGTGAGTAGTGCACTAAATAGGGAATAGCGTGAGTAGTGCACTACATAGAGAATAGGGTGAGTAAGGCACTACATAGGGAATAGGGTGAATAGTGCACTACATAGAGAATAGTGTGAGTAGGGACTACATAGGAAATAGGGTGATTAGTGCACTACATAGGGAATATGGTGAGTAGAGCACTATATGGGGAATAGGGTGAATAGTGCACTACATAGGGAATAGGTGATTAGTGCACTACATAGGGAATAGGGTGAGTAGAGCACTACATAGGGAATAGGGTGAGTAGAGCACTACATGGGGAATATGGTGAGTAGTGCACTACACGAGGAATAGGGTGAGTAGTGCACCACATAGGGAATATGGTGAGTTGTGCACTACATAGGGAATAGGCTGAGTAGTGCACTACATGAGGAATAGGGTGAGTAGTGCACTACATAGGGAATATGGTGAGTTGTGCACTACATAGGGAATAGGGTGAGTAGTGCACTACATAGGGAATATGGTGAGTTGTGCACTACATAGGGAATAGGGTGAGTAGTGCACTACATAGGAAATAGGGTGAGTAGTGCACTACATAGGGAATATGGTGAGTTGTGCACTACATAGGGAATAGGGTGATTAGTGCACTACATAGGGAATTGTGTGAGTAGTGCACTACATAAGGAATATGGTGAGTAGAGCACTACATAGGGAATAGGGTGAGTAGAGCACTACATGGGGAATAGGGCGAGTAGTGCACTACATGAGGAATAGGGTGAGTAGTGCACTACATAGGGAATATGGTGAGTTGTGCACTACATAGGAAATAGGGTGAGTAGTGCACTACATAGGGAATATGGTGAGTTGTGCACTAAATAGGGAATAGGGTGATTAGTGCACTACATAGGGAATTGCGTGAGTAGTGCACTACATAGGGAATAGGGTGAGTAGAGCACTACATAGGGAATAGGGTGAGTAGAGCACTGTAGAGTATATTTATTGACCACAGCCTTGTTATGAGCCATAATAGATGCCTCTCTGTCAGAGGTGGTCTTGTCAAGGAGAGAGCAAACACACATACTGTACACACACACACACCTGAAATCCACAGCACCTCAACAAGCTCATAGCTTAGAGACTGCCAGACAGCATCAACCCATGTTATAACTTACGTACCTGTATAGCACAGGTGGCTGGTGGCACCTTCATTGGGAAGGACGAGCTGGCTCACGGTAATGGCTGGAACAGAATGAATGAGGTTTCCATAGTTTCCATGTGTTTGATGTCTTTCCATTCACATCATTCCAGCCATTGTTATGACCTGTCCTCCCCTCACCAGCCTCCCGTGCCGTATACCAAACCCATCTTGATACTACGGCACTTTCTAAAACAATCCTATCGTACAAGTAGCCTTTGATTCGAAGTAGGGTGGTTTTTAATTGTCATGCTTCATGAATCCTCCCCATGTTTGAAGTTCAAAGCGTGCCTCGACATGTACAAAATCACTTCGGACAGAAAAGTTGGTGGCGGGGGCACCAATTACCTCGGTCTCCTCAAATCCAATCGGAGGTTTCAGTGAAGTCACTGGGCCCAGATGAGAGTGCAGACCTTCAACCTCGTATTCCCTGCTGGAGAGCGCTTTTCCGTGAACTGATCTGCATGGCGGAGATGTACAGGGCATGCTGAGGGGAATGTAGTTTAATGTTATCACTGTGTTTCAGCAGAACCAAAAGACCTGGAGTGCTGTTGAGATTACTTAAAAGTACATGGTAGCTGCCTCCCGAGTGGCGCGGAGGTCTAAGGCACTGTGTCGCAGTGCTAGCTGTGCCACTAGAGATTCTGGATTCGAGTCCAGGTTCTGTCGCAGCCGGCTGAGACCGGGAGACCCATGGGATGGCGTACAATCGGCCCAGCGTTGCCTGGGTTAGGGGAGGGTTTGGCCGGTAGGGATGTCCTTGTCCCATCGCGCACTAGCGACTCCTGTGCCGGGCCAAGCGCAGTGCACACTGACATGGTCGCCAGTTGTAGTTGTTTCCTCCGACACATTGGTGCGGCTGGCTTCCGGGTTAAGTGGGTATTGTGTCAAGAGTTGGAGAGTTTCAGAGGACGCACTGCTCTCGACCTTCGCCTCTCCCAAGTCCGTACGGGAGTTGCAGTGATGAGACAAGACTGTAACTACCAATTGGATACCATGAAATTGGGGAGAAAACAAGGACATTTTTTTGTTTGTTTTATAAATACAAATACATAGTAGCTGCATTAGCTGATTGCTGCTTAACTCCAGACAGTGTCACTGGGAGAAATTAAAAACAAACATGCCTATACACAGACATACAAACACATACACACCCAAGTGAGACATTACTACAGGGCTACCCGCTGAGGGTGTGATGGGTTTTCTGCTGTCTGTTTTTTTATTTGTGCGTTGAGTTGAATTTAAAAAAAAATATCCGCTGCCCCCGTGCTGCTAGCTGGAGCACTGTGGGGGCTTGTGTGGAGTGCAGTCGTTTTCTCTTTGTATTCCCTATCTCTTAATCTCTTTAATTTTCACCTTCTCTCTCTTTCTACCGACTCCTTTTTCTCTCTCTCCCTCTCTTGTGCTCTCCCCCTTCTCTTGCATCTCTCTCCCTTTTATCCTCCACGGTGCTGGCAGAGATGCTGTGCTGCAGGTCTGAGACAGGCCAGACTTGTCCTCTGGCTCTCTGTACTCCCTGTGCTGCTATTGCTGCTGCTGAGTGGGCTGTATTTCTTCCAGCCTGTCTGGCAGCATCTGTCTGAGCCCGAGGTGAGATGGCGTGACGGCTTACTGTAGCCCACCCCACTGACACTGTGAGGGAAGAAGAGCAGCCTTCTATTGCAGAAACGGCCCCAGGAATGGGTTTATCAATGACCACAGCCTGGTGATATCTGAGAGAGAGAGCGATGGAGAGAGGAGAGAGACCATTCTCTAAGACCCTGACTAATACCTTAAAAGGGAGATTCAAAAGGAAAAGGAATCCTTCAACCCTGCTGCTCATCCTCTACAGAGGATCAGGCCCAGACAGAGGAGCAGGCCCAGACATGAAACGGAGCATGGTTTGGTTTACATCCTGTATGTCTCCAGCTCAACCTATGGAGCTTTAGGCTATATTCCTATTTTGTACTCTGTCCTGAAGTGTGCACTCATACACTCTCCCTCATAGGTAAAAAAAATAATGGACTGGTGTGAGGAATATGGTGGAACTCCCTGCAGCCATGCTTGCACCAATCTAATGCTTTTTAAATGCATGGGGGAGGGTGAACAAGTGTCCACTTCTGGAGAAGGGTAGAGAATTGGAAACCAGCCACAGTAAATCTTTTTCAGGGGGATCATGAAATGGGTCTTGCTGGTCAAGAGAAAATTAGAACATTATCTGTTTATAATTAGGCAGGTTCCATCGACCCAAGTTTATTAGCCAAAATCATGACTAAAAAACATCAATTTTTAGTTAGTTTAAATGTTGGTATATAGAAATAAAATACCATATAATAATACCTATTACAGTCCATTGTAAAGGTTCATACAAGCTTATAAAAGGTTAAAAGGATTATAGCCTAGGTTTTAAGTAGTAGGACAAACTTTTTTCTCTCCAGTCATCCTTGATACAGCACTGTTCATCCAATGATTCATCGGTTTATATCTTCAAATGGCTGTAAGCGCACTGATGTGAGATGTTTCATCTATGTTCTAGACAACTGTTTCCACGTAGTCGAAGGGAACTATAGGGAGGTCTAATGAGTCTGCAGAGACTCTGTGCTAGAGCACTGGTTGTACTATCTGTCTACGTCCACAAATGGCACCCTGTTCCCTACATAGTGCACAACCTTTGACCGAGGCCCACAGTGTGAACAATGTACTTTAAAGGGAAATAGCGTGCCATTTGTGAGCCGCTGTCCTGGTGACGAGTCGCTACCCATTTTCCCTTGTTGGAAATGTTATGCATCACACATTGATGTGCCAGGGGATGCATTGTCAGTCATAATAGACAGCAGATGTTTCCCTCAGTTGTCCTTGAAATGATACAACATTTTACACGTATAATGGAGTCATTTAGCGGACACTCTCTTCCATGGCCACTTACAAATAGTTCATTGACTGAAACCGGTAAGAGGATAAAACAACCGCAGTGCGAATGCCGTCAAGGGAAATGAGGTGGTGCCCTCAGTTTTAGATCCATTTTGGTTTAATAAGCCTGTGGTATATTCAAAGTGAGAAACGTTTATGTTTAGACTATCACTTTAAATAAGCCCCTAGACTGTCAGACAAAATCAAGCCGTGAGACATTCTTAGGCGAGAAACAGCAAAGTGTTCTAATATTGAGATGAGTCCACATCCCACACCATCTGTTCACAGTTTCACGCCATTAATGGGATAGTCAATTTAAAATGCTTAAATTAGTTGCTGCATATCTTTGCCATTAATTTGGGATTTACTTGGATCTTCACAACAGATGGTCTGAGCACGGAGGCGTCTTGACATTTTAAAAATGTTGAGGTTTGAAAACAGCTGACAAACTTTGATTTTGGGAACTATTACTTTAAGTATCTTTTTTATTTTATTAAACCTTTGTTTAACCACGAAGTCTCATTGACTTCAGAAAACAGCAGAGGGAGCACCCCCCTATCCACTTGTCGGGACTGCAGTGGAGTTCCTCGGCGTACACATCACTGACAAGCTGAAATGGTCCACCCACACAGACAGTGTGGTGACCTCAGGAGGCTGAAGAAATGTGGCTTGACACCTAAAACCCTCACAAACGTTTACAGATACACAATTGAGACCATCCTGTTGGGCTGTATCACCGCCTAGTACGGCAACTGTACCGCCCGCAACCGCAGGGCTCTCCAGAGGGTGGTGCGGTCTGCCCAACGCATCACCGGGGGCAAACTACCTGCCCTCCAGGACACCTACAGCACCGATGTCACAGGAAGGCCAAAAAGATCCTGAAGAACAACAACCACCCGATCCACTGCCTGTTCACTCCACTATCATCCAGAAGGCGAGGTCAGTACAGGGGCATCAAAGATGGGACCGAGAGACTGACAAACAGCTTCTATCTCAAGACCATCAGACTGTTAAATAGCCATCACTAGCACCTTAGAGACTGCTGCTCTATATACATATACTTGAAATCACTGTCCACTTTAATAATGGAACACTAGTCACTTTAATAATGTTTACATATTTTGCATTACTCATCTCATATGTATATACTGTATTCTATTCTATTCTACTGTATTTTAGTCTATGCCGCTCTGACATTGCTCATCCAAATACTTATATATTCTTAATTCCATTCTTTTAATTTGTGTGTATTGTTGTGAAATTGTTAGATATTACTTGTTAGATATTACTGCACTGTTGGAGCTAGAAACGCAAGCATTTTGCTACACCCGGAATAACATCTGCTAAACATGTGTATGTGACCAATATAATTGGATTTGATTTGAAGTCAGAAGACCTCTTTCCTTAGGGAGACACTGGAAATAGCAATACTGTCTTCAATACATGTTTTTCTCATTTTCTTTCGCCTTTTCCTGTTATCTCACTTCCTGTTCTAGAATTTCTCCCCCTCGCCGCTGCTCTGACCTTTGCACCTCTGTCTGCTATATAATTTCTGTCTACTATAACATCTGTCTACTATAACATCTCTGTTTACTATAACATCTCTGCCTACTGTAACATCTGTCTACTACAACATCTCTGTCTACTATAACACCTGTCTACTATAACATCTCTGTCTACTATAACATATCGGTCTACTATAACGTCAAGCCTAATACGCACCATTTCAACCTGTGTAACCAAGCATTTCGCTACACTCGCATTAACATCTGCTAACCATGTGTACAGTATGTAACCAATAAAATTTGATTTGATTTGACCAAAGAGTGAAAAATTGGACAGAGCTGTCAATACATTGCCTTTTCCCCTTCTCCCCAGCTCTGATACAGTATATTGGACTGAAACCCTCTTGGGTTCCTAAGCAGCTACAGTCAGACTAATTTCCTGCAAAATCTCATATGTCTCGTTATGGCTTGGGAGGGATACAGTCAGTGGACCTTAGCAATTCCAGATGAATCAATTGAATTTGTGAAGGAGCCACTGAAACCCCAGCAGACCTCTGTGTGTGAAATTGAAATTACTTGCAGAGCGATTGTCTTGCCTGCGGTATATGGGGGTACTTATAGTGATTATCGGTGGAGAATGAAACTGTTTGTAATTGAACATGTTATCTCTTATCTTGTTATCCACAGTTTTGTGCTGGTCTTCTCCTGTCTGGTCCTCTCTGTGTTTTCCACCATTAAGGAGTATGAGAAGAGTTCCGAAGATGCCTTGTATATACTGGTAGGCACTTTGGTTCACACTTACATGAAATGTATCAGTAGCATATCATTTGCATATATGTAGACAATGGTTTTGTGCTGGAGATAATGAATATGAGGTTGAAAAGTGGTGGAAGTAAGCTTTAAGTCTGGAGAAACACGGCATGTGCTGGCTGTTCATAATATAACCAATTCATACTGTAAGAAAGTAGTTGCTAATTGTCTCTCTCAATTCTGACTATATACACATACTATATGAATCATTTTCTTCTAATTTCCTTAGTTTTGGGGTACCAAACTTTCACAATATAACCATATTATCTTTGCAAAATCATTACGATAATATCAGCATTATGTGCGTTATGAATGGCTCTGGCAACGCTGTGATGTAACAGAAAGCCTTTGTCCCTTAACAGGAAATAGTCACCATCGTGGTGTTCGGCGTGGAGTACATAGTGAGGATATGGGCTGCCGGATGCTGCTGTAGATACAGAGGATGGAGGGGCCGTCTGAAATTCGCCCGCAAGCCCTTCTGCGTGATCGGTGAGTTCGACCGCGACTGCCCCTGTGGTCTCTTCTGTGTCACTGCGTGCCTGGTCTCTGTCATCAGTGAGATAAAACTGTCCGGCAGCAGTCACCTAAGTTGCCTGCATTTGGTCATTCGTTCCATGGAGACTGTTTTATCTTCTGCTCAATTTAGGCCAAATATACCCATACTTCTTCCTTCCCCTCCGCCCCCAAAACAGATTTGTGGTGATTGTGCTGGCACAAAATGGCCACCATGTATTATTGAGATGGCTGCTGGCTGTAGTTGGTGGTGCTTCATCAAATCCTTCCCAACAGCACCCCTCTAACAACTTCTATCCATCAGCAACCTATAGTACTTGAACTCAGGCTGCTGAGGTGAGGACGGCTCATAATAATGTCTGGAATTAAATTGAATACCATTCCACTGATTCCACTCCAGCCATTACCACGAGCCCGTTCTCCCCAATTAAGGTGCCACCAACCTCCTGTGACTTGAACCCAATAAACCAGTGATCATCAACAAGATTCAGCTGTGGGCCGATTGTTTTATTGAGCGGATGGTCAGGGAAGGTACAGTAAATTACTGGAAACTTTCCAAGTTTACTAGTAAACTACCAGAATTTTCTTTCAAGGATTTTATTGTAATCTATCACAAGACATCTAGTTGCCTTTTTGGGTACTTCAGATTATCTTTGGCCCTCTGTGTGGCCTTATCACATGTAAAATATAGAAAATAATGAAATATGATAAAGAAATATATATATCGAATGACAAATCTGTAAAACATCTTAAAAATCAACCATCAATTTAGTGAATAGCATTCATAAAAAAAAATGTTTTACCTTTATTTATACAGGTTTTTCTCATTGAGATAAAATCTATTTTTCAAGGGAGACCTGGTCCAACAGCAGCAGACAAAACAACTTTCATGAGGGTTTCAGCATGAGATATCCTTATTTATTTTACTTTGTCAATATGTATTTGTTGACAATGTTTTGGCGTCAAACTGGTGGCACTTGTGAAAAAAGTTAATAGTTGGAAGAGTGTCACGAGAATATTGTTCTATCTCAGAACTATTATATCAAATCAGACTATAACTCTATCTGTTTCCTGGAGTTTGTAAAGCTCCAGTTATAAGAAACATACAGAGCCCCGAACTGCAATGGTCAGGTTATTATTCAGAGAACGTTCTGAATTCACAATGGGAACACAGTCTTTTATATGTACATACAATTTAACTCCATCCCGCTTAAGGCGGGCTGTGTTTAACATATTTACAGCTTATCACTTCTAAACAGTTTTCTAACCGTTTCTAACAGTTTCTCCCCCTCCCTGAGTGGAGAACCCGTTTTCCTGTTATTGGTTTCACAGTTATAAATCGTCTGTCGACAGTTCTCCTTTTCCTCTGTTATCTCAACTCCATCCTGCTTAGGTTGCAAAATAGTAACACAATGTCTTAGTCTTTTAAAAAGTTCTAGACCTACACATTATAGAATTATTGTCTTATTCCTCTAACACCTATTACATACATTTTCAGGGTTAAATATTCTTAGTCATTACTTAAACATACAAATTCCTATATCAAAGAGTTGCAGAGTCTTTTTTATTTAACCTTTATTTAACTGAATTGAAAATAATACCATTGTTGATTAGATTTATTTTCATTAATTAGACCATGTGTTCTATCTACTAGAAACTCATGGACACAGATGGACACAGATATAAAATGAATACTTTATATAAATATATAAAAAAAACTCAAGTACAAATTACCAAAGTTATGATAGATTGCCGTGTACAGTCGTGGCCAAAAGTTTTGAGAATGACAGAAATATTAATTTCCACAAAGTTTGCTGCTTCAGTGTCTTTAGATATTTTTGTCAGATGTTACTATGGAATACTGAAGTATAATTACAAGCATTTCATAAGTGTCAAAGGCTTTTATTGACAATTACATGAAGTTGGTGCAAAGAGTCAATATTTGCAGTGTTGACCCTTCTTTTTCAAGACCTCTGCAATCCGCCCTGGCATGCTGTCAATCAACTTCTGGGCCACATCCTGACTGATGGCAGCCCATTCTTGCATAATCAATGCTTGGAGTTTGTCAGAATTTGTGGGGTTTTGTTTGTCCACCCGCCTCTTGAGGATTGACCACAAGTTCTCAATGGGATTACGGTCTGGGGAGTTTCCTGGCCATGGACCTGAAATATCGATGTTTTGTTCCCAGAGCCACTTAGTTATCACTTTTGCCTCATGGCAAGGTGCTCCATCATGCTGGAAAAGGCATTGTTCGTCACCAAACTGTTCCTGGATGGTTGGGAGAAGTTGTACTCGTTCTTTATTCATGGCTGTGTTCTTAGGCAAAATTGTGAGTGAGCTCAATCCCTTGGCTGAGAAGCAACCCCACACATGACATGACACAGAACTGATGGTAGCGCTAACCTTGTCTTCTCCGGACAAGCTTTTCTCCGGATGCCCCAAACAATCGGAAAGGGGATTCATCATAGAAAATGACTTTACCCCAGTCCTCAGCAGTCCAATCCCAGTACCTTTTGCAGAATATCAGTCTGTCCCTGATGTTTTCCTGGAGAGAAGTGGCTTCTTTGCTGCCCTTCTTGACACCAGGCCATCCTCCAAAAGTCTTTGTCTCACTGTGCGTGCAGATGCACTCACACCTGCCTGCTGCCATTCCTGAGCAAGCTCTGTACTGGTGGTGCCCCGATCCCGCAGCTGAATCAACTTTAGGAGACGGTCCTGGCGCTTGCTGGACTTTCTTGGGCACCCTGAAGCCTTCTTCACAACAATTGAACCGCTCTCCTTGAAGTTTTAATGATATGATAAATGGTTGATTTAGGTGCAATCTTACTGGCAGCAATATCCTTGCCTGTGAAGCCCTTTTGTGCAAAGCATTGATGACGGCAAGTGTTTCCTTGCAGATAACCATGGTTGACAGAGGAAGAACAATGATTCCAAGCACCACCCTCCTTTTGAAGCTTCCAGTCTGTTATTCTAACTAAATCAGCATGACAGAGTGATCTCCAGCCTTGTCCTCATCAACACTCACACCTGTGTTAACGATAGAATCACTGACGATACGTCAGCTGGTCCTTTTGTGGGAGGGCTGAAATGCAGTGGAATTTTTTTGGGGGGGATTCAGTTCATTTGCATGGCAAAGAGGGACTTTGCAATTAATTGCAATTCATCTGATCACTCTTCATGACATTCTGGAGTATATGCAAATTGCCATCATACAAACTGAGGCAGCAGACTTTGTGAAAATTAATATTTGTGTCATTCTCAACCTTTTGCCACGATCAGCCTGCCTAACCGGTGTCTGTATGTAGCCTCGCTACTGTTATTTTTCACTGTCTTTTTACTGGTGTTTTTATTTCTTTACTACCCTATTGTTCACCTAATACCTTTTTTGCACTATTGGTTAGAGCCTGTAAGTAAGCATTTCACTGTAAGGTCTACGCCTGTTGTATTCAGCGCACATGACAAATAAACTTTGATTTGATTTGATTGCCATATATTTTCTGGTAATTACCAAAATTACTACCAAATTCCCCAGTTGGGGAACCCCGCAATAAACTGTAGAGAAGTGATGTTTTCAGGGAAAATGTGGGTCAGGTTGTGTATTGAACTGTATCTCTTGAAGATAGAGATCCTTGATTTCCTCACAACTGAATTCTGAATTCAACTCTGTTGTCCATTTATTGTCCATATATTTTATATAATCTTAATGTTGATTATTTTTTATGTCCTGCGATAGATATATTTTTAAACATATTGCATACAAATATACATCCAGTACATGCACAAAAATAAAACAAATGTGTGGAATGAAATATATACTTTTTGAATGATTTTGAAAATTTCTGATAAACGTCCCTTTTTCCCAGACGTCATGGTGCTGATTGCGTCCATCTCTGTGCTGGCGGCGGGAACCCAGGGGAATGTCTTTGCTACGTCGGCCATCCGGAGTTTGAGGTTCCTGCAGATCCTGCGTATGATCCGGATGGACCGCCGTGGAGGCACCTGGAAACTCTTGGGATCTGTCGTCTACGCTCACAGCAAGGTAATAAAAGACCAGGGCTGGATGGAGTGTGTGTGATTGATTGATCTGATGCTTGTACCTCGCCACCCCAATCTGTCTCCTTGCCCGCATTGCAGCATGTTTCTATAAATCCAATATCTAGATTTGAGCTTCCACAGACAAGTCAACTGATACCACATGTCACATGTATCGATCTAAGTTCATTGATCACACAGCCAGCCATATGACATTAACACTGTCCCCACCCTCTAACCAGATTGATTGACAGGCGACTTAAACAGCCATCTGCCGTGTAACAACTTCTGGGGACATTACATTACAGCTCTCAGATTGTTCTAATACACCCACAGCACAGAAAACAACACAACTCATCATCAAGCTCTCCACAATGCATGCTGTGACCGATCTCGTACCCACTTTAACTAACTAGATGTACCCTCCAATTTATCAAAGGCTCCCGAAGCTTAGTCTGCATCCCAAATGGCACCCTATGCTCTATGTAGTGCACTACTTTTGACTAGTGCCCATAGAGCTTTGGTCAAAAGTTGTGCACTATAAAGGAAATAGGGTTCCATTTGGAACACACACTTGGTCTGATAAATGGAGCACTTTCAATGGGGAATAAGAGTGTCTCCCAGTGGTTCCCAGAGTGGCTCCTTAAGTGTCTTCCAGTGATGCATAGCAACACAGTCCCCATAGATAGCCGGGGAGAGGAAGGGCAGAGGGCGGTGGAGTGTCTAATGAGATCTCCTGGTAGAGAAGTATGTCAGGGCAAAATGGATCAGGTCCTGAGTCAGAGGCCAAAGCGGCCATGGACTATCGACTCTTATTGGATTTGGCTCGCACACACCGTTACCTGTCTTCTGCCTGTCTGTGATATTAACACTTAAAAAGGCAGTGTTTTTCTCCTGCATGTTGATATTTAACAGAGCCTTGGTATTGAACAGAATTCTTTGAGGCAAGAGGTTCTAACTCTACTTCACTGACTTTCGTGAAAGCTACTTTATTTAGGGAAATTTGACTTGCAGTCAGTGCTTTCCTCTTAAGATATCTAGGTGGGAAAACCACCATCTTTTTGTCCTATATTTATATTGTATTTCTTTATCCCAGGCCCCGTCCCCGCAGGAGGCCTTTTGCCTTTTGGTAGGCCATCATTGTAAATAAGAATTTGTTCTTAGCAGACTTGCCTAGTTAAAGAAAAGTAAAATAAAAATAATATAAAAATCTTAGTCATAGTAAGTTGCTCTGGATAAGAGTGTCTGCTAAATGACTAAAATGTCAAATGTAAATGTAAAAATGTGCTGGTGCTCTGTTTACACTAAATGCATACAGTGCCTTCGGAAAGTATTCAGACCCCTTGACTTTTTCCACATTTAGTTATGTTACAGCCTTATTCTAAAATGGATTAAATAAATACAAATCCCATAATACCCCCTAATGACAGTGAAAACAGATTTTTCTACATTTTAGCAAATGTAGAAAAATTCACAACAGAAATACCTTATTTACATAAGTATTCAGAGCCTTTGCTATGAGACTCGAAATTGAGCTCAGGTGCATCCTGTTTCTATTGATCATACTTGATGTTTCTACAACTTGATTGGACTCAATTGATTGGACATGATTTGGAAAGACACACACCTGTCTACATAGGGTCCCACAGTTAACAGTGCATGTTAGAGCAAAAACCAAGCCATGAGGTCAAAGGAATTATCTGAAGAGCTCCGAGACAGGATTGTTGCGAGGCACAGATCTGGGGAAGGGTACAAAAACATTTCTGCAGCATTGAAGGTCCCCAAGAACACAGTGGACTCCATCATTCTTGAATGGAAGAAGTTTGGAACCACCAAGACTCTTCCTAGAACTGGCCAAACTGAGCAATCGGGGGGAGAAGGGCCTTGGTCAGGGATGTGACCAAGAACCCAATGGTCACTCTGACAGACCTCTAAAGTTCCTGTGTAGAGATAGGAGAACCTTCCAGAAGGACAATCATCTCTGCAGCACTCCACCATTCAGAGTGACCAGACAGAAGCCACTCGTCAGTAAAACGAACACGATAGCCCGCTTGGAGTTTGCCAAAAGGCACCTAAAGACTCTCAGACCATGAGAAACAAGATTCCCTGGTCTGATGAAACTAAGGTTGAACCCTTTGGCCTGAATGCCAAGCGTCACGTCTGTAAGAAAAATAGCACCATCCCTACGGTGAAAATTCCCCAAATACAGGTGTGCCAAGCTTACAGCGTCATATCCAAGAATACTCAAGGCTGTAATCGCTAAAGTACTGAGTAAAGGGTCTGAAAACTTATGTAAATATGATTTTTCCGGGTTTACATTTTCTAAATAATTAGTAAACATTTCTAAAAACCTGTTTTCGCTTTGTCATTATGGGGTATTGTGTGTAGATTGATGAGGAAAATTTTTTTGGAACAAGTCAAGGGGTCTGAATACTTTCAGAATGCACTATATGGTTGATAATATGTGATAACCTTATAATATAGTGTATCTATGTAGCAGCATGCTTGTTCTTTTCAGCAAATATGAGTAGTTTGTCCTATATAAAAGTCAAGAAGTGTGTCAGAGATTTTGAACAACATTTTATTTAGAGTTTACATTTTAGAGTAAAATAAATGGTTGAGTGACTTGCAATAAATGTACCCTGTATAATCAGTCAATGAACAACTCATTCATTGTGTCATCACAAACTTGGTACAGAATTCCACGTGAAGCAGCCCAGAAAGTAGAGGTCTGTTTATTGGCTAAACTAATCCTCAGTTGCTTGTTTTCGTATCAGCAGTGTCCCCTCTGTTCTAAACCAGTGCTTATCGCAAGGAGAATAGGGAAGCTGTTGTGTTGGCAAGGAAAAGCCTGTCCATTTCTATCTTCAACAAATTGATGCTTATAATGAAAATCATATTTTTTGTTGTTTAAATATGCATGAGTTGACAGACACCTCATCCGCTGCTTGCTCATTCAATTTGGGGGTTTGGACAGTGAATAAGAGAGGGGTAAAATTGTAAGTTGTTTGTTACTAACTGTCAATTGTGTAAAGGGAGTTTCTCTCTTTCAAGAGAGTATTTGATTATATCAGTGAATTTATCAGTGATAAGATGTTTTAACTACATAAATTATAATATATTGATTGGCATGATATGTTATAGAATAAATATGCATTCGCATTTGGGAATCATGTTGGTAACCCTTGGAGATGTTGATCTGTCCTTTTAAACTTTCAATAAAACTAGTAGTGTAAGATACGGCTCTTCTTCTGGCAGTACCTCACAATTAGTAGCTTCCCCAGTGTTGGGGAAGCTACTCTGAAAAGATAGTTTACCAAGCTACCAATTACTTCACACTGAAAGCTACACTAAAGCTACCCTTAAGAAAAATATATACTGAACAAAAATATAAACGCAACATGTAAAGTGTTGGTCCCATGTTTCATGAGCTGAAATAAAAGATCCCAGAAATGTTCCATATTAACAAAAATATGATTTATCTTAAATTTTTGGCACAAATTTGTTTACATCCCTGTTAGTGAGCATTTCTCCTTTGCCAAGATGATCCATCCACCTGACAGGTGTGGTATATCAAGAAGCTGATTAAACAGCATGATCATTACACAGGTGCACCTTGTGCTGGGGACAATAAAAGGACACTCTAAAATGTGCAGTTTTGTCACACAACACAATGCCACAGATGTGTCATGTTTTGAGGGAGTGTGCAATTGACGTGCTGACTGCAAGAAGGTCCATTTGCTAGAGAATTGAATGTTAATTTCTCTACCATAAGCCGTCGTTTTAGAGAATTTGGCAGTATGTCCAATCGGTCTCACATCTGCAGACCACGAGTAACCACGCCAGCCCAGGACCTTCACATCCAGTTTCTTCACCTGAGACCAGCTACCCGGAATATTTATTCCTGTAATATAGCAATTTTGTGTAGGTGGGACTATGCCCTCCCAGGCCCACCCATGGCTGCGTCGCTGCCCAGTCATGTGAAATCAATAGGGCTTAATTAGGGCTTAATTTATTTATTGAAATTGACTGAATTCCTTAAATGAACTGTAACTCTGTAAAATCATTGACATCGTTGCATGTTGCTTTTATATTTTGTTCAGTAATAGTTTAGTTACCTAAAGTTACTTTGAAAAAGTAGTTCACTACATCCAAACTACTTGGTGAAGAATTATCATATCTAAATCTGAAATGTCATAAACTGCAAATTACAAGAACAGATCTGGAGTCAGATGTTACAGAATGTGTCACTTAACCTATTAAACACAAAAACTAAGTTTCAAGTGAGAATTGGGCAGGTCTAATGCTGAAAAAGGAAATTATTGCCTAACCATATTTTATTTGTGCGTAAAAAAAAAAGTAGTGTGTAGTTCCATTAGTTAGCTACACCACTTCATGGTAAAGTATTTAACATTTGAAAACACTACCAAGATTTGAATTTATTTCAACTACCACCAAGCTACTACAAAATGTATTTAAATTACTAGTTGAATTCCATGTAGATAGATCACTACTCCCTAACACTGGTAACCATACTCACCTCCTCTAGTTTCATACTTTTTGCATCTGCCCACTAGAGAGCCCAATTTTGGGGTGACAGGTAGCTTAGTGGTTAAAGGTTGCTGGATTGAATCCTCGAGCTAACAAGGTAAAAACCTGTCGTTCTGCCCCTGAACAAGGCAGTTAACCCACTGTTCCCCGGTAGGCCGTCATTGTAAAATAAGAATTTGTTCTGAACTGACTTGCCTGGTTAAATAAAGGTAAAAAAAAAAGAAATGCAATACTTTTTTATTTGTACTCTGGTCATAAAATAAATATTCAAATAGCTGGCATCTGTTCATTTAATAAAGCAAGTTTTCTCTCAAAGGTAATATTGCTTCGATACTCTGATCTTGAAATGAATACGCAGTAGCTGTATTGTTTTCATTTCTTTCTGACACCTTGATCTTTGACCTTTTGCAGGAGCTGATCACGGCGTGGTACATTGGCTTCCTCTGCCTCATCCTGGCGTCTTTCCTGGTCTACCTAGCAGAAAAAGAGGACAACGACCAGTTTGAGACCTACGCAGACGCACTGTGGTGGGGCCTGGTAAGTCACTCTCAGTCTGGTTCAACATGTCCTTCCGAACCCTACCCAGTGGTTGCTAAAAAGAGAATATCTGTATGTCCCCACAAAACACTCAGTGGTTGCAGATAGGAGAATGTATGTCCTCACAAAACACTCAGCGGTTGCAGATAGGAGAATGTATGTCCCCACAAAACACTCAGTGGTTGCAGATAGGAGAATGTATGTCCTCACAAAACACTCAGCGGTTGCAGATAGGAGAATGTATGTCCTCACAAAACACTCAGCGGTTGCAGATAGGAGAATGTATGTCCTCACAAAACACTCAGCGGTTGCAGATAGGAGAATGTATGTCCTCACAAAACACTCAGCGGTTGCAGATAGGAGAATGTATGTCCTCACAAAACACTCAGCGGTTGCAGATAGGAGAATGTATGTCCTCACAAAACACTCAGCGGTTGCAGATAGGAGAATGTATGTCCTCACAAAACACTCAGCGGTTGCAGATAGGAGAATGTATGTCCTCACAAAACACTCAGCGGTTGCAGATAGGAGAATGTATGTCCTCACAAAACACTCAGCGGTTGCAGATAGGAGAATGTATGTCCCCACAAAACACTCAGCGGTTGCAGATAGGAGAATGTATGTCCTCACAAAACACTCAGCGGTTGCAGATAGGAGAATGTATGTCCTCACAAAACACTCAGCGGTTGCAGATAGGAGAATGTATGTCCTCACAAAACACTCAGCGGTTGCAGATAGGAGAATGTATGTCCTCACAAAACACTTGGCGGTTGCAGATAGGAGAATTTATGTCCCCACAAAACACTCAGCGGGTTGCTGATAGGATAATGTATGTCCCCACAAAACACTCAGCGGTTGCTGATAGAAGAATGTCTGTCCCCACAAAACACTCAGCAGGTTGTGATAGGAGGTATGTCCCCACAAAACACTCAGCGGGTTGCAGATAGGAGAATGTATGTCCCCACAAAACACTCAGCGGTTGCTGATAGGAGAATTTATGTCCCCACAAAACACTCAGCGGTTGCTGATAGGAGAATTTATGTCCTCACAAAACACTCAGCGGTTGCAGATAGGAGAATGTATGTCCTCACAAAACACTCAGCGGTTGCAGATAGGAGAATGTATGTCCTCACAAAACACTCAGCGGTTGCAGATAGGAGAATGTATGTCCTCACAAAACACTCAGCGGTTGCAGATAGGAGAATGTATGTCCTCACAAAACACTCAGCGGTTGCAGATAGGAGAATGTATGTCCCCACAAAACACTCAGCGGTTGCAGATAGGAGAATGTATGTCCTCACAAAACACTCAGCGGTTGCAGATAGGAGAATGTATGTCCTCACAAAACACTCAGCGGTTGCAGATAGGAGAATGTATGTCCTCACAAAACACTCAGCGGTTGCAGATAGGAGAATGTATGTCCTCACAAAACACTTGGCGGTTGCAGATAGGAGAATTTATGTCCCCACAAAACACTCAGCGGGTTGCTGATAGGATAATGTATGTCCCCACAAAACACTCAGCGGTTGCTGATAGAAGAATGTCTGTCCCCACAAAACACTCAGCAGGTTGTGATAGGAGGTATGTCCCCACAAAACACTCAGCGGGTTGCAGATAGGAGAATGTATGTCCCCACAAAACACTCAGCGGTTGCTGATAGGAGAATTTATGTCCCCACAAAACACTCAGCGGTTGCTGATAGGAGAATGTATGTCCCCACAAAACACTCAGCGTTGCAAATAGGATAAGTTTGGCAGGTCGCAACAAAACAACCAGCACTTGTTTAAAACAGAATTTTTGGACGTCCCCATGAAAAAAACAGAAACATTTAGTCACCACAAAACACCCAGCATTTCTTAATATGATCATTTCTATAGGTCCTTATAAAACACAGAGTACTTGTGTTAACTGAGAATCTAAAGAAAGAGGAGATGAATGTAATTCAACCTTGGGACTTGACCGGTGGTATCTTCTTATGTCACCCTTCATAAGACCGTCTGAATAACAGCCTAGGAGAATGATTGTCTTGTTACATGTAACAGCTTCGTGTGATATGGAAAAAACACTGTGAATATCGATAACAAAGGTGTAACTCAAGATGTCTGCCAATTGCCTTCTCAGATCACCCTGACTACCATTGGGTACGGAGACAAGTTTCCCATAACGTGGAACGGACGTCTTCTCGCCGCAACCTTCACCTTGATTGGAGTATCTTTCTTTGCACTTCCAGCAGTAAGACGCTTTTATCCCACAAAATTACTGAAGTAACTTATTGATGTGCACTGAATGCAAGGAAATGGAGGGCTTCTGAAGCATCTCAGAAAATGAGTGCCCCGAAGCATCTGCAATTTGATAGTGAAGTGTTACTCTGAAGTAAGAGTTCATTATATAACTGTGAATTTATCATGTTTTCCAGAGGCTTGTTGTTGTGACTAACAGCTTGTCTGTTTCTCTAAGGGTATCTTGGGCTCCGGCTTCGCCTTAAAGGTCCAGGAGCAACATCGACAAAAACACTTTGAGAAAAGGCGGAATCCTGCGGCAGGACTTATTCAGGTAAATTAACCAGAAGCTTACCCACTCTAAAAAAAAAAACATTTAGAGAGTTTTCACTCAAATATGGTATCCTAGTGATATGGTATCCTAGTGATATGGTATCCTAGTGATATGGTGTCCTGGTGGGGTTCCATAGACCATTTCTGGGAATTTCACAAAATAGTCTTTGCTTCCACAAGAATGGAAATGAACAGTTTCAGGGTACTCTTTCCAAGACAAACATTCTACCTGACGCCACCATGCTAGTGTGTTTATATGAGGCAAAACGTTCCATGTCTCAATACCTGGTACTATACTGGATCCTGAACCCACTTCTCAGTAAACTACTAGAATTAATTTTGGCCAGTATTCGTTTGGTTTCCCTGGTCCCAAAACACTCCAGGAGCCCAATCAGATAACGATGTGAAAACACCAAACACTCCAGGAGCCCAATCAGACAATGATGTGAAAGCACCCACACGCAGGCCAGAGAAAGACAGCTTAGATGGTACACACACGGTGATAGATATCGGAGTGTGAGTTGCCTCTGCCAAGACATGAGTAATAGGGCTCACTTAGTAATTCCCTGCTTGCTGTTCATACTTGCTTGACTGTTTGAAATACATATAGTGTACACGAAAGATTTGTATGAAAGCATAAAGGAAATGCTGTATTCATTACCTTCCTTTTAAAACCATGCACTTCTCTCTCTCTCTCTCTCTCTCTCTCTCTCTCTCTCTCTCTCTCTATACTTAGGCCGCGTGGCGCTTCTACGCCACTAATCTCACCCGGCCAGACCTGGAGTCGACGTGGGATTATTACGAACGCACAGTATCCTCGCCGATGTACAGGTATTGATTATAAAGTAATCGTTTTCTCCTCTCCGGTGTCAGCTGAGACGGATCCAGCCATCGCTGCCTCCATCGATCCACCACTCTGACCTTTGCACATTCCTTTCCCCTCAATCTGAAGGTTAATGAAGACGTCCAATCAGTATCTATGTAGAGGCTACGGGCCTGATTGATTGTTATTGGTCCAAACCAATAGATGTTTAGTTATAGTAATAACAATCTGAAGGTTAATGAAGATTGTTATTACTATAACTAAACATCTACATGAATTGTCTTAATACAATCATTTCGACTCTGTCAATCACCACACCCTTATCGGCAGACTCGACAGCCTTGGTTTCTCAAATGATTGCCTCGCATGGTTCACCAACTACTTCTCCGATCGAGTTCAGTGTGTCAAATCGGAGGGCCTGTTGTCCGGGCCTCTGGCAGTCTCTATGGGGGTGCCACAGGGTTCAATTCTTGGTCCGACTCTCTTCTCTGTATACATCAATGATGTCGCTCTTGCTGCTGGTGAGTCTCTGATCCACCTCTACGCAGACGACACCATTCTGTATACTTCTGGCCCTTCTTTGGACACTGTGTTAACTACCCTCCAGACGAGCTTCAATGCCATACAACTCTCCTTCCGTGGCCTCCAACTGCTCTTAAATGCAAGTAAAACTAAATGTATGCTCTTCAACCGATCGCTGCCACACCTGCCCGCCCGTCCAGCATCACTACTCTGGACAGTTCTGTCTTAGATTATGTGGACAACTACAAATATCTAGGTGTCTGGTTAGACTGTAAACTCTCCTTCCAGACTCACATCAAACATCTCAAATCCAAAATCAAATCTAGAATTGGCTTCCTATTTCGCAACAAAGCATCTTTCACTCATGCTGCCAAACATACCCTCGTAAAACTGACCATCCTACCGATCCTCGACTTCAGTGATGTCATTTACAAAATAGCCTAGAAATACTCTACTCAACAAATTGGATGCAGTCTATCACAGTGCCATCTGTTTTGTCACCAAAGCCCCATATACCACCCACCACTGCGACCTGTGCGCTCTCGTTGGCTGGCCCTCGCTTTACACTCGTCGCCATACCCACTGGCTCCAGGTCATCTACAAGTCCCTGCTAGGTAAAGCCCCGCCTTTTCTCAGCTCGCTGGTCAACATAGCAGCACCAATCCGTAGCACGCGCTCCAGCAGGTATATCTCACTGGTCACCCCCAAAGCCAATTCCTCCGTTGGCCGACTTTCCTTCCAGTTCTCTGCTGCCAATGACTGGAACGAACTACAAAAATCTCTGAATCTGGAGACACTATCTCCCTTACCAGGTTTAAGCACCAGCTGTCAGAGCATCTCACAGACCCCTGCACCTGCATATAGCCCATCTGTAAATAGCCTAACCAACTACCTCATCCCCTACCGTATTTATTTATTTATCTTGTTCCTTTGCACACCAGTTTTTCTACATTGCACATTCATCTACTGCACATCTACCATTCCAGTGTTTAAATGCTATATTGTAATTACTTTGCCACCATGGCCTATTTATTGCCTTACCTTCCTTATCTTACGTCATTTGCACTCTTTGTATATAGATTTGTTTTTTTTATACTGTATTATTGACTGTATGTTTGTTTTACTCCATGTGTAACTCTGTGTTGTTGTATGTGTTGAACTGCTTTGCTTTATCTTGGCCAGGTCGCAGTTGTAAATGAGAACTTGTTCTCAACTTGCCTACCTGGTTAAATAAAGGTGAAATAAATAAAACAACGTTGGGCCACCACAAACAGCTTGGTATAAATTCTACAAGTGTACATTTCATTTATCAAACTGTTGCATGCAACATCTATGCATGTTTTCATTGATAAATCAGATACATACTATATTTGTGGCTACAAACCCACCTGCTACAAACCCACCTGGAAAACATCCTCCATTCACCTTTTATAGTAACAAAAGCGCAATCATTTGCTGTATGTTTTGGAGATGTTGGAAAATGTGATCACAATTCGGTAGAGGTGTGGGCAGAATGTTACAGTGCCTTTTTCAACAACAAAAAAATGCCTGCCACCTAGCGAGTGACAAACACTGGCCGCGCATTCTGAAAGATTGATTGTCCTTTCAAACTATTTAAATGTAAATGCTACAGCCCACACTTCTGAGCGAGGGATAAATGGTAGCATGCTTGGCTATTGAATGAGCGATGGGATAAATGGTAGCATGCTTGGCTTTTGAATGAGCGATGTATAAATGGTAGCATGCTTGGCTTTTGAATGAGCGAGGGATAAATGGTAGCATGCTTGGCTATTGAATGAGCGGTGTATAAATGGTAGCATGCTTGGCTTTTGAATGAGCGAGGGATAAATGGTAGCATGCTTGGCTATTGAATGAGCGATGGATAAATGGTAGCATGCTTGGCTTTTGAATGAGCGATGGATAAATGGTAGCATGCTTGGCTATTGAATGAGCGATGGATAAATGGTAGCATGCTTGGCTATTGAATGAGCGGTGTATAAATGGTAGCATGCTTGGCTTTTGAATGAGCGAGGGATAAATGGTAGCATGCTTGGCTATTGAATGAGCGATGGATAAATGGTAGCATGCTTGGCTTTTGAATGAGCGATGGATAAATGGTAGCATGCTTGGCTATTGAATGAGCGATGGATAAATGGTAGCATGCTTGGCTATTGAATGAGCGATGTATAAATGGTAGCATGCGTGGCTATTGAATGAGCGATGTATAAATGGTAGCATGCGTGGCGATTGAATGAGCGATGGATAAATGGTAGCATGCTTGGCTATTGAATGAGCGATGGATAAAGGGTTGCATGCTTGGCTATTGAATGAGCGATGTATAAATGGTAGCATGCGTAGCTATTGAATGAGCGATGGATAAATGGTAGCATGCTTGGCTATTGAATGAGCGATGGATAAAGGGTTGCATGCTTGGCTATTGAATGAGCGATGTATAAATGGTAGCATGCTTGGCTATTGAATGAGCGATGGATAAATGGTAGCATGCTTGGCTATTGAATGAGCGATGTATAAATGGTAGCATGCTTGGCTATTGAATGAGCGATGGATAAATGATAGCATGCTTGGCTATTGAATGAGCGATGGATAAATGATAGCATGCTTGGCTTTTGAATGAGCGATGGATAAATGGTAGCATGCTTGGCTATTGAATGAGCGATGGATAAATGGTAGCATGCTTGGCTATTGAATGAGCGATGGATAAATGGTAGCATGCTTGGCTATTGAATGAGCGATGGATAAATGGTAGCATGCTTAGCTTTTGAATGAGCGATGGATAAATGGTAGCATGCTTGGCTATTGAATGAGCGATGGATATATGGTAGCATGGGTGGCTATTGAATGAGCGATGGATAAATGGTAGCATGCGTGGCTATTGAATGAGCGATGGATAAATGGTAGCATGCTTGGCTATTGAATGGCGATGGATAAATGGTAGCATGCTTGGCTATTGAATGAGCGATGTATAAATGGTAGCATGCTTGGCTATTGAATGAGCGATGTATAAATGGTTGCATGCTTGGCTATTGAATGAGCGATGGATAAATGGTAGCATGCTTGGCTATTGAATGAGCGATGGATAAATGGTAGCATGCTTGGCTTTTGAATGAGCGATGGATAAATGGTAGCATGCTTGGCTATTGAATGAGCGATGGATAAATGGTAGCATGCTTGGCTATTGAATGAGCGATGTATAAATGGTAGCATGCGTGGCTATTGAATGAGCGATGTATAAATGGTAGCATGCGTGGCGATTGAATGAGCGATGTATAAATGGTAGCATGCTTGGCTATTGAATGAGCGATGGATAAAGGGTTGCATGCTTGGCTATTGAATGAGCGATGTATAAATGGTAGCATGCGTGGCTATTGAATGAGCGATGGATAAATGGTAGCATGCTTGGCTATTGAATGAGCGATGGATAAAGGGTTGCATGCTTGGCTATTGAATGAGCGATGTATAAATGGTAGCATGCGTGGCTATTGAATGAGCGATGGATAAATGGTAGCATGCGTGGCTATTGAATGAGCGATGGATAAATGGTAGCATGCTTGGCTATTGAATGAGCGATGTATAAATGGTAGCATGCGTGGCGATTGAATGAGCGATGGATAAATGGTAGCATGCTTGGCTATTGAATGAGCGATGGATAAAGGGTTGCATGCTTGGCTATTGAATGAGCGATGTATAAATGGTAGCATGCGTAGCTATTGAATGAGCGATGGATAAATGGTAGCATGCTTGGCTATTGAATGAGCGATGGATAAAGGGTTGCATGCTTGGCTATTGAATGAGCGATGTATAAATGGTAGCATGCTTGGCTATTGAATGAGCGATGGATAAATGGTAGCATGCTTGGCTATTGAATGAGCGATGTATAAATGGTAGCATGCTTGGCTATTGAATGAGCGATGGATAAATGATAGCATGCTTGGCTATTGAATGAGCGATGGATAAATGATAGCATGCTTGGCTTTTGAATGAGCGATGGATAAATGGTAGCATGCTTGGCTATTGAATGAGCGATGGATAAATGGTAGCATGCTTGGCTATTGAATGGCGATGGATAAATGGTAGCATGCTTGGCTATTGAATGAGCGATGGATAAATGGTAGCATGCTTAGCTTTTGAATGAGCGATGGATAAATGGTAGCATGCTTGGCTATTGAATGAGCGATGGATATATGGTAGCATGGGTGGCTATTGAATGAGCGATGGATAAATGGTAGCATGCGTGGCTATTGAATGAGCGATGGATAAATGGTAGCATGCTTGGCTATTGAATGAGCGATGGATAAATGGTAGCATGCTTGGCTATTGAATGAGCGATGTATAAATGGTAGCATGCTTGGCTATTGAATGAGCGATGTATAAATGGTTGCAAGCTTGGCTATTGAATGGCGATGGATAAATGGTAGCATGCTTGGCTATTGAATGAGCGATGGATAAATGGTAGCATGCTTGGCTTTTGAATGAGCGATGGATAAATGGTAGCATGCTTGGCTATTGAATGAGCGATGGATAAATGGTAGCATGCTTGGCTATTGAATGAGCGATGTATAAATGGTAGCATGCGTGGCTATTGAATGAGCGATGTATAAATGGTAGCATGCGTGGCGATTGAATGAGCGATGTATAAATGGTAGCATGCTTGGCTATTGAATGAGCGATGGATAAAGGGTTGCATGCTTGGCTATTGAATGAGCGATGTATAAATGGTAGCATGCGTGGCTATTGAATGAGCGATGGATAAATGGTAGCATGCTTGGCTATTGAATGAGCGATGGATAAAGGGTTGCATGCTTGGCTATTGAATGAGCGATGTATAAATGGTAGCATGCGTGGCTATTGAATGAGCGATGGATAAATGGTAGCATGCGTGGCTATTGAATGAGCGATGGATAAATGGTAGCATGCTTGGCTATTGAATGAGCAATGGATAAATGGTAGCATGCTTGGCTATTGAATGAGCGATGGATAAATGGTAGCATGCTTGGCTATTGAATGAGCGATGTATAAATGGTAGCATGCTTGGCTATTGAATGAGCGATGGATAAATGATAGCATGCTTGGCTATTGAATGGCGATGGATAAATGATAGCATGCTTGGCTTTTGAATGAGCGATGGATAAATGGTAGCATGCTTGGCTATTGAATGAGCGATGGATAAATGGTAGCATGCTTGGCTATTGAATGAGCGATGGATAAATGGTAGCATGCTTGGCTATTGAATGAGCGATGGATAAATGGTAGCATGCTTAGCTTTTGAATGAGCGATGGATAAATGGTAGCATGCTTGGCTATTGAATGAGCGATGGATATATGGTAGCATGGGTGGCTTTTGAATGAGCGATGGATAAATGGTAGCATGCGTGGCTATTGAATGAGTGATGGATAAATGGTAGCATGCTTGGCTATTGAATGAGCGATGGATAAATGGTAGCATGCTTGGCTATTGAATGAGCGATGGATAAATGGTAGCATGCTTGGCTATTGAATGAGCGATGTATTAATGGTAGCATGCTTGGCTATTGAATGAGCGATGGATAAATGATAGCATGCTTGGCTATTGAATGAGCGATGGATAAATGGTAGCATGCTTGGCTTTTGAATGAGCGATGTATAAATGGTAGCGTGCTTGGCTATTGAATGAGCGATGGATAAATGGTAGCATGCTTGGCTATTGAATGAGCGATGTATAAATGGTAGCATGCGTGGCGATTGAATGAGCGATGGATAAATGGTAGCATGCTTGGCTATTGAATGAGCGATGGATAAATGGTAGCATGCTTGGTTATTGAATGAGCGATGGATAAATGGTAGCATGCTTGGCTATGCTTGGCTATTGAATGAGCGATGGATAAATGGTTGCATGCTTGGCTATTGAATGAGCGATGGATAAAGGGTTGCATGCTTGGCTATTGAATGAGCGATGTATAAATGGTAGCATGCTTGGCTATTGAATGAGCGATGTATAAATGGTAGCATGCGTAGCTATTGAATGAGCGATGGATAAATGGTAGCATGCTTGGCTATTGAATGAGCGATGGATAAAGGGTTGCATGCTTGGCTATTGAATGAGCGATGTATAAATGGTAGCATGCTTGGCTATTGAATGAGCGATGGATAAATGGTAGCATGCTTGGCTATTGAATGAGCGATGTATAAATGGTAGCATGCTTGGCTATTGAATGAGCGATGGATAAATGATAGCATGCTTGGCTATTGAATGAGCGATGGATAAATGATAGCATGCTTGGCTTTTGAATGAGCGATGGATAAATGGTAGCATGCTTGGCTATTGAATGAGCGATGGATAAATGGTAGCATGCTTGGCTATTGAATGAGCGATGGATAAATGGTAGCATGCTTGGCTATTGAATGAGCGATGGATAAATGGTAGCATGCTTAGCTTTTGAATGAGCGATGGATAAATGGTAGCATGCTTGGCTATTGAATGAGCGATGGATATATGGTAGCATGGGTGGCTATTGAATGAGCGATGGATAAATGGTAGCATGCGTGGCTATTGAATGAGCGATGGATAAATGGTAGCATGCTTGGCTATTGAATGAGCGATGGATAAATGGTAGCATGCTTGGCTATTGAATGAGCGATGTATAAATGGTAGCATGCTTGGCTATTGAATGAGCGATGTATAAATGGTTGCATGCTTGGCTATTGAATGAGCGATGGATAAATGGTAGCATGCTTGGCTATTGAATGAGCGATGGATAAATGGTAGCATGCTTGGCTTTTGAATGAGCGATGGATAAATGGTAGCATGCTTGGCTATTGAATGAGCGATGGATAAATGGTAGCATGCTTGGCTATTGAATGAGCGATGTATAAATGGTAGCATGCGTGGCTATTGAATGAGCGATGTATAAATGGTAGCATGCGTGGCGATTGAATGAGCGATGTATAAATGGTAGCATGCTTGGCTATTGAATGAGCGATGGATAAAGGGTTGCATGCTTGGCTATTGAATGAGCGATGTATAAATGGTAGCATGCGTGGCTATTGAATGAGCGATGGATAAATGGTAGCATGCTTGGCTATTGAATGAGCGATGGATAAAGGGTTGCATGCTTGGCTATTGAATGAGCGATGTATAAATGGTAGCATGCGTAGCTATTGAATGAGCGATGGATAAATGGTAGCATGCGTGGCTATTGAATGAGCGATGGATAAATGGTAGCATGCTTGGCTATTGAATGAGCGATGGATAAATGGTAGCATGCTTGGCTATTGAATGAGCGATGGATAAATGGTAGCATGCTTGGCTATTGAATGAGCGATGTATAAATGGTAGCATGCTTGGCTATTGAATGAGCGATGGATAAATGATAGCATGCTTGGCTATTGAATGAGCGATGGATAAATGATAGCATGCTTGGCTTTTGAATGAGCGATGGATAAATGGTAGCATGCTTGGCTATTGAATGAGCGATGGATAAATGGTAGCATGCTTGGCTATTGAATGAGCGATGGATAAATGGTAGCATGCTTGGCTATTGAATGAGCGATGGATAAATGGTAGCATGCTTAGCTTTTGAATGAGCGATGGATAAATGGTAGCATGCTTGGCTATTGAATGAGCGATGGATATATGGTAGCATGGGTGGCTATTGAATGAGCGATGGATAAATGGTAGCATGCGTGGCTATTGAATGAGTGATGGATAAATGGTAGCATGCTTGGCTATTGAATGAGCGATGGATAAATGGTAGCATGCTTGGCTATTGAATGAGCGATGGATAAATGGTAGCATGCTTGGCTATTGAATGAGCGATGTATTAATGGTAGCATGCTTGGCTATTGAATGAGCGATGGATAAATGATAGCATGCTTGGCTATTGAATGAGCGATGGATAAATGGTAGCATGCTTGGCTTTTGAATGAGCGATGTATAAATGGTAGCGTGCTTGGCTATTGAATGAGCGATGGATAAATGGTAGCATGCTTGGCTATTGAATGAGCGATGTATAAATGGTAGCATGCGTGGCGATTGAATGAGCGATGGATAAATGGTAGCATGCTTGGCTATTGAATGAGCGATGGATAAATGGTAGCATGCTTGGTTATTGAATGAGCGATGGATAAATGGTAGCATGCTTGGCTATGCTTGGCTATTGAATGAGCGATGGATAAATGGTTGCATGCTTGGCTATTGAATGAGCGATGTATAAATGGTAGCATGCGTGGCTATTGAATGAGCGATGGATAAATGGTAGCATGCGTGGCTATTGAATGAGCGATGGATAAATGGTAGCATGCTTGGCTATTGAATGAGCGATGGATAAATGGTAGCATGCTTGGCTATTGAATGAGCGATGGATAAATGGTAGCATGCTTGGCTATTGAATGAGCGATGGATAAATGGTAGCATGCTTGGCTATTGAATGAGCGATGGATAAATGATAGCATGCTTGGCTATTGAATGAGCGATGGATAAATGGTAGCATGCTTGGCTTTTGAATGAGCGATGGATAAATGGTAGCATGCTTGGCTATTGAATGAGCGATGGATAAATGGTAGCATGCTTGGCTATTGAATGAGCGATGGATAAATGGTAGCATGCGTGGCTATTGAATGAGCGATGGATAAATGGTAGCATGCGTGGCTATTGAATGAGCGATGGATAAATGGTAGCATGCGTGGCTATTGAATGAGCGATGTATAAATGGTAGCATGCTTGGCTATTGAATGAGCGATGGATAAATGGTAGCATGCTTGGCTTTTGAATGAGCGATGGATAAATGGTAGCATGCTTGGCTATTGAATGAGCGATGGATAAATGGTAGCATGCTTGGCTATTGAATAAGCGATGTATAAATGGTAGCATGCGTGGCTATTGAATGAGCGATGGATAAATGGTAGCGTGCTTGGCTATTGAATGAGCGATGGATAGATGGTAGCATGCTTGGCTTTTGAATGAGCGATGGATAAATGGTAGCATGCTTGGCTTTTGAATGAGTGATGGATAAATGGTAGCATGCTTGGCTTTTGAATGAGCGATGGATAAATGGTAGCATGCTTGGCTTTTGAATGAGCGATGGATAAATGGTAGCATGCTTGGCTTTTGAATGAGCGATGGATAAATGGTAGCATGCTTGGCTATTGAATGAGCGATGGATAAATGGTAGCATGCTTGGCTATTGAATGAGCGATGGATAAATGGTAGCATGCTTGGCTATTGAATGAGCGATGGATAAATGGTAGCATGCTTGGCTATTGAATGAGCGATGGATAAATGGTAGCAAGCTTGGCTATTGAATGAGCGATGGATAAATGGTAGCATGTTTGGCTATTGAATGAGCGATGGATAAATGGTAGCATGCTTGGCTATTGAATGAGCGATGGATAAAATGTAGCCTGATATTTGTTGTGCAGCAGGATAAACCAGTCCTATCAGAAAAGGATAGACATGTCCTGCAATATGATTCAGATGTAGACCTACGGTATATAATAAAGTTAAATACATATATTAGACAACATGCTGCTAAGCAATCGACTGTACTTTCCAACGGCAAATGCATCTGTTTTATCACTAGGCCTACGTTTTTATGTTTTTATTAGCGTAACCTTATTATAATTCCTGTGCATCAAACATCTCCCATTTCCCCCAAACAAACAATAAGCCTATTTGCTTGCAATACAGTTGATCAACCATCTACAAGTTGTGACCACGCGTGGTTTGAGGTCTGCTTGGAGATAAATACACTTTCCCATCAAGTTAGAAATTGATAAATACCGACCTTTGCAGGAAAACTGGCACACGCAAGGTTTTGTCTTTTTTGTGTGCACACACCTTTGATAAATGAGGCCCCAGGTGACTGAGACACACACACTTTAATCCCCCTATGCTCTTTTGAAACCCCTCTTACTACCCACCACTGCGACCTGTATGCTCTCGTTGGCTGGCCCTTCGCTTCATATTTGTCACCAAACCCACTGGCTCCAGGTCATCTAAGTCTTTGCTAGGTAAAGCCCCACCTTATCTCAGCTCACTGGTCACCATAGCAGCACCCACCTGTAGCACGTGCTCCAGCAGGTATATTTCACTGGTCATCCCCAAAGCCAACTCCTCTTTTGGTCATCTTTCCTTCCAGTTCTCTGCTGCCAATGGCTGGAAAAAATCACTGAAGCTGGAGTCTTATATCTCCCTCACTAACTTTAAGCATCAGCTGTCAGAGCAGCTTACCAATCACTGTACCTGTACACAGCCCATCTGTAAATAGCACACCCAACTACCTCATCCCCCATTGTTGTTTATTTTTTTCTCCTTTGCACCCCAGAATCTCTACTTGCACATTCATCTTCTGCACATCTATCACTCCAGTGTTTAATTGCTAATCTGTAATTATTTCACCACTATGGCCTATTTATTGCCATACCTTCCTTATCTTACTACATTTGCACACACTGTATATATTATTTTGTGTTATTGACCTTATGTTTGTTTATTCCATGTGAACTCTGTGTTGTTTGTGTTGCACTGCTTTGCTTTATCTTGGCTAGGTCGCAGTTGTAAATGAGAACTTGTTCTCAACTGGCCTACCTGGTTAAATAAAGGTGAAATAAAAATGAATAAAAAAGTCACTCAGATCTCTTCTTCTAGCCATGTTAACCAAAATAATATTTTTTAATTGCTTAATTAACTCAGGAACCACACCTGTGTGGAAGCACCTGGTTTCAATATACTTTCTATCCTTCGTTCACTCAAGTGTTTCCTTTACTTTGGCAGTTACCTGATAGAAGCTAAGGGCCCGATGGATTCTTAGTCTAAGCCAATAGACATTTACTTCATTATAATAATAAATGCCATATACTTTTTTATCCTAAGTGGCTAACAACAGCGAATGCTGTTCGTATCATGACGATGTGCTCTACCAACGGAAGCACAGAGGACATTACATTACATTTTACCACGTGGATTCATTTTAAAAGGATGGTATAGTTATTATAGAAATGTATGATGTAGGTCTGACGGAAATCTGTGAAGGTTTAATGTAGTCTAGTCTTTGTATTTGCTTAGGGAGGAAAAACTGTGCACAAGCTCACTTCACCCCACGAGATCATGTGTTGACAGACAGGTGGATTGCATAATGCTGATTAGCAAACACAAAATCAAGCAAATTGTATTAGTCACATGCGTCGAATACAACGGGTGTAGACCTTTCAGTGAAATGCTTACTTACGAGCCCCTAACCGACAGCGCAGTTTCAAAATATACAGATAAGAATAAGAGATAAAAGTAACAAGTAATTAAAGAGGAGCAGTAAAATAAATAACAATTTATACAGGTACAGAGTCAGTGTGCGGGGGCACCGGTTAGTTGAGGTAGTATGTACATGTAGGTAGAGTTAATTAAAGTGACTATGCATAGATGACAACAGAGAGTGGCAATGTGAATAGTCTGGGTAGCCATTTAACTAGATGTTCAGGAGTCTTATGGCTTGGGGGTAGAAGCTGTTTAGAAGCCGCTTGGACCTAGACTTGGCACTCCGGTACCGCTTGCCATGTGGTAGCAGAGAGAACAGTCTATGACTAGGGTGGCTGGAGTCTTGACAATTTTCAGGGCCTTCCTTTGACACCGCCTGGTATAGAGGTCCTGGATGGCAGGAAGCTTGGCCCCAGTGATGTACTGGGCCATTCGCATTACCCTCTGTAGTGCCTTGCGGTCGGAGGCTGAGCAGTTGCCATACCAGACAGTGATGCAACCAGTCAGGATGCTCTCGATGGTGCAGCTGTAGAACCTTTTGAGGATTTGAGGACCCATGCCAAATATTAACAGTCTCCTGGGAATAGGTGTTGTCGTGCCTGCATCACGACTGACATGGTGTGCTTGGACCATGTTAGTTTGTTGATGCTGTGGACACCAAGGAACTTGAAGCTCTCAACCTGCTCCACTGCAGCCGCGTCGATGAGAATGGGGGCGTGCTCGGTCCTCTTTTTCCTGTAGTCCACAATCATCTCCTTTGTCTTGATCACGTTGACGGATAGGTTGTTATTCTGGCACCACACGGACAGGTCTCTGACCTCCTTCCTATAGGTCTCGTTGTTGTCGGTGATCAGGCCTACCACTGTTGTGTCATCGGCAAATTTAATGATGGTGTGGGAGTCGTGCCTGGCCATGCAGTCATGAGTGAACAGGCAGTACCGGAGGGGGCCGAGCACGCACCCTTGAGGGGCCCCAGTGTTGATGATCAGCGTGGCGGATGTGTTGTTACCTACCCTTACCACCTGGGGGCGGCCCGTCAGGAAGTCCAGGATCCAGTTGCAGAGGGAGGTGTTCAGTCCCAGGGTCCCTAGCTCATTGATGAGCTTTGAGGGCACCATGGTGCTGAACGCTGAGCTGTAGTCAATGAACAGCACTCTCACGTAGGTGCTCCTTCTATCCAGGTGGGAAAGAGCAGTGTGGAGTGCAATAGAGACTGCATCGTCTGTGGATCTGTTGGGTCGTATGCAAATTGGAGTGGGTCTAGGGTTTCTGGGATGATGGTGTTGATATGAGCCATGACCAGCCTTCCAAAGCACTTCATGGCTACAGACATGGCTTTTTATGTATGCCCCTATCCGGTGTGGTTTTCCAAAGTCCTGCTTGGCTGTAATACTAGGGTACTCAATAGGAACCGAACAGATTCAAACAGTCTCTCCCTGTTTCGGTTTATCTGAACTATCTGAAACTCAGATACGACCCAGAAAACATCAACACCAACCATCTGAGACCTAATTATAAATCTGTTTTATCCTCAATAATCAAAAACATTACCACATTTTACTGTTGCATACTTGCTTTTCGTTCTAGTCTTTATGCAAATTGTGAAAATGTATAATTTATGAGATGCAAATGTCACCTACTTTAGCAGATTTGGACGGACATCTTTGGAATATGTGAAACCACAGCTCCAATCCCATGTCGGGGTATAACTGGTATCAGTCTAGATGTTTTGTTCCCTCTTGGACTCCAACATATTGCTCAGTGTTAGCTGGGTGCTGTAGCAGGTTTTACCATCATTATTTATCTTCTGTCGTCAGGGTCTGGCAGTGCAAGCTGTTTGATGTCCACCTAAAATGTTTGATTGATGCCTGGCCTTTCCTGCTTTGATGTCGGAGAGGAGAAATGACACCTAGACCTTTACTTTATGGAGCGCACCACACCATGCCAGTGACGTTATATTCCATTTCTTCTCACCCCCCACTCAATGTCCGATAACACCTGCTCACACACACACACACACATCGGGTGACAAATAAACAAGACTGATGTTTTCCTCTGTTCCATTTCAAATTCAATTTGGATGAAATATGGTTCACAATTTCCGTTGGTTTGTAACAATTTGATGACATTGACATGCGTGCATAAGCATACTGTTTGTGTTATTATTTATGTGAATTTACTATGCCAGAGGGGTATACTACAAAGCAGGATCAATGAGTTAGCCAGCTAACTAAATACTCTCAAATAACATTGAAAAATAAGCTTGAAATGGGCATGGTCTAATTGAGTCAACAATCAAAAGCACATTAGTTTAGCTTTCTTAATGAACCTGAAAATCTGTAGCTATTTTTGGATGTTTATCAAAGTTAGCTGGCTAACCCATTGATCCTGGTGTGTAGTATACCTCTTAGATGTCTAGATGTCTGATTTGAGATTGAGTATTGAGTGATAGAGGAAGGGATAAATGCAAACGGGGCAGGCCAGGTGTGGGCCATATCTGGTTGTCGCATGGTGGGCTCAGGGCCAAGAGACTGTTCGTTTTTTTACTTCATCTGCAGATAAGGTTTCCATTGGATACGGCATGTCTCATATGTGATGTCTCATATGGAACAACAGGCTACTTTGAAAGTTGAGGGGTCAAATTGGATGCAAAGGCTGTAGGTCAACAGTGAATTATAATTGAACAGAACATTACGGAAGACAAGCATCTATTATAAAACGTTGGAAGATTACTGAATTGGATAGTTATTGTTATTGCAGTGTTTTATATTGTGCCACATATTCTCTTATCTGCATTCGAACTATGAAATGAAAATGCCATCTTAGTTTCTGGTTGCAAGGCAATTGAAAACATCCTTCCAGAATTCAAGCTTTTGGTAAGGAGAGGGAGGCACACAAAATAAAGAAGGGAATATATAGCCTACTACCCATAGATGGCACTGATTGCATCCGGAATCATTAATACTGAGTATATAAAACATTAGGAACACCTTCCTAATATTGAATTGGACCCCTATTTTGCCCTCAGATTATCCTCAATTTGTCAGGGTATGGGACTCTACAAGGTGTCGAAAGTGTTCCACATGGATGCTGGCCCATGTTGACTGCAATCTATGAAGTGAAGCTGCGGTATGCTTTTTTTGCTTCCCTGTAACACGACAGGTCTTGTTTTTCTAAGTAGACTGATCCCGCCGCTGAATCAACTGGATCTCCTGAGAAACCTGAAGAGCAAGTCGGGACTGTCATTCAGGTCAGAAACAATATGAATGCATCACCTCCTAAGATGCAGTATGTCTTTATAACAATATGAATTCATCACCTCCTAAGATGCAGTATGTCTTTATAACAATATGAATTCATCACCTCCTAAGATGCAGTATGTCTTTATAACAATATGAATGCATCACCTCCTAAGATGCAGTATGTCTTTATAACAATATGAAACATTATGGAAAATATAGCATAAATGCTATCAGAGTTTTGCTTGAGATTGACAGACTATTGACAATTGTGTGTGTGTGTGTGTGTGTGTGTGTGTGTGTGTGTGTGTGTGTGTGTGTGTGTGTGTGTGTGTGTGTGTGTGTGTGTGTGTGTGTGTGTGTGTGTGTGTGTGTGTGTGTGTGTGTGTGTGTGTGTGTGTGCGTGCGTGCGTGCGTGCGTGCGTGCATGCGTTTCCTGACTTTGTGTTTCCTGAAATAACAGAAAGGAATCCCAACCGGAGCCCTCCCCAAGGTCAGTTTCAAAACATTATTTCACAATGAGGTAAAATAAATCTCCAACTCAAATTTCCGGTTGGTTCCAAAGTGGACACTAAACCCGGAAGACTGTTCAAAACAGTCACCAACATTGATAGTACCAGCCCATGTCTTATTACCACCAAGGTGACCAACTGCTTTCTATACACGGAGTCAATCCCAAATAGCACCCTATTCCCTATATAGTGCACTACTTAGAAGTGTACTACAAAGGGAAATAGGGTGCCATTTGGTTTGCAACCAAAGTCACAGACAACAACACAGAGGACAACCTACTGACACTCATATTTACCTGTCTAATTACTAACTAATGATCCATGATGGCGTGACATCAATGAGAACATTATTTAAGTGCCCTGACCCTGTCCTCTGATGACCATTCTCCTTTGTAGTGCACGTGCTCATAGGTAGTGCACGTGACCATGTTCATAGGTCATGCACGTGCTTACTTAGGTGATTCAGTCATATGGCCACAGATATGTTGAGCTTATGAATGAGAAAAAGACAGGTGTTCGTGTTTTTAGAAAAGCTCAATAAAATGAGGAGCTTTATTGAAAAACGTTGTTTGACTGATTACTTACTGCCTAGTAATTAAAGATGATGATACTCCATTCACAATATTCACTTGGATGCAATACCAAAACATCGTAAACAACTAGTTTAACCACTTACAACTGTGACATCAATAGTATCTTCTTACCATAATCGCATATAGATGAACTAGATAAATGAGGATTTGCATGATTACACAGAAAAACACAGACTCGTATTGCTCAAGTTGTAATCACAGGACATAACTCCTTTCAACATCTCTTGACCCTCTGACCCCTTCCAGTCAGAAGGTCAGCCTGAAGGAGCGTGTGTTCTCCAGTCCCCGGAGTTCGGGGACCAAAGGGAAAGGTTCCCCCCAGGGCCCCAGTGGACAAGGCAGCCAGGGCCAGGGTCAGGGGGGCCAAGGTCAGGGCCAACCCATCCGCCGGTCCCCTAGCGGGGACAACAGCAACGAAGACAGCCCTAGCAAAGTGCCCAAGAGCTGGAGCTTCGGAGAACGCAGCCGGGCGCGTCAGGCCTTCCGCATCAAGGGAGCCGCCTCGCGCCAAAATTCAGAAGGTAGGAGTATCTTACTGACTTTACACAATGTGTTTCTGAGGTACTTGATATGTTGAGTTCAGTCTAGCTTTTGAATTATGTGTTATTCTTCATTGCTTTAGTGTTGCATTGTCATCCGAGCCGGGCCATCTTGGAAATGGGTTTGTTGTGATGTGTTCAGATGGTACGAATAGTACTGTTGTATTATGTACTGTATCTATTGTGCCTCTTTTATTCCAGGTGTGATACTTTTCTCTCTATTGTCTGTAGAATCTATGTTTCCTTGCTGTGTGGTTAATTTGAAACCAACTTCGGACAGTACAATTAGAGAAAGGCACAGTGTGGTGATTATGTTCTGCTGATGAAGTTGATATATATACTGTTAGGGGACATCACAGTTACAGCAATTGTGATAATGCTACTTAATGCTATCATAAGGGTTTCGTTAGCTCCATGACTCTATGGCAAGTTATAACAAACATCTGAACTGATAATGACAGCTCTATAACCACTTTCCTCGATATAGCTCTATAGAACAGTTTCATGTCGAACTCATGAGATCATAACATGTCTTATAACGATCCTGTTTGCAGTATATACACTAAGTGTACAAAACATTAGCAACACCTTCTTAACATTGAGTTGCACCCATTTTGCGCCCTCAGAACAGCCTCAATTCGTTGGGGCATGGAATCTCCAAGGTGTCGAAAGCGTTCCACAGGGATGCAGGCCCAAGTTGACTCCAATGCTTTCCACAGTTGTGTCAAGTTGGATAGATGAAAAAACCCAGCAGTGTTGCAGTTCTTGACACACTCAAACCGTTGCACCTGGCACCTACTACCCATAACGCGTTCAAAGCCACTTAAATCTTTTGTCTTACCCATTCACCCTCTGAATGGCACACATACACAATATGTCTCAATTGTCTCAAGGCTTAAAACTCCTTCTTTAACCTGTCTCCTTAACTTCATCTACACTGAATGAAGTGGATTTAACAAGTGATATTAATAAAGGATCATAGCTTTCACCTGGATTCATCTGGTCAGTCTTTGTCATGGAAAGAGCAGGTGTTCTTAATGTTTTGTACACTCAATATATAGTATTGGTATAGTGACCACCTCTAAGTAGTATTTAGATATTTAGGTGTTAAAGTGATACTCCTAATTAATTGTAGATATTTACCATGAACTTAACAGCATGACAGCATAGGTTTGATCTACATGAGGTATTTATGTTAAACATATCCTGTCTGTGTAGTGTGTCTGGATTTGGATACAGTTGTTGCTCTTGATGGTGTTTTCTCTGTACCTTGACAGAAAATATGCATTTGACGCGTGATTGGCAATACGCAATCCTCATCGATTCCTTTTCGTTTCTTTGTTTGACGCTGTGCTAAAGTGCTGATTGAGATGCAGGATGAAGAATTCAGACAGAAGAGCTCCCCAGGTCAGGCAAATGGAAAGGGTTGTTGCACCACCCATGATCAACACACCGATAAGCAAATATAGAGGGACTCATTGCCTAATGTACAGATATGCAATAATGTTTAGTTTTTGGTTTGGTATGCTTTTTGGGCTGGTTCCCCAGACACAGAAGCCTAGTCCTGGACAAAAAAGTATGCTCAATGGAAAATATCCATTGAACGTGTTTTTAAATCCAGAACAGGGCTTGATCTGTGTCTGAGAAACTAGCCCTTCATCTTTGTAAATTTATTTTTTGATTTGTTCCATTTGGTAAATAGCTGTAAAGAGGTGAACATGCTGTATAGTGTAAGATAGCATGGATTTATGTTTTGCTGGCAATGGCATCACCTTCATGTTTGATTGACGTTTGTTTTCATCATAAAACATCATAAAAACATATAATTTGAATACTAATGAGATGCTTGCTCGAGTTTCCTATCCTATCATCCCAAGGTGTCAAACTGATTGTGTAGCTTAATAAAGTAACTTTAAGATGATTTGGACATGAAATCCAAATCCAGTTCTGGTGATCAACCAGATCAAAATCTGTCAAAATCGGACAGTATTTAATATACATTTTATATACATTTTGCTTAACTATTTCCTAAAGTAATTCTATGGAGTAAAATTATTGTGCATATCAGTCTCTCATTGATTTCAGTCTCATTCCATTAGATGATAACTGTAGCCAAATTATTGGTCTCAATTGCAGCAATCAATTAATAGCATGCTTAAGAGATCATGTTAAACCCAGTAACAAGCTATAACAATCTATGTCAGTTGATGATGATGACTGTTACCGACATCTGTTGATATGTCTGTTATGTCATGCAAATTATTAGCCTGGGAAAACAGAGCTCTTCAGTTTGGATTCCCATGCTAACAAAATAGAATACTTGACATAATGCCTCTACAGCATGATCATGACATAAATCATAGTGATTATAAAATGATTACATAAAACCTGTCATGATACGTCACTATGGTTACGCAAAGTGACATAACACTGTTACAAAGCAAGAACTGTATGACATTTAAATCTGATTATAAGTTTTGCCACTTCATATTGCCCACGTGGCTTGCATGTCACGGTATACTGTAGCAAGCCCAATGCCGTTCCTATGGCAGCCCTATGTCGTTCCTATGGCAGCCATATGCTGTTCCTATGGCAGCCTTATGAAGGCACTATGATGCTGCATTTACTGATTTCCACTGGCCAGTTTTTAATTTTGCATCCCTTTTTTAATCCAGAGATCCTACATTCTTACATGTTAAATAGTGCAGTTTTGAGAAAGTATTTATTTTTGATCATATCTACCAATAATTTATCATTACGCATATAAAATTTTCAAGTATGTGACATTAGAATGATCCATCCTTTGGGGGAAGATTTCGTGTACTTACTTATTTTGCACTGTTCGACTATTGTACAATATCTCACATCTTGTCATATGTGAGCAGTGGAATGAGCTAAAAATCAGACAGATATATACCAATTCGTATAGTGCTGAAAAAGATAGCAGATTTCCAGAATTGCTGCTTTAGCTTCATTCTGCTACTGTATCAGTTGGGCCATGCTCATGTGTAGCCATAGCTTAAACGGCTTTGGAACCCTGATTTTCAGACAGTGACATTTTGATTGAGTTTGCTAGCTAGCTTATTGTACATACAATGCATATTTCCACAGCATTATCACTGTTTGCTGCATGACAGTGTAGTTTTTTTTTACTGTCAAATTACCATTTTATCATAACATGCCCTTTTACAATTTTGCAGTACAATAAGTGAATGCAGCTAGTATGACAATCTTGGTAACACTTTCTATGAATACCCTATTCATAATGCATTTTTAATCCCTTATGAAGTATAGGCACTATAGATGTGCTTATAATGCGTTATGAAGAGGTTATTTGTAGGAATTGGTACAGAAATCATTGTATTATTTTAATTTATATATTCAGTATACATAAAAGCATGTTTTCTATGAATTCTCTTTTTAAATGATTGGTTGTTGGATCATTTTGAATGTTCAATGGATGCCAAATTATAATTTTCAGAGATCAGAGATGAACCCACAACAAATGTATCAATTATTTTGAATGGTTGATATACCCATATTATGTAGATAAGCAGTGCTCCTCTCTTTTCTAATTATGTAAATGTGCCCACTGCTTAATTAAGACATCACAATATGGGAACTTTTGACTGGATGAAATCAACATGATGAAAGTAGCACCTTAATTGAATTGTTGGTTTCCCAAAATTGATCATTTAATCAGGCCGATCTCATGATCCTGAAATAGTATGTTTTCTTGATATTAAAGCATAAATAATGAAAATGTTGAACAGTTAAAACATACAGTGAGGGAAAAAAGTATTTGTTCCCTTGCATATTTTGTACGTTTGCCCACTGACAAAGAAATGATCAGTCTATAATTTTAATGGTAGGTTTATTTGAACAGTGAGAGACAGAATAACAACAACAAAAATCCTGAAAAACGCATGTGAAAAATGTTATAAATTGATTTGCATTTTAATGAGGGAAATAAGTATTTGACCCCTCTGCAAAACATGACTTAGTACTTGGTTATAGACTGATCATTTCTTTGTCAGTGGGAAAACGTACAAAATCAGCAGGGGATCAGATAGTGTTTTCCCTCACTGTACATAACGTTATTAGAATGCAGTTACCGAATGGTTAGTTTACTTGATGACATGAATGTGCCTCCATATTTATCAGTTCCCATTTAGATACTGGATTTGAAAATAAATTGTATTTTCTTCTCCTGAAGGTACAATACAGCAACAATGTACATTAATTAAAAGGTTACAATGAGTAAAAACCTCTTATTATCCACATGCTTGGAGATATTTTACCAACCATATTTCTAGCATGCATTTGCAATTTCAATTATTTCCAAACGTTCTTCCCTGCCCGTTTGTAATAAGTGGAGAAAAATATACAGTCTAATCTCCCAGTCCGATTGCGGAATCAAGCTTCTTGTTGCTGCAGTCCTTTCTTCTTCAGTCAATTCCACTAATTGCTGTACCTAACTACATTAAAGGGATTCACATAATGTTTTGCTTATCAGGCCTCCTCTTCACAATGCAGATCTGGAAATACCCACACAGTCCTGCATTGTACCAGAGAGGTTGTGTAATACAAGACAAGATACCCCCCTGACACAACTGAATATCACCACTGCCCTCTGGTTCTTTTACATCATCATATTCTATTTCATCCCCCCACCCCCTTCCCCCACCCACACTATTTAACCAGCTTTAATGAATTGTCTTTTCCTCCTCCTCTCCACCTCCTTTGCAGCAATTGAGAGGTTAATCAGTAAGAAAACACCCCGCGTCTGCTAGGGGGGAATGTCCACCAGATCAAAACGAATAGAACCTACTGTTTATATGATAGAAGCAATAGAATGCATGCCCAACACTTAGACCCATTCCATGAGCACAGTAGTGGGCGGGTCCTGACATTTCCATAATAGACCACTCCAACTCGAAGCAAGCAGCCCCAAAGCCATGCACTCAACTCAAAATGGCTGCCGCTGTTGCATTCTAACCTGCATGAAGGAAACTGTCCAATCTCACAGAGTCAGTAAGCCTTCGGCACCTACTAAGGGCCCTTAAACACAGCATTACAGAACAGTGACACTTGTTCCCCTCCCTCCCCTTGAAATGGAAGCCATGTGGGGGAAGATGTGTTGCATTTTCATGGCTCTGTTGTTTGGTTGGTGTTAAGAGCACAATGTGTTTGGTTGTTGGAGTGAAACTGGGATAGGTCAATGCTGTGACCAACAACATAAGGCAAGTTCAACCTCACTTTTTTTTGTCAATACAGATATCTGCTTTATATTTATTGAGTTCTGAGTTCACACAGATGTATAGTACTTGATTATAATACAGTGCCTTTGGAAAGTATTCAGACCCGTTGACTTTTTCCACATTTTGTTACTTTACAGCCTTATTCTAAAATTGATTACATTCATTTTTTCATCATCAATTTACACACAATACCCCATAATGACAAAGCGAAAACAGGTTTTTTGAAAATTTTGCAAATTTATTAAAATAAAAAAATTCAATATTACATTTACATAAGTATTCAGGCCCTTTACTCAGTACTTTGTTGAAGCACCTTTAGCAGCAATTACAGCTTGAGTCTTCTTGGTTATGACACTACAAGCTTGGCACACCTGTATTTTGGGAGTTTCTCCCATTCTTCTCTGCAGATCCTCTCAAGCTCTATCAGGTTGGATGGGGAGCATTGCTGCACAGCTATTTTCAGGTCTCTCCAGAGATGTTCGATCAGGTTCCCATCCTGGCTCTGGCTGGGCCATTCAAGGGCATTCAGAGACTTGTCCCGAAGCCACTTCTGTGTTGTCTTGGCTGTGTGCTTAGGGTTGTTGTCCTGTTGCAAGGTGAACCTTCACCCCAGTCAGAGATCCTGAGCAGGTTTGCATCAAGGTTCTCTCTGTACTTTGCCCGGTTCATCTCTCCCTCGATCCTGACTAGTCTCCCAGTCACTGCCACTGAAAAACATCCACACAGCATGATGCTGCCACCATCATGCTTCACCGTAGGGATTGTGCCAGGTTTCCTCTAGATGTGACGCTTGGCATTCAGGCCAAAGAGTTCAATCTTAGTTTCATCAGATCAGAGAATCTTGTTTTGTTTTTTTGTTTTTTATTATTTCACCTTTATTTAACCAGGTAGGCCAGTTGAGAACAAGTTCTCATTTACAACTGCGACCTGGCCAAGATAAAACAAAGCAGTGAGACACAAACAACGTCACAGAGTTACACATGGAATAAACAAGCGTACAGTCAATAACACAATAGAAAAAAAAGAAAGTCTATATACAGTGTGTGCAAATGGCGTGGGGAGGTAGGCAATAAATAGGCCATAGTAGCGAAGTAATTGCAATTTAGCAGATGATGATGTGCAAGTATAGATACTGGTGTGCAAAAGAGCAGAAAAGTAAATAAAAACAGTATGGGGATGAGGTAGTTAGATTGGGTGGGCTATTTACAGATGGACTATGTACAGCTACAGTGATCGGTTAGCTGCTCAGATAGATAACTGGTGTTTAAAGTTAGTGAGGGAGATATAAGAGATATACTTCCCTGAACAGTTGCATATCTCAGGGACTATTCGATGCTAATGCAGTCCGCCACAGGATGTTTTTGTGCTGGTCAAGGGCAGTCAGGTCTGGAGTGAACCAGGGCTATATCTGTTCTTAGTTCTACATTTTTTTTAAAGGGGCATGCTTATTTAAGATGGTGAGGAAATTACTTTTAAAGAACAACCAGGCATCCTCTACTGACGGGATGAGGTCAATATCCTTCCAGGATACCCGGGCCAGGTCGATTAGAAAGGCCTGCTCGCGAAAGTGTTTTAGGGAGCGTTTGACAGTGGTGACAGGGGTGGTCGTTTGACCATGGACCCATAGTGGATGCAGGCAATGAGGCAGTGATCGCTGAGATCCTGATTGAAAACAGCAGAGGTGTATTTGGAGGGCAAGTTGGAAATATTGTAGTTGGGGATGGAAATCTCATAATTTTTGGTGGCCTTCCTAAGCCAGGATTCAGACACGGCTAGGACATCAGGGTTGGCGGAGTGTGCTAAAGCAGTGAGTAAAACAAACTTAGGGAGGAGGCTTCTGATGTTAACATGCATGAAACCAATCAATTACAGAAGTCAACAAATGAGAGTGCCTGGGGACACGCAGGGCCTGGGTTAACCTCCACATCACCCGAGGAACAGAGGAGTAGGATAAGGGTACGGCTAAAGGCTATCAGAACAAGTCGTCTAGTGTGTTGGGGACAGAGAATACAAGGAGCACATTTCTGGGCATGGTAGAATAGAATTCAGGGCATAATGTGGGAACAGGGGTATGGTGGATGCGGGTACTGTGGAGGTAAGCCCAGGCACTGAGTGATGATAAGAGAGGTTGCATCTCTAGACTTACAGGTTATACTGGGTGAGGTCATCGCATGTGTGGGAGGTGGGACAAAAGAGGTATCTGAGGCATGTTTAGTGGGGCTAGGGGCTCCACTGTAAACTAAAACAATGATAACTGTCCTAAAAAAACAGTATGCAAGGCATATTGACATTTGAGAGAGACATAAAGCAATCACAGGTGTTGTTCGGGAGAGCTAGCTAAGACAACAACGGGTAAGATAACAACAGCCAATCAGCTAGGACAACAACAACAGGTAAACTGGCGGTGAATGGGCAGAGAGGGGCAGGGCCGACAGATTAAAAAATAAAAAATAAGAAAAATAATCAAAATGGAGTACCATGATAAATGACAGTCCAGCAGAATATCAGCTATGTAGCCAAGTGATCATAGGGTCCAGTGAACAGCAATAGATGGGGCAGGGGAGCCGTGGCGTAGTCGTATCTACACTAGCACGCGGGAGACTCAGCGTTTAAAGTTAGCAGGCCGGGGTGAGTAGAAGCGTCAGCTCTGAAGTCCGGCAACGGCCGGGTGAGGGCACAGTGGATGGAATTACGTCTGCGGACCAGTCGTGGTGGTACGGCAGGGCGTCGTTCGACAAATGGTCCCGGGCAGATGGCGAAAGAGGTATTGTAGTTGTAATTTCGATGACTTGTTTCTCATAGTCAGAGACTTTAGATGCCTTTTAGAAAACTCTAAGCAGGCTGTCATGCGCCTTTTACTGAGGAGTGGCTTCCGTCTGGTCACTCTACCATAAAGGCCTGATTGGTGGAGTGCTGCAGAGATGGTTGTCCTTCTGGAAGGTTCTCCCATCTCCACAGAACCCGTATAAATGGGTTATTGTTCACCACCCTGACCAAGGCACATCTCCGACGATTTCTCAGTTTGGCCAGGCGGCCAGCTCTAGGAAGAGACTTGGTGGTTACAAACTTCTTACATTTAAGAATGATGGAGGCCACTGTGTTCTTGGGGACCTTCAATGCTGCAGACATTTTTTGGTGCCCTTCCCCAGATCTGTGCCTCGACACAATCCTGTCTCTGAGCTCTACTGACAATTCCTTTTACCTCATGGCTTGGTTTTTGTTCTGACATGCACTGTCAACTGTGGGACCTTATATAGACAGTTGTGTGCCTTTCCAAATCATGGCCAATCAATTGAATTTACCACAAGTGGACTCCAATCAAGTTGTGGAAACATCTCAAGGATGATCAATGGAAACAGGATGCACCTGAGCTCAATTTCGAGTCTCATAGCAAAGGGTCTGAATACTTATGTGAAAAAGGTATTTCTGTTCTTAAATTTGTATACATTTGCAAAGAATTATAAAAACCCGTTTTTCGCTATGTCATTATGGAGTATTGCTGAGGATTTAATCCATTTTAGAATAAAAGCTGTAACTTAACAAAGTGTGATAAAAGTCAAGGGGTCTGAATACTTTCCGAAGAATAACAAAGCCACTGACACCATAAAACCATTATGGTATTAAAAATTGAGAGATTTACTGTATACTCTCTCAAATACAGCACCAACAATGAATTATAGAGGGAGTGATTTTCTCAACCCTTTCACAAGTGCAGTCTGAACCTTGGCAAATTGCCAACTTGAGTCTGACCTTTTAGAGGCCCAAAATAGAAAACCAATCCTCTACAATAATTGAAAGTGAAATGTGTGACTGCACAAGCAAATATCCACACTCTGCCTCCGACTTCAAGTCAAAAGTCCAGCAAGTGTAGTGACTCAGCCGCACATCAAAACGTTTGATGCAGAAAGGAGCATCAGAAATATTCTATGCTAAATATAATGAATGATAAACAGTATGGCCGGTTTACAATGTTATACTGTTTCACTTTTTTCATTATTAGTTTAGTTCAAGATATAGCAAGATCATTTGATCACAGAGTTAGCTGTCCTGCTATAGCTTGTATATAGCTGCTGATTGAGCATCCATGTTTTGTACTGTAGATACATAGTCCCCCCCTTCTGTCATATCGCATTCTGCAGACTGAAACACCTTCAACGACTTGCACTGTATACACCTACAGATATAGGATCTTCATTGGAGGCAGATTGCAACGGCAGGAAAATAATCCTGCAGCAACAGGAAATGTGAATTATTATAGATTATAATTCATCGACATTTTTTGTAGGGGTTGATACATTTTTCGTTACAGACATTTTAAAGTGGAAATTACAAACTTTCAAAGCCTTTTTAAACCTCAAATATGCTACAAGTGTGCATTTTCTGCTGTGCAGGAAAATTCTCAGCAACAAAAGTGATCAAATTAAGATCCTACATCTGTACACCCAGAACTTGACTGTCTCAAACTGCAGATTGACTAGACTGTGGTCCACTGCAGAGGCCTGTCCTGCTGATGATGCTAGCTGCTAGCGTAGCTTCAGACAAGAGCACACTGGCTTCGGCACGCCACACATTTATATTTTTGGGCCACAGAAGTAAGATGAATCCCATAACATCTAATTGGTACCACTATGCCCCCCTTTTCCTTTACCTTATCCTGCATTGGCTAATGAGATTAACCAACACTGCCATTAACCTGCCCTCGATTCGACCCGGCTCCCAATCCCACACTGTAACACTGGGCTGTGCAAGTTAATGGCTGTGCCTTGCCTTCGCTTGGTTCCATGCAGACTGACCCTAAAAGATGGAATGAGAGTGCATCCCACAGGAACACGCTAACACCAGAGCTCTCATGTGCTTGTTGTGTTTCGTAGAAGCCAGCCTCCCTGGTGAGGACATAGCGGACGACAATAAGAGCTGCCACTGTGAGTTTGTCCCTCAGGACTTAACTCCCGGACTCAAGGTGTCCATCAGGGCCATTTGGTAAGCCAAGCCAAGACAAGTGTTGTCTTTCAGAGTGGGTCTAGCTCAGTTCTAGTGTTGCAAAATGTCTGTAACTTTCCCAAAATTCCCCCCAACCCTAGTAGAATAATCAAACATATATGAAATGTCCCCTTGAGGTTGTGTTCATATCTGAAACATCTCTCTCTTCCTCAGCATTATGAGGTTCATGGTCTCCAAGAGGAAGTTCAAAGAGAGCCTGCGGCCGTACGACGTGATGGACGTCATAGAGCAGTATTCAGCCGGCCACTTGGACATGCTGGCCCGCATCAAAAACCTCCAGTCCAGGCAAGATACCCTCCCTCTCTCTTTCTCTCTCGCTCTTAGTCTCTCTCTAAGAAACAGGTATTTTGGCACACTTTTAGATCCCTGGGTACTGCACTCGATAAGAGCGTGAGGTTACAGTTACATTGCATGCCTTGCTGTGTCCTCCTGTGTTTGATGTTCATAATGTCTGTTTTCTGTAGTGACGTCTGTTCTCTCTAGCGATGTCTGATCTCTCTAGCGATGTCTGATCTCTCTAGCGATGTCTGTTCTCTGTAGCGATGTCTGATCTCTCTAGTGATGTCTGATCTCTCTAGTGATGTCTGTTCTCTCTAGTGATGTCTGTTCTCTGTAGTGATGTCTGTTCTCTGTAGTGATGTCTGTTCTCTGTAGTGATGTCTGATCTCTCTAGTGATGTCTGTTCTCTGTAGTGATGTCTGATCTCTCTAGTGATGTCTGATATCTCTAGTGATGTCTGTTCTCTGTAGTGATGTCTGTTCTCTGTAGTGATGTCTGTTCTCTGTAGTGATGTCTGTTCTCTCTAGTGATGTATGGTCTCTGTAGTGATGTCTGTTCTCTGTAGTGATGTCTGTTCTCTGTAGTGATGTATGTTCTCTGTAGTGATGTCTGATCTCTCTAGTGATGTCTGATCTCTTTAGTGATGTCTGTTCTCTGTAGTGATGGCTGATATCTCTAGTGATGTCTGATCTCTCTAGTGATGTCTGTTCTCTCTAGTGATGTCTGTTCTCTCTAGTGATGTCTGATCTCTCTAGTGATGTCTGTTCTCTCTAGTGATGTCTGTTCTCTGTAGTGATGTCTGATCTCTCTAGTGATGTCTGTTGTCTGTAGTGATGTCTGATCTCTCTAGTGATGTCTGTTATATGTAGTGGTGTCTGTTATATGTAGTGATGTCTGATCTCTCTAGTGATGCCTGATCTCTCTAGTGATGTCTGATATCTCTAGTGATGTCTGTTCTCTCTAGTGATGTCTGTTCTCTCTAGTGATGTCTGTTCTCTGTAGTGATGTCTGTTGTCTGTAGTGATGTCTGTTCTCTCTAGTGATGTATGGTCTCTGTAGTGATGTCTGTTCTCTGTAGTGATGTATGTTCTCTGTAGTGATGTCTGATCTCTCTAGTGATGTCTGATCTCTTTAGTGATGTCTGTTCTCTGTAGTGATGGCTGATATCTCTAGTGATGTCTGATCTCTCTAGTGATGTCTGTTCTCTCTAGTGATGTCTGTTCTCTCTAGTGATGTCTGTTCTCTGTAGTGATGTCTGTTCTCTGTAGTGATGTATGTTCTCTGTAGCGATATCTGTTCTCTCTAGTGATGTCTGTTTTCTCTATTGATGTCTGATCTCTCTAGTGATGTCTGTTCTCTGTAGTGATGTATGTTCTCTGTAGTGATGTATGTTCTCTGTAGTGATGTCTGTTCTCTGTAGTGATGTCGGTTCTCTGTAGTGATGTCTGATATTTCTAGTGATGTCTGATCTCTCTAGTGATGTATGTTCTCTGTAGTTATGTCTGTTCTCTCTAGTGATGTCTGTTCTCTGTAGTGATGTCTGTTCTCTGTAGTGATGTCTGTTCTCTGTAGTGATGTTAGTTCTCTCTAGTGATGTCTGTTCTCTGTAGTGATGTCTGTTATATGTAGTGATGTCTGTTCTCTCTAGTGATGTCTGTTCTCACCAGTGATGTATGTTCTCTGTAGTGATGTCTGTTCTCTGTAGTGATGTCTGTTCTCTGTAGTGATGTCTTTTCTCTGTAGTGATGTCTGTTCTCTGTAGTGATGTATGTTCTCTGTAGTGATGTCTGTTCTCTGTAGTGATGTCTTTTCTCTGTAGTGATGTCTGTTCTCTGTAGTGATGTCTGTTCTCTGTAGTGATGTCTGTTCTCTGTAGTGATGTCTTTTCTCTGTAGTGATGTCTGTTCTCTGTAGTGATGTCTTTTCTCTGTAGTGATGTCTGTTCTCTGTAGTGATGTCTGTTCTGTGTAGTGATGTCTGTTCTCTGTAGTGATGTCTTTTCTCTGTAGTGATGTCTGTTCTCTGTAGTGATGTCTGTTCTCTGTAGTGATGTCTTTTCTCTGTAGTGATGTCTGTTCTCTGTAGTGATGTCTGTTCTCTGTAGTGATGTCTGTTCTCTGTAGTGATGTATGTTCTCTGTAGTGATGTCTGTTCTCTGTAGTGATGTATGTTCTCTGTAGTGATGTCTGTTCTCTGTAGTGATATCTGTTCTCTGTAGTGATCTGTTCACTCACCATTGACCTGTGTGTGTCGCTCTACAATGTAAGGGATTACAGTACGCTATCAAATAATGTTGCCTTCTGTGTTAGAGGCCATCTTGTTCGGTAGTGTTTGCAGATATATATTGTTAACTTTATTTAACCAGGTAGGTTAAACAGAACACATTTCAGGAATCAGAGGATGATTGACAGTTCATGATATTCCCGAGTCCCACCAACACCACGGTATAGGCTACTGTACCCCAATAATGACAAGAGAAGATAGTGAATCAGTGACTTTTTATGAAACGTTGATGTAGTCTGCTTCTTTATAACTGTCCAGCAGTGTGAGTCTGTATGAATGGTAATACAGCTCTTATCAAGCCAATCAACATTTGGCCTGACCTGCTCCTTGCAAAGGGGCATATTCTGAAATCATGGTATGATTGGACCCTTCATGGTAAGCTCACCATGAAGGGTCCAACTTCTAGAGGCACAACTCTGGTATCCATGGCCAAGGGAGTTTTCTGTGAGGTTGTTCTTACCAAGTGCAACCAGCCATTGCAAATATAGAGTCATAGTGAGGTTTGTTCCACCCAAAGGTCAGAGTTCATTGAATCTGAATTCCGAGTCTATACGCATCACACAACATTTACATTGTAGCCATTTAGCAGAGGCTCTTATCCAGAGCGACACACAGTTAGTGCATTCATCTTAACATAGCTAGGTGAGACAACCACATTTCTCAGTCATAGTCAGTACATTCTTTCTCAATGAAGTAGCACAGGCAGTGCTAGTAGTTTGGGTTCCACATGTATGTAAGTATATTCCTACTTATAACAGAAAAATTCTAATATCAGAATTTCCTCACTATTTTTTTAAATGATGGCTTCACTGTCATATCATACAGCTATATTCTGTGATTATTTTACCAAAATTTGTTTTGGAAAATACGTGTTTGTCCTTGTCTTTTGTCTCCTGGTTCTGTTGTTTTGGTTTCGTTAATTTCATGTGCGCTTGTCGGTCTTGTCCGTGTTGCGTCTTCATCCTGCATTGTGGATGTGACTTCTCTATTCACTTTGCCAGGATAGATATGATTGTTGGTCCCCATGGACCCTCAACTCCACGCCATAAGAAGTATTCATCTGATGGACCCAAAGAGTCACCCAAATACTCTCCTAGGTTAGCCCTCACCAGACTGCCTCTCTCATCAAGAGATTCTCCTGAGTTCCTTATCTATTCTGTTGACAAGCAGCGGAAACCTTTTTTTTGCTCGGCCTACTGTATGTGACAGCATGTGACTAGCAGAGTGTCTATAAAGAGGCTCGGCCTACTGTATGTGACAGCATGTGACTAGCAGTGTCTATAAAGAGGCTCGGCCTACAGTATGTGACAGCATGTGACTAGCAGAGTGTCTATAAAGAGGCTCGGCCTACTGTATGTGACAGCATGTGACTAGCAGAGTGTCTATAAAGAGGCTCGGCCTACTGTATGTGACAGCATGTGACTAGCAGTGTCTATAAAGAGGCTCGGCCTACTGTATGTGACAGCATGTGACTAGCAGAGTGTCTATAAAGAGGCTCGGCCTACTGTATGTGACAGCATGTGACTAGCAGTGTCTATAAAGAGGCTCGGCCTACTGTATGTGACAGCATGTGACTAGCAGAGTGTCTATAAAGAGGCTCGGCCTACTGTATGTGACAGCATGTGACTAGCAGTGTCTATAAAGAGGCTCGGCCTACTGTATGTGACAGCATGTGACTAGCAGAGTGTCTATAAAGAGGCTCGGCCTACTGTATGTGACAGCATGTGACTAGCAGAGTGTCTATAAAGAGGTGTGACACAGTGACTTTATCAAAGTGGCAAACATATTGCTGCAAGCAACAATTCATGAGTTATTCTCAGTAAATAACTACTGGAACTCATTGACGCAAATTGTCTCTGAGTGCTGATTGGCTGAATACATAGTGTATACGTTGTATACACATACAGTATAACGTGCCATTTTGTTTCTTCTCGTTTTTCTTGCACTAAACTGCAATGATTTTACTAGAGAATAAAGAAAAGTTAAAGAAGAATAACTTGGTTTATCCAATAGTTAAGAATATGGTTAACTCCCCCAGTAGGACATAGGAGAAGCTCATATACTGTAGGTAAGTAGTCAAGTCAAGTAGCCGAAACAAAAAAAGTGTTGAGCTGAATCGCCTGCAATACATTGACAATGAAGAGCTTTACGTAAAAATAAGAAGATCCAGCTACTGCCTATGACCTATGAGGCAACTATGAACAATACAGTATGTTCTCTGGTTTTGGATGCATGTTGGCATGAGGCGTATTGAAGCATGTCACATGATGTACAATGTCCATTTCAGAAGTTTGCATAGTTTTCTAATCTTGGCCGCCTGGGATGGTTGGGAAAAGGGTGAGCATGCTTTATCTGACTATGAAGCAGTTCTGTGAATAATATTTTTATACAGAGGATTTTTCTCTCTTATTCAGATGTTTAAAATGGTAGTTCATTGCTAGCCCTCGTACAGATGTAGGATCTTAATTTGAGCCTGTTTGCTACAGCAGAAAAATAATTCTACAGCAACAGAAAATGTGAATTATTATGTGGACTATAGTTAGCCATTTCTGTAGGGGTTGATACATTTTTCCTAAAGGGAAAGTGAAAATTACAAACTTCAGAACCTCAAAACAATACAAGTTTTAAATATCTTGCATTGCAGAAAATGTATACTGCAACAGGGTGATCAAATGAAGAACCTACATCTGTATAAGTAGGCCTCAGTCAGTGTTCAATCTAGTGTAGATGTTGTGGATGGTTTTCAGAAGGTTCATGGTGCTTTAGGGCAATACGTACAGCTGATCCAATATGCTTGAATTAACCTCCCCTTTTTGTGTACACATTTGATTAACACTTTACTCAAAGCTTTCATTAATGCCAACAGAACATTTCATAATGCCAACAGAACATTTCATAATGCCTACAGAACATTTCATAATGCCTACTGAACATTTCACAATGCCTACAGAACCTCTCATAATGCCTACAGAACCTTTCATAATGCCAAAAGAACCTTTCATAATGCCTGCAGAACCTTTAATATTGCCTACAGAACCTTTCATAATGCCTACAGAACCTTTCATAATGCCTACATAACCTTTCATAATGCCAACAGAACCTTTCATAATGCCTACAGAACCTTTCATAAAACCAACAGAACCTTTCATAAAACCAACAGAACCTTTCATAATGCCAACAGAACCTTTCATAATGCCTGCAGAACCTTTAATATTGCCTACAGAACCTTTCATAATGCCTACATAACCTTTCATAATGCCAACAGAACCTTTCATAATGCCAACAGAACCTTTCACAATGCCAACAGAACCTTTCATAATGCCTACAGAACATTTCATAATGCCTACAGAACCTTTCATAATGCCAACAGAACCTTTCATAATGCCTGCAGAACCTTTAATAATGCCTACAGAACCTTTCATAATGCCTACATAACCTTTCATAATTCCAACAGAACCTTTCATAATGCCTACAGAATCTTTCATAATACCAACAGACCCTTTCATAATGACAACAGCACCTTTCATAATGCCAACAGAACCTTTCATAATGCCAACAGAACCTTTCATAATGCCTACAGAACCTTTCATAATGCCTACATAACCTTTCATAATGCCAACAGAACCTTTCATAATGCCTACAGAACCTTTCATAATACCAACAGAACCTTTCATAATGCCAACAGAACCTTTCATAAAACCAACAGACCCTTTCATAATGCCAACAGAACCTTTCATAATGCCTACAGAACCGTTCAATATACCTACAGAACCTTTGTCATAGCAGTCATAGAACCCATGTCATGACAACTTGCCGTACACTTTTGACAACTGCCTTAATAATGTTATGAAGCAGCCCATGTTTGGCAGCCTACCATCTCTAGAAACTTCAAAGAGTTTTTAAGACCTTTGTTATAACTTCTCAACTTGAAGTAACGTGTTGCTGTATTGCTGTATTGTCTTGCTGGGGTTCAAGAGCCCATGAATGGCACTGATGAGTAGTTGAAATAAAAGATGAGAAAGAAAACCTCTAACCCTGCATCCTCTAAAGCCCTACCTAGGTCCTCCTCCTCCTCCTCCTCCTCCTCCTCCATCTCTCTGTTGTCTGAACATACTGTAATACATGTTATGCCATGCCATCCCATGCATGAGCCTGTCTGACTCCCACTGTGCTCAGTGCTAGGAAGGTAAGAGCTGTACCAGAGTGTGTGGCACTCTCCTCTCAACACCTGCACTCATCTACCTCTTGCAGTAGATTCAGATATTGTCAGGTTATACACTTCCACTTGTTATACTGTGGACCTGAGTTGAAGGTCAGCAATTATTTTAGAGTAGAATATAGTACTGTATGTGTTTTGTTTTGTTGTGGTATACATTTTTAAGGTGATATAAGGTGCCGGCTGTGTCAATTTCAAGTAGGTTTTCTTCAACACTATTGGCTTGATACTAGACGTTTGTGTTTTGAATCGGTAGAGTTGACCAGATTGTTGGTCGAGGTACTCCAATCACAGATAAAGACCGTCCCAAAGGAACCACTGACAGTGGGGTTGAAGAGGACACAAGCATGATGGGGCGCCTTGGTAAAATGGAGAAACAGGTAAGGTATACTGCTATCTGGTGATGGCAGTATTCATTGTATACCTTTGTTTCACTTGGGCTTTCCAACTGTCCGTCACACCATGGTGTCTTCCCTTCTGAGCAGGTCATGTCAATGGAAAGGAAGCTGGACTTCTTGGTGAACATCTACATCCAGCGCATGGGCATCCCCCAGTCGGAGACGGACGCCTATTTTGGGTCCAAGGAGCCCGAACCAGCACCACCCTATCACAGCCCTGTGGACCACATGGAGAAGAGTGGCTCCATCACCAAGATCATCCGATCCAACAGCTCTACCGGACAGAAGAACTTTGACCCACCGCCATCCTGTTCCGGCCCAAGGGTCCACTGCCCACCCTCCACCTCCTGGCAGCAGCACAACGTCAGCGAGTTCCACCAGCCTAGCCAAGGCAACTTACCCTCTCCTGTAGGTGATCACTCCTTGGTCCGTATCCCTCCTCCGCCGGCCCACGAGCGCTCCTCTGGAGGCCACAACGGGAGCACTCGGGGATCCCACCGCAACAGTGGTGGAGGAGGTGGAGGAGGTGGTGGAGGTGGAGGAGGTAGTGGAGGAGGTGGAGGAGGTGGTGGAGGTGGAGGAGGTGGTGGAGGTGGTGGAGGTGGAGGAGGTGGTGGAGCTGGTGGAGCTGGTGGAGGTGGAGGAGGTGGTGGAGGTGGAGGCAGTGGCGAGGGGGATAGAGAGGGCAAGCCAGACAGTGACACGTCCATCTCTATCCCCTCAGTGGACCACGAGGAGCTGGAGCGCTCCTTCAGCGGCTTCAGCATCTCCCAGTCCAAAGAGAACCTGGACTTCCTGAACAACAGCTATTTCAGTGGCGTGGCCCGCTGCGCCAAGGTAAGGCCCTACATTGCAGAAGGTGAGTCCGACACTGACTCCGACCTCTGCGCCCCCTCACCCAACTCGGCCACTGGGGAAGGCGCTTACGGGGACCGAGGGTGGTCAGGATCCAAGTAGGCCAAAATTGGAACCTCATATAAATGGGGCCATGGTGACTCTGCCTTGGAGTTCAGAGCTGAGAGTCCGATATGCTGGGTGTGAGGCCGCTGCTACCACCAATGGTACTTGTGAGAACAGAATCACCCAGCTCCTCTTAAATGACTGCAACGTAGAGTGAGAAAAAAGGTTTATCAGACCACACTCCAGCAGTTTTTACGGAGAAAGCGCCTGTAGTTTTTCATACTCGGAAGGTTTGCAGCAACTTGACTTAGAGCACACACATTTGTTCTCATGTATTCACACACTCATCAAGGTTAAGTTTGCCAGTGATTTAAAAAAAAATATCTGACCCTGGAATGGAATGCAGATTAATTGCCAAACCTCTATATTATGATTGAGATGGCTAAAGAGTTATCACACAGAAGATACAGGTCCCGTGTGGCTCAGCTGGTAGAGCACAGCACTTGCAATGCCAGCGTTGTGAGTTTGATTCCCACCGGGTATCAATAGGAACTAACACGGAAATGTATGCGCTCACTATTGTAAGTCGCTCTAGATAGGAGAATCTCCAAAATGACAAACAAATGATCATCATATAAAATATACTTGAATTTGATCTAAACTATGACATCTATCTTCTTTTGCTGTATCTCTTTGTTTTTGATACGTGGCATAGGAGAAACCCAATTGCATCTAAAATGTAATGTATTGTATTTCTATCCCAAATGACTTATTATTTACTGTGGACAACAGAGGACATGTTTTGCATTATGGTTGATCAGCTAAATAGATGTATTTCAAAGGAATGTAATATTATAAACATTATGGCTCGTGTCCATAAGCCCTATCAGATAAAGGGACGTGATAACCAGTTCTATGTGCACTATTCTGTTGTACAAAAACACTGATGGTATTTACATCACACCACTTACTAAAGATATTGTACATATTCTATTCAATACCCACAATATTGCATTTGTGACATCCACAAAGATGCTTTCTTTGGGTAGAGGTACATTTGGTTTAGTCTTTATATTATCTGTAACAACGTATTTTATTGATTTTTATATATCAAATCCTTTTAGATATGTGTATTTATTTATTAATGTCCTGTAAGAATTATATACGCAACTTGGGCACAAATGCCTTTCAGCTGTCTTTTTTTTGGATTGCCACTCAACACTCAACTGGAAACATTAACATACTTCACTAACGTAACATTACAAAAGCTATAGTTAGATGGAAGCTTTGATATTTTGTTGGTATAAAATATAATTTCAAGATGATAAAAATTGTATCAGGCAGGCCTACCTCACAGGACAGATGTCCCAATGCTTCACACAGGACAGGCTTCACACTGCTGAACACAGGACAGGCTTCTCACTGCTGAACACAAGGCAGGCTTACCACTGCTGAACACAGGACAGGCTTAACACTGCTGAACACAGGACAGGCTTACCACTGCTGAACACAGGACAGGCTTCTCACTGCTGAACACAGGGCAGGCTTCCCACTGCTGAACACAGGGCAGGCTTACCACTACTGAACACAGGACAGGCTTCCTTCCCAATGCTGCACAGGATAGGCTTCTCACTGTTGAACACACTTTGACATGATATTTCATGTGAGCCAACATGGGGACATTCAACAAACTGTGTTATCCTTTGAAAAGGTCTTTGGTCCATTAATGCTGCAATAATTTGAGTAGTTGTGTTTAAAATGTATTAATTGTGTAATGTTTCATTGTTGTATTTTCAAAGGAAAAATAATGTATGGACGTACACTACCGGTCAAAAACACCTGCTCATTCAAGGGTTTTTCTTGATTCTTACTATTTTATACATTGTAGAATAATAGTTAAGACATGAAATATCACATATGGAATCATGTAGTAACCAAAAAGGTGTTAAACAAATAAAAATATATTTTCTATTTGAAATTCTTCAAATAGCCACCCTTTGCCTTGATGACAGCTTTGAACACTCTTGGCATTCTCTCAACCAGCTTCACCTGGAATTTTTTTCCAACAGTCTTGAAGGAGTTCCCACATATGTTGAGCTTTTCCTTAACTTGTTGCCAGCTTTTCCTTCATCTCAATTTGGTTGAGGTCGGGGGATTGAGGAGGCCAGGTCATCTGATGCAGCACTCCATCACTCTCCTTCTTGGTAAAAATAGCCCTTACACAGCCAGAAGGTGTGTTGGGTCATTGTCCTGTTGAAAAATAAATGATAATCCCACTAAGCCCAAACCAGATGGGATGGTGCATCGCTGCAGAAAGCTGTGGTAGCCATGCTGGTTAAGTGTGCCTTGAATTCTAAGTAAATCACAGACAGTGTCACCAGCAAAGCACCCCTACACAATCACTCCTCCTCCATGCTTCATGGTGGGAAATACACATGCGGATATCATCCATTCACCAACACCGCGTCTCACAAAGACATGGCGGTTGGAATCAAAAATCTCCAATTTGGACTCCAGACCAAAGGACACATTTCCATCGGTCGAATGTCCATTGCTCGTGTTTCTTGGCCCAAGTAAGTCTCTTCTTATTGGTGTTCTTTAGTAGTGGTTACTTTGAAGCAATTCGACCATGAAGGCCTGATTCATGCAGTTTCCTCTGAACAGTTGATGTTGAGATGTGTCTGTTACTTGAACTCTGTGAAGCATTTATTTGGCCTACAATTGACCTGCAATTTCTGAGGCTGGTAACTTGAACAGGCACACCTGTTAATTGGAATGCATTCCAGGTGACTATCTCATGAAGCTGGTTGAGATAATGCCAAGAGTGTACAAAGCTGTCATCAAGGCAAAGGGTGGCTACTTTGAAAAATCTCAAATATAAAATATATTTTGATTTGTTTAACACTTTTCTTTGTTATTACATGATTCCATATGTGTTATTTCATAGTTTAGATGTCTTCACTGTTATTCTACAAGGTGGAAAATAGCCAAAATAAAGAAAAACCCTTAAATGAGTAGGTGCTCTAAAACTTTTGACCGGTAGTGTATGTGTAACGTTGTACGTTCTTTCTGTCAAACATCCCTTCGCTCTGCCAATATTCTTGCTGGTGTTTTCCCTCCATTTTCGTCCAGTGCCAATCAGGATATCTAGACAAATATTGAGGGCAAAGGTACACACGTATGAACTACTAACTGAATAATATTTTTTCATTCAATATATATATTGTTAAATTATTTCCCTCCAAAAATTATTCAATTAATCCTCAAATAGATAGCAACCTTCAAACAGTTTTAAATGCAGTGATGCATGAGGTCAAATTAACATTAACAAGGCGTATGAATGAGTGAAATGAGCTTTTCAGGAACTGCCTTGTTAAAGTCCTAGTGACATTATCTGTACTCCTGTCATACTGAATGAAAAGACTCAGAAGACCCAAAACAATTATATTTCCGAGGTTCAACTGGCAACACAATTTACTTCAGGGAAGAATAAGAATTTTCAACAACTATCATCTCAGCTAAAATATCATAAATGCTTGTTACATACTTCCCAAATGCCTTGGATGTCTTTTATGGGCGGAGGGGTGTTCCAGCCTTTGTTACAGGCCACATTTGAATGGTGCAGATCTCACAAAATGTGCTTGTGAATGTATTTTTGAATGTCTCACTCAAGCTATACTCATCACTGTTAGCTCACAGCATGCGTAAAGGTAGGTAAGCTATTTGGAGCAAAACGGAAATGTATTTTAAAGACAAGGTTTGTAGATTAGAAAGACAACATTTGTTAGGGAGTACAGAGAACTACAGACATAACAATATTTCACAGAACTTGCATGTTGCAATCCCTGCACTCCTTACTTTTCCCCTCGTGGCTCTTATCATACTTCTTGTTTACAGCTTATACATTTTAGCCTACTCACTATACGCTTGGCTTTGTTTAGCATATTGTATTCATTTCACAGTCACATGGAGTTTGTGACATGCTGTAAGCCTTCCAAAGCTGTTATGAAAATGTTGACTACGTTTACATCACTATGATTTCAGCCATGATTGTTTTATGTGTGTTTTGTTTACTGAAGAACTCCATCTTTTGGAAGCTGCTTGCTGGCATGTTTTGAACCGCAGTATGCCATGAATATACATTTGACTTATTATGTAGCATTACCTTGTAGTAACACTCAAATCCATGAACCTACGGAAACTGTATAATAAACTTTGTTTATCATAAGATATAGATGTGTTTTAGACTGTTTTCATTGATTCAATCAATGTGGTTGGGAGTGTCGAATGGCTGAATACAGTGAATGGTTCAGTCTATAACCAATCAGACTTAATTTTCATGTTGCAGAGAAGGAGATAAAAAATGTTTTTTTCGCAGAACACAAGTTGTTCCAAATTCATCTGATGAAGGTGAATTTCACCACAACCCAGAATTAGGTAAGATACATGATTAAGACCTGAAGATGTGCTGCTGACTGACTGGAATAGAACGTAACCATGTAATTGCTGAACCATAAGAGGGCACTGAACACTTGTTTGTATTTGTACTTGAATTGATTAGGGATCCCCATTAGCTGCTGCCAAGGACGCAGCTACTCTTCCTGGGGTCCAAACACATTAAGGCACTTACATTACATATCTAATAAAATATAAAACAGTACATAAAAAAACATTACTAAACCAATACATATCTACAATACAACATGTAAAATACCACCATACAACAATATTACAATGTACGTGTGTGTAGAGTGTGTGTGCTAGCGCTTGTATGCGAATGCGTGCCTGTACCTTTGTGTGTGTCTCTTCACAGTCCCCACTGTGTATTTTTACAGTTTTTTTAATCTGATTTTACTGCTTGCATCAGTTACCTGATGTGGAATAGAGTTCCATGTAGTCATGGCTCTATGTAGTACTGTGCACCTCCCATAGTCTGTTCTGGACTTGGGGATTGTGAAGAGACATCTGGTGGCATGTCTTGTGGGGTATGCATGGGTGTCTGAGCTGTGTGCTAGTAGTTTAAACAGACAGCTCGATACATTCAGCTTGTCAACACCTCTTACAAAAACAAGTAGTGATGAAGTCTATCTCTCCTCCAGTTTGAGAGATGAGAGATTGACATGCATATTATTAATGTTAGCGTCCTGTGTACTTTTAATTGTCAGCCGTGCTGCCCTGTTCTGAGACAATTCTAATTTTCCTAAGTCCCTCTTTGTGGCACCTGACCACACTACTGAACAGTAGTCCAGGTGCGACAAAACTAGGGCCTGTAGGACCTGCTTTGTTGATAGTGTTGTGAAGAAGGCAGAGCAGCACTTTATTATGGATAGACTTATCCCCATCTTAGCTACTGTTGTATCAATATGTTTCGACCATGACAGTTTACAATCCAGGGTTACTCCAATCAGTTTAGTCACCTCCACTTGCTCAATTTCCACATTTTTCATTACAAGATTTAGTTGAGGTTTAGGGTTTAGTGAATGATTTGTCACAAAAACAATGCTTTTAGTTTTGGAACTATTTAGGACTAACTTATTCCTTGCCACCTATTCTGAAACTAACTGCAGCTCTTTGTTAAGTGTTGCAGTCATTTCACTCACTGTAGTAGCTGACGTGTATCGTGTTGCATCACCTGCATACATAGACATACTCAAAGCCAGTGATTGGCATTTCGTAAGTAAAGAGTTAAAAAAGTAAGGGGCCTAAACAGCTGCCCTGGGGAATTCCTGATTCTACTTGGATTATGTCAGAGAGGCTTTCATTAAAGAACACCCTCTGTGTTCTGATAGACAGGTAACTCTTTATCCACAATATAGCAGGGGGTCTAAAGCCGTAGCACATACGTTTTTCCAGCAGCACACTATGGTCTATAATGTCAAAAGCCGCACTGAAGTCTAACAACAGCCCCACAGTCTTTTATTATCAATTTCTCTTAGCCAATCATCAGTCATTTGTTAAAGTGCTTGTTGAATGTCCTTCCCTATAAGAGGGCTGAAAGTCTGTTGTCAATTCGTTTACTGTAAAATAGCACTTTACACATTTGTTGTGGTGGGATGTCAGGAGTAGGAGAGGTTAAATGAGACAGAGCTACATTAAACTGGTGCTGTGTCCTCAGGGGTTAAGCTGGTGCTGTGTCCTCGGGGGTATGGCTGGTGCTGTGTCCTCGGGGGATAAGCTGGTGCTGTGTCCGTGGGGGTTAAGCTGGTGCTGTTTCCTCTGGGGTTTGATATAAGAGCCTGTGTTCCCTGGTCTCTAACAGGATCTTAAGGAAGACAGACAGACAGACAGACAGACAGACAGACAGACAGACAGACAGACAGACACTAATATTGGGACAAACTCATCTTATATTCAGGTCAAAGTCACCATTATTAGTCAGTTGTACAAGATGAGAGATTGACATGTACAACCGAATGCCTTCAACTGAAATGTGTCTTCCGCATTTAACCCAACTGCCTTAATCGACATCCACGGCGCCCGGGGAACAGTGGGTTAACTGCCTTGTTCAGGGTCAGAATGACAGATTTTTACCTTGTCAGCTCAGGGATTCAAACTTGCAACCCTCCGGTTACAAGTCCAACGCTCTAACCACTAGGCTACCTGCCGCCCACCTATTACCAGATTTACCATGCCAGTGGTACTTTCCATATTGCTTTCTATATCACTGCATACTTAGCATGTAAAACCAGTTAAGATCTAGAGCTGAAGGAAGAGATATAATAGCAGGCTGGTAATATTTTTCTGCTAAATAGTAATTTGCACAGTCAATTGTTATTATTATCAATGCATTTAAAGACTGACATATACTGAGTGTGCAAAACATTTAGGAACACCTACCTAATATTGACTCTACAAGTTGTCAAAAGCATTCCACAGGGATGCTGGCCCATGTTGAATCCAATGCTTCCCACAGTTGCGTCAAGTTGGCTGGATGTCTTTTACCCCGTTCAAAGGCACTTAAATATTTTGTCTTGCCCATTCACACTCTGAATGGTACACATACACAATTAATGTTTCTATTGTCTCAAGGCTTAAAAATAATTTTTTAACTTGTCTCCTCCTGTCACGACTTCCGCCGAAGTTGGTCCCTCTCCTTGTTCGGGCTGTTTTCGGCGGTCGACGTCAGCGGCCTTTTAGCCATCGCTGATCCATTTTTCATGTTCCGTTTGTTTTGTCTTTGTTTTACACACCTGGTTCCAATTCCCAAATTACATGTTCATTATTTAACCCTCTGTTTTCCCCATGTTTTTTGTGCGTGATTGTTTGTTGTTATATTCACCCGTTTGTTTTAAGGGCACGTTGGATTTGTTATTCCTTTTTCCGTGTTTTAATAAATACGTTGTTCACTCATCTCTGCTTTCCTGCGCCTGACGTCTACACCAGCTACACACACCGGCATTGACACCTACCCCTTCACCTACACTGGATTCACCTGGCCAGTCTATGTCATAGAAAGAGCAGGTGTTCCTAATGAATAGGAAAGGTAAATATGGGAAAGGTCAAGTCTTTAGGTGAGATCAGTGTTTAGGTAAGATCAGAAGTAAGCCTGTTTGTTCTTGAGACACAGTACAATGAAGGCATTTTCCTATACATGTTTGTCCTATCGGCCCAAACTCTGCAGTAGAAACACACCATTGTCCTCCAAGGTGAGGTTGTGAATCCACGTCATTCGCGGACTTGGGCCTGGTCTCGGAGAAGCAGTATATCCTTCGCATCGGACTCATTACAGAAACAATCTTTGTCGAGGTGAGTAATCGCTGTTCCGATATCCAGAAGCTATTTTCGGTCATAAGAGGTGGTAGCAGCAACATTATGTACAAAATAAGATACAAACAATGCGAAAAAAACACACAAAATAACACAGTTTGTTAGGAGTCCGTTAAACCGCAGCCATCCCCTCCGTCGCCAATATCATCTTCCTCCAGACCTCTCTCACTACACTGTAGTTATTTGTTCCGTTGGGATCACTTTTCAAGAGAGCATGGTCACCTCATGAGAATGTCAGATGCATGGGGTCTAGCTGAACACAGACAAATAGGTCATATTGTCTTATAAACGTCCTTGAAATGCATTCGTATTCCCCAGAGTGATATGTTGTTAATTAAGGATGAACAGGTAGAAATTCCAAGAGGAGCTGCCATTGAGCATGTACAGTATACAGTGAGGGAAAAAAGTATTTGATCCCCAGCATATTTTGTACTTTTGCCTTGTCTATAATTTTAATGGTAGGTTTATTTGAACAGTGAGAGACAGAATAACAACAAAAAAATCCAGAAAAACGCATGTGAAAAATGTTATAAATTGATTTGCATTTTAATGAGGGAAATAAGTATTTGACCCCTCTGCAAAACATGACTTAGTACTTGGTGGCAAAACCCTTGTTGGAAATCACAGAGGTCAGACGTTTCTTGTAGTTGGCCACCAGGTTTGCACACATCTCAGGAGGGATTTTGTCCCACTCCTCTTCGCAGATCTTCTCCAAGTCATTAAGGTTTCGAGGCTGACGTTTGGCAACTCAAACCTTCAGCTCCCTCCACAGATTTTCTATGGGATTAAGGTCTGGAGACTGGCTAGGCCACTCCAAGACCTTAATGTGCTTCTTATTGAGCCACTCCGTTGTTGCCTTGGCCGTGTGTTTTGGGTCATTGTCATGCTGGAATACCCACCACGACCCATTTTCAATGCTGAGGGAAGGAGGTTCTCACCCAAGATTTGACGGTACATGGCCCCGTCCATCGTCCCTTTGATGCGGTGAAGTTGTCCTGTCCCCTTAGCAGAAAAACACCCCCAAAGCATAATGTTTCCACCTCCATGTTTGACGGTGGGGATGGTGTTCTTGGGGTCATAGGCAGCATTCCTCCTCCTCCAAACACGGAGATTGATGCCAAAGAGCTCCATTTTTGTCTCATCAGACCACAACACTTTCACCCAGTTGTCCTCTGAATCATTCAGATGTTCATTGGCAAACTTCAGACGGTCATGTATATGTGCTTTCTTGAGCAGGGGGACCTTGCGGGCGCTGCAGGATTTCAGTCCTTCACGGCGTAGTGTGTTACCAATTGTTTTCTTGGTGACTATGGTCCCAGCTGCCTTGAGATCATTGACAAGATCCTCCCAAGTAGTTCTGGGCCGATTCCTCACCGTTCTCATGATCATTGCAACTCCACGAGGTGAGATCTTGCATGGAGCCCCAGGCCGAGGGAGATTTACAGTTATTTTGTGTTTCTTCCATTTGCGAATAATCGCACCAACTGTTGTCACCTTCTCACCAAGCTGCTTGGCGATGGTCTTGTAGCCCATTCCAGCCTTGTGTAGGTCTACAATCTTGTCCCTGACATCCTTGGAGAGCTCTTTGGTCTTGGCCATGGTGGAGAGTTTGGAATCTGATTGATTGATTGCTTCTGTGGACAGGTGTCTTTTATACAGGTAACAAACTGAGATTAGGAGCACTCCCTTTAAGAGTGTGCTCCTAATCTCAGCTCGTTACCTGTATAAAAGACACCTGGGAGCCAGAAATCTTTCTGATTGAGAGGGGGTCAAATACTTATTTCCCCAATTAAAATGCAAATAAATGTATAACATTTTTCACATGCGTTTTTTCTGGATTTTTTTGTTGTTATTCTTTCTCTCACTGTTCAAACCTACCATTAAAATTATAGACTGATCATTTCTTTGTCAGTGGGCAAACGTACAAAATCAGCAGGGGATCAAATACTTTTTTTTACTCACTGTATGTGCTGCTCGGGATCACTGCTATTCCCTCTGGACGGAACGGAGGTTGGTGAAAGTGAAATTATTTTTGTGAATCTTTGATAAACCATTAATAGCTTCCATGCAAATTGTCCATTCAGTTGTCTTGCGCAGCAAGGTAAAATGACCTTCTCACCCAAACTTGAAAAGATGTCCTGATGTGTCACACGAAAAACTCTTATCTCTGATCTTTTGAAAGCAAGGCATAGAATTCCTACACCTGCATCAGACAGCCTTAGGGGGTTGATTCTTAAAATATCATTGACAGAGTTCATTTTAAATCGATCCTGCAGGTCCTCAGACAGAGGTTCCATACGCTTTAAAGTTCACTAGGAGATGGTTGCCTTCTGGTTGAGACTTGTTCAAAGTAAAAGAAGATTTATCACACCCAATACACAAAATGTGGAATGTATCCTCCCTCGTAACCAAAGTGGATGTAAGGTTCAATGAAGTCCTGAACTCCCAGTAGCATCAGGAGCCCTATAAACACCATGTACACATCCATCTCTCCTCTACCTCTGCCAGTGCCCCTCTGTCTTTGGCTATGTCCCTGTAAGGGTTCTTATGTACTCTATCACAGCTCTTACACAACTTCTGACCCTCCCTTACTATTGCGAAAGTGAACAGAGTTGACTTACTTGATATCAGACCATCAACCACTAGCTGTTCTCTTCCTTTCCTTCATTCTTAGCTATTTGATGCAAAGTTCTACTATTTGACGTTAGCTGTAAAGCTTTTTTATTTGATTGGATTTATTAGGATCACCATTAGCCCGAAGCCAATGGCAACAGCTAGTCGTCCTGGGGTCCGACACATAACAAAAAATATATTACAGATAAAAGACTTTACAATTGACATACATTTAAAAACATTAACATGCAGTGTGTGTGTGCATATATCAGTTACACATGCAGTTGAAGTCTATCAGAAGCTATCAGAAGCCATGACATCATTTTCTGGAATTTTCCAAGCTGTTTAAAGGCACAGTCAACTTAGTGTATGTAAACTTCTGACCCACTGGAATTGTGATACAGTGAATTATAAGTGAAATAATCTGTCTGTAAGCAATTGTTGGAAAAATGACTTGTGTTATGCACAAAGAAGATGTCCTAACCGATTTGCCAAAACTATAGTTTGTTAACAAGAAATTTGTGGAGTGGTTTAAAAACGAGTTTTAATGACCTAAATGTATGTCAACTTCCAACTTCAACTGTATACACCTGTTCTGAAAGGCCCCAGAGTCTGCAACACCACTAAGCAAGGGGTACCACCAAGCCAACGGCACCATGAAGACCAAAGAGCTCTCCAAACAATTCAGGGACAAAGTTGTGGAGAAGTACAGGTCAGGGTTGGGTTATAAAAAGTTACCCGAAACTTTGCAGAATATACTAAAACTATATGGCCATCCATATAGCTTCTTAAGCCAATCCCCATTAGGAGGCGGAGAGTAAAGAATAGGTAGGAAAACAAAGACATACCAACATGAATAAACTGTATACACGTAAATGCACTTGTGACCACTTTGGAAAATACCATCCCTCAGTGGGACATTCAGTCATATGCAGTAGGAAGCCACATTTGCAGTTTATATGACACAAAAGTAGCCCACATCTTAAACAAAATGGTCTGTTTGAACTGAAAATGGTGCACTTTCACACACTTGCAACATACAGTAAAGCAAATGCTAGATTTTTCTTGATGTATAAGGGTATGTGGGGTGGGGGGTGGAGATGAGTGGAACAGCGTGGTGGAAAAGCACTCGAGCGTGTCCTTGGAAGTCAAACCTCCGCTGCTCCCCAGATGCCTTGCTAGAGTGGACTCATCGATATTTTGGTTTCTGCTCTGCTAATTCTGACATCCCATGGGTGGAATGCTTTCTAGTCTTCTAAGAATAAGTATTTTTTCCCCCTCTCAGGTATTGTTCTGCTTGACTACCCACAGTGTACAAGGGCTAGCATTGACAGTTTGGTTAACTTAAAAAAAACACTACATGTTCAATTGATATATGTATATATGTTTTGCAATATCCCAAGTATTCTCAATACATTTAAGAATAATACATGTTGAATATTATCAAATTCTTCACAATACGTCCCTGTTCTACACAATTATTTTTTCTGAACAAAAAATGCCCACACTTTCAGAGAAGCGTTCAGGTAGGTGCGTGCAGATGTGTTGTTTTCTAGTCCAAACCCAAGAGGTGAAGAATCACCAGGGAAACCAGAGAACATTTTCACACTCTCATGCTGCAGCTAGTGTCACAAAATGGAGGTGTTAGTCACTCTTCCTCTTCTCTGAGAAAAACAAAACTGGTTTTCCTTATTCATCTGTGATGTTTTCACCTAGAGCTCTGAATTAATACTTTAGTATGCCACTGTTTTGCTGAGCGAAAGGCTTGGTATACTATAATAATGTATATGCATGACTCCTACCATGATAATAAAGCACATGCCTTAACTTAGTGCCATAACTGATTGTTGATATACAGTAGCACATTTCTCAGTCTCGATGATCTTGTACACAATGACAATAATGGACAAAACAATATATTAAACTTAAATTTTGACCTGGGAAATACATTTGCTGAATACATTATCTAATATTATATTTTTTATATAAAAATTTTCATCTATTTAAAAAATCTATGTTTTCAAATATGAATATGTATTGTATGGAGAGATAAAACATATTCTAAGGGATGCGTTTTCAATAGATGAGGGCACGCATACAATACAGTACAATGTACCAACCCATTTGAAGTGAGAGTGTAAGTGCCTTGGGTTAAGTGTCCTGGGTTGAAAGAGGACAGGGACTGGCGGCATTTGTCTTGTGTTTGAGTGAAAGGCAGTACCTTCTAAAGAGGACAGAGAGAGACAGGACCATCTGACAGCGTGGTGACACAAAGGGAAACAGAGGATGGAAGTCCATTTTTTGTGCCAGCTGCAGCCAAGGATTTTGTGCTAAAGAGGAGGTTGGATTCCAGAGGAACGTCGTCAGAAACAAATCAACATATAAAATAATTTGAATAATTTAAATGCATCATGAAATTGAAGAAAGAGCACAGAAGGTGAACATGTAAATGTTTTATGACAACAGTGAAGGACGCAAGCAGATTAAAGAGTTTTCAAATCTGGGTAGAAGGAGAATTGTATATAGTCAAGAAAATGTCTTCAGTCAAGTGTTATCCTCTTGTAGGAATTTTAATGTCTCTTCTTCCCTTTCAAGGTCAGTCCCTTTTAAACTAATGTGTTGTTTATATCCTTATGATAATTGTGATGCACACAAAGATATTGTACAAAGTACTTAAAGATTTAATTAATGTGGATTCCACTTTCAGTCTTGTGTTTAGTATACAGGTGATTTACTGTATAACAATTTAAGAAATTATACTGCCACGTAGTTGGCTGCATCTACTTTTGTGAACGATGGATAGAGAACATTGTAAGGACTGCTAATGCCATTTTGAAGTTTAGAGTACATTTAACAATCTAAATTCAGTAAAATAATAATGTTATTTTATTTGATGATAACAGTATCCGTAGTTAAGTATTTTTTAAATTATTGGTCACACTTTGGTTTCCTCATACATGGAATCAGCATTTTAGTGTCCTGTTTAAAAGGTATATGTACTGCACATGGGTGTATTTATAGGAAATAGCCCAATGTGGAAAACAACAGTAATACATTGGGAGCATTGGAAGTTAACTATGATTCTCTCCTCCACCTTCTCATCACCCCCCTCTACTTCCTCCTCCCCTTCCTTCCCCTCTTCCTCCTCCACCTCCTCCACTTCCACCTCCTCCTCCTCCTCCTCCTCCAGTGTGTAGCCAACCCAGGGTGCGGGCTCAGGCAGAGGACAGGCTACTGAGGACACTGTTCAGCCATTACAACAAACTGGCACGCCCTGTGGCCAATGTCTCTGATGTCGTGCATGTGCACTTTGGGTTGTCCATTGCCCAGCTCATTGATGTGGTGAGGAAACACAACTTAAATACCTTCAAGGCCATTGGTACGCCTGAGTGCCAAACATGTTGTTTTGAAATGACAAATGAGTGTTTGGAGAATTCTAATGGTCCGATTCAGTCTAATCTGCATTTCTGCATTCACACAGTAGCTCTTTTTCTTGAGATCAAATAAAATCAAAGAGTGGTTCTGAACTGTACTGTTTGAGTTCATGGTCAGGACTAATACACTTTGAAAACATCGCTATGACAGGGTTGACTGAATCCCAGCCTGTCTATGCAGATACTACAATGAGTAGGTGCATACCATCATCAACCATATTTATACTGTTTGTCTTTTCTCAAAATCAGGATGAGAAAAATCAAATGATGATCACTAATGTCTGGGTGAAACAAGTGAGTCCAATCAAAATGACACAATGTTTCTGTGTCTGAATGATCTATTGTATTTGTAGTGTTATTTGGTCACACTGAGTTTCTATTGGTCTGTTTCCTCCAGGAGTGGAATGATTACAAGCTCTGCTGGAATCCTAAGGAATACGAGAACGTAACCTCCATGCACATCCCATCCCAGCTAATCTGGAGACCAGATATAGTTCTTTACAACAAGTATGTAACGTTTTAATGCTAAGTATGCATGCTAAGTATATATTTGAAGCATGTCTTAAATGCACCCATATTAAGAAACTACTTACATGATTCCTTAACTACAAAAGTAGTTTAATAGTTTCCTTCTGTGTTGTGTGTAGAGTACAGGATTGACTTCTGTCTGGATGCATTTTAGTTTTTATTTATAGAAATAACAGGCATTAGTTTCATGTGTCTAAACTGCATCCGCTCCTGATGAATAGGAACCCTAACCCTAACCCTTTTCGTTTTTTCCCTAATTACTCAGATCAATAGAGCTACAGACACCATATGTTATGTCAAACAACTTATATACAGTGCCTTCAGAAAGTATTCAGGCCCCTTGACTTATTCAACATTTTGTTACATTACAGACTTCATCTAAAATTGATTAAATAAAACAAATTATTCAGCAATCTACACACAATCCCCATAATGACAAAGTGAAAACTAGTTTATTTTTTTGCAAATTTATTAAAATAAATAACAGAAAAACCTTATTTACATAAGTATTCAGACCCTTTGCTATGAGACTCAAAATTGAGCTCAGGTGCATCCTTCCATTGATCATCCATGAGATGTTTCTACAACTTGATTGGAGTCCAGCTGTGCCAAACTGAGCAATCGGGGGAGAAGGGCCTTGGTCAGGGTGGTGACCAATAACCTGATGGTCACTCTGACAGAGCTCTAGAGTTCCTCTGTGGAGATGGGAGAACCTTACAGAAGGACAGCCATTTCTGCAACAGACGGAAGCCACTTCTCAGTAAAAGGCACATGACATCCCGCTTGGAGTTTTCCAAAAGGCACCAAAAGGACTCCCAGACCATGAGAAACGAGATTCTCTGGTCTGATGAAACCAAGATTGAACTCCTTGGCCTGAATTCCAAGCGTCATGTCTGGAGGAAACCTGGCACCATCCCTACCATGAAGCATGGTGGTGGCAGCATCATGCTGTGGGAATATTTTTCAGCGGCAGGGACTGGGAGAATAGTCAGGATCGAGGCAAAGATGAATGGAGCAAAGTACAGAGAGATCCTTGATGAAAACCTGCTCCAGAGCATTAAGGACCTCAGACTGGGGCGAATGGTGACTTTCCAACAGGACTACGAACCTAAGCACACAGCCAAGACAATGCAGGGGAGGCTTCGGGACAAGTCTCTGAATGTCCCTGCAGATCCTCTCAAGCTCTGTCAGGTTGGATGGGGAGCGTTGCTATTTTCAGGTCTCTCCAGAGATGTTAGATCGGGTTCAAGTCCAGGCTCTTCAAGTCCAGCCAGAGCCTGGACTTGAACCCGATCTAACATCTCTGGAGAGACCTGAAAATAGCAACACTCCCCATCCAACCTGACAGAGCTTGAGAGGATCTGCAGAGCAGAACGGGAAAAACTCTCCAAATGCAGGTGTGCCAAGCTTACAGCGTCATACCCAAGAATACTCAAGTCTGTAATCACTGCCTAAGGTGTTTCAACGAAGTACTGAGTAAAGGGTCTGAATACCTGTTTTTGCTTTGTCATTATGGGTTATTGTGTGTAGATTGATGAGGGGAAAAAAACTATTTAATACATTTTAGAATAAGGCTGTAACCTAACAAAATGTGGAAAAAGTCAAGGGGTCTCAAAACGTTATCAACTGTAATTTCATTTCTAGGGTAAATGAGTTCAAATTAAATAGACTGAGAACAGAACTACCACAACTTTATTTAACCAGGTAGGCTAGTTGAGAACAAGTTCTCATTTAACAAGTTCTCATTTACAACTGCGACCTGGCCAAGATAAAGCACAGCAGTTCGACATATACAACAACACAGAGTTACACATGGAGTAAACAAGCATACAGTCAATAATACAGTAGAACAAAATAAAAAAATAAAGTCTATAAACAGTAAGTGCAAATGAGGTAAGATAAGGGAGGTAAGGCAATAAATAGGCCATGGTGGCGAAGTAATTACAATATAGCAATTCAACACTAGAATGGTAGATGTGCAGTAGATGAATGTGCAAGTAGAGATACTGGGGTGCAAAAGAGCAGTATAAATAAATACAGTATGGGGATGAGGTAGTTAGGTGAGAGTAACACAGCCTATTAACCATAAGTTTCTCATCTCACTTTAATTGGAATGTAGTAATGTTTTTCACCATTTTCAATGACTATTCTTAGCCCTACCAATCTGGTGCTCCAGCTGTCCTTGTCGTGCACGCTCCTCGTGTCTTGATAGAATAAACATCTTCATTCTCTTCATAAACAGCAAAATCATCATGCTTATCACATTTCCATGTCTTGACAGAATTATAAAGATATACATTGAGTGTACAAAACAGTAAGAACACCTTCCTAATATTGAGTTGCACCCCCACCATCAATTTGTCGGGGCATGGACTCTACAAGGTGTTGACTCCAATGCTTTCCACAGTTGTATCAAGTTGGCTGGATGTCCTTTGGGTGGTGTACCATTGTTGATATAAACAGTAAAAAACTGTTGAAACCGAAAAACCAGTAGCATTGCAGTTCTTGACACAAACCGTTGTGCCTGGCACCTACTACCATAACCTGTTCAAAGGCACTTAAATATTTTGCCTTGCCCATTCACCCTCTGAATAGCACACATACGCAATCCATGTCTCAGTAACTTCAAGGCTTAAAAATCCTTCTTTAACCTGTCTCCTCCCCTTCATCTACACTGATATAAGTAGATTTAACAAGGGACATAAATAAGGGATCACAGCTTTCACCTGGATTCACCTGGTCAGTCTTTGTCATGGAAAGAGCATGTTTTGTACACTCAGTATATATATTTTTTACCACTAACCTGTCAATTAAAGCTTATGTGAGAAGCTGATCCATCAAGTCAATTGATTAAGGCCTAATTCTAATGTCATATATAATTTTCAAACATTCAGTCACTTGTTGATGTTTTGAACATTCAGTCACCTGTTGATATTGTGCTAACATTATAAAAGCAGTATGAACTAGAGGAGACAATGGCCTGTGCTTATTGGTTTTATTTTATTTGATTCTAGGTCATCAGTTTCCATTGTGTTACTTTCGTCCCGCCATCTCTCCTGTAACTTCTCCCAGGCTAACAGCCAAGACTAGGTAGAATGATATTTGAAACCTATGGGGTCATTTAGTCACTAGATTGGTTAAGAAAATTACATATGTTTGGAACCTTAAACAACTAAGCACAACTCTACAACCAAAAACACGTTTTTTTACTTACATAGCTCAAAACGTTTTGTTGATAACTCAGCGAAACATGGTCAGATTAGGCTGTTTTTTTTGCAGGGAGGTCCTCCACCACATAGGAATGTGCTGACTTCACTACGTAATTCTAGCTTCTGTGTTATCTGAGAAAATGGGGACGTTACTTTTTCCCCGGCTCTACTCTAAAACAGTATAACTCAGTGCCCTTAGAGAATATGAATACTTGTTTCATTTGACCAAAAGCAATAACAGCATAGCCACATTGCTAACATGCTGGGCTGTATAACTAGCATAGAATGCTAAAAACAACACAGAGAGCTAGCAGCTCGTGCTCGGTGAACATTTCGTTATGACTGTGTAGAAAGAGAAAATTCTAAACAAACAGAATTCAGACTAAATGTAAGAATAATGTTTACAGGCAACACATTTCATTTCTTTTACTGGACATGTAATGATATTGTCACTCTTTTAATTACATAATTAGCAGATATAATGACAGAATTAGCTAAATAAATGACAGAATTAGCAGAGCAGAAACAACACATACCTTTTCACAAGGTCATCACTAGTTACCACACCTAGTCATAAATACCACCTATTTCCCCAAAATCGGATTTTTTACCTTAACCATAACCTTAACCACACTGCTAACCTTACGCCTAACCCTAACTTTAATTAAGACCAAAAAACACATTTTTGTATTCGTGATTTATTACGAAAAAGCCAATTTTGACTTTGTGACTGTGGAAACCTTCTCACAGAAGCAGAAGGAAAGAGCAAGTAAAATGTGCAATGCAACAAGTTCACAGGAAATGGACCAAACCATTTTACAGTTCAAAGTTCATATTTTCTTATACCAACTGTTTTGATCTTTGTTGATAGATACAGATTGATTTTACTATTACAAAAACATAGTTATGGCAACATTATACGGCAATACCACACTAGATCATTATTTCTGAAATAGAATAATCCCTAAAGTGACCTGATTGACCCAGTCCACTCTAAGATCATCCTGCCCAATCAACGGAGCCAGTCAACAGTAGCGTTGCGTGGGTAAATTCACTGGAGAAGCCAAGCCAGAAAAATTCCATATTACAACCTGTGTTCTGATAATTGAGTTGTTTTCTCTGTAACATGTTAGTTCATATGCCTTGCAACAATGATTTAAGACCTAAGGCCGAGACAATAACAAGACACAGTGGCATAATAAATTCAACCACACCTTTGTTTCATCACAAAATCAGAGAGAAACATCTGTCTGGTGAAGTCCACAAAACAAACAGTTACATGACAACAGCATGTTCAAGTAAGTTAATGTTTCCAACATTTTCAAACTACTAAACAACTATTGATTAGAACCATGGAGAGTTATTGCAACTCGCAAAGAAAACAAGCCCTGCCTCCACTATTCCAGCACCATTTCAACATCATCTAATCACCTATGCCTAGTCTACTATAGTGAGTAAAAGATAGAAGGACCATTCACACCTGAGCTCACTCAGTTTAGCTCAATGCTGATTGGCTATTATTTTATAATAAAACAAATTCAAGGGAGGCCAAATGCTTGTTGGCTTCCCTTGCAATCTATGCTACTGACGGCAACAATGTCATACTCTTTTTGACCAGACATAGATGGGCTACACATACAGAGACAGAGGAGCGCTGTTTCATTTGCTTGGATGCTTTCTCCGGTGAGATATATTCAGCCTCTTGCGAATTCAAGGAAATGTCTGAAACACAGAGAGACGAAAGATACATTAATTTGTTTCTTTTTTTCAATTTTTCATTGTCAATTTTTGGGTGAAGCCTGGCTTCCCTTGGCATCCATGAATACACACTGCTGAGAGTCTAAGTGTTGTACCCCTGGTATATCTAAATAAAATCATATTTTTTTGTATGTGGCGACCCCACTGCAATTCGACTTCACTAGGACAAGCTGCAATCCACACTTTATGTTTGTATGTATAGCCACAGCCACTATTTTCTACCATTGATGACCAAAAAACAATGAGAGTGTAAGGGCGGCGTATGTTTGTTGTCTAATCTGTCAGGCCATTCCTTAACATACAATCTAGCTCTATCATCCCTTCTTATCTCTAGTGCAGATGGTGATTTCTCCGTGACCCACCTGACCAAGGCCCACCTGTTCCACACAGGGCGCATCAAGTGGGTTCCCCCGGCCATCTACAAGTCCTCCTGCAGCATCGACGTCACCTTCTTCCCTTTCGACCAGCAGAACTGCACCATGAAGTTTGGCTCGTGGACCTACGACCGCACCAAGATCGACCTAATCAGCATGGCGGGCAAAGTGGACCAGATGGACTACTGGGAAAGCGGCGAGTGGGTGCTAGTGGACGCCGTGGGCAACTACAACATCAAGAAGTACGAGTGCTGCCACGAGGTCTACTCTGACATCACCTATTCCTTCATCATCCGGAGGCTACCGCTGTTCTACACCATTAATCTGATAGTGCCCTGTCTGCTGATCTCCTGCCTGACTGTCCTGGTGTTCTATCTGCCCTCTGACTGTGGAGAGAAGATCACCCTGTGTATCTCTGTGTTGCTGTCTCTCACCGTCTTCCTCTTGCTTATTACCGAGATCATCCCGTCCACCTCGCTGGTCATCTCGCTCATCGGGGAGTACCTCCTCTTCACCATGATCTTTGTCACTCTTTCCATCAGCATCACCATCTTCGTGCTCAACGTGCACCACCGCTCGCCACGCACGGACACCATGCCCCGCTGGGTGCGCCGCGTCTTCCTAGACGTCGTCCCCGGCATTCTGTTCATCCGGCGGCCTGCCGTGGTCAAGGACAACAGCAAGAGGCTGGCGGAGGCCATGCAGAAGAGGGCCACGCTATGGGGTGAGTTGGAGGCTGAGCTGGAGGCCAGCTTCCCACACACCTCCCCCCTGGAGGTCCAGGAGATCCTGGCCCGCTCCCCTTCTCTCTCCCTGGGCCGACCCATGGAGGGTTCCCTTCCCCCCAAGCTTCCCCAGCAACAGCAGCAGCCCCTGGACAGGTCCCCCAGCCAGTACTCTTTCTTCCCGGAGGAGCCAACCACCTCGTCCCAGCCAGGCTGCTCTCCCCCATTCCTCCACCCTCTCTTCCCGCCCAGGGACAAGCACCACGTGGCCAGGCCCAAGATGCGCTCCCTCAGCTTACAGTACGGCCTGGGTGAGAGGGAGCACCCCCAGACCAGCGTCCGATGTCGCTCACGCAGCATCCAGTACTGCTGCCTGCATGAGGAGGTCTCCTCCATGGGTAACGGCATGCAGCGGCCTCTCTCTCAGCACCCATCCCTGATGGAGGAGAGGAAGCAGAGCTGCTCAGCTGTCTGCAAGTATCACTCAGGCCTGGCCAAGAAAGCCAAAGCAATGACCAAGGACCAGCGGCTCCTCGCCTTGTCCCCGTCCATGAAGATGGCCATGGAAGGTGTGCAGTACATCGCAGACCACCTCCGTTCGGAGGATATCGACTTCTCTGTAAGCAAGGGTCTCATCATTAACATGTAAACATGAGGAAGGTCTATGGTTCCATCTGCTGTAGATGGAGCACAGACCCAGGCCCCTTCAGTTTATCTACACTATTTTCACACTGAAAACAGAGACGAAGGTGCAACAGGGCACCCTCAGTTTTAGCAATTTGGATGCTGAAGATACATATTGTTCATTTTTACGCATAATTATTTCAAAGATATCCAAAAAGTTACATGACACAAAACTCAATCGAACTTTACAGTTAGGAATGCCAGTGGATAAGGGACTTGGCATTTGCCGCACAATGCCATATATTTCAGAGCGCAATGCTGTATACTGTACTTCAATGGTGAAAAATCTGAACCGTAGGAACACAAACTCTTATCAATTTCAATATTTCAACAGTGATTCGTTTTGTGTATGAAGTAACTAAAAACGGATTTCTGTCATTATTCAGGTGAAGCAGGAGTGGAAGTACGTGGCTATGGTCCTAGACCGGATCTTTCTGTGGTTGTTCATCTTGGTGTGTATCCTGGGGACCCTCGGACTCTTCGTCCCTCCATGGCTGGCTGGAATGATAGACCTATCTGTCTGACACCAAACACTTCTGAAGCCATTGACCCTATGCATACTCAAGTTGTACAACTGATGAACAACTCATTTGGCACAATTTTTTTCTGCACAACATTAATTACACAAGCATTGTGGAGACACTGCACAATGGTCGTGTAAACATTTGTGTGCAGAAAATATCAGTTGTATCACAACCATTGTGTCAAATGCATTGTATATCTGTTGTTTGACCTGAGTGTGAACAGGACCATGGAGGATGTGACCAATGGACAGGAAACCTTCTCATGAATTAATTAAATTGTGAAAAGCGTATTTGTAGATAAAAAGTGACACATCATTGTTTTGGCAATGCTTTATTTTCCAGAAGCCAGCAGATGGAGCCAAAGGTCTATAATGTGAAGGACTGAGAAGTTACATTGGGATTGTGGAAACATAAGAGGTACCTGCCAAAATAATTAAAACAATTGAGAAAATGTGGTATACAAAGGATATTGAAAGCAGGTGCTTCCATACAAGCGTGGTTCCTGAGTTAATAAAGCAATTAACATCCCATCATGCATAGGGTCACGTATAAAAATGCTGGGCAGGCCATGTCTATGCCCCCATAGAATGACAATGCTCCCATCCACAGGGCATGAGTGGTCACTGAATGGTTTGATGAGCATGAAAATGATTTAAACCATATGCCATGGCTTTTTTAGTCACCAGGACTCAACCCAATTGAACACTTATGGGAGATTCTGGAGCAGGGCCTTGAGACAGCGTTTTCCACCACCATCAACAAAACATCAAATGATAGAATTTCTTGTGGAAGAATGGTGTCGCATCCCTCCAATAGAGTTTCAGTAGAATCTATGCCAAGGTGCATTGAAGCTGTTGGTGTATGTTGGTGTTCCCTTTATTTCGGCATTTACCTGTATCTCTACCTGATACTATGCAGTATATCTGGGGAAACAATAGGATTACTACGCAAATAAAGTTTTACAAAATGATGTGTTTAAAAACAGCTTTAATAAAGCATTATAGCATAATTTCTAACAATATTTAACCTAGTTTAAAACACAGAGCCTTTGGCTAAGTTTACAAAGTCAGTCCAATTCTAATCTTTTGTCCAATTATTGGCAATGATCTGATTGGTCAAAATATCAGAATTGGGCTGCCTGTGTAAACCCAGCTAAAGCAGCCTAGATGGGACATATTTTAATATCCAAACAAGGAACCTTATTCTTTAACAGATGAGAACATAGAGGATAGTGGCTCCGTCCGGTAACAGTGGGTGAAAGTAAACACTGTACTTACCCTTGGAAATTATGTCTGAAACAATATTCCTCTACTTCTAGCATTGTCATTTATACCTGAAACTTAGGCCTATTCAATCCAGCTGTGCCCTACTGTAGCTACTATGTTCCTTAGGTGGCATTTTCCTAAAGCTGTAAAGTTTAACGTGCTCTTAAATCTTGTTGTAATAGACACATTTTCACGTTTACTTTTTCACATTTTCACATGCTGACTTTCACGTTTTTATCCTCTTTCTCTGTGATGTTGTTTTTTCACTTGCAAGAAAACTAAAATTCTAATTCACAATGCAGATGTTTTCTCTCTCGTGAATGTTGTTGTGATTTCTTCAGGGTCACCTTACGATTGAAACATCTACCACAATCATTGTATCAAATTAGCGATAGTGAAACATTTGTGCTTCTTCAGTTTCTGTAATGGAAAAGATCTTCATGAAGAAATCCTCCAATTAAAGAAATACCACCCAATTCTTGAAATTCTTCCACCGATGGCCTCTTAGCCTCTACAGGATTACTGGCAACCCCAAAAGACACTGAGGAGTTTGTACTCTGGATTCCAAATGCTGGATAGAGGGGCTCAGTGAATGTGGTCTGGAAAGTGTAAAGGTGGGTCATTGTGTCAGAGGAGACCTCATAGAAGGAGACAGTTCCAGCAGGATGGTCCAAAAACACTCCTACTCTCTTGCTTTGCACAGATAGCTTTGGGGGGGAGGTTATTTTAGTGGTTTCATTATTATAGTTGGCAGAGTCATGGTACTTAGAGCAGGCAAGACACCAGGAATTGACATTGGATCCAAGCTTACAGACACAACCATTTCCTTTTCTGCTGATTCCTTTATATGCCACTCCTATGACAGTCAAGTGCCCACTCCCCTCTGCCTCCCAGTAATGGCGCCCACTCAGACCCTCTGTACACAGCACTTGTGGACAGTCAAATCTCTCTGGGTGGTCAGGATACAGCTGCTGCTGTCGAACCCCTGTCACCTGTCTGTTTCCTTGAGACAGAGATAGGAGTCTGCTTACTGTGTTTAGGTCTAGAGTGGGCTCACAGGCATCTGTGGATGAAAAGAGAGGTTAGAGGAGGGGAAATAAGCTGGATCAAACCAATGTGTCCGTGTGTTTATGTCACCGGTGGGATCTGAACTACCTCATCACTAAAGTGTCTTACCTCCACTACATTTACAGGAATAATTGTGTTATTTTAGAACATTGACCAAAATAGATGAGATGTTAAAACAAACAAACATACATACACTTCTTAAGCAGCTGTGGTTCTATCCAGATCTCTTCATTATGGTTCACGCTGTGGCAGAGGAACAGACAGTGAGCGAGTGAGTGAGTGAGTGACAAGGAAACAAGTAAAGTGTTGCCATTGGAATTACTGAAGGTCAGAATTCAATGTCGTGGTTGAAATAGGAGAGAAATATGCACACAAATGATAAGATTGGCACAGATTTACTGCACTAACTTGAGTTTACAATGGGCCTCCTCCAGTTTAGCAGAGAGCAGCTTCACGCCTGAGTCTCCTGGGTGATTGAAGCTCAGGTCCAACACTCTCAGGTGGGAGGGGTTTGAACACAGAGCTGAAGCCAGAACAGCACAGCCTTCCTCTGTGACTTTACAGAATGACAGCCTGCAGAGAAAGACAAATCTGGGTTTTACAACTTGACTGGTGAGGCTGGTGAGAGCTGAAAAATGAACATATCTTTTCAGAGATACACTATTGTTATAGCATTTACAGTGGGGCAAAAAAGTATTTAGTCAGCCACCAATTGTGCAAGTTCTCTCACTTAAAAAGATGAGAGAGGCCTGTAATTTTCATCATAGGTACACTTCAACTATGACAGACAAAATGAGGAAAGAAAAAAAAAAGAAAATCACATTGTAGGATTTTTAATGAATTTATTTGCAAATTATGGTGGAAAATAAGTATTTGGTCACATACAAACAAGCAAGATTTCTGGCTCTCACAGACCTGTAACTTTTTCTTTAAGAGGCTCCTCTGTCCTCCACTCGTTACCTGTATTAATGGCACCTGTTTGAACTTGTTATCAGCATAAAAGACACCTGTCCACAACCTCAAACAGTCACACTCCAAACTCCACTATGGCCAAGACCAAAGAGCTGTCAAAGGACACCAGAAACAAAATTGTAGACCTGCACCAGGTTGGCACGACTGAATCTGCAATAGGTAAGCAGCTTGGTTTGAAGAAATCAACTGTGGGAGCAATTATTAGGAAATGGAAGACATACAAGACCACTGATAATCTTCCTCGATCTGGGGCTCCACGCAAGATCTCACCCGTGGGGTCAAAATGATCACAAGAACGGTGAGCAAAAATCCCAGAACCACACGGGGACCTAGTGAATGACCTGCAGAGAGCTGGGACCAAAGTAACAAAGCCTACCATCAGTAACACACTACGCCGCCAGGGACTCAAATCCTGCAGTGCCAGACGTGTCCCCCTGCTTAAGCCAGTACATGTTCAGGCCCGTCTGAAGTTTGCTAGAGAGCATTTGGATGATCCAGATGAGGATTGGGGAGAATGTCATATGGTCAGATGAAACCAAAATAGAACTTTTTGGTAAAAACTCAACTCGTCGTGTTTGGAGGACAAAGAATGCTGAGTTGCATCCAAAGAACACCATACCTACTGTGAAGCATGGGGGTGGAAACATCATGCTTTGGGGCTGTTTTTCTGCAAAGGGACCAGGACGACTGATCGGTGTAAAGGAAAGAATGAATGGGGCCATGTATCGTGAGATTTTGAGTGAAAACCTCCTTCCATCAGCAAGGGCATTGAAGATGAAACGTGGCTGGGTATTTCAGCATGACAATGATCCCAAACACACCGCCCGGGCAACGAAGGAGTGGCTTCGTAAGAAGCATTTCAAGGTCCTGGAGTGGCCTAGCCAGTCTCCAGATCTCAACCCCATAGAAAATCTTTGGAGGAGTTGAAAGTCCGTGTTGCCCAGCGACAGCCCCAAAACATCACTGCTCTAGAGGAGATCTGCATGGAGGAATGGGCCAAAATACCAGCAACAGTGTGTGAAAACCTTGTGAAGACTTACAGAAAACGTTTGACCTCTGTCATTGCCAACAAAGGGTATATAACAAAGTATTGAGATAAACTTTTGTTATTGACCAAATACTTATTTTCCACCATAATTTGCTAATAAATAAATAAATAATCCTACAATGTGATTTTCTGGATTTCTTTTTCTCATTTCGTCTGTCATAGTTGAAGTGTACCTATGATGAAAATTACAGGCCTCTCTCATCTTTTTAAGTTGGAGAACTTGCACAATTGGTGGCTGACTAAATACTTTTTTGCCCCACTGTACATCTACATGTTGGTTATTTAGCAGACACTCTTATCCAGACAGTGTATTCAAAGAGGGTAGGTAAGACATTCACATATCATTGTAAGTACAAACTTTCTTCAATAAAACATCTATCAGAGAAATCAGAGCAAGTGAGGAAAGCCAAGTGTTAGCACAGAAAGACAGTAAGGTGTTTTTATGATCTAGGGCTAGATTTCATCAGATTGACATCCGAATAGCTTTGTTTTGGCGGTGTCAAAGGTGGAACTGCATTAGAGCTGTCAAATTCACAAGCAGTTCATTGCGTTACCTGATCACAGACACTGCCATTGGATACAATGAAACCACACCAGACTATAATGCGTCAAAACACATGCAGCCGCGTTACAAGTTCAAACACTCAAATTAGACTGATAGGCTTAAATCCCCCCATCCAAATGAACATGAAAACATGCATTAGCCGAACATCAATGGTTTGACATTGGAGAGTCATTATTACACTTTATAGCGCCATTTTGATAATACGGAAGGTCTGGTTTGTTACACACAAGAGCAGCTGCTCACCGATATGTCACCTCATACCGCAGTTACACCTCCAACGCTGGCTATGTTTGGAAATACTGACCTCAGTATCTCTAGTCTACAGTTTTGATGCCCTAGTCCAGCAGAGAGCAACTTGACTCCTGAATTCTGCAGGTCATTGTGACTCAGGTCCAGCTCTCTCAGGTGAGAGGAGGTTGAGCTGAGAGCTGAGGCCAACTCTTCACAACAGTCTTCTGTCAGACAACATTGATTCAGCCTAAATGAGAGAAATAATAATATTATAACACACTAGGCAAAAAGTAGCCATAATGAGAGGAAAATCACTAAGTAATGACTGACCTCAGTTTCTCCAGTTTACAGTGTAGGCTCAACAATCCAGCAGCAAGCAGCTTCACTCCATAATCCTTCAGTCTGTTGTAACTCAGGTCCAACTCAATAAGAGATAACTTAAGAGAGACCAATATTTCACAAGACTCACCTGTGATACCACAGCCAGTAATTCTATAAAGATGTGAGAACATACCATTGAAACAGGCTGGGACGAACTTCCCAAAAACATAAAGATCATCTTTAGCATTAAGATCATTTTTCGTCCATTTTCTACCAGTGTACTTAAGATGATCTTAATGCTAATTATGATCAATGAAAACAGAATGCAATAGAGCTTGCTCTTAGGCTGAAAATTAACCCCAAAGGGATAGTTTGGGATTTTGGCAACGATGCCATTTATCTACTTCCCAAGAGTTAGTTGAACTTGTATAAACCATTTTTATGTCTTTGTGTTCAGTGTGATGGACTTTGCCAACTTGTGTTAGCGCAATTGCTAACTTACGTTAGCACAATTGCTAACTAGCTTTAGGGCAAGCAAATGCTACTGTAGTTAGCATTGGCCTCTAACTTCCTTCATACTGTACACAGTCATACAAATGGTATTCACAAGTTTATCTGACTCTGGGGAAGTAGATAAAGTCCCCCACTTTGTCTTTAACAAACTGTCCAACAATGTTACAGTTTCTGGTTTTCTTAAAACTTCTTAAAGCATTGTTGGTTAAGGGCTTGTAAGTAAGCATTTCACTGTAAGGTCTACACCTGTTGTATTCGGCGCATGTCTCAAATACAATTTGATTTGGTGATGTAAAGAGGTCTCCAAATGTACTGACCTCAGTGTCTCCAGTTTACAGTGTGGATCCTCCAGTCCAGCAAAAAGTATAAACTCTCCATCATCAAACAGCTCACTGTTCCTCAGGGCCAACTCTCTCAGAGGTGAGTATGCAGATTGGAGAACGGAGGCCAGTGTGTCACAGACCTGATTTGAAAGAGTATAGCCAGACAGTCTGCAGAAACAGAGAACATATCATTTCAGTCTGATGTTGTGCAGGCCATGGCAAACTGTTGAATCCTATTGTATTCAGTGTCTGCTGAGTAGGATATGTCCATAATAACTTGATCTCATGCAACCTGTTGTTCTGATCAAAAGAATATATAAGTGAAATGAACGCAAACAAACACAAATGGCTAAGGGTATTAGGTCTCTCAGCATACATACTTATTATGAAGAATGTGGACTAGAATTATTCAGATTTCAGCATTTTCTGGTATGTGTGAGTTTAGTCTTGACTGTAGCCTTACATTGCCTTTTTGCAGTTTCTTACAGCTGGGACCAGTCTGTCATGCCCCTCTTCTGATGTGTTGTATTTCACCAGGTCAAACTCATCCTGCACCTCCTCTGACACAAGAAGCACATAGGCCAGTGCTGAGCAGTCAGCTGGTGACAGTTCTTCTCCTGACTCAAGGAACGTCTGAACGTTCTCCTGAACTGAACTGTCCTTCATCTCAGTCAAACATAGGAAAAGGTTGATGTACCTTTCAGGTGACACATGATGTACACCAGGATTCTTTAGGTATTTCCTGATCTCCTCAACAGTCTCTGAGCTGATCTTTGTCTTTGGCAGTAGGCCTTGTAACAGTCTCTGATTGGAATCCAGTGTTATGCCAACAAGGAAGCGGAGGAATAGGTCCAGGTGTCCATTTAGACTATTCATGGCTTTGTCCACCATCATCTTCAGCAACTCATGCAAGGGAAGCGCTGCAGAAGCATTCTCCAGGAAAGACTCAAGGGCCTTGATGTTGTTGCTCACACAGCAGTGAAAGACATGCAGTGCAGCAAGGAACTCCTGAAAGGTCAGGTGTACAAAGCAGTATACCTTTGTATACAACCCACACTCTTCTTTCAGGAATTCTGTGCAAAACTCAGAGTATGTTGAGGCTTCGCTAACATCAATCCCACAGTTTCTCAGGTCTTCCTCGTCGAATATGATATTGCCCTCTTGCAGCTGTTCAAATGCTAATTGTGCCAGGTTCAAAATGAAGACTTTATTTGATGCCAAGATCTTCTGTCTGTCCCTCTCATTCTGCCCCTGATACTTTTCATTTGCCAGGTTTATCTGAATGACCAAGAGGCGAGCATACATCTCAGTCAGAGTTGTAAGGATCTCTCCTCTCTCATGTCTCTGTCTATGAAACACGTCCTCTAGAACCTTTGCAGTGATCCAACAGAAGACTGGTATGTGGCACATAATGTGGAGGCTCCTTGATGTCTTTACATGTGAGATGATTTCTTTGGCTAGTTTCCCTTCACCGAATCTCTTCTTGAAGTATTCTTCTCTCTGCGTGTCAGTGAACCCTCGTACTTCTGAAATCCGACAGACCAAGTCGCGGGGAATCTGATTGGCTGCTGCTGGTCTGGAGGTTATCCAGAGGAGCGCTTTGGGAAACAGAGTCCCCTTGATGAGATTAGTCAACAACTCGTCTACTGATGACATTTGTGTCATATCAAACAGGGTCTTGTTGTTTTGGAAATCCAAGGGAAGTCTGCTTTCATCCAGACCATCAAAGATGAACAGAACTTCACAATCAGTGTACTTCTTTACATCTTCTATCTCAGAAAGTTCAGGGTGAAAACCATTTAAAAGTCCATGAAGACTGCATTGTTTTTTAATCAGATTCAGCTCTCTGAAAGGAAGCACAAATATGAAATCTACATCCTGATTGGCTTGTCCTTCTGCCCAGTCGATAATGAACTTCTTCACTGAGATCGTTTTTCCGATTCCAGCGATGCCCTTCGTCAGCACAGTTCTTATGTGTTCCTCTTCTCCATGTGATGGTTTAAAAATGTTATTACAGTCGATAGGGGTGTCTGGTGATGTTTTTCTCCTAGATGAATACTCAATCTGCCGAACTTCATGTTCTTTATTAACTCCTTCACTCTCTCCCTGTGTGATGTAGAGCTGTGTGTAAATCCTATTAAGGGGAGCTTGATCTACTGCAGTGCCTTCTAACACCATGGCAAACTTCTTCCTCAGACTGGCTTTGTATGTCTTGAGAATATCATTCACTAGAATTAAATGTAAACAAAAACATGAAGTTCAAGTTGTAAAGCACCTTACTCTTATTGTAACCCTCTTTTGAATAAGGCTGTTCACTCTGTTACTCAGAAGCCACTCAGTCTCATAACAAAAATTCAAGTGGAGTATATTGCTCCAGCTAACTGATTCTGAGATTCATACTTATATCACAATTTTGAATGAACACCAGATCAAAATATATTCATGCTAAGTGTCTGGGGAAAATGCATAAATCTGTGGTGTTGTTTTTTGTGCCGTCAAATACCAAGTTTTATGGTACACCTGGGGCAGGCGTAACGAACGGATGCTCAACTCACTGGAGAAACAAAAGAGAGAAAAGACAGAGACTGAGTTACAGTAGTCCCCAATTCTATTCCTAAAGAGGACAATCACCATTGATATAAGGTGTCAGGAAATTGAATGTGCACAATAAAGTGTATATGTCCGTACTTTAGTAGTGTATAGAACAGTTGCAACACTTGATGGAGAATAAGCTGTATTTCTTGTAGTTCTATGTTTGATGCCTTACCCTTGTTGTGTGGAACAGCTATGTGGGGCTTCTAGAAATAAGAAAAAAGAAAATTATTGTAGTTCTGAATATTAATTGAAAGAATCCTGCCGTAAATAAATCTACTGTATGACAACACATCAGCTAGCATCAGACCTGGGCAGAGAATAGATGTAAATACCAACTTTTCAAATACTTACTATAAGGTAGTCAAATATAGTTTTTATAGAGTTTAAACTTAAAGGCTACTTTCTTCTTTGATATTCAAATACAGGTCTCAAAAAAACGAATCATATCTGAAAGTCAAATACAGAAAACCAAATACTATTTGAAAGTATTTGAATATATTATTTGAAAACAAAGAAAATGTATTTGATGGCTGCCAAATACTGTATTCAAATAGTTGTAGTCACCTCCACAGTAACTATTTGTTGCCCAGGGAAAATAGTTACTTTCCACAAAGCATAGTTAAAACTATAGTTATCGCAGGTCTGCACAACACAACACAACATAACATCTGACCTGAGATGTTTCACTAAAACCGGTATCTGTTCATACAGACATACAACTGTGTGAGAATGATGAAGTGTTCACCTGTTTTTGGCACAGTGATGATGATGTCTCTTACAGTAGAGTTGTAGATGAATGGGGCGATGATAGTGCTTCCATCCTGAGCTCTAATGGAGGTTGGGGTAGAAGCTACTCTCTGCTCCTCAACATGCTGGTCTTCTGTTAATTGACAATCAAACAGAACAACATTGGCATTTTGACTTGAAAACTGGTGGTGAACATTCTAATTGCACAATATAACTTAGATCCAAATGTACTTGGTCAATCATTTTGAGCCATAAACATTTTAAGGATACTTTTTCTTACAAATAAATTGGAAAAATAATCATAATTTTCAAAAAGGTATCTTACTTTCTTGGTGTCTAATACCATGTTGTTGTAGTAGGTTCGGTTCAGAATGTGTTCTGGATCTCTTTCCGCACTGGGGGCAGCCAGGGTCTCCTGATGGACCAGGCTGGTCCCTGTAGCTGCCGATGCACTGCCTGCACACTATGTGTCCACAGTTAAAAGAGACGAGGTCTCTCAGCCCTTGCTCACACACTGAACAGCTGGACTGATGCTTGGTCAGACCTGCCCTCCAGCTCCACTCACTGTAGAGAGAGAAGAGCTATTCAGTGTGTATGTAGTTGTTTTCCTACATTATCAGGACCTCATTGTCTGAACATTTCACCCTAATGTCCTGAAAAGGAAGGCAAACAAGTCAGGACATTTTTCAGGTCCTGAATTTGTTCAAATGCTATTTTAAGTTTAAGGGTTCATTTTGGGGTTTTGGGATTAAGGTTAGGGTTAGATTTAGGGTTAGGGAAAATAGGATTTTTAATAGTCAAGCATTTATACAGTCCAAAAACTCCTGAACTTTCACAAAAACATAGCTTTGTGCGTGAGTGTCATGTGTCTGTCACATGTCGCTGTGGCTTTATGGAGGGATGTTGACGCAACATAAAAGACTGAAACCAATAAAAAACGTGGCGAAACTGCCTGCTGAGCCAGCACGAGTGTTTAGCAATCAATACCATTAATAGGAAGTCATTGTTTATTTTTATGACAGGGGTCCACATGCAGTGTGTTGTATTGTCGGGAGGTATAATAAACGCGTGTATAAGCCCATGTATCCCCCTCTTCTTCAATACCCATAGAGGACAAAAACTCACCTGTGTTCCATTACAGCGGATTTTACTCAGCACATGCAGTTGGATCCTTCATTACAGTAGACCTTCAACATCTTTTCAACAATGGCTGTCGCATCGCCTCTTCGGATGGGTGGGAAGTCCTACAGAGTCACAGAAAAACCTGAACCAACTCAGGCTCCAGGTCATCCAGGAGGTCTAGAAGGGAGTGTGCCATGCCGACAAGCTGAAACATACACTTTATCATGGCCACCAAACAAGAACTAAACTCTGTAAAACTGAGACTCATAACCAACTTTTCCTCTAGCTGCTCCTATTATTACTTCAGAATGAAAGGGCGCAATTTTGCTGCTTTCAGAACTCACTTTCTATTTACAGAGTAAATCCATAGCAGCAACGTTTAGTTCCAGAGCAGTGAGATCTTTATTTAATTACATTTCAGGCGTTACATTGCATTAACCAATGGTTGTGTGCCACGTCCTTGACTGTGTATTCGGGCATCAGATTGCTATATCATAAGATGTGGTTAGCTGATATGTTAAATACCAATCCATGCGTTGTGAGATCTGGCAGCTAGGCGTCTGCAATGCAGTCGGGCCTGGAACACTGCCACTATCTTAAACTGCATACTCTAGGTATGTGTTATCTACAGATATCTTACATAACATGGACACGTGATAAAAGAACACTTCGACTGGCCTGGCCTAAAGAGAGGTATGTGCACCCATGTCTTACCCACACGCTATTAACGTCATGACGATTGGTATGCAGCCATACTAATATTTCTAGTTTTGTCAAGTGGGCATCTTGGAAGCCTGAGACCCACACTGAAAACAAGTGTTGTATAAAAAAAGCTGTAATGTGTTATTCTCTATTTGATTTGTCCTTTATTAACTGTACAATTGTTTACTCCAAAAATAAATAAAATAAATGTTTTCTAATCAGTCTCATTGCGCAAATACCAATCTGTCTTGATAGGTTTATATGTCTCTTCCTGATAAATAACTTGGTTACTGTAAAGCTTCTGTCAATCATTAGCCACAGTGGTGAGTAGCCAAATGCATCACAGAAAACAGTTGAACAATTCCCACGCCAGGACGTCTGGAGACACTAATACTTTACATCAGAGTAGATGTATTACTATATCATGTGGACAACAATGAAATTCATTACTGGGCCAATAAGTAATCCCCAAAGCACATTCCAGTCCAACCCGCAACAACAGTACGTGCCCACAACTTTGTTGACTAAGACATTAGGTAACCTGGGTCATAGTGAATCCTGTAATATAAAGCCAAACATTTTCCCTTTTATGAAAACAATAACTAACCAACTGTAAATGTATAGTGATATCATCTGGTCTGTTCTGTTTACCTTCTGTTCGTTTGATGGTTGTGCTGCTCCTGCTTATTACACCCGAGACCTCCCGAGTCTGACTGCACCGGTTTCTGTTATTGTCAGGTTGATAATGACTGTACTTATTAACAGTCCGTCCTTACAAGCGCCACTCTGCATTTATTCTCTCTGTCTCTCTCTCCCTCTCTCAATTTGCATTGCCAAAGCAAGTGAAATAGATAATAAGGCCGGGCAAAGTTTAATTATAAACAAACAGTCGGTTAAACTCATGGTTAATGCATCATTTTCAGATGTATTAAAAGCGATTAATAGACGAAACAACAATGTAATTGAACCAATTCACTGGCCAGAAATCAGGGCATTCATCAGCAAAGACGAAGTGCAAGCTGATAGTATTTTGGACAACCAAATTTGAGGTCAAAATGAGTGTGTCAGCTGTATGGTGATTTGCGATTCATAACTTACATTTTACCGGTACTACCAGTAGTTACTAGGCCAACCGATAACACCAAGACGGAATACATTTGAAGTGATGATGCGCCGCCAAGAAAAGCTAGCATGTCCTGCAAAGTGGCACACGCACACTTATTCGTGCAGATCTGCAGCTCCACAATGACGTGATCGACTGTCTCCAAGGTGGGGGCTTCTAGTGGCAGCCAGACGAAGTCGAAGGAGGATGCGGTGAACAAAGTTACTGGGCTCGAATTTAGTCAAGCTTGCTCTATATAGATTGATGCATCTAATTGTGCATGTCAAAAACGACATGTTTTATTTTGATGATGTTGACGATGAAAGGTTATACTCTATGTCTGGATGTATGTATTTTTTCCAATGCTACATTAATTAGCCAGACATAACTTGATTGAGCCTCTTTCTACAAGGCCTAGTCTATGAGAAGCCTAATCATAGTTGTAGGCTATCGAGATGCATTCAGGTAATGAACTCATTATATATCAACATTTTAATTTAATTACAATTATTTATAATCTGATAATCAGGTTGAAATGTAATATTTCTCCTATTTTTCATGTCCATATAGCCTGGACATTTGTTACACGATTATCAAAAGCACTCTGGTATATGGACCCCCATCTAGAGAAGTTCAAAGAGAGAGGCTTAGCCATACCAGACAGGTTCCTGCAATTACCACAAGGCCTTGAATCCTACAACAGATACCAGGAAACACGACACAAGGCACCTAATTTAAGTTCAGCTTCGGGATCATTGCAGTCAGCTCTCTATCTCCATATCCCAGCCCAGGGCACACCAGAATCACTTCCCAGTTATTTTAATTAATGTATTGTGTCATTTTTCTATATCAATTAAGTTTGTGGCACACTGTCATGAGAATTTTGCTATCTCAATTGTTGACATAAACTATCACTCAAGTTTTGAATAATTCCCAGAGGTTGTAAGGCTCTGGTCAATAAAGAATTTAGACAAAACCCCAGATCTGCAATTGGTCCAGAAGTGTTTATTCATGAGAATTCTGCTGAGATACAATGCACATTCGTTTATATAGTCACACATAGCGTCATAAATGTCCATACAAATAGCGTCACATATGTCCCTCCTTGTCCACTTCAAAACATTCATTTACTAATCTTGTCCTGCAACATGTTACACAATCTGATTACAAGCCCAATGGTATTTCCCCCTCCCTGGCTGGAGAGGCCTTCTTCCTCTTATCAGTTTCCCCAGCGATCACATGCTGTCTGTCACTGGTTCCTCCTTTTCTATACACAATGCACATTTATAAAAACACTGTACTGGTTATTGGTTATCTCATCATTCTAGGATTATAATTCATTTAGTCATCATTAATCATTTTAAATCATATAAAATCGTCCACAACACACACACACTACTGTCAAACATACTGTATCTGATATTGTAAAATGTCGCCATTTATTCAGGAAATGTAAAACGTTTATTTTCAAAAGTAAGTGTAAGCTTTTTGTTTTGAATCTCTCAACTAAAATGGCCTGTATTCCTTGTTCACATTAGATCTCAGAGAACAGGTGCTGCGTCTAACAGAGTCCATAGCAGCTTATGCATCCCACTTGGAGAAGGTGAATGAAGCAATGACCAGACGTCACCAACTACGTACACCAGAGTCTGATGTTTTATGCTACACTGTGAGAGCATCATGCGGACCGGTCATCCTCCAGTACAGCGCTCTGTTACAAGCTTTGGAGAAAGTGCCCCAATACCACCCCCTCTTTCTACTGGACTTTGCTCCTGAACATAGATTCCAGAGAAGGAAATGGATTGACAACTTGAAACTTCCATTCACTTTTTACAAGTATGCCTGTGGTAACTACCTAGGCATTCTGACATTCATATGGAACGCATCCTCACATAGCAATGGCATTCATGAGACCAGGCAAGCTTCTGTCATCTCCACACTAAAGAAAATAAATGTCAACATACCACACTAGAGCAATGCATAAAGCATTCCTGAACAAATACGCACATGCTGCCAAAGTGAACAGCTACTTCCTGAGAGAAATGTATCGGTTTCTGACAGATGACAATAGTTCAGTAAACGATGATGATCAGGGCCTACTTGTTGAGAGAGTATCCTTGTTCCTCCTTGATGGTGATGACCCAGACCTGATCATGGATTTAAGGAAGCTGAATAGTAAACCACAATCCTCATTCCAGCCCCTTTGGGATGAGGTACAGAAGTATTTTAACGAATACACAGCTCAGGTCAACGATCGCAGACATGGGGAGAACTTGTACTTACCTTTTTTGCTATATCAGTTGAGGATTTGCTTGACACAGTGAAAAAGCGGCTTCCACAAGAAACTAAAATCCCATCAATAAAGTGGATAAGACTGCAGTTTCCACCCAATAATCCATGGTCCATGTCTGCTCTCCAGTACACAGGAAGATTTGACCTCAAGTTCATGGTCCAGTCTAGGGTGATAAGAAAGGGACATCAAGACTCAAAGTTTGTTGCAGTGCAGTGGAACTACATTTAACAGTTTGCCTGCATGTGGCAGAAGGACTGTAAAATGTTATGTGTGGATGATAAGGCAATCATCCCTGTTGGAGAACCTGGCAAGCCTATAGGGACCTGTAACAGAGGCAGACATTCAAGCATTGAGTGTGCCAGTTCTAGCAGCTGCCGACCATGGTTACCACATTAGTGGACTTCTATCTATCATGTTGATCCCAGACATCGCAGCATCTCCATCTAGTTCATTCTATGATGGGAACGTTCATGTCACTGTCAAGGACAAGGTTTTCCAGCCATCCAGCCCCCTTCGACACACAGTTGAAAATCTCAGCATCCTCAGAGGAGAGAACTACAGTGGAGATTGTCTCTCTCAACAAGTCAATCTTGATCATTCAATCTGATGGTGGGCCAGACCACAGAACAACTTTTGCCTCTGTTCAAGCATTCCACACACTCCTGTTTGTTCAACTGGATCTTGACATGCTTATCGCCTGTAGAACGGCACGAGGTGACAGCTGTGCCAACCCTGCCAAGAGAGTTAATTCCCTTCTAAACTTGGGGCTTCAGGGAACAGCCCTGGCTAGGGAGAAGATGGAAGAATCAAATGAGAAGCGTGTGAAGAAGTGTAGAACAATGACACGCTTACGTAAAACAGCCACCAAACAACCAGACCTGAAAGAGGCTTTTGAAAAGAGAATGCATCCTGTTGCAGCTCTTGTGAGTGGCCAGTTTGAGCGCCTGGAAAGGAACACACGTAGAAGTACATCAGCCCGCAACACAGAAAGAAATTGCCAATATTTCACAACAATTCAAAATCATTGATACAAAAGTTGACATGATGCATGACCTCAGCAGAAAAGGCCTTGACAAGGAACAGTACAAGCAATTCCAGGACAGACATTTCAAGATGTCATAATACATGGTACAGATCAATAAATGCAAGGGAGAAGATTCATGCTGGTACTGCTTAATGAATCCTCCACGCTTGCCAGAAGAACAATTGGAGAAATTAAGGTTTGTGCCTGATCAAACATTGACAGCAGACATTGAGTACCAGGCATTTGATGATCTGTACAGCTTGGACACCACTGACAAGGATAGGCCTTCTCTGACAAGAAATATAGAAAATGTAAAAAGGAGTGCTGCCATGGTCAGTGCAAAGGTGAAAGCTACCATCAACTGTGTTGAATGTGAGAAACCAAGGTGCTTGTATGCCAAAAGCAAGCTGTTTAAAGAAGAACAGAAAGCAGTCCAATGCATTCTGGATGAGATCATTTTTACATGTGGCTCAGAGCTTTACATGTGGCTCAGAAGACAATCCATATTACGAGCAGATAGTTGCTTTCAAGGGGCTAAGCTGTGGAACGCAAGTGGAGATGCAGTATTAGTCAGCAATCACAGTGTTATTCCCAGATGTGTTTTTATTTAACCAGGTAGGCCAGTTGAGAACAAGTTCTCATTTACAACTGCGACCTGGCCAAGATAAAGCAAAGCAGTTCGACAATAAACAACAACACAGAGTTACACGTGGGATAAACAAACATACAGTCAATAACACAATAGAAAAATCTATATAGAGTGTGTGCAAATGGAGTAAGGAGGTAAGGCAATAAATAGGCCAGTAGTAGTGAAGTAATTACAATTTAGCAAATTAACACTGGGGTGATAGATGTGCAGATGATGATGTGCAAGTAGAAATACTGGTGTGCAAAAGTAAATAAAAACAATATGGATGAGGTAGGTAGGGATGAGGTAGGTAGTTGGATGGGCTATTTACAGATGGGCTGTGTGTTCATTGTGGATGTCCAGATGTTCTTGAGGGGGAAGAGGTGGTGAAGCTCAAACAACAATTCCAACATGTCAGGCCAACGTGCCCAATGTGTTAGAAAAAAGAAAAGCAGTTCATTACGAGTGCTCCAATAAATCCCCCAAATAAATGAATACCCTATAGACCAGAATAAACAACAAATAAAGGACAAAACAGACCATGATGTTGAACAGATTGTTTTAAACCATATTCCCAGTCACCTAGCCATGGTTAAATGCAGTGGTTCAAACTTTCAGTTTTGTGCGAATGCTGCCATCTGTCCACGATTTCTGATTTAGGTTTTAATAGTCACAGTGGGAACAACATATGCTATACACTTCCTGATGAACTCAGTCACCGTGTCAGTGTATATGGCGATGCTACTGTCAGAGGCTACCCGGAACATATCCCAGAATGCGTGATCAAAACAAGCATGGATTCCGATTGGTCAGACCAGCATTGAATAGACCTTAGCACGGGTACTTCCTGTTTGAGTTTCTGCCTATAGGAAGGGATGAGCAAAATGGTGTCATGATCTGATTTGCCGAAGGGAGGGGTTGGTGGCCTTGTAGGCATCACAGAAGTTGGAGTAGCAGTGGTCGAGTATTTTAGCAGCGCGAGTACTACAGTCAATGTGTTGATAGAACTTCGGTAGCGTTTTCCTCAAATTTGCTTTGTTAAATTCCCCAGCTACAATAAATGTGGCCTCAGGATATGTTGTTTCCAGTTTGCACAATGTCCAGTGTAGTTAATTGAGACCCGTCATGGTATCGGCTTGAGGGGGAATATACACGGCTGTGACTATAACCGAAGTGAATTCTCTTGGGAGGTAATACGGTCTGCATTTGATGGTGAGGTATTCTAGGTTAGGTGAACAAAAGGACTTCAGTTTCTGTACTTTATCACAATCACACCATGAGTAGTTAATCTTGAAACATACATCCCCGCCTTTCTTCTTCCCGGAGAGTTCTTTATTCCAGTCTGCGCAATGTACTGAGAACCCAGCTGGCTGTATGGACGGGGAAGGTATATCCGGAGAGAGCTATGATTCTGTGGAACGAGAATCTGGAAGGAGATCCTTGCCCTGAGCCTGTCTACTTTACTGTCCAGAGACTGAACATTAGCGAATAATATACTCGGAAGCGGTGGATGGTGTGCACGCCTCCTGAGTTGGACTAGAAGTCCACTCCGAAAACCTCTTCTTCACCGGCAGCGTCTTGAAGCAGCCTCTGGGATAAAATAAATTGCCCTGGCGGGTAAGAACAAAGGATCCAATTCGGGAAAGTTGTATTCCTGGTCGTAATGCTGGAATTCCAGAAAGTCAGAACGGCTTAGAGGAGGCATCCTGTCAAGGCAGGCATCCTGTGAAAGCAAACATCCTGTCTAGGCGAGGAAAGGTGGGGGTTGATGGGTGCTGAGAAAGCACCTTGTGAGCGATGACGCACCTTCATCGGAGCAGAAAGAGAAATGGAGGGCATAAATGAGCCATGACTTCTGGGAGAGGTAGAACTCTCTTTGAGCTTGCTAGAAGAACCTGTCAAATGCTGGAAGAAGATTTTTTCTGTAGCTTTTTAAGCATGAAATAAATGTAGATTTTTCCATATTTTGTTACGTTACAGTCTTATTCTAACATGGATTAAATAGAAGCAATTCCTCATAAATCTACACACAATACCCCATAATGACAAAGCGAACACAGGTTTTTAGACATTTTTGGAAATGTATAACTAATTTATATAAGTATTCAGACCCTTTGCTATGAGACTCGAAATTGAGCTCAGGTGCATCCTGTTTCCATTGATCATCCTTGAGATGTTTCTACAACTTGATTGGAGTCCACCTGTCGTCAATTCAATTGATTGGACATGATTTGGAAAGGCACACAATTGTCTATATAAGGTCGTACAGTTGACAGTGCATGTCAGAGCAAAAACCAAGCCATTAGGTCGAAGGACTTGTCCGTAGAGCTCTGAGACAGGATTGTGTCGAGGCTCAGATCTGGGGAAGGGTACCAAAACATTTCTGCAGCATTGAAGGTCCCCAAGAACACAGTGGCCTCCATCATTCTTAAATGTAAGAAGTTTGGAACCACCAAGACTCTTCCTAGAGCTGGCCTACCCGGCCAAACTGAGCAATCGGGGGAGATGTTATTGTGGAAGTAGCGAAATGCTTGTGTTCTTAGCTCCAACAGTGCAGAAACAATTCACAACAATACACACACATCTAAAGTAAAAGGATGTAGTTAAGAAATATATAAATATTAGGATAAGCAATGTCGGAGTGCCATTGACTAAAATACTGTAGAATAGAATACAGTATATACATATGAAATAAGTAAAGCAGTATGTAAACGTTATTAAAGTGACTAGTGTTCCATTATTAAGTGACCAATGATTCTGTGTCTATTTATATATGGCAGCAGCCTCTAAGGTGCAGAGTTGATTAACCGGGTGGTAGCTAGTGATGGCTATTTAACAGTCTGATGTTTTTCAGTCCCTCGGCCCCAGCTTTGATGCACCTGTACTGACCTCGCCTCCTGGATGGTAGTGGGGTGAACAGGCCATGGATCAGGTGGTTTATGTCCTTGATTATATTTTTGGAGAAGGACCTTGGTCAGGGAGGTGACCAAGAACCCGATGGTCACTCTGCCAGAGCTCTAGAGTTCCTCTGTGGCACTCCACCAATCAGGCCTTTATGGTAGAGTGGCCAGACGGAAGCCACTCCTCAGTAAAAGGCACACGACAGCCCCGCTGGGAGTTTGCCAAAAGGCACTTAAAGACTCTCAGACCATGAGAAACAAGATTCTCTGGTCTGATGAAACCAAGATTGAACTCTTTGGCCTGAATGCCAAGCGTCACATCTGGAGGAAACATGTATGTATTTAAATGTATGTAGTTCTGTCCTTGAGCTGTTTAATGTCTAATGATGCTCTGTATTATGTAATTCTGTATTATGTTTAATGTTTTGTGTTGACCCCAGGAAGAATAGCTGCTGCTTTTGCAACAGCTAATGGGTATCCTAATCAAATACCAAATACCAAATACATGGCACCATCCCTACGGTGAAGCATGGTGTTGACAGAATCATGCTGTGGGGATGTTTTTCAGCGGCAGGGACTGGGAGACTAATCAAGATTGAGGGAAAGATGAACGGAGCAAAGTACAGAGAGATCCTTGATGAAAACCTGTTCCAGAGTTCTCAGGACCTCAGACTGGGGTGAAGGTTCACCTTCCAACAGGACAGCGACCCTAAGCACACAGCCAATGCAGGAGTGGCTTTGGGACAAGTATTTGAATGTCCTTGAGTGGCCCAGCCAGAGCCCGGACTTAAACCTAATCAAACATCTCTGGAGAGACCTGAAAATAGCTGTGCAGCAACGCTCCACATCCAACCTGACAGAGCTTGAGAGGATCTGCAGAAAAGACTGCAGAAAAGAATGGGAGAAACCCCCACATACAGGTGTGCCACGCTTGTAGCGTCATACCAAAGAAGGCTCGAGGCTGTAATCACTGCCAAAGTTGCTTCAACAAAGTACTGAGTAAAGGGTCAGAATACTTATGTAAATGTAATATTTCAGATCTCTTTTTTTTTATAAATTAGCAAAAATGTAAAAAAACCTTTTTTTTGTTGCTCATAATGGGGTATTGTGTGTGTGGGTTGATGAGGGAAAAAATTATTTAATATATTTTAGAATAAGGCTGTAACGTAACAAAATTCTTGGAAAAGTCAAGGGGTCTGAATACTTTCCGAAGGCACTTTATATACTTTTATTGTACTCAGTTAAAGTAAAATTCTATAAGGAATCCTTAATGTTACCTCATTCATAGAAGTGTGCTGAAGTAGCTGTTAGAGTTTTTAGACTCAATCTGAGCGACTGATCATCCTGAGGGGGAAGCCAATTAACTATTTATAAAGTTGTAGAAGGTAGTAGATGTTTTTTCTTGTTATAAAAAAATTGTGCTTCTCATAAAAGTATAATAGACAAAAAATATTGTATTTGCAAACCCCAATAAGGGTTTAGTTAAGATCACTGAAGGGGTCTGTTGATGTTTGTCTATCATTGATTGGTGATATTGACTTGTGATTGATTGAACTTGGATTTATTATGCTTGTTTCTGGAATTTTGAATAAACCTGCTTTATTGTTCTGAAACCCTGTGTCATCAAAGAGTCATCCATTTTTCGGGGGTGAATACAGGTGAATATATTGATACAAGTCACCTTGTCCTAGAGAGATTTACACAGTTTAAGGTAAGTTTAGGTAAGCCTACACGAAACACAGCCCTTATTTTAAGTGTTTCTAAAATACCCTATGGGAAAAATGGATGGTGGAAAAACGATTGGAACCATTTCCTTGTTTGACTGCTAGGTTGTATGTGTATTATGACTCATTCTGTGGTACTCTACAGCATTCCCCCAAAAATGAAAAGAGAATTACGTGTGGTAAAAACTACAAACGTATAACTTTTTGCTGCGTACGTCCCAAAGCGACACGCATTATGGGAAATGTTCAGTTGCTATTGAATTTGCTTCAATTTGCCACAACAAGAAATCAAGTCCCACAATGCATTGCTTAGTGACTTCATAAATTCAGATGGCCACCGTGTTTACCAAAAATGAGACGAGATAAAATATGATACCTCTGTCAAAGTAGATATATGGCATGTTGTGGAGATAGCGTGTCCATGATATCCTTGTGCGATTTGTAAGTTGCTGAAATTGTCCACTAGAAAATATCTGTTTAGACTCGTCAGCAGAATTAACGCTTTGAGATAGACAGCTATAACAGTTAGCATTAGCAAGCAACTGTAGCTAGCCAAGTATTTGTGCATTAGTTATATTTTACATTAGTGTTTGGTGTCAAGTCAGCTAGCTAGTATCGATTACGAACAAGTATCGTTAGCTAACTTGCTTGCCTCAACCCACCGGTAGTTAGCTAAATAGCTAGTCAGGTAACGACTAACTCGACTTGCTAACTCTGGCTAGCCTCACAGCTGGATCTTTCCACGATGTGAGTTGGTGCTCGCCTTGCGCATCAGCTAGTGTTTGTTTACAATCCTAAGATGTACACCTTATTATCTGGTCTGTACAAATACGTGTTCCAGAAGGACGAATACTGCATCTTGATCCTAGGACTGGACAATGCAGGGAAAACGGTTAGTCTTTTAGTTGGAAGAGCAAGTTGATATTACTGTTAATTGTCCTTGTTTGTCTCTGTTGGAGAAAGTGCTGCTGCTTGTTTGATTAGGCATGTCTTTCCTACGCACACAGACCTTTCTGGAACAGACCAAGACCAAGTTCAGTAAGAACTACAAGGGAATGAATTTGTCCAAAATCACCACTACAGTTGGGCTAAACAGTAAGTAGCCAATCAGCAAGACTGACATTGTTGTGTTGCATTCACTTGTAGCACATTGCTTTCCAGGAGTCCATGCGATTGTAATATATTTTGCAACTCTCTCTTCACAAGTCGGCACAATCGATGTGGGCAAGGCTCGTCTAATGTTCTGGGACCTTGGTGGTCAAGAGGAGCTTCAGTCGCTGTGGGACAAAGTGAACACTGATATCAAATTACACACACTCAAAAATAGCATGATGTAATATGCCTCATTATCTGTCGACTGAGTACAATGATTTGACGTTGATTGCTGAAACATGGCTTTGTTAACTTTGAATCCACAGTACTATGCTGAGTCCCACGGAGTGATTTATGTGATAGACTCCACAGATGAGGAGCGCCTATCAGAATCAAAAGAGGCCTTTGGTGAGTTTCTCACTAGGTTGCCCAAGGCATTCGGTGAAGAATGTCAACAAAGCTCATGGACTTATCTTTGTCATTTTGCCTATTCACTTCCTGACGTGTACACATGTTCACTCCATAGCAAAGCTGTCAAAGGAATGGACTGGTGTGAGAATATGGTGGAAACTCCTCAGGCCCTGCTTACACCAATCAAATTACTGCAAAGAGATAGTTCACTCCAACTGTCTTTTAGTATTTTGTTTTTTAGTTCACTATTAATACAATCTCAATGCAATGCCCTTTTCAAGAGCACTTTCAGTACAAAGCAAAAAATCATGAGGCAGTCAGCAGATCCACTCCACTCGTAAGAGAAGGGTAGAGAATTGAACCTTCGCTTGGACTGACAGTTCTGTTTTCCTTTTCTAGAGAAAATGATCAGCAGTGAGGTTTTGGAAGGTGTGCCTCTCCTGGTGCTCGCCAACAAGCAGGATGTGGAGGTATACAGTCCTGTCTGGTTGTCGTGAAATCACGAGTAGCCCTGTCTAAACTGACCACGTCTTGTATAATAAAAATATGACGAGGCCTGTTGAAGTTGTTTTGTCCCTAAGATCAAAACAAAGTAGTCCTCCATCCCTCATGTACACCTTGGTGGATGACAAAAAGTGTTTTAACATACTATATGTTGCAAAGCTCAGCGTAATGCATCATTTTTTAACTATTCGAAATTCAGCCTGGCAGTTAGACGCAAGCCAGCAACGGGAGGGTTGCCAGTTTGAATCCCAGGTTGACAGGAAAAATCTGTGGGGAAGTGAGCTGGCAACCGGAAGGTTGCTGGTATCAAATCCTAGATGCCATTTGCAGCCCCCCGTACCTCTCCAAAAACCTGTATGTGTATGTATGCTTGTCCTTCAGAGGGGTTGGGTCAAATTTCGGCTGGACTGTGTGTGCATTTGACCAATAAAGTCATCATATTCTAAATCCATGTGATTGGGGTACAGATAGGTGAATTCTCTTAGAATATTCTCTAGGATTGGATTCATTTAGGCTTATGTCTTTGTTTCTTCCGTAGAACTGCATGTCTGTGCCAGACATCAAAACCGCTTTTAGCGACTGCGCTCCAAAGATTGGGAAAAGAGATTGTCTGGTGCAGCCTTGCACAGCCTTAACAGGGTAAGAACAGAGTTTGCATTACTCTCTGTATATCGGGTCTGATTTGAGAACTCCATTAGAGGTGTCTGTGTTTCTGTAGGGTTGGTTAAGTTACTTTCTGAATGTAATCTGTTAGTTACCTGTCCAAAATTGTAATCAGTAACGTAATTTTGGATTACCCAAACTCAGTAACATCATTATTACTTTTGAGTTATTTCTGGATTACTTTCCCCCTAAGAGGCATTAGAAGACGACAAAAACCATCCCTGCAAACATCCTTTCTGAATTTAAAAGTACTCCAAGTAATCATACATTTTTTCATAAATGTCTGTAATCTGATTTAAATATTTTAGCTGGTAACGTAACTGATTAATTCGTAAAAAAAAAAAATCTGATTACATGTAATCGGTTACTGCCCAACCGTGTGTGTGTGTGCAAATTAACTATATCATCATTGCTCAAAGAACAGCTGTACTCTTTGCTGATAATGAATTATTTCTCAGGCAGGGGGTTAACGAAGGCATTGAGTGGATGGTGAAGTGCGTCATCAGAAACATTCACCGGACACCGAGACAGAAGGACATCACATAGAACAAGCCATGACCTTCCCACTCCAGAGCTCCCACAACCGGGTTGTATTCATTAGGCACCAAATGGTAGAAAACGGACCGAAACAGGGAGGGACTATATGGGCATACTGTCCAATATGAACCGTTTTCGATTGAAATACAACCTTAATGAATACGAACGACCCAGGTGTCCCTTTTACTACAATGTGACTTCCAGAAACCGTGATGAACTCTACCCAAGCCCTTGCTCCCTGTCTTCTTGTTTGGGTGCTCTAAACTCATTTAGTTTTCGGATGCAGCTTAGCGTCAGGGGAAAACAATTGGGGATACAATTGATTATTGTGTATTATTTGGATATGTATAAGCTTTTGAAGGCTTCCTTTTGGCCTCCGCTAATGTGTCTTTCTGATCAAACTATTATAGCATCATCATGTCGTTGAAGTTTCTCCCTGGCTTTAAGTACCTCCCTTCGGTAATATAATCCCAGGGCCTCTAGTCATAAAACATCTCTGAATAGGAGTACTGATCTAGGATCAGTTTAGCCTTTTAGATCCTAAAGAATCAGATTTATATGGATTATATTACTCTCAACCCAATTAGGCATAATAGTCTATCATTTAATGGTCGAGGATGAAACATGACAACTTTGTTTCATATTATGCAAAGATACTACATGGAATTGTACATTGTAAACAGAGGGTCAACGATATATTCATAGACGGGAAATACTAGTTTTAGAGTTTGAAATGCCGTGTGTGGTGTTTGTGTATGGTTGAGTACCAAAGGGTACCCCATAGGGCTCTGGTCAATAGTAGTGCACTGTATAGGGAATAGGATGCCATTTGGGACACGCCCTCTCTTTTTACTCTGACAGTCTAACCTGGTGACAAATGTAAAGTAACTGAATGATGATCAGGCTGAAAATGTATTTTAATGACATGAAGAAGATTATGTAATAAACATTTCAGAACAGTTAACTGTAGTTTGACGTGTTCTTCTGTTCTGAGATTTCTGTTGGTGTGATGAATACATGTAGAGAATGTCAGCAGGTTTTTTTATTTTCTTTTTTTTAAGGAGATTGGAAATTCCGGTTCCTTTATTATATTTTTTCTGACACAGACCACTAGGAAGGTAGAGTGGGATACACATGAAGAGGGATGGGCTTCTGTTATAGATTTTATGTTTTGATGACTAAATGTTTGTACTTAATACTAAGAACATTCCATTCTGAAAATGTATGCAATAGAGAGAGGGTTACAAGACAAATGGTAGTCCAATTAATGTGTGTGTGTGTCTAGATATTAACTTTGTGTGCAGAAGGGCAAACAAGCTGGTATGACTTCATTTAGGGGGAGTCTGGGAGAACAAAGAATTCTGCCAGACACATGCGAGAGATCCCTGCCCTTGAAGACAGGAGGGATAGTTAACAGAACCGCCCAAGTTTGACTTATGTGCAAAGATTGTGATAAGGAATGAATGGGTACTGTGGGAAGACACTATTTTCTTGGAGAGGGTGGGGGAAGTGGTGGGAATTTTGTATCTTTGTATTTCAACATTGTACCATATAAAAGACTGTGTACACCTTTTTGAGCTCAGAGCTCTCCCGTGAATAAATAATCTACATTTGACAATTATAGATTGGGTTCCTGTCTGTCTTATTTCAACCAGTATCTTACAAATTCTGGGTTACAGACGGAGTTGCTTAATTGAAGTTCAGTTTATGAACATTGAGAACAAAATTTCTATAACAGATTCAAACCCTTGTCACCAGGGTAATGGTAATACTTTATCAGTTGAATTTGATTTTTCATCAAAATGTTCTTACTCACCTGCATGTAATACCCACTGTTAAATGTATTACGTGATCGAGAAAATGTTATTACGTTCAAGTTCAACATGTTTATTATGTTATCTGATGATTTATTACATAAAATAAAAAAACGTATTCCATTACGGCAAGTTATTACGTTATGCAGTGTTACTGCGTTATCCGTTGTTCCAGGGTGTAAGCTTGTTTGAATACATTTGACCACCAATCTCTTATTATAGTCTTTATACAAATGCTTGCATTCCTAAATATTGGACTGAGTGAGGGAGTGGTGGTCTCCCATCGCTTTATTCAAACATTGATTCCACTTCACAAGATTCCTGGATCTATCTATTTGACTTACAGTGCCTTCTATCTATTTGACTTACAGTGCCTTGACTTATTCCACATTTTGTTTAGTTCAAAATGGATTAAATGTGTTTTTTCTCATCCATCTTTTATTTATTTTTTATTTCACCTTTATTTAACCAGGTAGGCAAGTTGAGAACAAGTTCTCATTTACAACTGCGACCTGGTCAAGATAAAGCACAGCAGTTCGACACATACAACAACAAAGAGTTACACATGGAATAAACAAACCAACAGTCAATAATACAGTAGGAAAAAAAAGTATATATACAGTGTGTCACGATCTCCGTGAGGGACAGACCAAGGCGCAGCGAGGTATCCAGTATACATCTTTATTTAAATGAAACGTAACTGGGAAAAATAACAAAACGAACGAAGATCGCAACAAATGAACATAACAAGAAACACAAAACAAAGCTATGCTCAAACAATAACCCACAAAACCCCTCTGAAAACTACAAACATATATATGGTTCCCAATTAGAGGTAACGACACACAGCTGCCTCTAATTGGGAACTATTACCCCAACATAGAAATGCAACACCTAGAACAAAAAAAACCTACACCAAAACAAAACTAAACACGGCAGCCTATAAATATCGTGACAGTACGTGACAGTACCCCCTAAAGGCGCGGACTTTGACCGCGCCAAAAGTCCATTGGGGGGGTCTTCGGGTGGGCCTCCTTGTCCCAGGTGGCGGCTCCGGTGCCGGCCTTGCTGGCTCGGGGTCCCACACCGGAGGCCCTGGGCTATTTGCCGGAACAGTTAGTTTTGGACTGGGAACCTTCTCTGGAGGTTTCGGACTGGGGACCGTCTCTGGAGATTCCGGACTGGGGACCGTCTCTGGAGGTTCCGGACTGGGGACCGTCTCTGGAGGCTCCGGACTGGGGACCGTCTCTGGAGGCTCCGGACTGGGGACCTTCTCTGGAGGCTCCGGACTGGGGACCTTCTCTGGAGGCTCCGGACTGGGGACCTTCTCTGGAGGCTCCGGACTGGGAACCTTCTCTGGAGGCTCCGGACTGGGAACCTTCTCTGGAGGCTCCGGACTGGGAACCTTCTCTGGAGGTTCCGGATTGGGAACCTTCTCTGGAGGTTCCGGACTGGGAACCTTCTCTGGAGGTTCCAGACTGTCGACGCGCACTGGGACTCTGGTGCGGGGAGCAGGAATGGGTCGTACTGGACTCATGACGCGCACTGGGACTCTGGTGCGGGGAGCAGGAACGGGCCGTACTGGGCTCATGACGCGCACTGGGACACTGGTGCGGGGAGCAGGAACGGGCCGTACTGGGCTCATGACCCGCACTGGGACTCTGGTGCGGGGAGCAGGAACGGACCGTGCTGGGTTCACGGCGCGCACAGGGATCCTGGAACGTGGAACAGGGACAGGACGTACTGAGTCCACGACGGGCACAGGGATCCTGGAGCGTGGCACAGGGACAGGACGTGCTGGGTCCACGACGGGCACATGGATCCTGGAGCGTGGAACAGGGACAGGACGTGCTGGGTCCACGACGGGCACAGGGATCCTGGAGCGTGGAACAGGGACGTGCTGGGTCCACGACGGGCACAGGGATCCTGGAGCGTGGAGCAGGGACAGGACATGCTGGGTCCACGACGGGCACAGGGATCCTGGAGCGTGGAACAGGGACAGGACGTGCTGGACTCTCTAAGCGCACAGGGGGCCTGGTGCGCGGAGCCGGAACAGGACGTGCTGGACTCTCTAAGCGCACAAGGGGCCTGGTGCGCGGAGCAGGGACTGGATGTACTGGGCTATCTAAGCGTACAGGGGACCTGGTGCGTGGAGCCGGTACTTCTCTCCCCGGCTGTTCACTCACTCTTGCGCGTGCTACGGGTGGGTGATGCTATGGTGACCAGTGAGCTGAGATAAGGCCCCTTTACCTAGCAAAGACTTGTAGATGTCCTGGAGCCAGTGGGTTTGGCGACGAGTATGAAGCGAGGGCCAGCCAACGAGAGCGTACAGTCTTGACCAAAGGTTTTGAGAATGACACAAAAATTCATTTTCACAAAGTCTGCTGCCTCCGTTTGTATGATGGCAATTTGCATATACTCCAGAATGTCATGAAGAGTGATCAGATGAATTGCAATTAATTGCAAAGTCCATCTTTGCCATGCAAATGAACTAAATCCCCCCAAAACATTTCCACTGCATTTCAGCCCTGCTACAAAAGGACTAGCTGACATTATGTCAGTGATTCTCTCGTTAACACAGGTGTGAGTGTTGAGGAGGACAAGGCTGGAGATCACTCTGTCATGCTGATTTAGTTAGAATAACAGACTGGAAGCTTCAAAAGGAGGGTGGTGCTTGGAATCATTGTTCTTCCTCTGTCAAACATGGTTACCTGCAAGGAAACATGTGCCGTCATCATTGCTTTGCACAAAAAGGTCTTCACAGGCAAGGATATTGCTGCCAGTAAGATTGCACCTAAATCAAACACTTATCGAATCATCAAGAACTTCAAGGAGAACAGTACAGGGATTCGACTGGGGTAAAGTCGTTTTCTCTGATGAATCCCATTTCCGATTGTTTGGGGCATCCGGAAAAAAGCTTGTCCGGAGAAGACAAGGTGAGCGCTACCATCAGTCCTGTGTCATGCCAACAGTAAAGCATCCTGAGACCATTCATGTGTGGGGTTGCTTCTCAGCCAAGGGAGTGGGCTCACTCACAATTCTGCCTAAGAACACAGTCATGAATAAATAATGGTACCAACACATCCTCCGAGAGCAACTTCTCCCAACCATCCAGGAACAGTTTGGTGACGAACAATGCCTTTTCCAGCATGATGGAGCACCTTGCCATAAGGAAAAAGTGATAACTAAGTGGCTCGGGGAACAAAACATCAATATTTTGGGTCCATGGCCAGGAAACCCCCCAGACCTTAATCCCATTGAGAACTTGTGGTCAAACTTCAAGAGGCGGGTGGACAAACAAAAACCCAGAAACTCCAAGCATTGATTATGCAAGAATGGGCTGCCATCAGTCAGGATGTGGCCCAGAAGTTAATTGACAGCATGCCAGGGCGGATTGCAGAGGTCTTGAAAAAGAAGGGTGAACACTGCAAATATTGACTCTGCATCAACTTTGTCAATAAAAGCCAATTGTCAATAAAAGACCCTAGTCGAAAATGTTAAAATCACATTTGGCAGCGATTACATCTGTGAGTCTTTCTGGGTAAGTCTCTAAGAGCTTTGTATACCTGGATTGTGCAATATTTGCCCATGATTATTTTCTAAATTCTTCAAGCTGTCAAATTGGTTGTTGATCGAGGCTAGAAAACCATTTCCAGGCCGTGCAATAGATATTCAAGCAGATTTAAGTCAAAACTATAATTCGGCCTCTCTGGAACATTGACAGTCTTCTTGGCAAGCAACTCCAGTGTAGATTTGGCATTGTGTTTTTTGTTATTGTCCTGCTGAAAGGTGAATTAATCTCCCAGTGTCTGGTGGAAAGCAGACCGAAACAGGTTTTCTTCTAGGATTTTGCCTGTGCTCAGCTCCATTCTCCATTGTGAAGATGGGTTTCCTGGATGAAATGATGAGATACTGATGAACATTTGAGATACTGCAGTGTCCACCACAGCTGGAGGATGGCTTTGCAAGGAAATCTGGTTTTGTTTATCAGGAAGGGATTCACACACCAAAGTCATACTATGCTTACATGCAAAACTGGCACAATAATAAAACCATAAAGTAAAAGAAATCGTGCCAATTTAACCAGTCTTTGTATTTAATGTATCCTCTGAAAAATGTAATTCCTTTTAACCCCCTAGAGTCGATGTCCTCGCCCCCGTGATAATATAATTAGCATTATAATTTAAAAAATCCCCATAAAAATCTCAGTTTAAGCTAGAGATATGTTTTGTGCATTGGATGCATCTCAATCCACCACATCCGCCGATGTCGCACTTCTGCATCTGCGGTGAAAGTTGACAGAGCTAGAGCAGTGTTTGTCAGACCATGAGACATCCTGAAAATCGTCTTTAGCGTCTGAACGGTTTGGCATACAAACTATATATTATGACACCTCTATGGAAATATGAGACTCTCACAAACACGATGGTGTTCTACGTTTTGCCCTGCGACCCCACTCGTCCGAAGTCAGTACAGCCGATATGTTAACTTCTGTCTTTAGCGTCTGAACAGTTTGGGCTATACACCTCTCTGTGGAAAGGTGAGACTCTCACGAACAAGTACATGTCTAGGACACCCACAAGCCGTACAAAATTTGTCTGAAGGTACCAGTTGAAAAAATGTAACACCAGATGGAGACACCAGATTATCGCTAAAAATAAGGGGTTAAATACATGAAGAAAAGAAAACCTCTTAGATATAAGACAGACACTTCAGAGCAAACTTCCTTTTGATTTTTGAGTGAGACTATCTGTTCTATGTAGTGGATGTGTTAACTGTTAAAACCGTTTGTATGGGCTAATGGCAGTATGGGCTAAAGGCCCAAAATACATTTTTTATTAGCATTGTGTCAGAAGCAGTGCAGCTCGGAAGGGGCGTGTTTCTGAGGACGCGCGGCTGTCGACCTTTGCCTCGCCCGAGTCCATACGGGAGTTGCAGCAATGGGACAAGACTGTAACTACCAATTGGGGAGAAAAAGGGATACAAAAAGAGAAGGCTCAGTGTCGTTATCCTCGCAAGGGGAGGGTGCTAGACAAGTATTGAAATCAGGGGTGCCAATAATTTTAACACCTATCCTTTTGAGATTTTATTTAATTACTTATTAAACAAAATATATTTCTCTGAGTAATTGTATTAGTGTAAAATAATATAATTTATTTTTGCATACAATATAGCTCAGTATTTGTATTATTTGTTTTAAACAGTCTTTTATGCTCATCTTTATCAAGGGTGCCAATAATTCTGAACCTGACTGTATGTCAGAGGGGATAGAACGTGTTTTGACAGGAAATGCCATGTCAGTTGATCTGACCAAATGACTTCCAGAGAAATGAAACTAGGACAGGAAAGAGTTTAAATGAAAAACCAGAGCAGTGGGCAATAATATTTATTATAAATACTTCCTGTGACTCATAATAAGATGAAGCAATTAGCCTATTAAAATGTTCATCTGACTACATAAAGATCATTAAAATATACATGCAAGCATTAGGCAATGAATTGATGTTGACGAGCAAGAATTGGTCTGATATTTGTCTATATTAAAGGCAGATATTTAATTAACATTGCAAAGCATACTTCTAGGCGCATAGATCCTAAGGTTAACTGAGAAGACAAAGCATGAACAAAGAAATGTTTAAAAGGCCAGAGGCCTAGAAGCCTAGGACGTTAGGATAGATCATACAACCTTCCTCCATGGACTGGATAGAGGATAAGAGAGAGAAAAAAAGGCAAATCAATTCAATTTATAACATCTGAATGTGTAACCTATCAACCCAAAACCAACCATCATTAACCAATCAAACGATATCAAGTTTACAGTAACCTAAACACACCCAGGCTCAATCTCCACAGGGAGTCACATCATTTAAAGGCTTGTGTGGGGGAAGATACCAATGTAAATAAGGCAGAATTCCTGAGAGGACCATAAAACCTTTTTGTGTATATTAATTCAGAGTTCACTCTATACAGAAACAAGTAACCACAGAGATCATAAATACATATATATAGCATCAGAGTTTCAGATAGAATAATACTATAGTATCCATGTAGGGTTTCTATCACAGTCAATATTCAATGGTCTGGATACTGTAACAGAGATATACATTTTGGCCCCTCAGCGGGCGAAGGGCTGACTAGTCTTTTGTTCCTTGCCATTTGCCATGCAGCTCCAGGTGTCGGAGAGCACATCAATTAGGGCCGAGTATACACCCGTAACAGCCAGCTGTTTTACAATATGCTAAATCATGTACACACATTACTTGTTGTATTGGACCTTTCAATAAGTTCAGATGCCAGAAGGAATTTGAGTTGTATGTAGAGGCCAGATGAGGCTGGTGGAAGGAGCTACAGTGAGGGAAAAAAGTATCCATGCAAGATCTCACCTCGTGGAGTTGCAATGATCATGAGAACGGTGAGGAATCAGCCCAGAACTACAGAGGATCTTGTCAATGATCTCAAGGCAGCTGGGACCATAGTCACCAAGAAAACAATTGGTAACACACTACGCCGTGAAGGACTGAAATCCTGCAGCGCCCACAAGGTCCCCCTGCTCAAGAAAGCACATATACATGCCCTTCTGAAGTTTGCCAATGAACATCTGAATGATTCATAGGACAACTGGGTGAAAGTGTTGTGGTCAGATGAGACCAAAATGGAGCTCTTTGGCATCAACTCAACTCGCCGTGTTTGGAGGAGGAGGAATTCTGCCTATGACCCCAAGAACACCATCCCCACCGTCAAACATGGAGGTGGAAACATTATGCTTTGGGGGTGTTTTTCTGCTAAGGGGACAGGACAACTTCACCGCATCAAAGGGACGATGGACGGGGCCATGTACCGTCACATCTTGGGTGAGAACCTCCTTCCCTCAGCCAGGGCATTGAAAATGGGTCGTGGATGGGTATTCCCGCATGACAATGACCCAAAACACACGGCCAAGGCAACAAAGGAGTGACTCAAGAAGAAGCACATTAAGGTTCTGGAGTGGCCTAGCCAGTCTCCAGACCTTAATCCCATAGAAAATCTGTGGAGGGAGCTGAAGGTTCGAGTTGCCAAACGTCCGTCTCGAAACCTTAATGACTTGGAGAAGATCTGCAAAGGAGGAGTGGGACAAAATCCCTCCTGAGATGTGTGCAAACCTGGTGGCCAACTACAAGAAACGTCTGACCTCTGTGATTGTCAACAAGGGTTTTGCCACCAAGTACTAAGTCATGTTTTGCAGAGGGGTCAAATACTTATTCCCTCATTAAAATGCAAATCAATTTATACAATTTTTCACATGCGTTTTTCTGGAATTTTTGTTGTTATTCTGTCTCTCACTGTTCAAATAAACCTACCATTAAAATTATAGACTGATCATTTCTTTGTCAGTGGGCAAACGTACAAAATCAGCAGGGGATCAAATACTTGTTTCCCTCACTGTATAGGACAGGTTCATTGTAATGGCTGGAATGGAATAAATGAAACGGTATCAAACACATCAAACATATGGAAACCACGTTTGACCCTCGTTCCACCAATTCCATTCCAGACATTACAATGAGCCCGTCCTCCTATACCTCCTCCCACCAGCCTCCTCTGGTATATACGTATTCATGTTATTGTATGCTTATGTTCTGGGTTGATGAAGTTGTACTGAATTGATGGCAAAACCGATTTCAGTTCCCATAGGAACAGTCATCAAAACCCCACATTTGTCAGATTAATATCTCAGCAAATGAATATAAGCACCGTATTAATGTCATACTCCTTTGTCACTCATGGATGCGGCGGAAGACACACAATCATGAATAAGGTACATGTGAAGCAGGAAGTGGTGTTTCAAAGCCACTAGAGGACATCCTCCCTCTGGTCCAAGTGGATTCCATTTCATCCATCCAGTGATGAGTGATGACATGCCAGAACATGATCAGTCAAGCCTTAACTCACTGTATTCATTATAAATCAGTAGTGAACTAATCTTCAGTGTGCTGGCCAAAGTCCAATTGAACTAATACCACAACCCCTAGTCTACAATCATATTCTTCCCTCTAGCATACTATTTGTATATGACTGGTTAGATTTGCATAAACGTGTGTGTGGATTACTCAGATCACTATATATTAGTCTGTCAGTCAGTGATACTTTGATATGGATGGATATAATAAATGTATATAAGAATAGTTTTAGGCATTTGTTCAGTCCTGTGACCTGAACAAACTGCTTTATCACAAAAGAACAAAGACATTTTTATGATCAGCTATTATTTTATTCTATGATTTAGATCAAAATGAATACAATCTTTACCATACTACATCTAATATAATCTATATCTAGTATACAGTCTAGACACGGGAATACACCTACAGCAGTCAGATTAGGATTAACTAATGCATATTCCTTCTTTTACTATGAAACATATTTTATAGCATTACATTTCAGTCAGATTTAAGCTTCATTTGGGAAAATACGATAATTTATAAATGGAATGTGATACCTTGAAAAATTTGACCAAAAAGGTCTGCTGTAAAAAACAGTGTAGAAGAACAGTTTAAATTAAATTGTAAAATACAAATAGTAAGAGAATACAGCCATACAAATGTACACTCTCTAGTACAGTTGATTTAAAGATCACAACACTTGATTCAACAAAAATATAAAACATTTCTCAAAAAATATTATTTGAACTTCACTGTAAATAATTGTGCAGAATAAAATCTCACAGTTTAAACACAAAAAAAACAGACACTAAGAGCATTGGCAGTAATTAAAAAAGGAGACCATTGAATAAAATTGAAAGGTCACATTAAAAATGACAGTGAGTGCAGTATTTAACTAATTTGACTCAACATTGAAACTGAAGCAACATCAAATGTATCCTGAAAAAGTGATTTTTACTGTTCATTGTGCACCGATCTGGTGCCGAGACCACGTCTCTCAATGTACAGTGATTACAGGCTATTTTGCTACTTTGCGCACAGAGATCTTTTCAGCTTCTGTGACGAAGTTCCTTGCCGTATAATGTTTGAGGAGTTGTCTCCAAGCACCACTGCGGCTCAACAACTCCTGGTTACCTTTGAGAAAGAAAATAAATTAGTACAATGACACTAGTTTAAACCAGTGTTTCCCAACCCTGGTCTTCCAGTACCCCCAACAGTACTCGTCTTTAATGTAACCACGGACAAGCACACCTGATTCAACTTGTCAACTAATCATCAAGCCCTCAATGAGTTGAATGAGGTGTGTTTGTCCAGGGCTACAATGAAAATGTGTGCTGTTGGGGGTACTGGAAGACCAGGGTTGGGAAACATTGGTTTAGATCATACTCATTCCAGTGATCTTTAACATTAAGCCCTTGTGGAAACGTCTCGCTCACCGATAATGCACAGTCCCTCTTTGGCCCTGGTAATGCCCACGTTTATCTGGTTGGGGTCACGAACAAAGCCCACATGTTTGGACATCCAGGCCAAGTCCGGCTCTGTCTCGATCTCCTTGCTGGGTAAGGAGCGCACAGTGGACAGGATGACATAGCGCCATTCACTTCCTGCATGGGAGACGAAGCAGCGTTGGTTATACCCAGGGCTAACCTAACCAGTTCAAAGTTCAAAAGCGGGGTACAACCATAGAATCACAATCAAGATGGAACTGAAGGGAAAGTATGAAAGAGTAAAATGATCACCTTGACTTTTTGTGATGGTGGTGACCGTGATTTCGTCCAGTTTGATTTTTTTCAGTTCTTTCTTAATTTCAGCCACCTGGGCGTTGTAGGGAGATAGGATCGCAATACTCTGTTGTTTTATTTTGGATTCTGTCACCAGCTGCTTGGCGAGCCGAACCTGTAATAAACAAAAAGTTGATTTTGGAAACTCAGTGTACCAGTGGCATGGCAAGATTTGAGTGTTGGAGTTGAGAAAACCAAGAGGTTTCTTACCACTACGTTTCTCTCCTCCATATTCGCTTTGGAGTTTTCATTTCCTTTTCCTGTGCTCACAACCAGGCTGACCTCTTTTCCACTGACGTTGCCGAAAACAATGTGCGTCTGCCTGCTGTCAGCCTGAAGGACACTATTTGGGCGATGCACGTCAGTCTTCAGTTTTCCTTCATAATACTCCTCTGATGGGAACTTACATATATCTTCATGCTACAAAAGAAAGAAGTATTTGTATTTTCTCATTGGATATCAATCCATCTAAATTTGTATAGTCAAAAGCACCATAGCATTTTACCCTTGATGAACAATCATGAGTTTTACTTATTTTACTAGGCAAGTCAGTTAAGAACAAATTCTTATTTTCAATGACAGCCTAGGAACAGTGGGTTAACTGCCTGTTCAGGGGCAGAACGACAGATTTGTACCATGTCAGCTCTGGGATTTGAACTTGCAACTTTTCAGTTATTAGTCCAACGCTCTAACCACTAGGCTACCCTGCTGCCCCTTTGCTGAGATTTTATGATGTGAATTAAGAGTACCATTTTGAATGAATTCATAGACTAAATATAACCCCCCTCTTAAATCAAATCACATTTTATTGGTCACATACACATATTTAGCAGATGTTATTGGTCACATACACATATTTAGCAGATGTTATTGTGGGTGTAGTGAAATGCTTGTGTTCCTAGCTCCAACAGTGCAGTAGTATCTAACAATTCACCACAATACACAAATCTAAAAGTAAAAGAATGTAATTAAGAAATATGTAAATATAAAGACGATATTACCATTCTGTACTGGGTATCCAGCATCACTGTCTGGGACCGGCGTTCAAAGTAGCGCTCAAACAGAGACTTTGACATCCCCAACTTCCTCACAAGTTCATTCTTGATGATGGGACGTAGTTGTTTGTGGTCACCGAGCAACACAATCTTGGAAGTGGAAAGAGGTTATGTCGCCATCAATCTTCATGACTTGCAAATACGATGATGACTTACATAGGCCTTGGCATGCAGTTGATAAAACAGGGTTGCTGTTAAGGCTTAGTTTAAAATAAGATCTACTTTATTAGTCCATATGAGATGGAATTTTGTCTTCTGCCTTTTCCCAACCAATCTGATATACACATACACTGACAGTACAAAATATTAAGAACACCTTCCTAATATTGAGTTGCACCCCACCTTTGCCCTTAGAACAGCCTCAATTTGTCAGGGCATGGACTCAACAAGGTGTCGAACATAGATGCTGCTTCCCACAGTTGTGTCAAATTGGCCAGATGTCCTTTGGGTGATGGACCATTCTTGATAGACACCCCACAGTGTTGCAGTTCTTGACTCAAACCGATGCGACTGGCACCTACTACCAGACCCGTTCAAAGGCACTTAAATATTTTGTCTTGCCCATTCACCCTCTGAATGGCACACATATACAATCCATGTCTCGAGACTTAAAAATCCTTCTTTGACCGGTCTCCTCCCCTTCATCTACACTGATTGAAGTGGATTTAACAGGTGACATCAATAAGGGATCATGGCTTTCACCTGGACTCACCTGGTCAGTCTTTGTCATGGAAAGAGCAGGTGTTCTTAATGTTTTGTCCACTCAGTTTACACAAACACACACATTAGGTTTGAGAAGCTGGAGAAGAGAGCAGCTGCAGTGCAGTGCCCAGTGAGCAGATAAGAGAGTTAAATTCCTTGCTCAAGGGAACATAGGGAGTAGGTAGCACCTGAGAAATTGATGCCAGCAACCCTCCAGTTGGGTTTCCACAAAAATCTATAGCCACAATCAAAGTTAGCTTTTTGGCATAAGGTTAGCAGTGTGATTCTATAACAATGCACTGTTTCCATGTCCAAACTCAAGGGTTAGACTACATGCAAAAAATCTACATTTTTTACTGAACATTTTTACACAAATCTTACTGAGAGATCTTACTGAGGAGCCCCACTGAGGTGAACATTGTATGGCCCAGGCCTAAACAGTTGCTGCTGGATTGAACACCGATGGAAGACAATGTCATTCTACTACATAATGAACAAGCAGCATCACAAACATAGGCCTATAAATGTTTTACCTTTATTTTAAACATGTACACACCATTCTATAAGAAAAGGTAACTAAATATTTATGTTATATATTTAAGCAATTGGCCATATACCAAAACCCCATAAGTTTCTTATTGCTATTATAAACAGGTTACCAATGATATTAGAACAGTAAACAAGTAGTTTTGCGTCATACCTGTGGTACACTATATACAGTGAGGGAAAAAAGTATTTGATCCCCTGCTGATTTTGTACGTTTGCCCACTGACAAAGAAATGATCAGTCTATAATTTTAATGGTAGGTTTATTTGAACAGTGAGAGACAGAATAACAACAAAAAAATCCAGAAAAACGCATGTGAAAAATGTTATAAATGGAATTGCATTTTAATGAGGGAAATAAGTACTTGACCCCCTCTCAATCAGAAAGATTTCTGGCTCCCAGGTGTCTTCTATACAGGTAACGAGCTGAGATTAGGAGCACACTCTTAAAGGGAGTGCTCCTAATCTCAGTTTGTTACCTGTATAAAAGACACCTGTCCACAGAAGCAATCAATCAATCAGATTCCAAACTCTCCACCATGGCCAAGACCAAAGAGCTCTCCAAGGATGTCAGGGACAAGATTGTAGACCTACACAAGGCTGGAATGGGCTACAAGACCATCGCCAAGCAGCTTGGTGAGAAGGTGACAACAGTTGGTGCGATAATTCGCAAATGGAAGAAACACAAAAGAACTGTCAATCTTCCTCGGCCTGGGGCTCCATGCAAGATCTCACCTTGTGGAGTTGCAATGATCATGAGAATGGTGAGGAATGAGCCCAGAACTACACTGGAGGATCTTGTCAATGATCTCAAGGCAGCTGGGACCATAGTCACCAAGAAATCAATTGGTAACACACTACGCCGTGAAGGACAAATCCTGCAGCGCCCGCAAGGTCCCCCTGCTCAAGAAAACACATATACAGGCCCGTCTGAAGTTTGCCAATGAACATCTGAATGATTCAGAGGACATCTGGGTGAAAGTGTTGTGGTCAGATGAGACCAAAATGGAGCTCTTTGGCATCAACTCAACTCGCCGTGTTTGGAGGAGGAGGAATGCTGCCTATGACCCCAAGAACACCATGCCCACCGTCAAACATGGAGATGGAAACATTATGCTTTGGGGGTGTTTTTCTGCTAAGGGGACAGGACAACTTCACCGCATCAAAGGGATGATGGACGGGCCATGTACTGTCAAATCTTGGGTGAGAACCTCCTTCCCTCAGCCAGGGTATTGAAAATGGGTCGTGGATGGGTATACCAGCATGACAATGACCCAAAACACACGGCCAAGACAACAAAGGAGTGGCTCAAGAAGAAGCACATTAAGGTCCTGGAGTGGCCTAGCCAGTCTCCAGAACTTAATCCCATAGAAAATCTGTGGAGGGAGCTGAAGGTTTGAGTTGCCAAACGTCAGCCTCGAAACCTTAATGACTTGGAGAAGATCTGCAAAGAGTGGGACAAAATCCCTCCTGAGATGTGTGCTAACCTGGTGGCTAACTGCAAGAAACGTCTGACCTCTGTGATTGCCAACAAGGGTTTTGCCACCAAGTACTAAGTCATGTTTTGCAGAGGGGTCAAATACTTTATATATACTTAATATTTCCCTCATTAAAATGCAAATCCATTTATAACATTTTTCACATGTGTTTTTCTGGATTTTTGTTGTTGTTATTCTGTCTCTCACTGTTCAAATAAACCTACCATTAAAATGATAGACTGATCATTTCTTTGTCAGTGGGCAAACGTACAAAATCAGCAGGGGATCAAATACTTTTTCCCCTCACTGTATACACAAAAGTATGTGGACACTCCTTCAAATGAGTGGATTAGGCTATTTCAGCCACACCCGTTGCTTACAGGTGTATAAAATCGAGCACACAGCCATGCAATCTCCATAGACAAACATTGGCTGTAGAATGGCCTTACTGAAGAGCTCAGTGACTTTCAATGTGGCAACGTCATAGGATGCCACCTTTCCAACAAGTCAGTTTATAAAATGTATGCCATGCTAAAGCTGCCCCGGTCAACTGTAAGTGCTCTTATTGTGAAGTGGAAAAGTCTAGAAGCAACAACGGCTCAGCTGCAAAATGGTAGGCCACACAAGCTCACAGAACAGGACCACCGAGTGCTGAAGCGAGTAAATATCGTATGTCCTTGGTTTCAACACTTACTACAGAGTTCCAAACTGCCTCTGGAAGCAACGTCAGCACAATAACTGTTTGCCGGGAGCTTCATGAAATGTGTTTACATGGCCGAGCAGCCGCACACAAGCCTAAGATCAAATAAAATGTTATTGGTCACACACACATATTTAGCAGATGTTATTGCGGGTGTAGCGCAATGCAAAGCGTCAGCTGGAGTGGTGTAAAGCTCGCCACCATTGGACTCTGGAGCAGTGGAAACGCGTTCTCTGGAGTGATGAAACACACTTCACCATTTGGCAGTCCGACGGATGAATATGGGTTTGGCGGATGCCAGGAAAACACTACCTGCCCCAATGCATAGTGCCAACTGTAAAGTTTGGTGGAGGAGGAATAATGGTCTGGGGTTGTTGTTCATGGTTTGGGCTAGGACCTGAGTTCCAGAGTGGAGGCTTTTAAAGCAGCAAATGGGGGACCAACTTATTAATGCCCATGATTTTGGAATGAGATGTTGGACGAGCAGGTGTCCACATACTTTTGGCCATGTAGTGTATATTGTCTCTTATAAACTGGGTGATTTGAGACCTGAATGCTGATTGGCTGAAAGCCGTATACCCCGGTTAAGACAAAACATAGATTTTTACTGTTCTAATTATGTTGGTAACCGGTTTATAATAGCAACAAGGCACCTCAGGGGTTTGTGCTATACGGCCATATACCACACCTCCTTGGGCCTTATTGCTGAATTATATTACCTTATATTAACTTACCTTTTCTGGTTTGTTGCTGACCAATGGGATGAGGGCCTGAGGTTCCGTTGCCATAGCACATTCATCAATAAGGATCTGGCGTGCACTGACTGTTTTAATCAGGTTAGGGGTGGAGGCTGCTGTGCAGGTGCACAGAATGACATCGTGTCTCTGCAGCTCATACACACGAGCTTTATTCAGAAGCTTTTTATAGCTAGAAGAAAAACAAAAAAACAACGTATATACAGTGCATTTGTAAAGTATTCAGACCCCTTGACTTTTTTCACACCCCATAATGACAAAGCAAAAACTTTTTTTCTAAATTTTTGCTAATTAAGAATTCAGACCCTTTACTCAGTACTTTGTTGAAGCACCTGTGGCAGTGATTACAGCCTAGAGTATTCTTGGGTATGACGCTACAAGCTTGGCACACCTGTATTTTGCGAGTTTTTCCCATTCTTCTCTGCAGATCCTCTCAAGCTCTGTCAGGTTGGATTGGGAGCGTCTCTCCAGGGATGTTCGATCAGGTTCAAGTCCGGGCTCTAGTTGGGCCACTCAAGAATATTCAGAGACTTGTCCCAAAATCACTCCTGCATTGTCTTGGCTGTGTGCTTAGGGTCATTGTCATGTTGGAAGGTGAACCTTTGCCCCAGTCTGAGGTGCTGAGCGCTCTGGAGCAGGTTTTCATCAAGGATCTCTCTGTACTTTGCTCCGTTCATCTTTGCCTCGATCTTGACTAGTCTCCCAGTCCCTGAAAAACATCCCCACAGCATGATGCTGCCACCACCATGCTTCATCGTAGGGATGGTGCCAGGTTTCCTCCAGTCATGATGCTTGGCATTCAGACAAAAGAGTTCAATCTAGGTTTCATCAGACCAGAGAATGTTGTTTCTCATGGTCTGAGATTCCTTTAGGTGCCTTTTAGCAAACTCCAAGCGGGCTGTCATGTGCCTTTTACTGAGGAGTGGCTTCCGTCTTACCACTCTACTATAAAGGCCTGAGTGGTGGAGTGCTGCAAAGATGGTTGTCCTTCTGGATGGTTATTCCATCTCGACAGAGGAACTCTGGAGCTCTGTCAGAGGGACCATCGGGTTCTTGGTCACCTCCCTGAACAAGGCCCTTCTCCCCCGATTTCTAAATTTGGCCGAGTGGCCAGCTATAGGAAGAGTCTTGGTGGTTCCAAACTTCTTACATTTAAGAATGATGGATGCCACTGCGTTCTTGGGGCCCTCCAATGCTGCAGAAATGTTTTGTACCCTTCCCCAATCCTGTCTCGGATCTCTACGGACAATTCCTTCAACCTCATGGCTTGGTTTATGTTCTGACATGCTGTGGGACCTTATATAGACAGGTGTGTGCCTTACTAAATCATGTCCAATCAATTGAATTTACCACAGGTGGACTCCAATGAAGTTGTAAAAACATCTCAAGGATGATCAATGGAAACAGGATGCACCTGAGCTCAATTTCAAATCTTACAGCAAAAGGTCAGAACACTTATTTAAATTAGGTATTTCATTTTTGTAATTTCTTTTTTAAAATTGCAAAAAATTCTAAATAAACGGTTTTCACTTTTTCATTATGAGGTATTGTGTGTAGATTGATGAGGGGGAAAAACAACTTAATACATTTTCGAATAAGGCTGTAACGTAACAAAATGTGGAAAAAGTCAAGGGGTCTGAATACTTTCCGAATGCACTGAGTAATTCATCAGACTAATTCTATCAGGTTTAAAATAAAATGTAATAAGAATGTACCGTATATTACAAGGGAATACTGTAATACATATTACCAATTCTATCAGATGTAGGTGTCGGGTTCAACTAGGGGTCATAATAAGGGCTGTACCAAATGTTTGATGTATTACAATAATTTACTATGCTTATGTTGTATTAATAGAAGGGGAGGGGTTATAAGACCCCGCCCTCCTTACATTTATAGGGTCCTAGACTACAGATTAACAATATATATATTCATTATAGAGGTTTAGTATTGTTCCACAGTTGTGTTCTAGTTCTCTCTCTCTGTCTCCTATAAAGAGACCCCTCTGAGAAATGTGTGACTGAGACAGAACTCTGCAGGGGAGTGTAGGAGATAAGAGACTAGTCAGACATTCCACAATAAATCAACTTTGGGGAGTGGACATTTATTGCCTAGGCTTTAGAAAACACTGGAACTATTGTATATCTCTTGCCAGTTTATATGGCTGTGTATGCATGGGCTTGGTCTGATAAGTAGATAGTAATGACGTATGCAGTGACATCACAAGGGCTGGACTTCGGGTTTAATAAAATAACTTAGGACCTTTTCTTTGATGCAGAACTTACTCGGAAACATGTGTGCTATGTTCCTGATTGTCAACTTCTGTCTGCATTAATAAAGGTTTTTGAATGATTTAATTAAAGATATTGTCATAATGCTAATTTCACCGATGAGCCAATGATTGACAAGGAACAAGAAAACGAACCCCAACATTGGTTTCAAAGAAAAATCTATAAGAATGTACTGTATATTACAAGGGAATACTGTAATGCATCTTTACTTACTTCTCAACTTCTTCGTCTGTCAGCTCCTCTCCCTCTGATTCTCTGGCTAGGTTTATTCTGCGGTCAAACTCTTTTATTTCCCAGGAATGCGGATTTTGTTCTTCCCGTATGCGATGATGCAAGGTAATAGCTCTGAAAATGGTACATAGTGTGAGATCCAAATTCATTAACAATTTCAGGAAACAGTTGACAAAAAACATGCTGACAACGGTCAAACAAATTATGAAGCCAGCACTACGACCAGGTTATCAAAGACAAGTGAGATGGTTTCCCTGAAAAAGTAGCCAAAAAAACATTTTAAAAAAAATTATAAAAAGCATGTAAACAATTTCTATTCTTTTCAGTTTGGAAAATGAGCTGAAACAACAAAGCTGAATTACTTTTTACAGTGCACAACTGCAGAGTGATGTCATGTGTTTTATACCTGAGTTTTGGCTTGGACCGCTCTTGGCGAAGTGACCTGGGAGACAGCTGAAGGATACTGCCTGGGTATGGGTACTCCAGCATCTCCATTTGTCGGCTGTACAACCTGAGGGGCTTCAGCCTGTCTCCAAACCTCAACAGGTACTCTACAGAATGTTCAGAATTCATAGAATGCTAGAATGTTCCCTACAGAACTTTACTCATGTTTAAGCTATGAATGTATTATACATTATTTTGTAATGACAAATAAAATTTAAGCATTAAGTAACTTGCCGGCAACCACATCGACAGACTTGTTGGAAGGACCACAGTAGAGAATAACTTCCTTCTTGTCCTTGTCCTTGGGATCTTCAAATATCCTGGGGTTGTGGGAGTTTAGCACATGGTACCAGTACACAATGTACACTCCTACAACGGTCTTTCCAGTCCCTATGAAACAGGTGTGGTTTTTATTCCAGTAAACATAGCAAAGGGCCATATAACAGCTTCATGTACTCTGGTAGTACTATTTAATAATTTACCAGGTGGTCCTTGTATGAGTGTGAAGTTGTTATTCAGAGCTTTCTCCACTGCATCATATTGACTCTTATTCAGGTCTGGGAGACCTTCTGGTGCCTTTTCTCTCATGAGTCGGTGTCGAGGTACAACAGATTGCGAAGCTACAATCCCAAAAAAAGACAGCAAAACAATACTTTCAAACATATAGTTTAACAATGAAATAGTGAACTGTAAATCTCCTCAGAATGGGATTACTTGAGACATTTTGTTTGTCTATTTATGTTATTGTCCAGCGCTTACCTCCGTTTGGAATGGGTTGTCCTAGGGCTATTTTCTGCACAAGCTCATTTGCAGACACAACGTTGTTCACAGCCATTTCTTTACGTCTAGACAGTAGAAAATGTTATACAACATTATGCCCATCCAATACAAATATGGGATAGTACTTTTACACTAGGACCTTATTTTTAACAGAATGCAACGTGGGTAACACTGTATTTTATGGTGCAGAAATTACCAGGTATTTACTAAAACATTACATGTTTAAATGGTAATTACATTTTAAGGAACATTTTGTTGACTTAGTTTTAAATAAGTACCGGAACTGTAATATAAAGTGCTCCCGTAATGTCTATACATTTGAAATGACAATTGATAAATTCATGGCTCTCTCTTCTTTCTCTTACTAATTCATTTAATACTTACATGTCTGGTAGCAGCTTTGGGATTATCTCAACCGTATATGTTGTCTTTCTCTGGGAGACACACTCTGGAATGGTCTCCATTGGCAAATGGTTGATGTAGAAGTGCACTTTTCTGGCTTGATTTGGAGAGGTCTTCTTTGGTTCGTCGAACTTGGTTGTAACACCATGGGCCACCCATGTGTAGTTTTTAGGGTCAACTACTTCATCTGATCGGTCAGGGGTTGAGGCCAGTTTCAACCCTCTTTTTCGGATACACAGTAAGCACTTGTTAAGGTTGCATTCGATGGCCCATTCTTTAATGTATTCGAGAGGAAGGTCAAAACTTCCTTCTTTGTTCCCTTGCTTCAAGTTCAGCTCCAGGTCCTCAATGATTATGATGTCACTTTCATCCACAGCATTGGCTGCAGACTCCATCTCACAAAGTGGTTTCCAGATCCTCACATACTCTCCAGCGTTGCTATATTCACTCTTGGATGGACGGTCTGCACATTTGGAGAAGCATTTGATAGGGTTGTGGGCGTGGTCTACACACACCTCAAACGTTGGTTTGATGCACACCAATTGAAGAGTGGGTGTCCAATAACCTCGTTTTCTTTCAGATGTAATTTGGACTTGAAGTGTGTCTCCTGGCTTCAACTGGAGAGTAAGATCAACATAGTGCTCCATTTCAATTGTTTCATCTTGTCCATGTGCAGTTCTATGACAGTCACTCCCAGTGTCAAGCAAATCCATTGTGGTATGTTTTGGAACACTCTTAAAATGTTCCATTTGCTTTGTTGTGGTGCTAAGTATGAGAGATCTTGCTATATTCCATTTTTCCTGGTCAATTGCATCAACAATGGCTCGCCAAGTCTTTTGTGAAAGCTCGGTGCATGCAGAAGAATTTTGCACCCTTTTTAGCTCTTGGTGAGTTTTGGCAGTGTCAACTGAGTACACTCGTCTTCTCCATGTTAGAGTCATGTGATTCTCGTTTGAGTCGTACAGTGGTTGATCCTCCAGTTGCAAATCTCTGTACATAACAGGCAAACTGTCTGGAAATAAGTGCCTGTCAAATGGAAATGACAGCTTGAAACTATCTCCTACCTCAACACCAACAACAAATGCTATCTTCAAAGCATTTTGTTTCTTCATGTCCATGGCAAAGGAAATCATTTCAGCCTTCTTTTCATACTCATTGGCCTTCTTGTATCTTTCTTCATTCTTCTGACCCAGAATGTCAATGTCTTGTGGAGAATATTGGACTGGAGTGCCGCTTAGGATTGAATGCAAAAGCCTTTGCAGGATAACATCCATGTAGCGACGTATGGGCGAGGATGCTTGTGTATAGGACTTCAGACGCAAGGAATAGTGCCCAACAGTTGCCTTAGGGGATGATTTGGAACGTATGACATACGCTTTGCCAAGACACTTCCTAAACTTAGATATCACTGGAAGGAGCTGGGGATAGATGTCATCTGTAGCTATCAGATCAACCATTCTGTCAGTGTCAACTTCCCCGTTCCCAGCAGCTGATAGGATCTCATTCCACACTGATGTTAGCACGGGGAAGCTTTTGCTCTCCAAGAACTCTTGGTCATGGTCATGGTCAAGGTTGTGCCTTAGGTGTGAGGAGAGTGATATGATGTCTTTGCACTGCTCTTTCAAAGCATTGACCATTAAAGTGTCAGGTTCTGCTTGACATCGGAGAGGAGTGCAGTGCATGGTTTCTTTTGCGTTGATCAAAAATGCAGACACAGAATTGTTGAACAGTACACTAAGTTCCTCAATCATCTGATGGGATCTCCTCTTCCCCGGCATCTGATGATCATCCAGTCGTTTATAGTTCCAATCCTTGCCTAGCCTGGCCTTCCTTTGGACTTTGGCAAAACGATATGCCACAGCAACACAGTCTTCTACAGTATCAAACTTGGCCTCTTCTCTTGACCGCTTACTGATGATGTCCTCCGCCTCTTCGTAAGACAACTTTCTATCAGAATTGATCTGAGAAAGATTGAAGTTCTTGTCAATGATTCTGTCTGTTGCCTTGTCTACTTGTACCACTAATGAAATCACCATACGATCTCGGCCAGGCAGGAGACTCAAGTGGTTGATGCTAAATGGTTTTGGGAACATGTAAACAGGTTCTTTAGTGCTGTAATATGTTGCACCCAGTTTTTGTGCACAATCATCCAACGAATCACCAATATTCACGAAACTTGCCACATCTGCTATGTGGACTCCAACCTCATAATGGCTTTCCTTGTCAATGACACTAATTGCATCATCCAAGTCTTGGGATTTTTTGGGGTCAACAGTGAAAGTAGTCAACTTTCGGAGGTCCTTTCTGTCACCAATGTGGGTGTCTTTCCAGGAACACACTTCATCTAAAACATGTCTGGGAGGTGATGGTTCGACTTTAAATTCTGCATCCAAAATTTTTAAGCCCTCTTCCAAAGATGATCCTATGGGAACAATGTCTATCACGTTCCCTAATGGAAAGGGATAGATTTCATTGCTTTCAGTTTTCGTTTTCCAGTCAAAGACCTCCACCACAAAGACATGATTGCGTTTGATGTCTTCATCAAGGTGTTGATATCTGACAATCTCCCATTCTCCATCATCGTGCTTCCATATTGGAATGTAATTGCGACTCTTCTTACTGACCAAGGTGCAAATTTTGGTAGTGTTCTTATTGAGGGGCACCATTATCTTTCTGAGAAATTGATATTCAGACTTCCTTTTGTGTTTATGGTAATCTTCATCTTCGAGGGTACAAACAAACACACGAGAGGATTCAGCTGCCTTGATGGTGCCTAACACCTTTCCCTGTGAATGGCCCTCACAAGGAAATTCTTCTACCACCACTTCGTCACCGGCGAAGGACTTGCCAAGGTTACCTCTACCTTTGATGATAATGTGCTTAGTTGGGTTGTCAAATGGTATGATATAACCTGCGTTATATTTCTCCATGACCAATTCACCTTGCTTGTACACATTTGGCTGCTCTCTCAACAACTGCAACAAGTTATCTCTTTCAACTTCGGTACTATCGTATGGTCTATTTTGTTCTACTACATTTTTCAATTCTGATTTCTCTCCATCAGATGAATTGTAGATTGCCATGCTTTGCTCCTCTTGCAGCTGTTGGAGAATCGCATCCACGTTGTTACCTGTGCCAAACATAACTGACTGAGCGCTGGTCTCATCCAGGTCTTCTGACCGTTGGAATCTTGACATTTCCTTGATATCACCATCAATTATGTCTTGTGTAAGGTGTTTCGGTTCAGCACTTCCCTTTGTTATACACTGGTCAATGTAGTTCCTCCAGATTCTTGAGCACTTTCCAAAGTAGCATAAAGCGGCAGCATCTCCAACCACAACAACCTGGGATTGAGCCCTAGTCATGGCCGTGTTCAGCACGCGAGCATCATTGAAAAACTCCACACAATGTGAGTCAGAAGGGTGAATGCTGTCACGGGTTTGAACGGCTGTCAATACTATTGCTCTGAACTGTTTGCCTGTCAAGAAATAATGAAAAAATTGTATGGTTAAGGCAAATAAAAAGGTTTCTATACAAAGATCAAAATTACATACCAGTAGTTAAATCTACAAAATAGTGTTATTTAATGTACATGTCTAGGAAACAATAACAAATTATTGGAATATTAACCAATGTTTGCAAATTAATCAAATCATATACATTTTATTGGTCGCATACACATATTTGGCAGACATTATTGCAGGTGTAGCGAAATGCTTATGTTCCTACAGTACAGTCGCTCCAACAGTGCAGTAATATCTAACATCTAATGATAAATACCTTGAACATTGGCAATATTTTCCACAGTCACTCGGCTCAAGGATATTTTCCTAAGCTCTTTCCTGATCATTGGAACCTACGAAAAAAGACAAACGATGACACAAAAAAGTAACGTAAAAAACGTTGGTGTTCCCCTATTTACTCAAGAAATTAGTAAATTCAAATGACAAATAACCATTTTTACCTGGCATCCTTCAGAGAGAACACAGACTGAGCGTTGATCCTTATTCCCCCATGCAGGTGGCCAATCTCTGAGTAGATTTTGCACTATTTTAACCACGCATGTAACCTCTTCAAGATTAAACCATGACATGGATGTGGTGTCCAAGTGAGATTCTCCTCTGACATGGTGGAACATAAGGGGGTGGCAGTTCGGATGAGCTGGAACATTACCTACAGCCTTGATGGCATCAGACTTGCCAACGTAGAAGTTAGTGGACACAAATTCTACTATCTCTTTGGTGGAGCGATAGTTCTCGTTGAAAATAATTCTGCTTTTCAAAGCTGCACTACTCTCCTGGGCTTGATAGTAGTGGAACAGACGGTTCAGCAAGGTGTGATTGGAGCGTTGGTCATCGTCCACTGAAAAGAGCTTTGGTCCCATCTGCATGTGATCTCCAGCTAGAACCACTCGAGTTACTGGCCCAGCCAGACCAAGGGGCATCAAAGCTTCACATTCAAGCATCTGGGACGCTTCGTCAATCAGGATGTGGGTGAAGTAGCCGCCAGGGAGCTTCAGGTCCTGGAAGTGCCTTGCCATTGCAGTAGTTGTGATGACTATTCGATGGCAATCTAAATCACATTTGGCAGGAGGTAGGAAAAACTGTCCGTTTTCTGATAGAAGGCAGTACTTCTGTGTGATCTCATCTGTGGCACTCACTGGAACCCCTAATTTATTTGCTTTTATCCTCAGTGGCTTCATCTCAGGGTGTCCAGAGTTGATGTATGAGTGGAAGTGGTCTTTGACATACAAATCTGCAGAGCTGACAAGAGGGAGGTTAGTCCTGCTTAACTTTTAACAGTGATTGTCCTTAAACCCAAAACTGAAAATTGCTCGCCCTACTTTTTTAAAATTAAATTGATGCTTTACAAGTAATTAATAAGCAGGTACACTGTAACTACAAGTGTAATTCAAATATGTTTTAACATTGGGATTAATACATGGCATACAGATGTGCTATCTTAATTTGATAATTCCATTGTCGCAGAGAATTGCTCTGCCCAGCAGAAAATGCCAATTTAAGAGTATATAAAGTTTGTAATTTCCACTTTAACATTTCAGACTTGATTTGTCATAATGAAAAATGTATCAACAAAATGTCAATTTATTATTATAATCCACATAATTCAAATTTCCTGTTGCTGCAGGATTATTAACCACAGTGCATTTTCACATAGTGTATTTGTTACATAATACTTAACTGTCAGTGTATACTGTAACTGTCAAACTGATATGAGGCTTACACAATACAAATGGTTGATAGACACACTCATAATAGTCCAACAGCCTCACTGTGTTCTTTTAAGTAATCATTACATAGATGTCAAATAAACTTCCTTTGTTGCTAATCTAATGTTTACAAAAAGCTTGCATAAGTAGGACTACTTGCACAAACAAGTTTTTACCAGACTTAAGCACTATTATGTAAAAATGAGTATCTGTGCCAGTCAATGAATTGCATTAGGTAAGACTGAAAATACATGAAGGGACTAGAAAGGTGAACTCTGTGTAAGTGAGTTGGGGTCAATAGAACATTGGGGTCATTACCTGTTTGTAAGAGTGCAGATCAGTACTCTGGTGTGAGGTTGCCGTACCAGCTCTTTGGCTGCTGTAGCGAGCGTGAAGGTTTTCCCAGTTCCAAACGGTCCATAAATGAGGAGGGGGGCCACACTTTCTCTTCCATCGGAGTCCCCTATGATGAAATCAATGGCTGCCTGCTGCTTTGCATTGAGTTTGGGGTATTGTATTTCGTTAACAGGGACACTGCAGTTCCTGAATTCTGGTAACACTCTCTCTGTGTTCGGAAGGAGATCTATGGCTTTGTGCATCTCACAGAACTTCAGACGATTCAGCTGGAACTGGACTTCCATTTCACATGATTCATTTCTTTGGAGCTTCAGGTCAGAGCAGCATCTTTTAGACAGCTGCAAGTGCATTTTATTCTCACTGGTGGCGTCTCTGAGAATGATGGCTTCGTAGACCTTGTGACTTTGATTATCTGAAGATACTGGTGCTAAGAGAGCTGACTGGATGCCTCGTCTCAGCATCAAACCCTCTGGGGTGTCTGGGGTGAGAGTAAAAGGGACTGAGACGGCACAGAATAGCTCCCCCATAGGAGCTATCTTCATCCCAAACAGAGGGTCGTCTAGGGTGGCCGACAAGGTGATGGTCCCTCGAACATTGAGTCTAAAACGCAAAAGAAAATGGAGGGACTTTGAGATTGTTGTCCTTTTAACCGAAGAGTATTTATAATAGGGTTGTTCCCCCAAATCATTGCCTTTTGAGATGTGTAACTTGGTGAAAATAAAAACTTTGGATTTCACATAAATGTAACATTCTGTCATAAAGAGCACAAATTCAACCTAATGAAACATTCGTTTTCCCATCTCAAGAGGTTAAATAAAAAAAATATATACTATAGTAAGTGCCAAATAAAGTCATAAATCCCCTTGTGAAATAGGAAATAGAAGCCTATCTGAAACAGGAAGGGGCAATTGAACGCAAGCTTCACCAAAATAAATGTATTGTTGAAAAAATCTATAGGTAACAGGGTTGGAGTGTTATGCGCGATCCACTCAGTTTTCTAACACAAAACACCCGAAAATTGCCAAATAGAGTAGAACCAGCTCACCTGTTTTTTACACTATGATTTGACTATTGCATGTTCAATAAAATAAAAAGGTATTTAAAAAGGAATAGTCTCACCATATTAAAACAAGAGTTCAGTTCACGTAACAGGTTTTTTTTTTTATGAATCACTAGGGGTGGAAGGTAGCCTAGTGATTAAGAGTGTTGGGCCAGTAAACAAATTGTCACTGGTTTGAATCCCACAGCCGACTAGGTGAAAAATCTGTCAATGTGCCCTGAGCAAGGCACTTAACCCTAATTGCTACAGGGTTGCCATTAATAATGGCTGATCCCTGGCCGTGACCCCACTCACATTTCTATCTCACACTTGTGTAGGTTATCCCCTATTTGACCTTAAACACATGAAATAAATAATAATAATAAATGACTTCTGTCAAAATAACTAGGTGAAATGTTAGGGTGAAGTGGGTTAAAATCTTCCTGCAAGTCACAGAGGGTGCACGGAAGGACATGTCAAAATGCAGAATGTTGGGACTTTAGCATATCTTTACTCATATTAACAATCTGATGTATTGAATTCTCCATGTGGTCTATAATAATGGGCACTTCATTGAATAAAACTGGCTCTTAAGATTTAATATTAGTGAACAATTTCTATTTAAAATATCAAAGGGACATAAAAAAAGTTGCACTCATTTTGTGGAACGACACAATACTATTAAAGATGATCAGCTAGGAAATAAAGCCATGAAAAAGTTACTGATGTTATTACCTTGAAACCACCTGATCTTCTGCCTGCTCCTCTGTGTACAGGAAGCTGTGCATCCTCTCTTTGTAATTTTGGTGATTCATGGGCGTGTTGCGGTCGTCAAGGGGTTTATACCGCAAACTAATCTGAGGGGGCTTGTACTCCTTCAGAAGCTCTTCCTGTACTTCTGTCTTTTCCAAGCAGGGGATGAAGACCCTGTTCCCCCGATGCCAGCGTTCCAGATTCTGGGAAGGGGGCACAACGTCCTCAGGTGGCTCCTCGAGCTTAGGGGATAGCTGCTGTCCGACTTTAACCTTCAGTTTCTGCCGGAGCACTGGCCTCATGCCAAAGTCGAACACCAACCACTGTTCGTAAAGACCCGGGTTGTTGGACTTGAAGGACACAATGATGTCATAGGTCATGTCTGAGTTACAGAACGTTTCACCCGTGGAGTAAGTGCAGGGCTCAGGACTGTTTTCATCCAGGGAGAAAGAGGCTCCAGGTTCCTGTTTCAGTAATGCTACATGTGCAAGTAGTCTCTGTGAAGACACAGGCAAAATATACAGGTGACCAATGACACTTAAACACAATACACTATGAATTATGTTTGCAAAATGCTAACTTCCCTAGAGCCACCTCATCCTTGCTAGTTCGCTAACTTCGCTAGCTGAGGGGCAAAAACAATTATTTTATTGTTTTGTACGAGAAATGTGCTTCATAAACAAAATCAATTATTAGTAGCCCAGTTTGCTTCCACCCCAGCCAGTTGATAAAAATCACTGATATGAGAATCAGTCCACTTGAAATTAGAGGTTGGAAACTTTAGTGGAGAGAATGTACTCTGTTTCTCAGAGCCCAAAGAGATAGCAATGAAGGACAAAAAAGTGGAAACAGTTGTGAGAAAGAGCCCTGGCCTTGAATCTTTTACTGCCAACAGTAAACTTAGATGGAGTAGAGACACAAAGAAGAAAATGTAAAAGCACAACGTATTATATTCACAGACACTGAGCAGAGAAATGTTCTCACAGTGTATTGACTGTATTCAAGAGCCCTATATATTGACGTAACGGGCAGTTAGGAATAACCATCAAAACAACAGAATGTCATACTTCTAGCCAACTGTTACCTCTGTTTTGATCTGGAACTTCCATTGGAATTCTGCATCAGTCTCCACACACTCCACACACAAATCCTCTTCAAAAGTGACAGTCACGTCATCAACTTGCTCTGACATCTGTAACATGAAGTCACACTGTTAGTTGCTTGGGGACAATGAGCATTTTATAGTAAACAAATTTAGATAATATGTAGTAGGTAGAATATCTAAAAGTTATATCAGTGCGCTGGAGGGCAGTAACAAAACGGTATAACAGTATCATTTTCAATGTATTGGAAACAGTTATGACCGGTGTTATTATGGCATATGTTAACAGACGTAATAGTTAATGTCACTTGCCCACTTGAATAAATCAACCATTTGTTCTTTACATTGAAACATAACTGACACTCATTGTCAGATTCAGTCCAATCCACAATGCAGGAAACCTGCGTTGCTGACTAATCACTCTGTTCCTGGAAAAATGCACCACTTTGTCAACATTTAATATTGATTTGTTCATTTCACACATGATCTAATTATTTGCCTCAGTGGAATTGTGCAGGAGCATTATTATTATTAAGCAGTGCAGGTTTGATTGAATCGCAATTGCATGGAGACATTTGTTCCTGATCTGAACTATGATGACTTACAATGTGCACTTCATTGCTGCTGTGTCTGTACTCCTCCAAAAGACGATGCCTGTAAGACATGAGGCCTTGAGCTTCTATGTTGCGCCATATCTCCTTGTCCTCTTTGGCTCGCATTAGCCACTCTTCAAGTTCCTCCTCAGAGTGAGCTTTCACACAGTTGGTGCCATATTCACAGGTGTCAGGCCTGAGAAGAAATGGCAGTACAAACTATAATGAGACGCTAAAGGCACAATCAGTAAGATTTATTGCAGCTTATTGATAATTTCAACAAATTACATTTACTGTATATCCCATGTTTTGTTGAGAAAATGGCTTATTGATGACAATATAATATAGACAGTAAGGGCTATTTAAATATGCATCTATCATACAGATTGCACTTTTAGGCTTTGCAGTGTTTGCAGTCACTCAGGTGTGTACAAAAACATATGGAATGTGCATTGTGTGTGGAGGTTGTCTCCTTGAGTTTACAAAAACATGTTTACCTCTCGCACAGCCAAAACTCTGCTTTGCGGCAGTGAGGCGGGGGACGATGTTTCCACTCTGTGGTCGTGTCCCCGGAGATAATCTGGGCATGCCCCAATGAGGCACAGTGTTTGAAAAAGCTCTCCCGAGAGGAGAGGGTTACGAGGCAAGCCTTGCAGTAGATCGCCACCTGCTGGTTAGGGGCAGGCACTACGTCTTGAGCCGACTGTTGCTTCTGACGTTGCCTCTCCTGGGAAACCTGCAGGAGTTCCTGGCGACTCCCCCCACGCGCCTCTGCTTGCCAGACAGCCATCTCCACCTCGCTGTGGGCAAACTGGCACTGTCTGGGCCCGTGCCAACAGGGCATACCTTGCATGACATGGTTGCAGTACTGGAAAGGGCAGACTGGGGGCAGAGGCCTTATCTGATTATAGACTTCCTTCCCCTGACTTTCTGCCAGGTGATGAACCAAGACTGGGCTCCAGACATGGGCTGCATCCACTGAGCAAGTGTTGTTCCACCGTTTACCTGTAATTGTTGGTGGAGTTCCGAGGAAGCAGTCTTTACAAAGCTCTTGAAATTCCCCTGAGAACTCAGTGAGGATGTTTTCGGCCGTGTTTTGCAGTTGGACGACAATTCTATCCGACTCGGTTATCAGTCTAATTAACGTGCTGTGATCTATCCTCTGGTGCTTTACAAAGTTCCACACTGTGGCCTCCTCGTGGCTCCTTGCGAAGGTGCAGCGGTTCCTGTGCTTCATACACCCAGAGCCCTCCTTGAAGAACCAACAAACTTCATACTGGCTTGGGTTTGGAAATTCAGGGCGGCGGGAAACAAGCCTCCATTTGTGAGTACCTTTGCCTTTAACCAATAGAAGTTCTCTGCTGCATTGGTGGTCGACTGCTTTAAGGGTGTACGAGATTTCGTTCTCTTTTACAGAGCATGCAGAACACACAACTTTAAAGTTATATGTCAACAAGAGATCAGTCAGGTTGGACCTACTTGTCCCTATGGCTGGCATTGTTGAATCTTCATAGAATCCGATATAAAGACAGTGGGATTTACATTATGGAGGGAACACAACGATGGTGTTCAAGATTTACAAATGTCAAGAATGTGTCAATTATTCAAAGACGATGTAATCTATGTCCATGGCCTCCTTTCGCCTGTTCATTCTAGAGGAAATGAAAACACCAGGCAAGTCAGTTAAGAACAAATTCTTATTTACAATGACGGCCTACCCTGGCCAAACCCTAACCCAGACGACACTGGGCCAATTGTGCACTGCCCTATGGGGACTCCCAATCACGGCCGGTTGTGACACAGCCTGGGAATCAAACCAGGGTCTGTAGTGATGCCTAGCACAGAGATGCAGTGAAGTCCAACACATTGAAGTCAAAATTGACTACAAAAAGGATAATTTTGGTCATAAGGTCAGTCTCGTGTGATGACTTACTTAAAGGTTTGGTTTTGATTTCGACAATGCTCACTTTCCCACTAATTCAGATACACAGCTGCGGTGATTGGGCTCTATCCAATTGTATGGCAGAACACATTGACAGTGAAACACCTGCCCAGAGCAGCAGATCAGACTTTATTTGCATAAGACAACATGATGCACATTTTTTTACTTGAGAAATACTGCACCAAACACCTTAGCCAGATGTAAAATTTAGTAATTAAAACCTCCTCGGCAAAAACGTCAAAATTAATAAGAGATTTATTGAGTTATCTTAGATTCATTCTGGCTGTATTGCATTAGTGGAAACCAAGACTGTTCTCAGGGCAGGTGCCCATCTTCCGAAAACGTCTGAAACCCAAATTCGAAGAGTATCTTAAAAAAACAGCACTTGTCTTTTCCCACTAGCACAAACTATGCTGATAAATACTTTGTTGAGGGAAAATGTACTTGATACAATTGTAAGTCGCTCTGGATAAGAGCATCTGCTAACTGACTAAAATGTAAAAATGTAGCTACAACCAGGCCTGCCCTGAGAACAGTCTTGGTTTCCACTAATGCGATGTTGCTTCATTCTGACTATTTTGGGTTATTAAACAATTACTTGAATTCCATTTAGTTTGTTTTTTTGTGAGCCCAACGCGCCGTTTCTCGAATGAGAAATCAAATCCTTCACTTTTCAATTTTTTGACTGGATGAATAGGGTGGAAACGGGAGAAAGGTGACATCTTACGAGTTCCCACCAAACTTTGCTATTTAGTTCGTTTTATTGTATGTATCTTTACTTTTTTTAGAATGTGCATACTATTATCCAGTAGCGGTGCTTGGGTAAAATCACTGGGGAAGCCAAGCCAGAAAAAAATGCCACATTACAACGTATGTGTTGTGATAATTCCATTGTTTGTTCTATAACCTGTTAGGTCATATGCCTTGCGGACGTGATATATAGACCTAAGGCCGAGACAATAAGAAAACACAGCGGCAGAATTAATTCAACCACACCTTTGTTTCATCACAAAACCAGAAAGCAACATCTGTCCGGTGAAGTCCACAAATGTCAAGATCCGTGTGTAGCTGGTGCAAAAATAGTCCGGCGCAGGAGAACAGGACTGAGTGAGCAAAAACACTTTACTCAAATAACCAACAATCAAAAACGCTAATCGCGTAATACATAAACTCATTGCCAAACGCAAACAAGCGAGGCAGAATGAAATAAAGCACCAGCCGGCACGACAATGGCTGAACAATAAACAATCAATCACAAAAAGATACCTAAAATAGTATATTTTCAATGACCGTAAGCTAAATATGATGTGGCTGTCAATGGTTCTGATTTGTGTGTGCATGTGTGCGTTTGTGCAAATAGAAAAAACATGCTGACTCACCCAACTTGTAGAGAAACACAAAGGTCATCCTTTTAGTTTTTGATGTCCTAGGCTATCTTTTTAAAATGCTTGCTCACTAGCCTAAATTCCATTCATTGACAATGTTAGCAAGTTAACATTAGCCTTCTACATCTAGCTATATTTGAACTTCCATCTAGGGATGCACGATATATCGGTGAACATATCGGAATCGGACGATATTAGCTAAAAATGGCAACATCGATATCGGCCCGATGTCTAGTTTAATGCCGATGTGCAAAACCTATGTCAAAGCTGACATGCATACCTATATAACATAGGTACATGACGTAATGACGCCACGTAAAATGTTCCGCTACAGGTGCAACACAGCATTCCTAAACTAGCCCACAATGTCTGCTGTGTGGATCGAGCAGTCAACAAGTTGAGCAGTCATTTGAAAGAGTAAGAAAATTTCAGCGAGACAACTCAAAGGCAAAATCCATTAACGCCAAGATAATGGAATTCATTGCCCTTTGACAATCAACCGTTCTCTGTCGTTGGTGATGTTGGCTTTCGCGACTGGTCGAGCACCGGTACACACTACTAAGTGCGCTATTTTTCAGATGTTGCCCTACCGGAGTTACACAGTAATAAGTGTCACTCTTGTTAGCTTCACATCATACTATAGAACGCCGTTTGGATCTTTGCGTGTCAAAAATGATACACTTCAAATAACACTACTTGACAATAACACTAAGCTTTTAATTTGACACGTCAAATAACACAATTCTATAATAGAATGTTGTGTGTTCTGAATTTGCACGTGCAAGCCAAGTGCCACCACTACTATTAGTAGTACTGTCAAAGCTGTACAAAAAAGTCTGCAAACAAGCAAACACCGGCCACGAACGATGTGTTTACAATACCGTGTTAGTAATATAGCATTATTAGTTCGGCCGCAACTTCTGGGGTAGCTAGCTAGCTTTAGCTTGGTACCTTGCTAGCACAAATACAACCAGTCTGAAAACAATGACCAGTAGAAACTGCAGTCATTCTTTTTAGCAATGATTTAGGAATCCTTGTAAGTAAGCATTAGCTAGGTAGCCACTTGTTGTTTGCCTATTTAAATTAAACTTCAGTTCATGAAAATAAATAGCTAGCCAGCTACTTAACCCTGTTGCCCAAAGCTAAAGTTAGAAGCAGCCAGCTAGCTTCATCTGGCTAGTGAGGCTCGACCGGACCGGGTTATGTGTTGTGAAGCTAGCCACAATAAGGATTAGGCACAATAGTGGCATTTGCAGTTTGCCTTTAACATAAAAGTACCTCTTTTATTTTTTTTGATATTTTTTTTTCACCTTTATTTAACCAGGTAGGCAAGTTGAGAACAAGTTCTCATTTACAACTGCAACCTGGCCAAGATAAAGCAAAGCAGTTCGACACATACAACAACACAGAGTTACACATGGAGTAAAACAAACATACAGTCAATAATACAGTAGAAAAACAAATCTATATACAAAGAGTGTAAATTAGGTAAGATAAGGAAGATAAGGCAATACATAGGCCATAGTGGCAAAGTAATTACAATATAGCATTTAAACACTGGAATGGTAGATGTGCAGTAGATGAATGTGCAATGTAGAAAAACTGGGGTGCAAAGGAACAAGATAAATAAATAAATACGGTAGAGGATGAGGTAGTTGGTTGGGCAATTTACAGATGGGCTATATACAGGTGCAGGGGTCTGTGAGCTGCTCTGACAGCTGGTGCTTAAAGCTGGTGAGGGAGATGAGTGTCTCCAGTTTCAGAGATTTTTGTAGTTCGTTCCAGTCATTGGCAGCAGAGAACTGGAAGGAAAGTCGGCCAAAGGAGGAATTGGCTTTGGGGGTGACCAGTGAGATATACCTGCTGCAGCGCGTGCTACGGGTTGGTGCTGCTATGGTGACCAGCGAGCTGAGATAAGGCGGGGCTTTACCTAGCAGGGACTTGTAGATGACCTGGAGCCAGTGGGTATGGCGACGAGTGTAAAGCGAGGGCCAGCCAACGAGAGCGTACAGGTCGCAGTGGTGGGTGGTATATGGGGCTTTGGTGACAAAACGGATGGCACTGTGATAGACTGCATCCAATTTGTTGAGTAGAGTATTGGAGGCTGTTTTGTAAATGACATCACCGAAGTCGAGGATCGGTAGGATAGTCAGTTTTACGAGGGTATGTTTGGCAGCATGAATGAAGGATGCTTTGTTGCGAAATAGGAAGCCAATTCTAGATTTAATTTTGGATTGGAGATGTTTGATGTGAGTCTGGAAGGAGAGTTTACAGTCTAACCAGACACCTAGATATTTGTAGTTGTCCACATAATCTAAGTCAGAACCGTCCAGAGTAGTGATGCTGGACGGGCGGGCAGGTGCGGCAGCGATCGGTTGAAGAGCATGCATTTAGTTTTATTTGTGTTTAAGAGCAGTTGGAGGCCACGGAAGGAGTGTTGTGTGGCATTGAAGCTTGTCTGGAGGGTAGTTAACACAGTGTCCAAAGAAGGGCCAGAAGTATCAGAGACTCACCAGCAGCAAGAGTGACATCATTGATGTATACAGAGAAGAGAGTCGGCCTAAGAATTGAATCCTGTGGCACCCCCATAGAGACTGCCAGAGGCCCGGACAACAGGCCCTCCGATTTGACACGCTGAACATTATCGGAGAAGTAGTTGGTGAACCATGCGAGGAAATCATTTGAGAAACCAAGGCTGTCGAGTCTGCTGATAAGGATGTGGTGATTGACAGAGTCGAAAGCCTTGGCCAGATCAATGAATACGGCTGCACAGTAATGTCTCTTATCGATGGCGGTTATGATGTCGTTTAGGACCTTGAGCGTGGCTAAGGTGCACCCCATGACCAGCTCTGAAACCAGATTACATAGCAAAGAAGGCACGGTGGTATTTGAAATGGTCGGTATCTGTTTGTTAACTTGGCTTTCAAAGACCTTAGAAAGGCAGGGTAGGATAGATATACAGTGGGGAGAACAAGTATTTGATACACTGCCGATTTTGCAGGTTTTCCCACTTACAAAGCATGTAGAAGTCTGTAATTTTTATCATAGGTACTCTTCAACTGTGAGTGACGGAATCTAAAACAAAAATCCAGAAAATCACATTGTATGATTTTTAAGTAATTCATTTGCATTTTATTGCATGACATAAGTAGGCCAATTGAGAACAAGTTCTCATTTACAACGGCGACCTGGCCAAGATTAAGCAGAGCAGTGCGACACAAACAACACAGAGTTACACATGGGATAAACAAACGTACAGTCAATAACACAATAGGAAAATCTATATACAGTGTGTGCAAATGTAGTAAGATTAGGGAGGTAAGGCAATAAATACGCCATAGTGGCAAAATAATTACAATTTAGCAATTAAACACTGGAGTGATAGATGTGGAGAAGATGAATGTGCAAGTAGAGATACTGGGGTGCAAAGGAGCAAAAAAAAAAAAAAAAAATATGGGGATGAGGTAGTTGGGTGGGCTATTTACAGATGGGCTGTGTACAAGTGCAATGATCGGTAAGATGCTCTGACAGCTGATACTTAAAGTTGAGATATAAGACTTCAGCTTCAGGGATTTTTGCAATTCGTTCCAGTCATTGGCAGCAGAGAACTGGAAGAAAAGGCGGCCAAAAGAGGTGTTGGCTTTGGGGATGACCAGTGAAATACACCTGCTGGAGCGCGTGCTATGGGTGGGTGCTGCTATGGTGACCAGTGAGCTGACAGGGGCTTTACCTAGCAAAGACTTATAGATGTCCTGGAGCCAGTGGGTTTGGCGACGAATTTGAAGCGAGGGCCAGCCAACGAGAGCATACAGGTCGCAGTGGTGGGTAGTATATGGGGCTTTGGTGACAAAACGGATGGCACTGTGATAGACTCCATCCAATTTGATGAGTAGAGTGTTGGAGGCTAATTTGTAAATGACATCGCCGAAGTCAAGGATCGGTAGGATAGTCCGTTTTACGAGGGTATGTTTGGCAACATGAGTGAAGGAGGCTAGGCGTATGTCACGGGTCACTACTTCACAGGAGAGCCATTTGAACATAAACCTTTTGGGGGGCAGAATGTGAGCTTTCGTGTGCCTTAATAACAGACTTGTATGCCGTCTGTAAATACGAATACAATTGTTAAATTACGAGCCTAGGTGGTTTAGCCACAGAAAGAGTCGGCAACCTTCCCGTTATCCATGATTGGCTGAGATAATGAGTGTGCTGGACATGCTGAGAGATGAGTTCGGATTGGTCTGCCATATAGCACAGTTCTGTCTATTTGAGCTGGTTAGTATGTGTAGTTAATCCTCTCTAACGCGGCTTTTTAAAAATGTATTGCGTAGTAGAACTGCATAAGTGTTGCTCTCCACATTCTGGAAGACAGAGTTTTTGAAATCAGTGGAATTAGAATATGATAGCTAAGGAGATGGAGAAAACACCTGTATCAGGAATACATCTTCAAACTAAGGGCAACCATGGCATCTGTGACAGGGAGAGGCATCCATCCATGATGAATACGGGTAAGATAGTCTAGCTAGCTACATTTTCGGATATTACACTTTTCAAATGTTTCTTTTCAAAGTAAAGTGTACTGTTAGCTAGCTAGCTAACATTAGCTGGCTGGCTCGCTAGCCATTTGCTTTGCTAGTTATCGCCTAATGTTAGCTACATAATATTGAACCTGGTTGGTTAGCTACCGGCAGATTCATGCATGGTAGCAACGTCATGAGTTGGGATTATGGTTCATTGTTTACCTAGCTAGCTAGCTACAAGTCTTAACAAAAGACTCCACTATGCAAGTAACCATTTCAATAGAATGTCACTGCGACAAATGTTGACAGACGTAGCTGGTAAATTTGCTGTGGCTATCTACCCCAATTTCAGAGCACTCTTGTCTGAGTGTGCCAGAGCGCAGAATAACTGGCGAATTTACGAACACTCAACACCTGTTGAATGTCCGGTGTCAGTAAACGTTGGCAAAAAAGCATAAATGTATGCCAGCAGCACATAAAAGCAGCCTAACCAACTATGCTAGGATGAGTAAAATGGTCAGTGAACGGTTCTCTCATGTTAGCCAGTTAGCTTGACTGTTAGAGAAAGCGAAAGGGGGATACCTAGTCAGTTGTACAACTGAATGCATTCAAATGAAATGTGTCTTCCGCATTTAACCCAACCCCTCTGAATCAGAGAGGTGCAGGGGGCTGCCATAATCGACATCCACGTCTTCGGCGGCCGGGGAACAGTGGGTTAGACGCCTTGCTCAGAGGCAGAACGACAGATTTTTACCTTGTCAGCTCGGGGATTCAATCCAGCAACCTTTTGGTTACTGGCCCATCGCTCTAACCACTAGTTAGGACAGAACACTCGGATCAACCCTTAAAGAGATGGATGGTGGTAAAGCTTAAGAGCGTGTGAACGATGCTGAATGGGTGTAGACAAAGAAGAGCTCTCCAGCAGATACCAAAACATTCAAAAGCAATTTTCTCAAAAGTGAAGTTACAAGTTTATCAACTTTCAAAGCAGAATTACTTTCCCATTGTTCCTCAAATGCAAATGTTGTAGCTCTGTGTCTCTGCTTTTATCCAACGTAAAAGACAGAATTTTAAATTTTGCTACATAAGACCGAATCAAGGCGGTCAGTCCCAAAAAAATCCAAGATGGCGTAGCAGTCGGACGTGTATTTTGTCTTGTCCCGTCCTGTCCCGTGTAAATATCGTTTTTTATAATATTTTTTTATTTTCTTCACATATCTTTTTATATATGCTCTCTATAATTCAACTTCAAAACACTCTCCTGCAACCTGCCTCACCCAATGTGGTGCGGATCTGTGTCAAATCCGGAATCTCCCAACAAATGCTAGCTAACGTTAGTATTTAGCTTACTATTGCTAGCAGGCATCAGCTAATATTTAGCTTGGAAAAGCTTTTCTCTCCATATCTCCGGATTCCTACCGCAAGTTGGACATGTTTCACTTGGATCCTGTAGCTAGCTAGCTGCTACCTGAGTGCCTATCGGCTACCGTCGGTCCCGGAGCACCAACTAGCCTGAAGCTTGCCCGTGCTTGACACATCTCCCGGCTGGCTGAAGAATCCCATCAGCCTCTCCTGGGCTACAACACCTATCCGGACCTGTTTTTACTGCCGGTGCGGAGCCCCACCGGGCCTTCACGACTGGACCACCGACGTTATCTGCCCGAGGGGGTTATTCAACCGGCCCTCCGTCGCGATGTCACCTGAACGCCCATCAGCTAACTGCGGCCTGCTAACGTTTGCTGTCTAGAGCATATCGGCTGCTAGCCAAACAGGTCCATCGGACAATTTCTTGGGCCACTATTACCTATTTTTGCCAACTGGCCTGGTCCCCTTCACCACACGGAACCCCACCAACCCATCACGACTGGTCTACCGACGGAAACGCACGAGGAGGCTATAAACAGACATCCTCCGTCTTTGTTAGCCGGCCTGCTAGCCTTTGCTAGCTTGCTATCCCGGCTAGCTGTCTGAACTGCCGTGGTCCCCAACCAGCCTCACTACTAACTGGACCCTTATGATCACTCGGCTAAGCATGCCTCTCCTCAATGTCAATATGCCTTGTCCATTGCTGTTCTGGTTAGTGTCTATTGCCTTATTTCACAGTAGAGCCTCTAGCCCTGCTTAATATGCCTTATCCAACCCTTTACTTCCACCACCCACACATGCGATGACATCACCTGGTTTAAATGTTTCTAGAGACAATATCTCTTTCATCACCACCCAATGCCTAAGTTTACCTCCACTGTATTCACGTCCTACCATACCTTTGTCTGTACATTATGCCTTTAATGTATTTTATCGCCCCCTGAAACCTGTTCTTTTCACTCTCTGTTCAGAACGTCCTAGACGACCAGTCATTATAGCCTTTAGCCGTACCCTTATCCTACTCCTCCTCTGTTCCTCTGGTGATATAGAGGTTAATCCAGGCCCTGCAGTGCCTATCTCCACTCCTATTCCCCAGGCGCTATCATTTGTTGACTTCTGCAACCGTAAAAGCCTTGGTTTCATGCATGTCAATATTAGAAGCCTCCTCTCTAAGTTTGTTTTATTCACTGCCCTAGCACACTCTGCCAACCCGGATGTCCTAGCAGTGTCTGAATCCTGGCTTAGGAAGACCACCAATAATGCTGAAATTTCCATCCCTAACTATAACATCTTCAGACAAGATGGAACGGCCAAAGGGGGCGGTGTTGCTAACTACTGCAGAGATAGCCTGCAGAGTTCTGTCTTACTTTCCAGGTCTGTACCCAAACAATTTGAACTTCTACTTTTAAAAATCTGCCTTTCTAGAAACAAGTCTCTCACTGTTGCCGCTTGCTATAGACCCCCCCTCTGCCCCTAGCTGTGCTCTGGACACCATATGTGAACTGATTGCCCCCCATCTATCTTCAGAGTTCGTGCTGCTAGGTGACCTAAACTGGGACATGCTTAACACCCCGGCCATCCTACAATCTAAGCTTGATGCCCTAAACCTCACACAAATCATAATTGAACCTACTAGGTACAATCCCAAAGCCGTAAACACGGGCACCCTCATAGATGTCATCCTAACTAACTTGCCCTCCAAATACACCCCTGCTGTTTTCAACCAAGATCTCAGCGATCACTGCCTCATTGCCTGCATCCGTAATGGGTTTGCGGTCAAACGATCTCCCCTCATTACTGTTAAACGTTCCCTAAAACACTTCAGCGAGCAGGGCTTTCTAATCGACCTGGCCAGGGTATCCTGGAAGGATATTGACCTCATCCCGTCAGTAGAGGATGCCTGGTTGTTCTTTAAAAGTGCCTTCCTCACCATCTTAAATAAGCATGCTCCATTCAAGAAATTTAGAACCAGGAATAGATATAGCCCTTGGTTCTCTCCAGACCTGACTGCCCTTGACCAGCACAAAAACATCCTGTGGCGTTCTGCATTAGCATCGAACAGCCCCCGTGATATGCAACTTTTCAGGGAAGTAAGGAATCAATATACACTGGCAGTTAGGAAAGCCAAGGCTAGCTTTTTCAAGCAGAAATTTGCCTCCTGTAACACAAACTCCAAAAAGTTCTGGGACACTGTAAAGTCCATGGAGAATAAGAGCACCTCTTCCCAGCTGCCCACTGCATTGAGGATAGGAAACGCTGTCACCACCGATAAACCCACAATAATTGAGAATTTCAATAAGCATTTTTCTACAGCTGGCCATGCTTTCCACCTGGCTACCCCTACCCCGGTCAATAGCCCTGCACCCCCCTCAGTAACTCGCCCAAGCCTCCCCTATTTCTCCTTCTCCCAAATCCAGTTAGCTGGTGTTCTGAAAGAGCTGCGAAATCTGGACCCCTACAAATCGGCCGGGCTAGACAATCTGGAACCTTTCTTTTTAAAATTATCTGCCGAAATTGTTGCAACCCCTATTACTAGCCTGTTCAACCTCTTTCGTGACGTCTGAGATTCCCAAAGACTAGAAAGCAGCTGCGGTCATCCCCCTCTTCAAAGGGGGGAGACACTCTTGACCCAAACTGCTACAGACCTATATCTATCCTACCCTGCCTTTCTAAGGTCTTTGAAAGCCAAGTTAACAAACAAATTACCAACCATTTCGAATCCCACCGTACTTTCTCTGCTATGCAATCTGGTTTCAGGGCTGGTCATGGGTGCACCTCAGCCACGCTCAAGGTCCTAAATGACATCATAACCGCCATCGATAAGAGACATTATTGTGCAGCCGTTTTCATTGATCTGGCCAAGGCTTTCGACTGTCAATCATCACGACCTTATCGGCAGACTCGACAGCCTTGGTTTCTCAAATGACTGCCTCACATGGTTCACCAATTACTTCTCTGATAGAGTTCAGTGTGTCAAATCAGAGGGCCTGTTGTCCGGGCCTTTGGCAGTCTCTATGGGGGTGCCACAGGGTTCAATTCTTGGGCCGACTCTCTTCTCTGTATACATCAATGATGTCGCTCTTGCTGCAGGGGAGTCTCTGATTCACCTGTACACAGACGACACCATTCTGTATACTTCTGGCCCCTCTTTGGACACTGTGTTAACTACCCTCCAGACAAGCTTCAATGCCATACAACTCTCCTTCCGTGGCCTACAATTGCTCTTAAACGCAAGTAAAACTAAATGCATGCTCTTCAACCGATCGCTGCCCACACCTGTCCCCCCGTCCAGCATCACTACTCTGGACGGTTCTGTCTTAGATTATGTGGACAACTACAAATACCTAGGTGTCTGGTTAGACTGTAAACTCTCCTTCCAGACTCACATCATACATCTCCAATCTAAAATTAAATCTAGAATTGGCTTCCTATTTCGCAACAAAGCTTCCTTCACTCATGCTGCCAAACATACCCTCGTAAAACTGACCTTCCTACCGATCCTCGACTTCGGTGATGTCATTTACAAAATAGCCTCCAATACTCTACTCAACAAATTGGATGCAGTCTATCACAGTCCCATCCGTTTTGTTACCAAAGCCCTATATACCACCCACCACTGCGACCTGTACGCTCTCGTAGGCTGGCCTTCGCTTTACACTCGTCGCCAGGTCATCTACAAGTCCCTGCTAGGTAAAGTCCCGCCTTATCTCAGCTCGCTGGTCACCTTAGCAGCACCAACCTGTAGCACGCGCTCTAGCAGGTATATCTCACTGGTCACCCCCAAAGCCAATTCCTCCTTTGGCCGACTCTCCTTCCAGTTCTCTGCTGCCAATGACTGGAATGAACTACAAAAATCCCTGACATTGGAGACACTTATCTCCCTCACCAGATTTAAGCACCAGCTGTCAGAGCAGCTCACAGACCACTGTACCTGTTTATAGCCCATCTGTAAATAGCCCAACCAACTACCTCATCCCCTACCGTATTTATTTATTTATCTTGTTCCTCTGCACCCCAGTTTTTTTCTACATTGCACATTCATCTACTGCACATTTACCATTCCAGTGTTAAATTACTATATTGTAATTACTTTGCCACCATGGCCTATTTATTGTCTTACCTTCCTTATCCTACCTCATTTGCACTCTTTGTGTATAGATTCGTTTTTTTTTCTTCTACTGTATTATTGACTGTATGTTTGTTTTTACTCCATGTGTAACTCTGTGTTGTTGTATGTGTCAAACTGCTTTGCTTTATCTTGGCCAGGTCGCAGTTGTAAATGAGAACTTGTTCTCAACTTGCCTACCTGGTTAAATAAAGGTGAAAAAAACAACAACATAAAAAAAAACATATGTGATAGCTTTATAAGATAGCTAGCAACTTGTAAACAACTACCATTCCTAAAAAGCACATACTATTTTAATAGTAAATGTTAAATAATACACATTGGCTGTTAAGCCAATTATACTATATGACTGTTGCCTCCCGTTTAAAGCAATATGTAACTCTTTGGGCGACCCAACCAAATGACCATAGAAATTTGTGTTATAGATCTGTCATTCTCATTCAAAGCATGTCTAAGAAGCTGTAGAGCTGTTCTATGTGTGACATTTCTATGCTTCCTGTTTGTGTCTTGAACTTTCGGTTTTGTACACCAGCTTCAGAAAGATGAATCTACAATATTTTGGGTTATGGAAAACATATTTCACAGTGGTTAAGGTGGTACAATGATTCTCTACACCAGTGGTCACCAACCTAGTCGATTACCAAACATTTCTGTAAAAAAAAAAATATATAAAGCCTTGCGTTCCAATTTTTTTGTATTTGTTTCGAGCTGTTGATGGTAGATGCACTTGATTCAGCAGCCTTAGCGCCAGGAAGGCAAAATGTTCCCATTTTGAACCATTTCATGTGTCTGTAGGTAGAACTCCACCTACCCGGCAGGCACAGAGAGCAAATCAAGTGCACCTATAAACTGGCCCACCAGATAGCTCAGATCACCGTGCCTGCACAGTTTCTTCGAGACATAGACTGTATAAAGAAGCCTTGAACCCACAGCAAAGTTGATACTGTGAGGTTTCAAAACTTTTAAAATCATGACTAGAGACGCAGCGAATACAGCATTAGGGCTGTTGTTTTTATGAGCAAGTTCATGTTTAAATTTTATTCAGCACTGTCAACACTTTGTTCAGAACTTTTATAAGCCAAGTGTTCCAATAAGCTTGCGTTATTATTAGTGGCTTGTGGCTTTTTTAATATCAAGGTATATTTCACTTGGTGCATGAGGCAGAAATAATGTAGTGCGACTTTAGTTTCACCATCAACTGGAAGACTGTGTCCCCTTTTCTCAGTGGAGGGAGGGAGAGAGGAGAAACGGTGATTCAGGTGAGAGGCAGGATCACCGCTGCTCCCTCCCTCCCCTCAGACTGACCGTCAGATGCAGGCCATCAGTCTAGTAAAAAAAATATAATAATATCATGCTCACTTAGCTGTGTCTCACAAGTAATACAACAAATTATATATTACCGGTGTGATCATGTAACTACATTTATTTTTTTCTCAAAATGGTCTGAGAAGAACAACATTGGCAGGGCAATTCAAGCACAGCAAATATGCAGTGATCATGTATCGGGCCTATAGCCTACTGCACACATCTCATTGCTACAGAACTGTTTTGAATTGCTCAAAGTTGAATAGGCTTAGGTTTTTTAAAGTCTTTAAAAAAAACACTATCTGAGCGGTAGATCTCAACTCAGATTTTGACTCAGAAAAGGTTGACGACCACTGCTCTACACTATACTGCCTTGTTTTGTCACATAAACCGAAATTAGACTAACTATTGCAAATTTAGCAACGGCAGAGCAATTTCTGCATAGTGCATCTACATTTATTGTGATTGTAATGACGTTTGTTTTTTGCTGATAATTATTAGATCATTATCGGTATTATCGCTAGCTACAATGGTATCTTCAACCTAGCCTAGCTTTTAGCTAGCTAGCTAGTTGTTCTGCAGTGCAAGCTAGCTTGACTTTCTATAAAGTTAAGAGAAACAATTTGTGGATAAAGTAGCTAAACAAAACATGTTTAATCTTTTATCACCTGAAATAATATATGTATCCTGTCTTGAATAAAAAAAGTATCTCCTCCATTTTGCACAAACACTAAACTTGTCCGTTCAGTAGCGGGGCAAGACTCTGTGAAGAAGGCTTACTGCATAATGAAATACTTTAAGATGTAAACGTGGCATTAGGTTAGATTCACACAGACCGCATAGACTGCATGAGAGAGGAATCTACACAACGGTGAGAGGGACAGAGACAGTTCGTGAAAGTATGCCTTTGAAGAACTAGTAAAATTATTTTGGCAGACAGCTCTGTGGCATAGGCCACTTAGGCAGGGTAGCTAAATAAGATGACTAAAGACAGACAATACAGTATGGGGAGCACATAGATAACGTTAGGTCTGGCTGTCAGACTGCTACTGCCTGAGCAGAGATCAGATTATGACTTTATGAAATGAAAAATAATAAAGTCATCAAAAAAAAGCTAAATAATATACACAACTTAAATATTGTATTATTTCATAGTAACTTCCTATCTACCCAATGTGGACTTGACAGAAACAATTGAATATTTACAATGTTTTGACAATTGAATGCTCAATATTTTGGGCTTTGCAATTTCCATCAAAAAGCGCTATTTCATAATGCATTGTTTTTTTTTTTAATGATCGAAATTGAAAATCGAAAAACCATTATTCATTTTTTATAATTGAACCGAAATGACAAAAAAAACGAAATCTCTCAGCACTACTATTTTGAGGAAGTAATACTGGCTATGTTACTAGGGTGTCTCATGGGGGACAAACGTCAGTAACTGCCACTTGAACCACACCCCCAAGACTGAAATCTCATTTTTCTTAACACATGTGGAATCTGTGCGTTCAGTCGCTCTTTAAAGAAAAAAGACAGAGCATACTTTCCCATCACATTTCCCAAAAGTCCAGCAATGTGCCTCCAGTAACAGTAAAATATCTGAAGTTGCTGTCATGTAGGCTACTTCAGAGGAAACCTTTGTCTTTGATTGTTTAATCTTAAACGTAAATGAGGAAGCGATAGTCCGGCCCCCACCATCCGCGGGGGTTGCACAGCCTGAACGCGCACCTCCCGACAATACACAATCAACGTGTCTCTTGGTTCCTGTCCTCTATTCATTTGAATGTGTTGACAGTTGGAGAAATTGTTGGAGCTGCGCTGAGAATGAGAAAAGTATGAAAGCCAACGGTCCAATATTCTATAACTCTGCTGTGCTTATGCGTACAGTTTGGTACTCTGATAGCACAGGAGGCTGTTTGGGGGAGAACGGCTAATAATAATGGCTGGAACTGAGCCTGAAAATCATTTGTATTTATGTATTTTATACCATTCCACTAACTTCACTCCAGTCATTACCTAGAGCCTGTTCTGCCCAATTAAGGTGCCACCAACATCCTGTGTCTGATAGACAGCCTATCAGGGTAGCAAACGTGTACGCGTCTCGAAACATACAGAGAAGGAACTGTCAGATGCGTCACAATACCCCCGGAACTAGCTGCATTGGGAGCCAAATTTGAAATGGAATACAGTGAATACATGGAGCAGGGTGGGAAAAATCGCATTAGAACCTGATTCAAATGTATTTTCGGAAGGGCTGTGGTCACCATTCATGTATTAAATTCAATATATACATCAGACGGTATTGGGGAGCTGCAGTGCATTTGGAACGTATTCAGACCCCTTGACTTAGTCCACATCTTGTTACGTTACAGCCTTATTCTAAAATGTATTAAATAATTTTTTCCCCTCACCAATCTACACACAATACCCCACAATGAAAAAGTGAAAACAGTTTTTTAGAAATTTTTGCAATTGTATTAAAAATAAAAAACAGAAATACCTTATTTACATAAGTATTCAGACCCTTTGCTATGAGACTCAAAATTGAGCTCAGGTGCATCCGGTTTCCATTGATCATCCTTGAGATGTTTCTACAACTTGATTGCAGTCCACCTGTGGTGAATTCAATTGATTGGACATGATTTGTAAAGGCACACACCTGTCTATATAAGGTCCCACAGTTGACAGTGCATGTCAGAGCAAAAACAAAGTCATGAGGTCGAAGGAATTGTCCATATATCTCTGAGACAGGATTGTGTCGAGGCACAGATCTGGGGAAGGGTACGACAAAATGTATGCAGCATTGAAGGTCCCCAAGAACACAAGGGGCCTCCATCATTCTTAAATGGGAGAAGTTTGGAACCACCAAGACTCTCCCTTGAGCGGGCCACCCGGCCAAACTGAGCAATCGGGGAAGAAGGGCCTTGATCAGGGAGGTGACCAAGAACCCGATGGTCACTCTGACGGAGCTCTAGACTTCCTCTGTGGAGATGGGAGAATATCCAAGAAGGACAACCATCTCTGCAGCACTCCACTAATCAGGACTTTAATGGTAGTGGCCAGACGGAAGCCACTCCTCAGTAAAAGACATGTCAGCCCAATTGGAGTTTGCCAAAAAGCACCTAAAGACTCTCACACCATGAGAAACAAGATTCTCTGGTCTGATGAAACCAAGATTGAACTCTTTGACCTCAATGCCAAGTGTCACGTCTGGAGGAAACCTGGCACCATCCCTACGGTGAAGCATGGTGGTGGCAGCATCATGCTGTGGGAGACTAGTCAGGATCGAGGCAAAGATTAACGTAGCAAAGTACAGAGATCCTTGATGAAAACCTGCTCCAGAGTGCTCAGGTGGGCCAAGCTTGTAGCGCTATTGATGAGGAAAGATTTTTATATGATCCATTTTAGTATAAGGCTGTAACGTAACAAAATGTGGAAAGGTCAGGGGGTCTGAATACTTTCCCAATACACTGTATATCCACACGTTTTAATGATCTGAATGATGATGATGGTGAAAGGGGTGACTGAATTTACAATATACAACGGGTGTTGGCAACTAGGTTTGGCCTCCAGACAATTTGTTCCTGAGCTGCTAGTCGGCAGGTTGAAGATAATTAGCCTATTAGCAACTAGTCTACTAGCTTCCCAATTCATAGCCCTACACAGTGTAGGCTGCACTACACATTTAACACGTGGTTACTGGGCTAATCAATTCAATTACAATATCATAATCATTTCGACCTGATTACAGTGGTAAAATCCCCTACCTACTCTACTAAAAGATATTCATCGTACTGCATTTCTCCAACGCCAAACCAGTGTGTCTTGTTTGCAATGAAACTGTCGCTGTTTTGTAAAGATTTCAATCTTAGATGTCATTATGAATCTAAGCATTGTACTTTCAGAAGTTGATTTTCCACCCCAGACATGAGGCCTGAGTCCAATGCAGAAAGGAGGTAGGCCTATTTAAAGAGCGCATGGTGGCACTATTGGAGGAAATAGCTATAGGCCTACCGACAAATAGTGTACAAAACATTATGAACACCTGCTCTTTCCATAACAGACTGACCAGGTGAATCCAGGTGAAAGCTATGATCCCTTAGTGATATCACTTGTTATATCCACATCAATCAGTGCAGATGAAGGGGAGGAGACAGGTTAAAGAAGAATGTTTAAGCCTTGAGACAATTGAGACATCAATTGTGTATGTGTGTGACATTCAGAGGGTGAATAGGCAAGACAAAAGACTTCATGCTCAACAGTTTCCTGTGTGTATCAAGAATGGTCCACAATCCAAAGGACATCCAGAAAACTTGACACAACTGTTGGAATCATTGGAGTCAACTAGGACTGATCCCATTTAGTCGATTGGTCGATTGTTTGGTCGATAGGCTATTGGCCAACAGAGATTTCTTTAGTCAAGCAGTCTGTGGTATTATTTACGCTTAAATCATAGTCCACAGATGCTGAGACACCAGCGTCCCATTGCTATAGCCGAGATCCTTTTAACGGGTAAATTCAGATCGCTTAGATTGCTTTGCCCTCATGTTGGTGATAGCAAGCTAGCAACCGGGCTAGGTAGTGCTAGGTATCAACAGCCAATCCACTAGGGGTTGGAAACTATAGTGAAAGTTATTTGGTCAATAGCAAGTACATGAGAAAAGTTAAACTTTCCCAACTTTGGTCCCGCCCTGTAAAAGCTCCCTCGCCCATTCCGAAGATCATGGATATCCTGATAAGATACATTTCTCTCCACCCTAAACAATGGGAGTTTTGTCCACAAAGTGCCACTGCAGGCTGTCTAGCTCCCACCTTTCCTTTCTTTGGATTGGTGGATACGTCTCATTATTTAAATTATTTTTAAAATATTAGATGAGGTTGTTGACGTCCACCACCAGTATTCAATGGAAAGATATGCTAAGCTACTAGCCTTATGTCATGAATATGCAAAGCCATATCGAGATTACTCCGATATTACGTTTCTTTTCTCAAAGTGGCCGGGATGTCACATGTCCTATTTATATCAGTACATTCTTACAAAACTTATATTCGATCAAATAAGCCTCATGTAGCAAATAAGGCATAAATGTTTTTGTTTACCAAATTCGACAATCTCTCATTGACCTCCAAACAAACGACTTGGTTGGTGGGCGAAACAACGAAAAAACGCCACCTGCTGGAAGGAGACAGATTTTCTGCCGAGCTGGGCTTCTCTCTTCCTCTTCCTGTCTGGCCGTTCTCGCATCGCCCAACGGTCCTCCCGCGCACTTCGCTTATTTCATTGAAAATTAATGTGCTTCTGTTATTTCATCGCCCCCAACTTGCTATATGGATCTGATGGACACACAGCTCAAATTTCCAACAAACGCGGCTCCGTACCCGTCCTCTATTCATTTGAATGTGTTTAAGTTTACAGAAATTGTTAGAGCCGCGCCAAGAATGTTAAAAGTATGAAAGACACATATGATCCAATATTTGTGCGTACACGTTTTGGACGACTCTTTTAGGCGCTTTACCTTGCTTACCTTTCACCAGGAAACAATTAGATAATTTGTTGTCATAAAAAAAATGCAACATCAAGTGATTCCTGGTTTGATCTAGAAGGAAGTCACAGGTTCGTCTGACGCTTCACATTAACAATTATTCTCAAAACGTTCTCTTATAACCCACACATGGTTAATTAACTCATTTTAAAATGCTGAACTCACCGCAATAGTTTCAGGAGTTTTTAACAGTCAGACATTTCACATTAAATTGAAACTCCAGTTTCTTCCGTTGTGTCTGATATAGTGGGTATGGAGACAATAAATCCCTCCCAACGCTGCATTATCATTTAGTAATGGGTTGTTCGCGAACGAACGGCTCTTTTTGAACGGATCTTTTTGGTGAACGTCGGCAACCGAATCGCATCGGTGAAAGAGCCGTTCATTTGGCTCCCTGGTTTGCATACTGCTACTACTGCTTTTCCCCTCCTGCTACTGCTTTTTGAGATCAAAATAACTTTTTTTCAGAGAAGTTATAAAATAATTATCTAAAGAGGGTGAATATTCAGGGAAGAAACAACAAATAGTGGGGAGGATGCGTCAATCTGGTCCAGATTTTATTGCTGGCCATCTATTAATTTGGATAGGTAAAAATGTATCTGAATGCAATTCAGCAATTTGTTGTGGCTCTAGGTCGATTTTTAAGCATTTTGAACAAAGAACCGTTTAGCGTACACCGAAAAGACTCGGAATGCCCATCACTAGTACTGTTTCATTCGCTGCACAGTTAAGTTTCGTTTCTGTCATTCTGGGCGTCGGCATGAGGGCATCATCATAGGATACGGTTCAGAATGACTCTAGTATAAACGGAGACAGTTGATAAATAATACGAATAAGATTAGAGAATTCTTCCATAATCTCTGCTATATAGCCTCGATGATATCCGTTATTATATTACACATTTTACTGGTCAAACATTACGACAGAGAAATCATGCACACGTTGATAATAGTCAGGCAAATAGCAAATAACTATCACATGATGATACATCATACATGTGGATGGTTTGGCAGCAGTCCCCTGTTCTTTGGATGAACTAGAAAGTCAATTTTTATTGAAGGTGCCATGAAGGGTTTATTGATCCAGTGAAATTCATTCGGAAGCATTATTTTTACCAGGCTAGATTTTTCAAAGATGTGTGGAAGCTATGATATCAGATCTCATGTGACATATTTTACTACAATTGTAAACAATACATATGTAAATTATTAAATGTCACAAATGGAAATGAAAAAATAAGGTATCACCAACTTTATTATAGTTGATCAGACTTTATATGCAAGCAACAACGTCTGACCTTGTATCGAAGGTGAGCTATTGTTGAGTTATTCACAGAGTCGTTGTATGTGCAGAGACTGTGTGTATGTAAGCATAATGGACTGGTGGACCCATCTTAGACAAAGACAAACAGTAGTTGGCACGATGTCAAGGTTACTTAAGGCAAGGCGACAACCAACCAAGTCAAGCACCAGCATGACGGGATTGTGTCCTAGCGTAACCCCACTGTGTGTCCTAGCGCAACCCCACTGAAGCTGAGCAGCATTATCCCAGCATTATCCCTGTATTATACTGTATAGGGAAACCTGGCACGAGTAACATAGGCCTATATGCTGCTAGAAGGGCAAGTGTGTCTGGTAATACATTCAGGCTATGTCAGCATTTGATACCTCTACATCACATGCCAAAGTTCACATCATAATCCTTATTTGCATATGATTTGCATAAAACTAGTTCTGTCACATTGACTCTGTATCTCACTGCAAACTAACTATGGCATTCTGTTGTGGAGTCGTCTTGTTACTCCACGACAATCCCCTACAGTGGCATTTATGACAGTCCCCTACAGTGGCACTTACTCAACAGTCACAAATGAGTGACTCTCAGAAATAAACAGACTGTGTGGGATAGTTCAGTAGCTTTGAAACAAAACTGAAGCGAGAACGGAAGCCCCTATTCAAGCAAATTAAATGTGTGTCGTAACCTTATTCATTTCCTGATCTACGGCGACGTGAATACTGAACTTTATAGAACTGAGGCCTAAATGTGACTATGCTCCGTTTTATACACTCAATTGATTAACTTTACATGTTTGATTAAAGACAGCTGCACAAACTGACAATGGGTGTCGCTATACATAATGAATGGCCAGGTTAGTGTGTTTGCCTATAGAGTGTGCTGAATATGGTATATTATCCCGTTTACACAAGGTCTGAGCAAACCTCTAGCACAGGGGCAACTCTTGAATCCATTTAGTGTGGCTCTGCTCCCATGTCATAAAGTGCCTTATGCAATAGATATAAGGATTGTGTTACAACCTCAAGCTCATTTTTCAAGATAATGACAGTTTGTAAATATGTGGAACAGATTCACTCACAGTACAGATGCAGCGTAGACATTGACTTCCTATGAGAATTGAACATTACCTATTGAACTATGTTATGAATCGATAAGGGCATTTCATCATTCTGATGACTCACAGCCTTCCTCTCTGATGTAGGCACGCACCTTTCTGAAAAGGTGTGCATGAACACGCATAAAACTACTCTCTGTACAACATCCCCAACACAGAAACAAACAGTAAAGATGTACACACACACACACCACCTCTTCTCGCCTACCCCATGCGCCAAAACAATCAAATATTTCACCATATGCCACTCTTTTACAGTAGCTTTTTAGGTCTGACACACAGACAGATTTTCCAAGCATTTGCACTAGAGCAATATTTAACTGGTCATTTTTCTGGACATAACCAAACATAATTATTTTAAACAAAAGGTAAAAGAAAGATCAGAGAAATAACTTTTCAGTTGTTTTCATGTTGTTCCTTTGTATGAACTCACAGGTGCATTATTAACACAGGTACAAAGGTTTAGTAAATCTGACCTTTGACCTATTGTGCCTTTGCATTTCAAAATGTTTGTGGTTTTTTAAAAAAATACACACTGAGAGATGAGAAACAATCTGTGTAAATTATTAGCTTGTGAAACCAGTGTATACTGAACAATGCAAGAGCCTTTGAGACATTGAGATTTTAAACAGTAGCATTTCCTCCAACCAAAACCCATCAGACGAGAATCTCTTGACAAAACCGTAGAAAATGTTTTCAACCACAGAGGTCAGCTTGGAAGTGTTTGTTTCTTACGGACCTCAGCGGCATGGATTTCCTGTGATGAAACAAAGTTAAAATTAGAGAAGATATGCTATAAAATACTGCAATAGAAGGTAGTTTACATAGTCACCACCGTTGTTCTCTATTCCCCTTTTATTTTAATATTTTAGACAGAAATGTAGCCGCAGGAAGTAGGGGTGCTGAGGGTACTGCAGTAAAAAAATAAAAAAATAATAATAATACAAATAAAATAAATCCACAAAATGAGTTAACTAGGCCTTTATTACTCCTGTATGAGCGGAGAGAAATACTCCTCAGCACCCTTCTTTCCTTTATTCTTCTATTAACACTGGTTAGAGTTTCAACCTCAACTGCCATCAAACAAAAGTGTTGTGTGTTGTGTTTCTATGTTGGGGGTAATGGTTCCCAATTAGAGGCAGCTGTGTGTCGTTGTCTCTAATTGGGAAGCATATATATGTTTGTAGTTTGCACTAGGGGTTTGTGGGTTATTGTTTGTACATAGCTTGGTTAGTTTACATGTTATGTTCAGTATCACGATCTTCGTTTCGTTCGTTTTGTTGTTTTTGTCCCAGTTACGTTACTTAATAAAGGATGTATACTGGATACCTCGCTGCGCCTTGGTCTGTCCTTTCCGAAGGTCGTGACAGAATAACCCACCACCAAAACAAAACACGCCAGCCTGTCTTCTCAGGCCTGGACGTGACAGTTTCTGCATTCAGCAATGCTAAATTGTTTCCTTGCCAATTTAAGTTACAGACTGGTCATCCATTTTCAGGCTGGCATTCAGGCTAATAATTTCATGCTAATGCATTTCCTCCTGTTGTCAGAAAGGCGTCTAGGTCATCACAGTCCTCCAGTAATTATTTACAATGCCCATGTCTGCGGCCTTGGTCCTCCTTGTTTTCTCATTACAGTAGACCCCTAAACCAAAGATCACCTCCAATCCTGCTTTGGATACTCTACTCTCTACCCACAAAATATTTTTTCTAAGTTAGGCCATAGCTTTGATTGGCAATCAGTGGGTGTCTTACCTTCTCACGGAGCCGCTGCTTCAGCGCATTCAGGTGGGCCTCGCGGTTCTCTTTGTTAACCTCCATCTTGTAGTTAAGCTTCTCTTCGGCCATCTTGCTGAAGTTGTTGTTCTCCTCCAGGGCCTTGTGGAGCACCTGTCGCTCGTGCTCCCGCTTCTCAGCTAGCTGCTTCAGCACCAGGGCCTCCTGAGACTGCAGAGAGAGACGAGGAAGAGAGATGGTGAGGGAGAGAAGGAGACAATGATAGAGAAGAGGGAGAAAGAGAGAGGGGTGAGAGGAAAAGGGATAGATGATGAGAGATTGTAAAGAGTGAGAAGAATCGAAGGGTGAGAAGAGATATTGATGAAATAGTTATTGCAATGACCCATTAGCTGTCATGCTCTCCATTTACCTTCCTCCTCTCCTCTGCAGCTTCCAGCCTCTTCTGTAGCTCGTCCGGGGAGAGGTCCTTCTTGGGAGCAGAAAGCAGGGTCTGGGGCCTGTCCGGAGAGAGGTCAGCAGGGGCCTTCAGGATGATCTCGAAGGCCTGGCCGGATGCCCGCTTGTTCAGGGACTTCACCTCCATGTCTGTGGAGAACAGCAGCTATTAGGGCAGTAAGGCTGGGGCGGCCAGGACTCAGAATGTTTTGAGAATGACACAAATATTAATTTGCACAAAGTTTGCTGCTTCAGTGTCCTTAGATATTTTTGTCAGATGTTACTATGGAATACTAAAGTATAATTACAAGCATTTCATAACTGTCAAAGGCTTTTATTGACAATTACATGAAGTTGATGCAAAGAGTCAATATTTGCAGTGTTGACCCTTTTTTTTCATGACCTCTGCAATCCGCCCTGGCATGCTGTCAATTAACTTCTGGGCCACATCCTGACTGATGGCAGCCCATTCTTGCATAATCAATGCTTGGGGTTTGTCAGAATTTGTGGGTTTTTGTTTGTCCACCTGCTTCTTTAGGATTGACCACAAAGTCTCAATGGGATTACGGTCTGGGGAGTTTCCTGGCCATGGACCCAAAATATCGATGTTTTGTTCCCCGAGCCACTTAGTTATCACTTTTGCCTTATGGCAAGGTGCTCCATCATGCTGGAAAAGGCATTGTTCATCACTAAACTGTTCCTGGATGGTTGGGAGAAGTTGCTGTCAGAGGATGTGTTGGTACAATTCTTTATTCATGGCTATGTTCTTAGGCAAAATTGTGAGTGAGCCCACTCCCTTGGCTGAGAAGCAACCCCACACATGAATGGTCTCAGGATGCTTTACTGTTGGCATGACATAGGACTGATGGTAGCGCTCACCTTGTCTTCTCCGGACAAGTTTTTTTTTCGGATGCCCCAAACAATCGGAAAGGGTATTCATCAGAGAAAACGACTTTAGCCCAGTCCTCAGCAGTCGAATCCCTGTACCTTTTGCAGAATATCAGTCTGTCCCTGATGTTTCTCCTGGAGAGAAGTGGCTTCTTTGCTGCCCTTCTTGACACCAGGCCATCCTCCAAAAGTCTTCGCCTCACTGTGAGTGCAGATGCACTCACACCTGCCTGCTGCCATTCCTGAGCAAGCTCTGTACTGGTGGTGCCCCGATCCCGCAGCTGAATCAACTTTAGGAGACGGTCCTGGCGCTTGCTGGACTTTCTTGGGCGCCCTGAGGCCTTCTTCACAACAATTGAACTGCTCTCCTTGAAGTTCTCGATGATCCGATAAATGGTTGATGTTACGGATACAGGTATCCTGTGTGTGTGTTTTCTCTCCTTTTGCCCTACTCACAGGTGTCACTCATCAGCCGTCATCAATCACCAATCAGTCCCCATCAGAAGACACACCTGCTCCTTTTCCCTTACCCAATCACATCCCTTTTCCCTTGGTTTAAAACCCAGTCAGTTATCTCTCTCTCTCTAGCTTGGTCTTGGTATGTAGCACTCTTGGTTTGTAACTGACTCTCATATATGCATTGCTCTCTTGTTGTTTAGTAGCTGCTCTTTGCTTTGTAGCCACAGAGCTCTAGCTCTGTTTGGTATTTGTGAAGCCCCATTGATGTTGGTTTGGTTGTGTGCCAGCACCCTCTTGTTTAGGTGCCGGCATCTCACATTAACTGTGAGTTTGTACTGTTGTGTTATATTGCTGTGTGTTTGTTGGTGGAAAAGGGGATAACCAGCCAAGATGCCCTTGGGCATACATTACCCGTAGGAAACCTTGTGTTAAATACATTAGTTAGAACTGGGCGGACCACCCACTGTATTTACTTAGTTAGTTAGCTAGCTGTTTGTGACGCAGGTAGATTAGCTTAGGGGTTTTTGAATATATATTATTTCTTTCCTTGGGTCCAGCTCAGCCCCTTTTCCCCAAACCACTTTACCGTGTGTTTGAAATAAACCTTTTTGTGTTTGACGGTAGATCCAAGTTGTCTGTTTTCTGTTCTCACTGTTCCTTTTCACCATAGTAATTTGCACAAGATATGTTGCGGGTCTCTATTCCATTCCCCCTAGACCACGGGGGTAAAAGGGATTCGTAACATAAGTGGGGGCTCATCCGGGATTTGTCTTTACTGACACCCATGCCACTTGTGCAAATGATTGTGGTGGGCTAGTTCAGTGTTGAGCTTCATAACTGATGTAGCATTAGTGCTTGCTATTTCTTGTGTTTGGGAGGTAGTTCAATATGGCTACTTTTGATTTAAAATCATTTTTGGATAACCCTACGTGGGAAGTTTTTGACAAATGTCGTAGAGTTGATTTACTGACTTTGGCTGACCATTATTCTGTATCTGTGTCGCAGAGTTTAGTTAAAGCTGAGGTGAAACAGCTGGTGCTAGATGTTTTGTTGGAAGAGCAGGTGCTTGTGTTACCGCTGCCTGAGCCTACTACCCCTGTTGGGGATGTTGCTTCTCCTATAAGCCCGTCGGTGTCTGAGACTGAGGGTGAGGCTAAAGTTCCAGCCACTTTGCCCCGTTTTGATCCACTCTCCCCACTGTCACCCCACGGTGAGGCGCTGGGGGATGTCCGTTCGATACAACTCCAACTGGAGGCGGAAGAGAGGGCCCAAATTAGGCGAGAAACTCTCCAGTTGGAAATGTGTAAAATTGAGGCAGAAAGAGAACAGCGGCAGTGTGAAAGAGAACAGCGGCAGTGTGAAAAAGAAAGAGAACAGCGCCAGTTAGAGTTGGAGATGTGTAAAATTGAGGCAGAAAGAGAACAGCGGCAATTGGAGTTCAAAATGCGCCTGATGGAACTGGAGGCAGAGACAGCGAGGCTAGCCTCCGTTCCTGCTGTGCCTGTTAGTGAGACATCCTCACCAGCTGTGTCTTCAAGCCCTTTTGACATTAGTAGGCAGATTGCCTTAGTCCCTTTGTTCCGAGAGTCAGAGGTTGACTCATATTTTTGTGTTTTTGAACGAATAGCTGTCGCTTTGAAATGGCCTGAAGAGGTATGGTGCCTATTACTTCAGTGTAAACTGACTGGTAAAGCCCAAGAGGTTTTGTCAGCGCTACCTCTTGAAGACAGTCTGAATTATGAAGTGGTCAAAGCTACTGTTCTTCGCGCCTATGAGCTTGTGCCTGAGGCATACCGACAGAGATTTAGGTCTCATAGAAAGTCTGCTGGTAAGACTTATGTGGAATTTGCTAGAGATAAGGGAAATCTGTTTGATAAATGGCATGCTGCTAGTAAGGTAACTGATTTCAACTCTCTCCGGGAGTTAATCTTGTTGGAAGAGTTTAAAAATTGCTTACCCGAACGCATTGTAGTGTACCTAAATGAACAGAAAGTATCCTCTTTGTCAGAAGCGTCTGTGTTGGCAGACGAGTTTGTGTTGACGCACAAGAGCGTGTTTACGGCTCATACTGAGAGTAGAGCCACTGAATTGCCTACTTTTAGCCCTACTCGGCAAGTAGTACATCAATCACGCCAGAAAAATGAGCGTCCCTGTTTCTATTGTCATAAGGTGGGACATATGATTAATGATTGCTTCCTGCTAAAACGCAAACAAGGGATGCCTCTCCGTGCCAAGCCGCCAACAGGTGTTGGGCTAATTCGTACGGTTGTGAGGTCTGAAACGAAACAGGTGCCTCAGGGTAAAGGTGGTTTGAAAGTTCCAGTCCACGACCGCAGTTATGAACCGTTCATTTTCGAGGGGTTTGTGTCCCTAACGAATGGCGAAGCGTCTCAGCGTCCGGTTAAAATCCTTAGAGATACTGGTGCGGCGCAGTCGTTTATACTGTCTGATGTGTTGCCCTTATCCGACGATACATACTGTGGTTCCAGTGTGTTAGTTCAGGGTATTGAAATGGGTTTTGTCCCAGTGCCATTGCACTTTGTGAATGTACACTCTGAGTTAATCAGTGGCATATTCAGAGTGAAGTACGTCCTATGTTACCAGTAAAAGGTGTGACCTTTATAATGGGTAACGATATTGCCGGAGGAAAGGTAGTACCCGTATTGGAAGTAATGGATAAAAGTGACCACTCTCTCTCCAATGAGCTGGCACAGAATTATCCACATGTGTTCCCCGCTTGTGCTGTCACTCGTGCTCAGGCACAACAAATGGGTGACGTGATAGATTTGTCGAACACTGTTTTGTTCAAAGAGTTTAATCAAGAGGATGGGTTGTGTGCTACCTCTGGGAAGCTGTTGCTCTCTGACAAACAGCCCAGGGAAGAATTGAAGGATAGTGAACTTATTGCTGAGGCAATACAGTTACCAGTCACTCGTGAGCAGCTGATTGCTAACCAGAAGGTTGACAAGAGGCTTGCTAAATGTTTTTCTAGTGTTGTCTCATTGGATGAGGTAAAGAAGAAGAACGTGGCTTACTTCATTGATGGTAATCTCCTCATGCGTAAATGGACATCCCATGTTGACGCGGACGGAGATTGGAGTGCTGTTTACCAAATAGTGGTTCCTACAGCCTTTCGACAAAATGTGCTAACCCTTGCTCATGATCACCAGTGGTCTGGTCATTTAGGAATCACCAAGACTTATGATCGGGTCCTTCGACATTTCTTTTGGCCAGGTTTAAAACAAGATGTGGCTCGGTTCTGTCGAACGTGCCACACATGTCAGATAACAGGGAAACCAAATCAGGTTATTCCTCCTGCTCCTCTTTGTCCAATACCTGTTATAGGTGAACCATTTGAACATGTGGTGGTTGATTGTGTTGGACCGTTACCTAAGACAAAATCGGGTAACCAGTTTCTGTTAACGATTATGTGTATGGCAACGAGATACCCTGAGGCCATTCCTCTGCGAAGGATTACTGCTCCGGTGGTGAGTAAAGCCTTAATTAAATTCTTCTCGACATTCGGGTTACCTAAGGTGGTACAAACTGATCAAGGTACCAATTTCCTATCAAAGCTCTTCAAGCAGGTGTTAAAATCCTTGTCAGTTAAGCACCGTGTGTCAAGCGCCTATCACCCAGAGTCGCAGGGTGCTCTGGAACGTTGGCATCAGACACTGAAGTCTATGCTCCGTAAATATTGTTTGGAATCTGAGAAAGATTGGGATGAGGGAGTTCCTCTAGTTTTGTTTGCTGCTCGTGAAACTGTACAGGAGTCCCTAGGGTTCAGCCCAGCTGAACTAGTGTTTGGTCACACAGTGAGAGGACCAATGAAAGTCCTTAAAGAACAGTTTTTGTCCCAAGAGTTGTGTGCTGGAAATGAGAATGTGTTGGACTACGTTAGTCGCTTTCGTGAGCGCCTACACCAAGCATGTGCTCTCGCAAAGGAAGCTCTGTCTTCCTCACAGAGGAGTATGAAAAGACACTATGATAAACAGGCTGTTTCTCGTCCACTACAGCCAGGTGACAAAGTTCTTGTGTTGTTGCCTGTTCCAGGATCTTCACTGTCAGCTCGTTTCTCAGGTCCTTATTTAATTGAAAAGAAATTAAGTGAAACTGATTATGTGCTTCAAACTCCTGATAGAAAACGCCAATCTCGTGTGTGCCACATTAACATGTTGAAAGCATACCAAACCCGACCCATCACCCCGTTAGATAGTTCAGAAACAGCGGTAGGTACTGCTGTCTCATCTGTTTCTGCTGCCATGATAGTGGGCTGTCCTGTTAATGATGTTGATGGAGATGGATTAGAGTTGCGCAATACTCAGCAGCAGTGCGTTAGATTGCCCAACTCAGAAATGCTACTGTCTCTCCAGTCAAGTCTGGTTCATTTAACGGATGGACAGGCAGATGATATTGTGAGGCTACTACACAGTTTTCCATGTCTCTTTAATGACGTTCCTTCTCGTACAAACGTGTTGGAACATGACATTAATGTTGGAAATGCTGCCCCTATCAAGCAACACCCATATCGTGTCAATGCTTCTAAGAGGAAGATAATGAAGGATGAGGTGAGATATTTGTTGGAGAATGACCTGGCTACGCCAAGTTCAAGCCCTTGGAGTTCTCCTTGTATTCTGGTTCCTAAACCTGATGGTACGTCCAGGTTATGTACGGATTATCGCAAGGTAAACTCTGTCACAATGCCAGATTCGTTTCCGTTACCCAGACTGGACGATTGTATCGACACTGTTGGTGCTGCTACTTATGTAACTAAGTTAGATCTTTTAAAAGGTTACTGGCAGGTTCCGTTAACCTCACGTGCTTCTGAGATTTCTGCATTTGTGACCCCAGACAACTTTCTACAGTACTCAGTTATGGCTTTTGGGATGCGGAATGCACCAGCCACTTTCCAACGCCTGGTTAACTCAGTGTTAGCTGACGTTCCCAATTGTAGTGCCTACCTTGATGATCTAGTGATTTATTCGTCTGAATGGTCAGATCATGTTAACACCCTAAGGGAAGTATGTGAACGTTTGGCAGCTGCTTCTCTAACCCTGAACTTGGCAAAGTGCGAGTTTGGGAAGGCCACTGTTACCTATCTTGGCAAAAAGGTCGGACATGGACAGGTGCGCCCTGTTGATGCCCAGGTCTTGGCTATAACTGCATTCCCTGCACCTACCACCAGACGAGAGCTACGCCGCTTTTTAGGGATGGTTGGCTACTACCGTAGTTTCTGTAAAAATTTCTCTGCGGTAGCGGCTCCATTGACCGATTTGCTCAGTCCGGCTAGATCGTTTGTGTGGTCTCCTGATTGTCAGGTAGCTTTTGATACCGCTAAAGCACTCTTATGTACAACCCCTGTACTTGCTGCTCCGGATTTTGAGCGACCATTTAAACTTGAGGTCGATGCTAGTGCCAGAGGTGCTGGTGCTGTTCTACTGCAGCAGGACAAGAGTGGAGTGGACCATCCTGTTTGTTATTTTTCTCGTAAGTTTAACAAATGTCAGGCTAATTATGCAACCATTGAACAAGAAGCTCTAGCTTTGTTGTTAGCTCTACAATACTTTGAGGTATATATTGGTTCCAGTGCCCTACCAGTGATTGTGTATACTGATCATAACCCGTTAGTGTTTCTCCACCGTATGTACAACCAGAACCAGCGCCTTATGCGGTTGGGCACTTATTGTGCAGAATTATAATTTGGAGATCCGCCACAAAAAGGGTTCTGAAAATGTATTGGCAGATGCTTTGTCTCGTGTTTAAAAAAAAAAAAAAAAAAAAAAATGAATGATTTCTTGTTGAACTTGCTGGTATTCATTGTAAATACTTTGGTCGCAATCCTTTATAGGTTTGCTCTTTTAAGGGTGGGAGTGTTACGGATACAGGTATCCTGTGTGTGTGTTTTCTCTCCTTCTGCCCTACTCACAGGTGTCACTCATCAGCCGTCATCAATCACCAATCAGTCCCCATCAGAAGACACACCTGCTCCTTTTCCCTTACCCAATCACATCCCTTTTCCCTTGGTTTAAAACCCAGTCAGTTATCTCTCTCTCTCTAGCTTGGTCTTGGTATGTAGCACTCTTGGTTTGTAACTGACTCTCATATATGCATTGCTCTCTTGTTGTTTAGTAGCTGCTCTTTGCTTTGTAGCCACAGAGCTCTAGCTCTGTTTGGTATTTGTGAAGCCCCATTGATGTTGGTTTGGTTGTGTGCCAGCACCCTCTTGTTTAGGTGCCGGCATCTCACATTAACTGTGAGTTTGTACTGTTGTGTTATATTTCTGTGTGTTTGTTGGTGGAAAAGGGGATAACCAGCCAAGATGCCCTTGGGCATACATTACCCGTAGGAAACCTTGTGTTAAATACATTAGTTAGAACTGGGCGGACCACCCACTGTATTTACTTAGTTAGTTAGCTAGCTGTTCGTGACGCAGGTAGATTAGCTTAGGGGTTTTTGAATATATATTATTTCTTTCCTTGGGTCCAGCTCAGCCCCTTTTCCCCAAACCACTTTACAAGTGTGTTTGAAATAAACCTTTTGTGTTTGACGGTAGATCCAAGTTGTCTGTGTTTTCTGTTCTCACTGTTCCTTTTCACCATAGTAATTTGCACAAGATATGTTGCGGGTCTCTATTCCATTCCCCCCTAGACCACGGGGTAAAAGGGATTCGTAACAGTTGATTTAGGTGCAATCTTACTGGCAGCAATATCCTTGCTTGTGAAGCTCTTTTTGTGCAAAGCAATGATGACGGCACGTGTTTCCTTGAGGGTAACCACGTTTGACAGAGGAAGAACAATGATTCCAAGCACCCTCCTTCTTTTGAAGCTTCCAGTCTGTTATTTGAACTGAATCAGCATGACAGAGTCATCTCCAGCCTTGTCCTCGTCAAAGAGAGAAGAGAGAATTACTGACATTATGTCAGCTGGTCCTGTTGTGGCAGGGCTGAAATGCAGTGGAAATGTTTTTTTGGGGATTCAGTTCATTTCCATGGCAAAGAGGGACTTTGCAATTAATTGCAATTCATCTGATCACTCTTCATGACATTCTGGAGTATATGCAAATTGCCATCGTACAAACTGAGGCAGCAGATTTTGTATATTTGTGCCAATCTCAAAACCTTTGGCCACGACTTTACACCATGCTATGGTACTAACACACAACAGCTTGAAGAGAGAAAGAGAGACAGAGAGACAGACAGGAGGCAGGCAGACAGACAGCCAGAAAGAGGGGAGGACAGACAGACAAACAGACAGACCGAGAGGGGGAAGACAAACAGACAGACAGAGAAGGGGAGGACAGACGGGCAGACCTAGAATGGGAGACAGACAGACAGACAGACAGACAGACAGAGAAGGGGAGAGAGATAGAGAGATCATACACAGCATTTATATAATCTCTATGGGACACGGACAAACACAGAGCTCTTCACTACTAACCTCCATATTGGTAGAGGCTGTTGGGGTATGGTTGTGAGTAGAAGCAGGAGCAGATCAGAGACAGCATCTCTTTGATCTTGTCGGAGTAGGCTGAAAAACAGGGAGAGGAGAAAAGACATCCACAGTTATCCTTACACTCGAAATTGAGCTCCGCTACATCCTGTTTCCATTGATCATCCTTGAGGTGTTTCTAAAACTTGATTGGAGTCAACTTGTGGTAAATTGATTGGACATGATTTGTAAAGGCACACTCCTGTCTATATAAGGTCCCACAGTTGACAGTGCATATCAGAGCAAAAACCAAGCCATGAGTGTGAAGGAATTGTCCGTAGAGCTCCGACACAGGATTGTATCGAGGCACAGATCTGGGGAAGGGTACCAAAAAAAATTCTGCAGCATTGAAGGTCCCTAAGAACACAGTGGCCTCCATCTTTCTTAAATGGAAGAAGTTTGGAACCATCAAGACTCTTCCTAGAGCTGGCCGCCGGGCCAAACTGAGCAATCGGGGAGAAGGGCCTTGGTCAGGGAGGTGATCAAGAAAACGATAGTCACTCTGACAGAGCTCCATAGTCCCTCTGTGGAGATGGGAGAACTGTCCAGAAGGAGAAACAAGATTGAACTCTTTGGCCTGAATGCCAAGCGTCACATCTGGAGAAAACCTGGCACCATCCCTACGGTGAAGCATTGTGGTGGCAGCATCATGCTGTGGTGATGTTTTTCAGTGGTAGGGACTGGGAGACTAATCAGAATCGAGTGGGAGAATGGGAGAAACTCCACAAATACAGGTGTGCCAAGCTTGTAGTGTCATACTCAAAAAGACTCAAGGCTGTAATCTCTGCCAAAGGTGCTTCAACAAAGTACTTAGTAATGGGCCTGAATACTTATGTAAATGTGATATTTCCGTTTGTTATTTGTCATAAATTAGAAAGCATTTCTAAAAACCTGTTTTTGCTCTGTTATTATGGGGTATTGTGTGTAGATTGATGAGGAATTTTAGAATAAGGCTGTAACGTAACAAAATGTGGAAAAAGCCAATGGGTCTGAATACTTACCGAATGCACTGTATATGCCAGGAGGTATTTAATGAATATTGTTTTTTTTTTTAAACCCTGACTTCCAGTAACATGTGGAGTATTCTCAATTATTCATACATGCACTTTTAACTCCACCCACTGGGACTGTGCTGTGTGTTGTGTGTGTGCATGCATGAGTGCGTGTGTGGTGGGTTACATTTCCCACAGTTTATCAAATGGGACCTTACAGTATGTAAGTCTGTGTGTGTATGTTCGCGTGTGTGTGTGCAGATGGGTTAGGTTCCCTCCACTCTAAATGGATAGGGATGAAGCTTGCCAGAAAAAACGTTCAGCCAAATTACTAGGGAGGTGGTACAGACAAGTTACTAAGGAGGCCGTTCAGTCAACTTACTAAGGAGGCCATTTAGTCAACTTACTAAGGAGGCCGTTTAGTCAACTTACTAAGGAGGCCGTTTAGTCAACTTACTAAGGAGGCCGTTCAGTCAAGTTACTGGGAGCACCGCCACAAAAACAGCCCCAGCTGCCAGTAGCATCTCCACTGAACCCTGTGCCTCGTGTAAATAATATATAATTATAAGAAGTGTTTATTCACAACCGCATAGAATTACATTTTGTTTCACCTCTTGACACCTCTTGCATACACACACACGATAACATACCCACTATACACACACATACACATGGATTTAGTACTGTAGATACAGTATGTGGTAGTGGTGGAGTAGGGGCCGGAGGGCACACAGTGCGTTGTGAAATCTGTGAATGTATTGTAATGTTTTTTAAATTGTATAAAACTGCCTTAATGTTGCTGGACCCCAGGAAGGGTAGCTGATGCCTTGGCAACATCTAATGGGGATCCACAATAAATACAAATATACATCTTGATGTTCAAGTAAACGTATTGACTCAGGTTTGGGAATGATGCTAACCATGGTTGACATTTGGAGTCTGCGGTTGGTTCTGATCCATTGTCGTCGACAGTAAGTGACAATAGAACTGGTTAATGCTGAAAAAATACTTCCAACCAACTCAACAATGAACATAAAGTACGTTGTTCAGGCTTTAGCCAACTCCCTTGTCATTTTCATGTCAAATCATGTTTGGGCAGCGATGAAAGAGTTGACTGAGGCAGAAACAAACTGGCACATAGGCTACAAGTTGAATGACGTTAAAGTAATACTTGTATGCAGCAAACTTCCTCCTCCCTCTCGACTCTTCCTCACTGTGCTTTGGCTCATGTCATATTTATATAGCGTCGATGAGCAGCAGGGCCCTCACACAACGCATGTGCCAGGCTTCCCATGGTAGGAAGGATAGCCTCAACACAACTGAACTTGGCTAGGTTCATCAGGTTCCTCTTTGTAGCAGCAACTTTTAGTATCACAAGCTCTTTCATCAGGGGTTTAAGTTACTTAATAGAAATGAAACCCTGTATCTGTATAAAATCATGAGAGATCTTCACTGATCTATTACTGACCTGCACAACAAAATAAGGTTAGAGGAGTGTCTAAATGTTCAATATGCTACACACAAAAATATTAGGGTTCCTCAACGGTTCTGGGAAGTGGAACCATAATGACTCAAGAACCCTTTGAGCTCTTCAACGGTTCTTTACAGTTCACAAAGGTTTTCTTTGCTCTTTTAGTGATAATTAAAACGTATGGTAGCTGAAGGATGGGACTAAAAACAAACAAAAGATAACTATTGTAAAATATACTGTGTCCGTAAAATGTATATACAGTAGTATGTATAAGCTGGAAGTAGAAGCCTAAGTACTGTTGTCCATTAGTTTACTCCAATTAGGGGAGGTGTGGTGGAGTTAGGGGAAAATAATAAAGGAAAATATACACTACTGTCTAAAAGTTTGGGGTCACTTAGAAATGTCCTTGTTTTTGAAAAAGCACATTTCTTGTCCATTAAAATAACATCAAATAGATCAGAAATACAGTGTAGACATTGTTAATGTGGAAAATGACTATTGTAGCTGGAAACGGCAGATCTTTTAAGGAATATCTACATAGGCGTACAGAGGCCCATTATCAGCAACCATCACACCTGTGTTCCAATGGCCCGCTGTGTTAGCTAATCCAAGTTTATCGTTTTAAAAGGCTAATTGATCATCATGTTAGCACAGCTGAAAACTGTTGTCCTGATCAAAGAAGCAATAAAACTGTCCTTCTTTAGACTAGTTGAGTATCTGGAGCATCAGCATTTGTGGTTTCGATTACAGGCTCAAAGTGGCCAGAAACAAACAACTTTCTTCTGAAACTCGTCAGTCTATTCTTGTTCTGAGAAATGAAGGCTATTCCATGCGAGAAATTGCCAAGAAACTGAAGATCTCGTGCAACGCTGTGTACTACTCCCTTCACAGACAGGGCCCTGATCGATCATTACCGTTGTAGTTTGCGTGAGGACGTCCATCGGCAGTTGGCCTGCATGGACACAACTCTGACCTTCGACCAGCTGGTGGACCTGTCCATCTGGTTGGATAATCTGCTGGCTACCCGCAGACGTCCAGATCGGGGTCTGTCGATTCCATCCCCCAGCACCACCGCTCCGATGCCAAAGGAGCTGGGAGGTGCTGCAATTAGGGCAACCGGAGGAGGGGCCGAGCCATGCACCATCTGTGGCCGCAGAGGGCACACTGCCAGTCGGTGATGGGGAGGTTCCTCTGGGAGTCGAGGCAGCAGGCAGGGCACTCTCGGGTCAGCCCAGGTGAGTCGGCACCATGCTCACCCAGAGTCCTCTGTTGCTCACATGTTCCTGTATATTAATTTTCCTGATTTCTCCCTGCATTCCCAGTATAAGGCGCTCGTAGATTCAGGCGCAAATGGGAATCTCATTGACAGGTCATTTGCCCATAGTTTAGGGACCCCCATTGTTCCAGTGGAAATGCCCTTCCCTGTTCACGCCCTAGATAGTCGACCATTAGGGTCAGGGTTAATTAGGGAGGCCACCACTCCCCTGGACATGGTGACGCAGGAGAGTCACAAGGAGAGAATCAGTCTCTTTCTTATTGATTCTCCTGCGTTTCCCGTGGTGCTGGGCCTACCCTGGTTGGCCTGTCATGACTCCACTATTTCGTGGCAACAGAGGGCTCTCACGGGGTGGTCAAGAAAGTGTTCGCGGAGGTGTTTAGGGGTTTCCGTCGGTGCTACTACGGTGGATAGTCCAGACCAGGTCTCCACCGTGCGCATTCCCTCCGAATATGCCGATTTGGCTCTCGCCTTCTGTAAAAAGAAGGCGACTCAATTACCACCCCATCGACGGGGGGATTGTGCGATAAATCTCCTGGTAGACGCAGCACTTCCCAGGAGTCACGTGCATCCCCTGTCGCAGGAGGAGACGGCGGCAATGGAAACATATGTCTCCGAATCCCTGGGGCAGGTGTACATTTGGCCCTCCACTTCACCTGCCTCCTCAAGTTTCTTTTTTGTGAAGAAGAAGGATGGATTTCTGCGCCCATGTATTGACTATCGAGGCATCAATCAGATCACGGTGAGGTATAGTTACCCGCTACCTCTCATAGTCAGTGCCATCGAGTCAATGCACGGGGTGCACTTTTTCACAAAATTGGATCTCAGGAGCGTTTACAACCTGGTGCGTATCCGGGAGGAAGACAAGTGGAAGACGGCTTTTAGTACCACCTCAGGGCACTATGAGTACCTCGTCATGCCGTACGGTTTGATGAATGCTCCATCAGTCTTCCAGGCTTTTGTAGACGAGATTTTTAGGGACCTGCATGGGCAGGGTGTGGTGATGTATATTGATGACATTTTGATATACTCCGCCACACACGCCGAGCATGTGTCCCTGGTGCACAGGGTGCTTGGTCGACTGTTGGAGCATGACCTGTACGTCAAGGCTGAGAAATGTCTGTTCTTTAAACAGTCTGTCTCCTTCCTAGGGTACCGCATTTCCACATCAGGGGTGGAGATGGAGAGTGACCGCATTTCAGCCGTGCGTAATTGGCCAACTCCCACCATGGTAAAGGAAGTGCAGCGGTTTCTAGGGTTTGCCAACTACTACCGGAGGTTTATCCGGGGCTTTGGTCAGGTAGCAGCTCCCATTACCTCACTGCTGAAGGGGGGACCTGTGCAGTGGTTAGCTGGGGCGGACAGGGCTTTTGGTCACCTGAGAGCTCTGTTTACCTCAGCTCCCATGCTGGCTCATCCGGATCCCTCTTTGGCGTTCATAGTGGAGGTGGACGCGTCCGAGGCTGGGATAGGAGCCGTGCTCTCTCAGCGCTCGGGTACGCCACCTAAGCTACGCCCCTGTACCTTATTTTCGAAGAAGCTCAGCCCGGCGGAGCGAAACTATGGCGCGGGGGACCTGGAGCTGTTGGCTGTTGTCAAGGCCTTGAAGGCGTGGAGACATTGGCTTGAGGGGGCTAAACACCCTTTTCTCATCTGGACTGACCACCGCAATCTGGAGTACATCCGGGCAGCGAGGAGACTGAACCCTTGCCAGGCAAGGTGGGCCATGTTCTTTACCCGTTTTGTTTTCACCCTGTCCTACAGACCAGGTTCCCAGAACGCGAAGGCAGACGTGTATGACACAGAGGAGCGGTCCATGGATCACACTCCCATACTCCCGGCCTCTTGCCTGATGGAACCAGTAGTGTGGGAGATGGACGCGAACATCGAGCGGGCGTTACGTACAGAGCCCACTTCTCTCCAGTGTCGAGCTTGGCGTCTGTATGTTCCGTCTGCTGCCTGCGACCGGTTGATCTATTGGGCTCACACGTCACCCTCCTCTGGTCATCCGGGCATTGGTTGGACAGTGCGCTGTCTTAGTGGGAAGTACTGGTGGTCCACCTTGGCTAAGGATGTGAGGGTTTATGTTTCCTCCTGCTTGGTGTGCGCCCAGTGCAAGGCCCCTAGGCACCTGCCCATAGGGAAGTTACAACCCTTACCCATTCCACAACAGCCGTGGTCGCACCTGTCGGTGGACTTCTTAACGGATCTTCCTCCCTCACAGGGTAACACCACGATCCTGGTCATTGTGGATCGGTTTTCTAAGTCCTGCCGTCTCCTCCCTTTGCCCGGTCTCCCTACGGCCCTACAGACTGCGGAGGCCCTGTTCACTCACGTCCTCCCGGCACTACGGGGTGCCTGAGGACATAGTATCTGATCGAGGTCCCCAGTTCATGTCAAGGGTTTGGAGGGCGTTCATGGAACGTCTGGGGGTCTCGGGGCGCCTTGTCATCAGAGCCAGATCGAGGCTCCTGCGGTGGACGACTGGTTTATGCGTTCGGAGGAGACATGGGACGCCGCTCATGTGCACCTTCAGCGGGCTGTGAGGCATCAGAAAGCGAGCGCAGACCGCCACCGCAGTGAGGCCCCGGTGTTCGCACCGGGGGACAGGGTCTGGCTCTCGATGCGAAACCTTCCCCTCCGCCTGCCCTGCCGGAAGCTGGGTCCGCGGTTTGTGGGGCCATTCAAAGTCCTGAGGAGACTGAACAAGGTTTGCTACAGGTTACAGCTTCCCCCAGATTACCGTATTAACCCCTCGTTCCATGTGTCTCTCCTTAGGCCGGTGGTGGCAGGTCCACTCCAGGAGTCTAAGGTGCGGGAGGTTCCTCCGCCCCTCTGGACATTGAGGGGGCGCCCCGGCGTATGCAGTTCGAGCCATACTGGACTCGAGGCGTCGGGCAAGGGGCCTTCAGTACCTCGTGGAGTGGGAGGGGTACGGTCCGGAGGAGAGATGCTGGGTGCCGGTGGAGGACGTATTGGACCCTTCGATGCTGCGGGAGTTCCACCGTCTCCATCGGATCGCCCTGCGCCTCGTCCTCCGGGTCGTCCCCGAGGTTGGTGTCGGCGCGTCTAGGGGGGGGTACTGTCACGACTTCCGCCGAAGTCGGTCCCTCTCCTTGTTCGGGCGGCTTTCGGCGGTCGACGTCACCGGCTTTTTAGCCATCGCCGATCCACTTTTCATTTTTCCATTTGTTTTGTCTTTGTTTCTACACACCTGGGTTCAATTCCCCAATTACATGTTCATTATTTAACCCTCTGTTTCCCCCATGTTTGTGTGCGTGTTTATATTCATTGTTCTGTTTGGTTATGATACGGCTGGTTGATTGTTTGTCGGGTTCTGTGTTTTACGCCCATTATATTTGTGAGATCGGTAATTTTTCCCGCACCTTGTATCGTTTGTGTACTGGTGCTGTTTTATTATTAAATACCTTGTCCACACATCTCTGCTATCCTGCGCCTGACTCACTGAACCAGTACCCACAATTCTTGACAGCAAGAGGACAAGTACATTAGAGTGTCTAGTTTGAGAAACAGACGCCTCACAAGTCCTCAACTGGCAGCTTCATTGAATAGTACCTGCAAAACACCAGTCTCAACGTCAACAGTGAAGAGGCGACTGTGGGATGCTGGCCGACTGTGGGATGCTGGTAGCTCATTTGACTCGTGAATTAACACAATAATAACACCTATGGAATTTTAACACTATAAAATGGCTGACCAGAATAAACAATTTACAGTATGGTTCTTCAAAAGGACCCACATAGAACCTATAAGATTGAGAAAGGTTTGTTATAGAACCATTCTCCATAAAGGTTCTATAAAGAACCCCAAAAAGTCTTCTATATAGCCCCAAATCAGGGTTGTAACCATAGTAGAACCCCTCTTTGGTGCTTTACAGAATCTTATTTAATGGTTCATTATAGAACCTTAGGAAAGTTTAAAAAAAATGTATAGCACCATACAGGTTCCATTTAGAACCTTATGAGCATGGTTCTTTAAAGAAACTTTTAAAAATGGTTCTATATAGCACCAAAAAAAGTTTCAACAATGTTTATAAGCCAAATAACCCCTATCTTGTACTATTTAGAACCAATATTTTTGTGTATATGACACAGTGTTAGATCTGGACATACTGGTAGGCCCACAACTGACACAAGCGCTAGCTTTTCTCTGACATGAGTCATGTCGCTGTATGAACATAAATCACCTCAGTAGAGTATGAACATTATCTGAATGTACAACATACACTAAGCCAATGAAACCATTTCATTACTAATTTCCTCTCCCCAAAATATCACTTTATCCAAATGAATCATATCTCAATAATCTAAAATACCACAAAGGTCCAGTCATGGTGTTGGTATGTAGCCTGCCTTGGGAGGGGGAAGCCACAGACATTTCCTCATATCAAAATAATGTTGTGAAAATATGTTCATCCTCATGGTTTGACTTCTTTGTTATTGTTAGGTGTTCGACACTGTCAGGCAGCAGTCATAGAGAAATGTTAGGATGACACAATGAACTTTATAATCAAATCCAGGCAGGTGTTATCTAGCAGGAGTCCAAATGAACAGTCTTCCTGCTTTAAGAAACCGTATACATAGATTAATATACTTTTTTATCGTTGAATGCATGTTTGTAAATTCTCCCAGACACCCCAGGTAATTGATTAGAGGCGGATGTAATCAGACAATGGCACACACAGGCACCGTTTCCCGGACGACACAATATATGGGTCAGTGGGTTTGTGCTGTGCTGAGAGCATTGTCACTGTGGGTAGATGTCTGATGGGCGTAGGCGGCAGCAAGGCACTCTGGAAATCGCAGTCTTAGCTAGGCAGAGTGCAAACCCAACCCAAACCTCCCTTTCTCTCCACTCACTGCAGCAGTGCTACTCAAATCAGCAGCTCAGAGATGGAGTGTGTGTGTGTGTGTGTGTGTGTGTGTGTGTGTGCGTGTGTGCGTGTGTGCGTGTGTGCGTGCGTGCGTGCGTGCGTACATTCGAGTGAGAGAACTAGAGCGAGAGAGAGAGGGGGGAGAGCGAGAGAGAGAGCTAGAGAGACAACGAGAGTGGAGGGGTAGCTTGTGTGTGTCTGTGAGTTCAGTGCTCCTAAAAATGGCTACAATCACCAGTATGCTGCCAAGATGGCATCACTGGCTGCTAGGCAGGGAACAGGTTCTCTCTATCAGCTAGAGGCAGCCATGTCTGAAGCAGCGGGCATTATCAGAACACCCTGAGGCTGTGGTCTACCTCAGGTACTGCGGCCCAACAATAATGGCTGGCTATAGGTCTATTCAAGGGCCTCTTTTCATTGACAAATCCATATCAAAACAAAACAAAGGAGATGATCGTGGACTTCAGGAAACAGGAGAGGGAGCACCCCCCTATCCACATCGACGGGACAGTGGTGGAGAAGGTGGACATTTTAAGTTCCTCGGCATACACATCACGGACAAACTGAATTGGTCCACCCACACAGACAGCGTGGTGAAGAAGGCGCAACAGCGCCTCTTCAACCTCAGGAGGCTGAAGAAATTCAGCTTGTCACCAAAATCACTCACAAACTTCTACAGATGCACAATCGAGAGCATCCTGTCGGGCTGTATCACCGCCTGGTACGGCAACTGCTCCGCCCACAACCGTAAGGCTCTCCATAGGGTAGTGAGGACTGCACAACGCATCACCGGGGGTAAACTACCTGCCCTTCAAGACACCTACACCACCCGATGTCACAGGAAGGCCAAAAAGATCATCAAGGACAACAACCACCCGAGCCACTGCCTGTTCACCCCGCTATCATCCAGAAGGCGAGGTCAGTACAGGTGCATCAAAGCTGGGACCGAGAGACTGAAAAACAGCTTCTACCTCAAGGCCATCAGACTGTTAAACAGCCATCACTAACATTTAGTGGCTGCTGCCAACATACTGACTTAAATCTCTAGCCACTTTAAAATAGGAATTGGATGTAACAAATGTATCACTAGCCACTTTAAACAATTTTGTATATAATGTTTACATATCTGACATTACTCATATCAAATGTATACACTCTACTCTAAACCATCTACTGAATCTTGCCTATGCCGTTCGGCCATCGTGTCACATCCAGGCCTGAGAAGACAGGCTGGCGTGTTTTGTTTTGGTGTAGGGTTTTTTCTGTTCTAGGTTCTCTATTTCTATGTTGGGGTAATGGTTCCCAATTAGAGGCAGCTGAGGTTCGTTACCTCTAATTGGGAACCATATGTATGTTTGTAGTTTTCACTAGGGGTTTGTGGGTTTTTGTTTGTACATAGCTTCGTTAGTTTGTTATGTTCATGTTACGATCTTCGTTTTCATACGTTTTGTTGTTTTGACTCAGTTACGTGTATTAAATAAAGCATGTATACTGGATACCTCGCTGCGCCTTGGTCTGTCCCTTCAGGAGATCGTGACAGACCAAGGCGCAGCGAGGTATCCAGTATACATGCTTTATTTAATACATGTAACTGAGTCAAAACAACAAAACGTATGAAACCAAAGATCGTAACATGAACATAACAAACTAACGAAGCTATGTACAAACAATAACCCACAAACCCCTAGTGAAAACTACAAACATATATATGGTTCCCAATTAGAGGTAACGTGACAGACCAACATAGAAATAGAGAACCTAGAACAGAAAAAACCCTACACCAAAACAAAACACGCCAGCCTGTCTTCTCAGGCCTGGACGTGACACATCGACTCAAATCTCTAGCCACTTTAATAATTATAATTGGATGAAATAAATGTATCACTAGTCACTTTAAACGATGCATTTATATAATGTTTACATATCCTACATTACTCATCTCATATGTTTATACTGTACTCCATACCATCTACTGCATCTTGCCTACGCCGATCAGCCATCACTCATCCATATATTTATATGTACATACTCGTATTCATTCCTTTACTCTTGTGTGTATAAGGTAGTTGTTGTGAATTTGTTAGATTACTTGTAAGACACTACTGCATGGTCGGAACTAGAAGCACAAGCATTTAGCTAGACTCGCATTAACATCTGCTAACCATGTGTATGTGACAAATACAATTTGATTTGATTTGATTTGATCTATTTATCAGTTTCTTCATTCTGATTCGTTATTCATTATTCAAATCATACCACATACAAGTCAAATAAAATAAAATTTTATTTGTCACATGCGCCAAATACAACAGGTGTAGACCTTACAGTAAAATGCTTATTTACAAGTAAAAAAATAAATAATTAAAAGTAACAAATAATTAAAGAGCAGCAGTAAAATAACAATAGGGAGGCTATATACAGGGGGTACCGGTACCGAGTCAATGTGCGGGGGCACCGGTTAGTCGAGGTAATTGAGATAATATGTACAGTTAAAGTGAGTTAAAGTGACTATGGATAGATAATAAACAGAGAATAGCAGCAGTGTGTCAAGTATTGTCATTAAATGGTTCAACACTATTTCACTTGTTGTATACACATATTATATTCAATATGAGATTGGTATAATTCTGTAGTGATTCATTGTAATTGGTATAGTTCTGTAGTGATTCATTGTAATTGGTATAGTTCTGTAGTGATTCATTGTAATTGGTATAATTCTGTAGTGATTCATTGTAATTGGTATAGTTCTGTAGTGATTCATTGTAATTGGTATAGTTCTGTAGTGATTCATTGTAATTGGTATAGTTCTGTAGTGATTCATTGTTACTATGATTTGAGAAGTACAACCCTTAGCCATAAGCGTGTACTCTCTGTCCATGGCCACTATTCAAACAATCCACACTGTGCCCTAACCTAACCCTAACTCAAATCCTGCTTTGGGCCCCAAATAGCTCGAGCCGTCCCTGACTTTTCTATGTTTGTTGACGTTTCAAGGCGTTTCTCACAACAATTCTCAATGGACAATGCACTGCAGTTAACAAATGAAAGCGCGTGGGACAAGAGAGCGTGATAAAGTCCCAAAAGGACCTTGGACAACAATAGTTCAACTCAAGGTGGGATCAATCCTAGACACAACATTCAATCATCATCAATGCATACATGAAGCTATTTAGATATACAGCTATTGGCCTAGTGATGTAATAACAGTGGAGCAGATCGCTAGTTTTATGTTCCTTGCTTACATCACTGATAAAGGGCATCCTCACAGGCAGCATCATCAATTATTGACACGCTCGTCAGAGCTCGGCTGAGTGCGATGCACATTAGACCCACTCAGCAAAATATGTGTGTGTGTGTTTGTGTTTGTTTGTGCGTGCGTGTGTGCGTGTGTGGACGTGTTCAACTATACTTGAGGGTACCAGAAATCCTCACAAGAATAGTAAACAAACAAAGATTTGACCAACTGGGGACATTTTGTTATTTCCCCATGGTCAAATGCTATTTCTAGGGGGATTAGGGTTAAGGTTAGAATGAGTGTTAGGGTTAGAATAAGGTTTAAGGTTAGGAGCTAGGGTTAATTTTAGGGTTAGGAGCTAGGGTTAATTTTAAGGTTAGGAGCTAGGGTTCATTTTAAGGTTAGTAGCTAGGGTTAATTTTAGGGTTAGGAGCTAGGCTTAATTTTAGGATTAGTATCTAGGGTTAATTTTAGGGTTAGGAGCTAGGGTTAATTTTAAGGTTAGGCGCTAGGGTTAATTTTAGGGTTAGGAGCTAGGGTTAATTTTAGGATTAGTAGCTAGGGTTAATTTTAGGGTTAGGAGCTAGGGTTAATTTTAAGGTTAGGCGCTAGGGTTAATTTTAGGGTTAGGAGCTAGGTTTAGGTTTATGGTTAGGAGCTAGGGTTAATTTTAGGGTTAGGAGCTAGGTTTAGGTTTATGGTTAGGAGCTAGGGTTAATTTTAAGGTTAGGACCTAGGGTTCATTTTAAGGTTAGGAGCTAGGGTTAATTTTAGGGTTAGGAGCTAGGGTTAATTTTAGGATTAGTAGCTAGGGTTAATTTTAGGGTTAGGCGCTAGGGTTAATTTTAGGATTAGTAGCTAGGGTTAATTTTATGGTTAGGAGCTAGGGTTCATTTTAAGGTTAGGAGCTAGGGTTAATTTTAGGGTTAGGAGCTAGGGTTAATTTTAGGATTAGTAGCTAGGGTTAATTTTAAGGTTAGGAGCTAGGGTTAATTTTAAGGTTAGGCGCTAGGGTTAATTTTAGGGTTAGGAGCTAGGTTTAGGTTTATGGTTAGGAGCTAGGATTCATTTTAAGGTTAGGCTTAAGGTTAGGGAAAATAGGATTTTGAATGGGACATAATTGTGTCCCCCCCACAATGTTAGTTATACAAGACTGTGTGTGCGTGCGTGTGTGTGTGCGTGCGTGTGGGTGTACTTGCATGTGTGCGTGTGTACGTGTGGAGAGGGGGTAGAATGCACAAAAATTCTAGAATTGTACCCTAGAATACCAGAGGGCAGCTTCTGACAGGACCAAATGTTCAGTACCTCCACAGAGATGGATCATGGTTTTATCTTCATACATCAGTCCCTGTGGTCAGCTATCTATGAAACGGCCTGGAGAAACATCATGGCTCTATGACTGAAAAACGACCCCTCTCTAGACAGACAAATCCCTAAGGACTGATACAGCCATATTATTACTGTCACAAAGTCGCCGGAGTCGTTGCCTCTCCTTGTTCGGGTGGTGTTCGGCGGTCGACGCCACCGGTCTTCTAGCCATCACCGATCCACTTTTCATTTTCCATTTGTTTTGTCTGTTTTCCAAACCTGGTTTCAATTCCCTCAATTACATGTTTTGTATATAACCCTCTGCCCCCCCATACCTTTGTGTGGGATTGTTTCTGTGTAGTGCTTGTGCACATTTGTATACTGGTGCGTTACGGGCTATTTTTGTGCCCATGTACTACCGTGTTTGTTTGAACCGTTTTGGGGTTGTTTATTAAACCACTAAGTTTACCCAGTTTTGCTCTCCTGCGCCTGACTTCTCTGCAAACCAGTTACGCATCCGCTACAATTACCTCTGTGAGCCCTTTCATTGAGACAGAATTGAGCTGTATATTGTTACGTCTGTGAGCTCTATTAAAAGAGAACTAAGCTGTATATTGTTACCTTTGTGAGCTCTATTAAAAGAGAACTGAGCTGCAGAGGACATAGCTGTGAATCATATCCAGCCTCTCGGCCCCAGACCGAAAACATGTAATTTCACTGCAGATTGCCCATCTGTAGCCTTCACTGTATGTTACAGAGGAGAGAGAGAGTGAGAGAGAGAGAGAGACTAAACAGACTACACTTCTCTCTTTCTCTCTCAATGATGGGCTGAGAAGCCTATGGATCTATGAAATACTGTATATTGTTACTTACCTAATGTGAAAAAGGAGGACTTGAAAACGAAACCTCGTTGGAAAAAACTGAACACCTAACAAGACACCTACTGTGTGAGCTGTAAGTCATTATTTCTCCAAAATACTTCAAAATGGCCGCCTCGTATACCAGGTCATTTTCAGGGTGCTGACAAGGTTGAATACAGTTATGACCAGAATTAACTTTTTAGGAGGTTAAGAGAACGTACGCAGCAGGTTAGGATAATTAACGTAGCAGGTTAGGAGACTGGGGTTAAGGCTAGAAAAAGGGTTAGGGTGTTACGCGGAGTGGAACAGGGAAACCCAAGAAAAGACTCAGACAAGGAGACTGGGATGAAGTAACCAAGGTATTTATTGAAACACAGGGGGAAGATGGAGTGCAGGCCAGGGGAAGCTCGGGCGGGTTGCAGGAAACCAGGTGCGGAGGCTGAGGCTGGAGCGGGAGGGGTTGGGACAGGGGAAGCTCGGGCGGGTTGCAGGAAACCAGGTGCGGAGGCTGAGGCTGGAGCGGGAGGGGTTGGGACAGGGGAAGCTCGGGCGGGTTGCAGGAAACCAGGTGAGGAGGTTGAGGCTGGAGCGGGAGGGGTCAGGCCAGGGGAAGCTCGGGTGGGTTGCAGGAAACCAGGTGAGGAGGTTGAGGCTGGAGCGGGAGGTGTCAGGCCAGGGGAAGCTTGGGCGGGTTGCAGGAAACCAGGTGAGGAGGTTGAGGCTGGAGCGGGAGGGGTCAGGCCAGGGGAAGCTCGGGCGGGTTGCAGGAAACCAGGTGAGGAGGCTGAGGCTGGAGCGGGAGGGGTTGGGACAGGGGAAGCTCGGGCGGGTTGCAGGAAACCAGGTGAGGAGGCTGAGGCTGGAGCGAGAGGGGTTGGGACAGGGTAAGCAGGTCCAGAGGGGAATCCAGTAGAGGGTGTGGCAGGAGCAGATGTAACAGTACCCCCCAGTGGCACCCGACCAGGCTTATCTGGGTGTGAGGAATAGAAATCACGTAAGAGGGAGGGGTCCAGAATGTGACGGTGGGGCACCCAGCAGCACTCTTCCGGCCCGTATCCTTCCCAGTTCACCAGGGAAGTCCTGCCAGCTGCGGCCGTGACCCCGACAGTGCACATGCAAAAGCCGCCGGACGGTATAGCCAGGGTGGTCATTGATGAGCCAAGGGGTTGGGGGAGCTGCTGCAGGAGGAGACAGGGGACGGGAGCAGACAGGTTTAATCAGGGATACATAGAAGGTAGGATGGATCCTGAGAGAGGCTGGGAGTTTCAGGGGCACAGCAAAGGTGTTAATGACACAGTCAATTTCAAAGGTACCAATGAATCGGGGGGAAAGTTTCTTCGATGCCACCTTGTCTGCGGTAAGGATGCCGCTAAACGACTCCTGTCCTTCTGTCAAGGCCCCCATAGTGTTGCTGAGATGGCATGTGAGTTTTGCACCCTCGGCTCTAGGAGCTGCCTATACTGTGGCCAGGTTGGTCACTATGTCTCCACTTGTTCCCTGCATCCAGCAAAAGAGGTGGCTCGGCAGTAGTGGGGGATATACTGTTGAGCCAAATCGCCTGCCCATCTACCCCCAGATCCCTGCTTGAAGGCAACCTTGTGTGGCAGAGCCCGGCTTTTCCTCTGTCTGCTCTCATCGATTCGAGCACCAACGGGAGCTTCCTGGACTGAGCTGTCGTTACCCAGTTGGGCCTGGACACTGTCCCACACGATTCACCCCTCGATGCCAACGCTCTCAACCATCCCTGTCATTCTGCGTCTCTCTGGAAACCACCAGGAAAAGATCAGTTTCCACATAATCGACTGCCCTTACTCCCCCCTGGTTCTTGGCCATCCATGGTTAGCTACACAACCCACAGATTGACTGGACTGCTGGAAAGGCAAGCCATCTTCCTCCCCCGGTGGGTGCAGGGTTTTTCTTTGTGAAGAAGAAGGATGGGTCACTGAGGCCGTGCATAGACTTCAGTGGGCTGAATAATATCACAGTAAAGAACAAGTAGCCCTTGCCACTCATCAGCTCTGCTTTTGCCCCCCTCCATGGTGCTACGGTGTTTACCAAACTCGACCTCCAGAATGCCTACCACCTTGTCTGCATAAGAGAGGGAGACGAGTGGAAGACTGCGTTCAACACACCACTGGGTCACTTTGAGTATTTGGTCATGTCTTTTGGACTTACTAATGCCCCAGCTTTTTTCCAGAACCTAGTCAATGATGTACTGAGGGATGTGATTGGACGCTTTGTTTTTGTCTATTTAGATGACATCCTGATTCTCTCCAAGGACCCTGAGCCTCATCAGCAACACGTTCGCCAAGTTCTTCAACGGCTGTTGGAGAATAAGCTTTTTTGTTAAAGCTGAAAAATGTGAGTTCCATGCTGCCATAGTGTCTTTCCTGGGTTATATTATTGCACAGGGACAGTTACGTATGGCCCTCCAACCTGAAGCAGCTACAGCGTTTCCTGGGGTTTGCACATTTTTACAGACGTTTCATCAGCAACTACAGCCGTCTGGCTGCACCTTTTACCACTCTCACCTCCACCTCCACTTCGTTCCACTGGACTCCTGAGGCAGAGGCAGCATTCCTGGAACTCAAGCGCCGCTTCACCTCCGCTCCGGTCCTTACTCAGCCTGACCCAGAACTCCAGTTCATCGTGGAGGTGGACGCCTCTGACACCGGGGTAGGTGCTGTTCTCAACGTTCCCCCTCTGATCAGAAGGTCCACCCATGTGCATTCTTTTCCCGTAAGCTCTCACCTGCAGAGAGGAATTTTGACATTGGAAACCAGGAACTCCTGGCAGTTATGCTGGCTCTTGAGGAATGGTGTCACTGGCTGTAGGGCTCTGTCCCTCCCTTCATCGTGTGGACTGACCATAAAAACCTGTCCTACATCCAGACCACCAAACGTCTGAACTCCCGGAAAACCAGGTGGGCATTTTTCTTCGGTAGATTCAATTTCATACTCACTTATCGCCCCGGTTCCAAGCCTGATACTCTCTCCCGCCAGTTCACCACCGACAACACGGGTACCGAGCCAGAAGCCATTGTGCCATCTACCTGCATCGTTGCCGCCATCGCCTGGGAGATCAAGTCCCGTATCCTCCAGGTTCAGCAGAAAAAGCCTGACCCGGGTAACGGTCCTAGGCATGCTCTGTTTGTTCCAGATTGTGTTCGCTCTGAGGTTCTTCAGTGGGGCCATTCTACTCACCTCACCTGTCACCCTGGTATGAACCGGACTCTTGCCTTCCTGCGTCAGCGCTTCTGGTGGCTCACCATGGAGAGAAATGTCCGGGAGTTTGTCTCAGCCTGCTCGGGTTGTGCTCGGAACAAAACCTCCACAAAACCCACTTCCAGGCTACTGCGCACTCTTCCCATACCCAGTTGCCCCTGGTCACACATAGCTCTGGACTTTGTCACTGGCCTTCCCCCATCTAATGGTAACTACGTCATCCTCACCATTATTGACAGGTTTTCCAAAGTGGCTCACTTCCTTCCCCTCTCCAAGCTCTCGTTCTCCATGGAGACTGCGGACCTGTGTTTCGTCTGCATGGCATTCCCACTGACATCGTTTCCGACACGGGACCACAGTTTACCTCCCAGGTATGGAGATCCTTCTGTTCAGCTCTTGGTATCAATGTTAGTCTTTCTTCTGGATATCACCCCCAGACCAACGGCCAGATCGTACTCAAGGAGACACAGGATGAGCAGTAGAGGGTGTGGCAAGAGCAGATGTAACATAGTTCTGTATTTGTATTTATTATGTATTTGTATTTATTATGGACAGCAGCTACTCTTCCTGGGGTCCAGTGAAATTAAGGCAGTTATACAATTTTAATTGCATTAGCTAAAATGCTCTCCTAACCTGCCACGAAAAGTCCCTTCCGGCCGTTGCTGTACTCTAGCCACAACCAATTTTCAGGTTGAAAATATAACTGACATATTTCAAGGCGTGTTTAGGAAATTAAGGAAATGTTTCAGTGATTCATATTCAGAATGTGATCTCTTGTCTTGCTCGACAATCTGAGAGTAAATTAGACACAAATTCACGTGCATCTCTTTTCTCCTATAGTCTTTCCCATTGACTCCCTACTGTGTGATAGTGGTGAGTTTAACCAGTGGCATATAGCAATCTGTGTGTTTGGGAACAGGTTCAAACCACAAAGAGAGCATCACTAGCTGAATGATCAGGGCTAGGCCACTGGGCCATAGACTAAGAAAAAATGCATAATTCACTGAGTTTCTGCAAATAAATGTTTTAGCGATTCCCTGAGGTTTTGTGGATTTACGTTGATCAAGCGCTTCAATTTAATAAACAGATACTATGAACTTCCTATTAACATTATTTAAAATATATATTTACCATGGTTTTAGCTAAAAGATCACTAATGTGAACGTACAGTATACTAGCCTCGTACAACCACCCTGAAGCTTTGAGAGCACAGCGGCCAGGATGACAGTATACTCGCACAAAATACATTATTGACTGACAGGATATTATGTATACTGATACTTTAGACATTCTTTTGACACTGTAACAACAGTAATGACAAGAAAGGATGAAAATCCACATTGCTATAAGATGTTCTTCTTCCATGCTGTATATATACTTCATCCGTAATACCTGTGCAGAGAACTGTTATTCATTGATGAAAAAGTCGTGAAATTAGTATTGTTGTTCATCTGCCTGACTTTTAGCCGGATGCGTGGGCAATTATGCTTCCAGATCCTATAGCAGTCGTAAATGACAGGATATACATACTGACTCAAATCTCTAGCCACTTTAAATAATTGGAAATTGGACGTGACCAATACATTTGATTTGATTCGATTTTTTAAATTAGCTGCCTATTGTCTTTTTCCTCAATCAAGCATGGAGCTATTATACTGTAGGTCAATGTTCAGACAGAGATGAGACTATAACACACAAAATCTGTGTGAACAGATGAATGGAAGGACAAGAACTAAAGAAGCTGCACAGAGCATGGAACACTGTGTTAGAGCTGGTTAACCTTTGTGTTAATGCGGTGGCCGATGGTTAAGGAACATTGTTGTTTTTTAAATCCAAGATTGAAAATTACAATTCATAATAACAGAAATGTTGGATTTAACTTTTAGGGCTTTTAGGGCTGAAAATGTATATGACATTCAACTGAACTGACATCCTATGTACATTGCTAATTGGGTGGGGTAAGCATGTCAGAGATTACTGCAAGTTACCCACACGCCAACTAAACCCATTAGGCCTTTCAAAGACAATTAATTCACTATCATATTCAACACACTTTAAAATGCCCCCCCGCACAGGCACAAAAGTGAAATGTCATGATCATGAACGCCATCAAAAGAGGGATTAGCAAATTAAGGGCTGTATCAGACTTTATCAAATCAGATTAATTCAATATAATATTTTGTATCCGATACTGTACCATAGTTCTGTCAGAGGTTTACATCCCTGGTGATTACTACATAATGAACTGTATAGGACCTAGAATTTGAACTGTATAATTTACCGCGTGCACTGCAAGCCTAAATGTGAGCTTCCTTTTTTACTGCTTCAGATCTGCGTCATCAAGCCAGCATTTTACCAGCAGTCACGCCTTGGCTGCGTCACAAATGCCCCCCCAATTCCCCCTGGGGCCCTAGTCAAAGGTAGTGCATTACATAAGGAATAAGGTACCATTTGAGACGCAGCCCTTGGTATGACTGGAGACAAATCCCTGAGATCTCTAATCACAGATGTAAACCATCTGATCCCCTGAAATAATCCACACTTGGTCATTTTAGAGAGACATACTCAGTTTCAACATACAACCTTTAGAAGCTCTCAAATGAAACAAATGTGAAACCTAGATCTCATCCATTCATGAATGGTGGAATTTAATGTGGCCAGACATTAGATCAAACAAAATATGCTCTGAAGATCTATTTTACATGTAAAAAGATTATATACAAAATGAATAACCTATTTGAGCAATACATTTCAAAATACACCCCACCCATCAACGCATCTCCAATAACATCTAGATATTCCATCTAAAACCATACAACAGAAGGATTTTATCTGATAAATACATAAACCCCCTCCCATTTTATAAACGATAGGATGTAACATATGCCTTACCTGATACAGTGCTGGACATGGTTGCTGGAGGTGGAAGCGAGAGCAGGATGTTGCCTGATGGAGGAGAAGAAAGAATGTGAGTGAGGAGGAGGAGAAGGAGAGAGAGAGGGCTGAGTGTATATATCTGCCCACGAGTGGCGCAGTGCACAAGCCTCTCTGCGTGGCTGCCTTAACAATGAGCACCCGGCTCAGCACTAGGGACTGGTGCAACCTGCCAGAGACGGGAGGCGAGCAGGGGATCGGGGGACGGGCGAGCACCCGAAAGTGCTCGTTACATTTTGAATGCTTAGCAAGACAGAAAATTGTCAAATTCTCACACTTATTAAGAGAACATCCCTGGTTATCCCTACTCTCTCTGATCTGGCGGACTCACTAAACACAAATGCTTTGTTTGTAAATTATGTCTGAGGGTTGGATTGTGACCCTGGCGATCCGTAAATAAAAAAAAACAAGACAATTGTGCCATCTGGTTTGCTTAATGTAAAGGAATTTTTAATTATTCATACTTTTACTTTTACTTTTGATACTTAAGTATATTTTAGCAACTACATTTACTTTTGATACATAAGTATATTTAAAACCAAATACTTTTAAACTTCTACTGAAGTATTATTTTCTTTTGTGACTTTCACTTTTACTTGAGTCATTTTCTATTAAGGTATCTTTACTTTTACTCAAGTATGAGAATTCAGTACTTTTTCCACAACTGACTATACACGTCAGCTACTACAGCGACTGAAATGACACTTAACACTTAACAAATCAAATCAAATTGAATTTTTCACATGTGCCGAATACAACAGGTGTAGACCTTACTATAACAACACAAGGCGAGACGCAGATGCAGACACAGGAGGCAGATGGTTCGAGTCTGATATTTATTGAACAACAGTTAAGAGGCAGGTCAAGTACAGGCAAGCGTTCATAACCAGGCCAGAGTCCAAACGGTACAGGGTGGCAGGCAGGCTCAAGGTCAGGGGCAGGCTGAATGGTCAGGCAGGCGGGCTCAGTGTCAGGGCAGGCAAAAGGTCAGAACTGGAAGGACTAGAAAACAGAGACTAGGAAAAACCGGAGCTAGGAAAAACACTGGTTGACTTGGCAAGACAAGACGAACTGGTAACAAACAAACAGAGAACACAGATATAAATACACTGAGGAAAATGGGTGACACCTGGAGGAGGGTGGAGACTATCACGAGGACAGGTGTGAGACTTACAGTGAAATGCTTACTTACAAGCCCTTAACCAATGAAGTTTTTTTTTCAATACCTAAAAGAATAAGAAATAAAAGTAACAAATAATTAAAGAGCAGCAGTAAAATAACAATAGCGAGGCTATATACAGAGGGTACCGGTACAGAGTCAATGTGCGGCGGCACCAGTTAGTTGAGGTAATTGAGATAATATGTACATGTAGGTAGAGTTATTAAAATGATTATGCATAGATAATAACAGAGAGTAGCAGCAGCGTGAAAGATGGGGGGCAATGCAAATAGTCTGGGTAGCCATTTGATTAGATGTTCAGGAGTGTCATGGCTTAGGGGTAGAAGCTGTTTAGAAGCCTCTTGGACCTAGACTTGGTGCTCCGGTACCGCTTGCCGTGCGGTAGCAAAGAGAACAGTCTATGACTAGGGTGGCTGGAGTCTTTGCCAATTTTTAGGGCCTTCGTCTGACACCGCCTGGTATAGAGGTCCTGGATGGCAGGAAGCTTGACCCCGGTGATGTACTTGCCGTACACACTACCCTCTGTAGTGCCTTGCGGTCGGAGGCCGAGCAGTTGCCATACCAGGCAGTGATGCAACCCGTCAGGATGCTCTCGATGGTGCAGCAGTAAAAACCTTTTGAGGATCTGAGGACCCATGACAAATCTTTGCAGTCTCCTGAGGAGCAAAATGTTTTGTTGTGCCCTCTTCATGACTGTCTTGGTGTGCTTGGACCGTATTAGTTTGTTGGTGATGTGGACGCCAAGGAACCTGAAGCTCTCAATAGAGTACTATTAATCAATGGAAATTGTGTTTTTTCTGTAATAGGGAATTATTTGTCAATGGGTCAGAGACATGGGAGGAATGTGTCTATACATTGAGCCTGAAATAGGATACTTATTTGGTCATTGGCCCAGTTGTATTGCAAGGAATTCTAATTGGTCAACCACAGGCTAGGATTGGGTTATAAAACTACATCCTGTCCCTTTGTTCTGTGAAAAGAATCACTGAGGAGAGAATCACTGAGGACAGGGGATGAACCTCTACCTCTTAGCATAACATCTATGATTTGTCCTCTTTGAATGAACATATTTTTCTCCCCCTGATTTGCTTTGGGGTCTGTGTTATTGAAGAGTAGCATCAACTGCTAACACTATAGTATAACATGCAAACACTTGGATAATCACACAGCAGGAATATATAAGTAGCCAGAGAGAGAAATAAAAGGCCTAGGCACTTATTTCCCTCTCTTAGGCCTAGCTACTGATCTGATCTAAAAAGACACTGTTACTAGGATACTAGGCCATAGTGCATGTAAGGCCGCACTTAACATGCACAAGATAGGACTTAGCTGTTCTGGTAACCCTATAGTGTACAGGAATTTAGAGTGGCCAAATTATTACAAAGACATCCCACGCGCATTATCGCGTGCCAGGGTATCCTATTTGTCTTCTACCGAAACCAATACCTAATCAATCAGGTGGTTGTTCAATGAAACAAAGCTTCGGATGTCATTGATCACGTGCTTCTGATAAAGTGATACAGGTCAACTGCTTAGCGATTTCGACGCATGCCTTGGAGCTCTGGTATCAAACGTAACATCACTACCAATATGTGCCCTTCTTTGCAACGCATTGGAAAACGTCCCTGGTCTTTGTGGTTGAATCTGTGTTTGAAATTCACTGCTCAACTGAGGGACATTACAGATAATTTTATGTATGGGTACAGAGATGAGGTACTCATTCAAAGTCATGTTAAACACTATTATTGCACACAGAGTGAGTCAATACTGTCACACCCTGATCTGTTTCTTTGTGATTGTCTCCACCCCCCTCCAGGTGTCGCCCATCATCCCCATTATCCCGGTGTATTTATACCTGTGTTCTCTGTTTGTCTGTTGCCAGTTCGTCTTGTTTGTTCAGGTCAACCAGTGTTTTGTGTCTCAGCTCCTGCTTTTTCCAGTCTCTCTTTTTTCGCCCTCCTGGTTGTCACCCTTGCATATCCTTACTTCGAGCCCGCCTGCCTGACCACTCTGCTTGCCCCTGACCCTGAGCCTGCCTGCCGACTTGTACCTTTGCCCCCCTCTCGATTACTGACCTCTGTCTTACCCTGACCCTGAGCTTGCCTGCCGCCCGGTACCGTTGCCCCACCACTGGTTACGTACCCCTGCCTGCCTTGACCTGTCTAATGCCTGCCCCTGTTGGTATATTAAACTATTATTCGACTTGGTCTGCATCTGGGTCGTACCTTCATACCTGATAGTACAAACTAGCACTGACTGACCCAGCAGACCCGGACCAGCTGCGCAACACCATCTCCTCCCAAGGAGCCTCCATCGGGAGGCACGAGGAATTACTTTGTGGGCTGACGTAGGCTGAGGGGGTCCAAACGTTGGCAATGACCGGGCATTGGACATGCTGCTGGAGAAATTCCATGAGTCATCTGGTGGGCAGCCTGCCACAGTGGTAATCCCACCGCCCCTCAGCAACTCTGCGGTTAGCAGCACCACCCCACCGGACACTCCACCTTCCCAGGAGCCCCGGTTACCTCCTCCGGAACGCTTTAATGGAGAGCCGAGCACCTGACGGGCGTTTCTAGCTCAGTGCACCTTCATTGGGCCGTCGGCCAGTCTGTTATCTGGGTTTCACCCCCAGTCTAACGGTCTGTCGGAGCAAGCCAACCAGGACCTCAAGACCACCCTGCGCTGCCTGGTCTCTGCCAACCCCACAACCTGGAGCCAGCTGCTGTGGGTGGAAAACGCCTGCAACACTCTTCCCTGCTCTGCCACGGGCCTATCACCATTTGAGTGTTCCCTGGGGTATCAGCCCCCGCTCTTCCCTGAGCAGGAAGAGGAGGTCGGGATACCTTATGCCCAGATGTTTGTCCGCTGCTGTCGTCGTTGTGCCTGGTGGAGAGCCCGGTCTGCCCTCCTCAAGACCACCTCCAGGTATCAACAACAAGCGGATCGCCATTGGATGCCGGCTTCCCTGTATCGTCTCGGGCAAAATGGATTGGCTATCCACCCGGGATCTGCCCCTCCGGGTGGAATCCCGCAAACTCTTCCCCGGTTTATCGGCCCGTTCCCCATCTCCAAGATTATTAGCCCCTCTGCTGTTCGTCTTCTGTTTCCCCGTACCCTTCGTATACATCCCACCTTTCATGTGTCGAGAGTCAAACCCATGTCTCACAGCCCTTTGTCTCCGGTTTCCAGCTCCTGCTTTTTCCAGTCTCTCTCCTCCTGCTTGTGACCCTTGCCCTTCCTGACTCCGAGCCCGCCTGCCTGACTACTCTGCCTGCCCCTGAGCCTGCCTGCTGACCTGTACCTTTGCCCCCCTCTGGATTACCGACCTCTGCCTTACCCTGACCCTGCCTGCCGCCCGGTACCGTTGCCCCACCACTGGTTACGGACCCCTGCCTGCCTTGACCTGTCTATTGCCTGCCCCTGTTGGAATATTATACTATTGTTTATTCGACGTGATCTGCATCTGGGTCTTACCTTCATACCTGATAAATACAACTTATTATGTGACTTGTTAAGCACAAAACACCTTAACTTAGTTAGGCTCGCCATAACAAAGGGGTTGAATTCTTATTGACTCAAGACATTCCATATTTACATTTTTTATTCATTTGTAAAATTCTCAAAAAACATAATTCCACTTTGGCCTCTGTTGGGGTAGGTTCCTTGTTCCTTGTCAATCATTTGCTTATTGGTGAAATCAGCAATCTGACAATATCTTTAAGTAAATCAATCGAAAACCTTCATTAATGCAATTGCAGACAGAAGTTGACAACAGGAGCATAGCGCGCATGTTTCTGAGCAAGTTCTGCAAAATAGGAAAGGATCCAAGTTGCTTTAATATGCTTGCAGTCAACCCCTAGTGATGTAACTGCCTACTTCAACACCTTGAAGTAGGCAGTTAAAACCAAGCCCATGCATATACAGTTTTACAAACTTGCAGGAGAGACAATATTTCCAGTGTTTTCTAAGGGCTCAGCAGTAATTTTCCACTCCCCAAGTTGCTTTATAGTGGTATGTCTGACTTGTCTCTTATCTATTTCACTCCCCTGCAGGGTTCTGTGTCTAATCTCTTTTAGCCTTGAGGCACTATCTCACAGACACCCTGTTTTGACTGCAATAACTCACACATCTCTCAGACCATTTCTTATAAGAAGCAGACACTAGAAAAGAACTGTGGAACAATATTAAACCTTATTATGCATATATATATATATATACATATACAGTGGGGCAAAAAAGTATTTAGTCAGCCACCAATTGTGCAAGTTCTCCAACTTAAAAAGATGAGAGAGGCCTGTAATTTTCATCATAGGTACACTTCAACTATGACAGACGAAATGAGAAAAAGAAATCCAGAAAATCACATTGTAGGATTTTTAATTTATTTATTTGCAAATTATGGTGGAAAATAAGTATTTGGTCAATAACAAAAGTTTATCTCAATACTTTGTTATATACCCTTTGTTGGCAATGACAGAGGTCAAACGTTTTCTGTAAGTCTTCACAAGGTTTTCACACACTGTTGCTGGTATTTTGACCCATTCCTTCATGCAGATCTTCTCTAGAGCAGTGATGTTTTGGGGCTGTCGCTGGGCAACACGGACCTTCAATTCCCTCCAAAGATTTTCTATGGGGTTGAGATCTGGAGACTGGCTAGGCCACTCCAGGACCTTGAAATGCTTCTTACGAAGCCACTCCTTCGTTGCCCGGGCGGTGTGTTTGGGATCATTGTCATGCTGAAAGACCCAGCCACGTTTCATCTTCAATGCCCTTGCTGGTGGAAGGAGGTTTTCACTCAAAATCTCACGATACATGTCCCCATTCATTCTTTCCTTTACACGGATCAGTCGTCCTGGTCCCTTTGCAGAAAAACAGCCCCAAAGCATGATGTTTCCACCCCCATGCTTCACAGTAGGTATGGTGTTCTTTGGATGCAACTCAGCATTCTTTGTCCTCCAAACACAACGAGTTGAGTTTTTACCAAAAAGTTCTATTTTGGTTTCATCTGACCATATGACATTCTCCCAATCCTCATCTGGATCATCCAAATGCTCTCTAGCAAACTTCAGACGGGCCTGAACATGTACTGGCTTAAGCAGGGGACACGTCTGGCACTGCAGGATTTGAGTCCCTGGCGGCGTAGTGTGTTACTGATGGTAGGCTTTGTTACTTTGGTCCCAGCTCTCTGCAGGTCATTCACTAGGTCCCCGTGTGGTTCTGGGATTTTTGCTCACCGTTCTTGTGATCATTTTGACCCCACGGGTGAGATCTTGCGTGGAGCCCCAGATCGAGGAAGATTATCAGTGGTCTTGTATGTCTTCCATTTCCTAATAATTGCTCCCACAGTTGATTTCTTCAAACCAAGCTGCTTACCTATTGCAGATTCAGTCTTCCCAACCTGGTGCAGGTCTACAATTTTGTTTCTGGTGTCCTTTGACAGCTCTTTGGTCTTGGCCATAGTGGAGTTTGGAGTGTGACTGTTTGAGGTTGTGGACAGGTGTCTTTTATACTGATAACAAGTTCAAACAGGTGCCATTAATACAGGTAACGAGTGGAGGACAGAGGAACCTCTTAAAGAAGAAGTTACAGGTCTGTGAGAGCCAGAAATCTTGCTTGTTTGTATGTGACCAAATACTTATTTTCCACCATAATTTGCAAATAAATTCATTAAAAATCCTACAATGTGATTTTCTGGATTTTTTTTTTCCTAATTTTGTCTGTCATAGTTGAAGTGTACCTATGATGAAAATTACAGGCCTCTCTCATCTTTTTAGGTGAGAGAACTTGCACAATTGGTGGCTGACTAAATACTTTTTGCCCCACTGTATCTGTAGTCCAGGACCCTATAAATGTAGTGGGGGAGGGGTCTTACAGCCCTTCCCCTTCTATTAATACAACATAAGCATAATCAATTATTATAATACATCAATCATTTGGTGCAGACCCTATCATGACCCCAAGGTGACCCCCCCATCACCTCCCGAGTGGCGCTGCGGTCTAAGGCACTGCATCACTAGAGACCCGGGTTCGATCACAGGCCGTGACCGGGAGACCCATGAAGCGGTGCACAATTGGCCCAGGATTGTCCGGGTTAGGGGAGGGTTTGGCTGGCCAGGATTTTTTTAAATTGTATTTATTTTTATTTCACCTTTATTTAAGTTGAGAAAAAGTTCTCATTTACAACTGCGAAATGGCCAAGATAAAGCAAAGCAGTTCGACACATACAACAACACAGAGTTACACATGGAGTAAACAAACATACAGTCAATAATAATATAGTAGAAAAACAAATCTATATACAATGTGTGCAAATGAGGTAAGATAAGGAAGGTAAGGAAATAAATAGGCCATGGTGGCAAAGTAATTACAATATAGCATTTAAACACTGGAATGGTAGATGTGCAGTAGATGAATGTGCAAAGAATAAATACTGGGGTGCAAAGGAGCAAGATAAATAAATAAATACAGTAGGGGATGAGGTAGTTGGTTGGGCTATTTACAGATGGGTGATGTACAGGTGCAGAGATCTGTGAGCTGCTCTGACAGCTGGTGCTTAAAGCTAGTGAGGGAGATAAGTGTCTCCAGTTTCAGTGATTTTTGTAGTTCGTTCCAGGATTTCCTTGTCCCATCGCGCTCTAGCGACTCCTTGTGGTGGGCCGGGCACCTGCAAGCTGACTTCGGTCGCCAGCTGGATGATGTTTCCTCCGACACATTGGTGTGGCTGGCTTCCGGGTTAAGCGAGCAGTGTGTCAAGAAGCAGTGCGACTTGGCATAGTCGTGTTTCGGAGCACGCAAGGCTCTAGACCTTCCCCTCTCCCAAATTGGGGAGAAAAATGTTTTTTTTTTTAAATCTCCACTTTGTATTGTGGTATTGTGTTTAGGCTAGTGACAAAAAATCAAAATTGAATCCATTTTTAATTCAGGCTGTAACACAACAAAATGTGCATCGTTTCAGGAAACTAGGCATATGTTGCAGGTCACTACTTCACAGGAAAGCCATTTGAACATAAAAGTTTTTTTTTGAGAGATGAGTTTGGATTGGTCTGCCATATAGCACGCTTCTGTCTATTTGAGCTGGTAATCCTGTCTAACACAGATTTTTGTATATATATATTGATAAGTGTTGCTTTCCACTTTCTGGAGGACTGAGTTTTGAAATCAGTGAAATTTGAGTATGATAACATTTTCAGATATTACACATTTCTAATTTTGACAGAATGTCGTTTTCATTTCAAGTTAAAGTGTACTGTTAGCTAGCTAGCTAACGTTAGCTGGCTGGCTCGCTAGCTAACGTTACGTGTATGATCTTATTATTCGTATCTCAGAGCCATTTGCTCTGCTAGTTATAGCCTAATGTTAGTTAGCTAACATTAAACCTGGTTGGTTAGTGACCTACAGATCATGAGTTGGGATTATGGTTCATTGTTTAGCTAGCTAGCTACATGTCTTAACAAACGTTCACGAATATGGCCGGTGTCAGTAAACGTAAATTGTTGCCAGCAGCACAGTTGCAGTCACCAACGCTCTGGATAACATAAAAACAGCCTAACCAGCTCTGCTAGGGTGAGTAAAATGGTCAGTGAGCTGTTCTGTCATTTGTGTCTGGAAGTAGCTAGCAAGCTAGCCAACTTAACTACTTAGGGAGAAGCAGCGCGCTAGTGGGCCGCTCCCGACACTACCCGGTGAAATGTAAGGCGCCAAATTCAAAATCCAAAAGTTGAATTATTAAACATTCATCAATATACAAGTGTTGCATAGTCATCAAAAACTCTGATTCTTGGCAATATCACAGCGTTGTCAGATTTCAAAAAGGCTTTACGGCAAAAGCACAACATTTGATTGTTTGAGGATAGCACCTCACATATTTTCCACATTAGCATTTAATTCATATCCAGCTCGGGTCACACAAAACCCATATAAGAGCTAAAATAAATCACTTACCTTTTGAAGAACTTCTGCTGAGGGCTTCCCAAGTGTCCAACGAAGACATCCAATGGTTCTTTTGTTAGAAAAAGTCATTTATTATATCCCTAAATCTCCGTTTGGTTGGTGCGTTATGATCAGAAACTCCACTGTCGAGTCGCCCATTGAACCGTGAAGAGAACACGTTCAAATTATACCTATAAACTTTCTCCAAACATTTTTAATGTATCCTTAGGTATCCTTTTATGTATATTTACTGTAATATTTCAACCGGACGATACCGTGAACGATAAAGGGGGGCGTGCTCACAATCTCGCGCCCGTGAAACGTTGTTGACAAATGTGGTCCCTTCACTATTTCCTCTTCCTATCTGTTCTGCTTAGTGCTAGAGCCTCCAAACACTGTATAAAGACTGTTGACATCTAGTGGAAGCCATAGGTACTGCAGTCTCAGTCCTAGATAACATGGAAATCAATAGGCAGCCTGGAGCTGGAGGATTTTCCTCGGGTTTTCGCCTGCTATATCAGTTCTGTTATACTCACATACGTTAGTACTAATTATGTGCATATCCTATTTTCTGGGCCTGAGTGGCAGGCATTTTACTTTGGGCACGCCAGACTCTCACCTCTGCTGCCGCTCCCTAAGAAGTTAAGCCAGTTAGATTGGGTGCTTGACTGCTTTTGTTAGGGCAGAATGCTCGGATCAACCCTTAAAGAGATGGGTGGAGGGTGTGAACGATACTGAATGGTTGTAGACAAATAAGAGCTCTCCAGTAGGTACCAAAACATTCAAGGCCGTTTTCTCAAAAGTGACGTTAACAAGTTTATCAGCTTTCAAAGCAGAGTTACTTTCCCATTGTTCCTCAAATGCAGTGTATGATATACCATTGTGTAGCTCTGTATAACTGCTTTTATCCAATGTTAAAAACACAATTCCAAATGGTACTTCATAAGACCGAATCAAGGCGGTTGGTCACAAATGTGGAAAAAGTCAAGGGGTGTGAATACTTTCTGAAGGCACCTGATACCACAATGTTATCATGCTGACTTTATGGTTTAATAACTTGTGCCTATTTTCCTTGTCAGCAAAGTATGACCTCACAATACGTCACTGTTAGACCTTGGTGTGTGCATTCCTTCCTGATAAATGAAACCTGATTTCCCTGCAAAGCCATCCTCCAGCTGTAGTGGTCAGTATCTCAACAGTTCATCTGTGTTCTAGGTTCTATGTCCGCCTAATAGTGAAACCTACAGTGTTTTAGGTTTCATTTCAGCAAAGAAACGAAACTGACAGAGTAATGTTGTTGCTTTTGCTGGGAGGGGTCTAGTGGTTGTTGACATACACCATAAATACTGCAGCACTTCCTGAAGTGTTTCTAATCCAATACAATACAATATGATATATAGCCTAGACGTGTATCGGAACTGTAGCGTAACATGAACTTATGAATGACTTCACAGACTTTATTTCAAGAGGACAACACATCATAGCCATGGTACATTTCACATTTTCCTAAGAGGCAAGTATATTTTAATATTCCTTTTGTTGTTCATTATGTTGACAGTGGAAAGGTAAATAGTTCATAAGCATGAAGTAATATAGACAGATGGCCTAATGATGTCTATAACATGTTTTTTAATACTTCATTGAGATTGCGCTGCATTCTTGTGTCATACCACATTCAGCTGTAGATGTTGTCAGACAGTATACAAATTAATCAATTGCCAGTTAATGTTACTATTTTCGTGCTCTCTTAGTGTGCCTTACAGTATACCTACAGAGATTTGAATTAGACATCTCAGGAGTCACAGAATGGTTTTTAATGGAATAGAGGGATACCTAGTCAGTTGTACAACTGAATGCATTCAACTGAAATGTGTCTTCTGCATTTAACCCAACCCCTCTGAATCAGAGAGGTGCGGAGGGCTGCCTTAATCAACATCCACAGTGCCAGAACGACAGATTTTTACCTTGTCAGATCGGGGATTCGATCTAGCAACCGCACAATGCGCTAACCACACACCTGCAGTTCATAGCTATATCTATATTGCTTAATGTTAATGTTGTCTGTACCATGCAATTGGTTAATTGAGACCAGTTAGTCTGTTGAATTGAGAATTGCTTTATAGGTATATGAATTAATAAAAAATGTATATATATATTTCTTAATCCTATATTTTGCTACTTAGAGGATATTGTTTTGAAGAAACTTTTATTGAGATAATTTGATCATTTTGGTGACAGGTGCAAAGCAAGGTCCAAGTCAAACAGAGTAAACTTACATATATTGCTGGTTACAGCCAGTCCTATTTTATAGATACTATAACAATTAAAGGTGCAATATGCAGAAATTGCACCGCCATTTCCTTGTTGTTAAAATTCTAATAGTTTGCCTAATTTCAGTTTATGTGACAAAACAAGCAATGTATAGTGTAGAAAATCATTCTACCTTCTAAACCGCTGTGAAAAGTATTTTCAATAACCAAAAATATAGTTTTTTAAGCTGTTTGAAGCTGGTGTACAAACCTGAAAGTTAAAGATACAAAAACTAAACTAAAGAAAGGGAAGCATATAAATAGTGCACACAGAACAGATCTACTGCTTCTTACTCTTGCTTTCAATAAGAATGACAGATCTATAAATAGCGCACATAGAACAGATCTACCGCTTCTTAGACTTGCACTTTGGCAAAGGTTCAAGGCTACAAAACATAGTACACACTGTTCATAACAGATTTTTGTTTTGGGAACAGAAAACTAATCTCAAAAGTTTAATCTATGAGAAAATTAGTAGAATGTTGGCAGAGTGTCAGCTTGCTCCATATTATCCTACTTCTGGCCACTGGTGGTGAGTGGAAGCCCCCACCGGATGCTTCAGATCTTTACCCCTTGTGACACATTTGAGTTTCCCCTTTTATCTGTTGGGAAACAGCTATGGAAACTCTTACAGCTTTATTGGCTATAATGTGCCTCTATGAAAGTAATATAAAGCTAAAGGCACTATTACCTTCTGTTTGCAGGATAATTCAACGTGCAGCTAGTGTTAGCCGAGTTAACTGGACCAGTATAAAGAATCACAGCAATTTTATAAGCATTTTCACTATTTTTTTGTATCACAATACTCAAATTGCTGTGATGAATTATTAATTTACTTATTACAAGAAAGGTTAAGACATAACTAAACTATCTCTTTAGTAAAAGTTTAGATATGCATGATATCAAGAACTGAAGTGTCACACTACCATTTGCCGCTATCAATAATTCAATAATTCAATAATCAATAATGGACTAAATGAATATTGATCTATATGCAAAAACCTGTCATTCTTTGTCTTTTGATTTCAGAGAAAACCTGGGATCACGATATGACTACTAAACAGAGAATTCAGCGCCAGTTCCCTGGCAAGTTCATGGAGCTCTGCAAAACCTGCTTCCATTACAGTCCACAGCAGATCTCCTTTAAGGGCAACAACTTGAAGTGCAAATCCAGACACAGGCACGTTTGGAAGGCAACTCTAGTTTTTTGTGACAAGAAAAAAAACCTGTTGTATGAGGAGGTCAGGCCGCTGCCCATCCGTCCCCACTTGAACATCCGCTCATGGCAGTACTGTAAGTATGTTGAGAAAGGTGAACAATGCTGGCATGGCGCCCATCAATGCTGGTTTGCACACAGTGAGGTAGAGATGACCGTGTGGAATGCTGAGAGCCAGGAGGGGTTTGTTCGGGCTGAGCTGCTTCCGGCTGTACAGAAACATCAGCCGGTGGCAGCAGCTCCTCTGTCCCCGCATTGTTGCAAAGCCTGCAATCTATCGTTTTCATTAAGGGGAGATTTCCAGAACCACCTCAACACGTTCAATCACAGCAAAAGGACCAGCGAGTATAACAATGAGACAACGACTGAGTGGAAGTATCGAGACCCACCTCAAACCAACCAAGCCTACAAATTGTGTGAAAGGTACAGTACATTACACCCAGTCAGTATCACACAACACATACACTGAGTATACCAAACATTAGGAACACCTCGCCCCTGCCCCATTTTACCCTCAGAACAGCCTCAATTCGTCGGGGCATGGACTCTACAAGGTGTCGAAATCGTTCCACAGGGATGCTGGCCCATGTTGACTCCAGTGCCTCCCACAGTTGTGTAACCCTTATTTCTTGTTGTAGGTATTTAACCCTATCTCCACTGGAGGACTTGTGGGTTCAGCAGAACCTTTTTTAACATGGGTTATAACGGAAAAATATTGCTTGTGATTTAATTTCTCCTGGACCAAGAGATACAGAAAAGCAGTCTCTTTCCCCTCTCTCTCGACACTCGCAGGTGCTCCTAGGAATACTAATGCTTTCAAAATAAAAGTCTCCAGGGTACAAAATAACTGTGCCTCAATACATTTTGGCAAAATAAAAGTCATAACAAAAGTAAGGCTAGAGTTTTGTCAAGATGGCTGGATGTCCTTTGGGTGGTGGACCATTCTTGATACAGACAGGAAACTGTTAAGCGTGAAAAACCCAGCAGGGTTGCAGTTCTTGACACAAACCGGTGTGCTTGGCACCTACTACCATACCCAGTTCAAAGGCACTTAAATATTTATCTTGCCCATTCACCATCTGAATGGCACACATACACAATCTATCTCTCAATTGTCTAAAGGCTTAAACATCCTTCTTTAACCTGTCTCCTCCCCTTCATCTACACTGATTGAAGCTGATTAAACAAGGGACATCAATAAGGGATAATACATTTGACCTGGATTCACCTGGTCAGTCTATGTCATGGAAAGAGCAGATATTCCTAATGTTTTGTATACTAACTGTATATTCCACAGTAAGCCTATATAGCAAACAAATTAGTAATTAGATAGCACACTGAAAATCAGACAATGCCGTTTTTCAACACAATATACAGTAAGTCTCTTCTGACTGGACCACAGCCCAGCACATGTGCCAGTGATAAAAATGAGTCTGATCCTATTCTTCAGACACTTATAGTTGGATATCTAATGTGATTCATATTTCTAAAACATAAAATGTAATGTAATTTATTCATAGGAGGGCCTCTACATGTGAGCTTGGGAGCAACTGTGTTGATGCACACTCAGCGGGAGAACTACAGGAGTGGCGCACAAGAGACAAGACTGATCGGAAGACAGTTATTGCTGCTGAAGAGCAGGGTTTACTTTCATACCAGGACAATCTACTGAGAGAGTACAGGGATGGAATTACCAAGGCTGTTATTGTAAGGCCATTTCTATTAAATATATATATTTACACTACCGTTCAAAGGTTTGAAATGTCCTTGTTTTTCATTAAAATAACATCAAATTGATGATAAAAACAGTGTAGACATTGTTAATGTTGTAAATGACTATTGTAGCTGGAAACGGCAGATTTTTTAAGGAATATCTACATAGGCGTACAGAGGCCCATTATCAGCAACCATCACTCCTGTGTTCCGATGGCACGTTGTGTTAGCTAATCCAAATGTATCATTTCAAAAGTCTAATTGATCATTAGAAAACCCTTTTGCAATTATCTTAGCACAGCTGAAATCTTTTGTGCTGATTAAAGAAGCAATAAAACTGGCCTTCTTTGGACTAGTTGAGTATCTGGATCATCAGCATTTGTGAGTTCGATTACAGGTTCAAAATGGCCAGAAACAAATAACTTTCTTCTGAAACTCGTCAGTCTATTCTTGTTCTGAGAAATGAAGACTATTCCATGCGAGAAATTGCCAAGAAATTGAAGATCTCGTACAATGCTGTGTACTACTCCCTTCACAGAACAGAGCAAACTGCCTCTAACCAGAATAGAAAGAGGAGTGGGAGGCCCCGGTGCACAACTGAGCAAAAGGACAAGTACATTAGAGTGTCTAGTTTGAGAAACAGACGCCTCACAGGTTCTCAACTGGCAGATTCATTAAATAGTGCCCGCAAAACACCAGTCTCAACGTCAACAGTGAAGAGGCGACTCATTACATGCCATAATGGACCTCTGTACGCCTATGTAGATATTCCATTCAAAATCAGCCGTTTCCAGCTACAATAGTCATTTACAATATTAACATTGTCTACACTGTATTTCTGATCAATGTGACGTTATTTTAATGGACAAAAAATTTGCTTTTCTTTCAAAAACAAGGACATTTCTAAGTGACCCCAAACTTTTGAAGGGTAGTGTACATTGTTCCAATTATAATTTACAGTTGAAGTCGGAAGTTTACATACACTTAGGTTGGAGTCATTAAAACTAGTTTTTCAACCACTCCACACATTTCTTGTTAACAAACTATAGTTTAGGCAAGTCGGTAAGGACATCTACTTTGTGCATGACACATGTCAGTTTTTCCAACAATTGTTTACAGACAGATTATTTCATTTATAATTCACTGTATCACAATTCCAGTGGGTCAGAAGTTTACATACACTAAGTTGACTATGTCTTTAAACAGCTTGGAAAATTCCCCAAAATGTTGTCATGGCTTTAGAAGCTTCTTATAGGCTAATTGACATAATTTGAGTCAATTGGAGGTGTACCTATGGATGTATTTCAAGGCCTACCTTCAAACTCAGGGCGTTTTTGCTTGACATCATGGGCAAATCAAAAGAAATCAGCCAAGACTTCAGGAAAAAAAAATGTAGACCTCCACAAGTCTGGTTCATCCTTGGGAGCAATTTCCAAACACTTGAAGGTACCGGGTTCATCTGTACAAACAATAGTACGCAAGTATAAACACCATGGGACCACGCAGCCGTCATACCACTCAGGAAGGAGACGCGTTCTGTCTCCCTGAGATGAACATACTTGGTGCGAAAAGTGCAAATCAATACCAGGACAAGAGCAAAGGATCTTGTGAAGATGATGGAGGAAACAGGTCCAAAAGTATCTATATCCACACTAAAACGAGTCCTATATCGACATTATCTGAAAGGCCGCTCAGCAAGGAAGAAGCCACTGCTCCAAAACCACCATAAAAAAGCCAGACTACGGTTTGCAACTGCACATGGGGACAAATATCGTACTTTTTGGAGAAATGTCCTCTGGTCTGATGAAACAAAAATAGAACTGTTTGGCCATAATGCCCGTCGTTATGTTTGGAGGAAAAAGGAGAAGGCTTGCAAGCCGAAGAACACCGTCCCAACCGTGAAGCACGGGGATGGCAGCATCATGTTGTGGGGTGCTTTGCTGCAGGAGGGACTGGTGCACTTCACAAAATAGATGGCATCATGAGGTAGGGAAAATTATGTGGATATATTGAAGCAACATCTCAAGACATCAGTCAGGAAGTTAAACCACTAAAGTTGTGGCAAAATGGCTTAAGATCAGCAAAGTCATGGTATTGGAGTGGCCATCACAAAGCCCTGACCTCAATCCTATAGAAAATGTGTGGGCAGAACTGAAAAGGCGTGTGCGAGCAAGGAGGCCTACAAACCTGACTCAGTTACACCAGCTCTGGTGCAAGCTCCAGCTCTGGTGCAACATTCACCCAACTTACTATGGGAAGCTGGTGGAAGGCTACCCAAAACGTTTGACCCAAGTTTATCATTTTAAAGGCAATGCTACCAAATACTTATTGACTGTATATAAACTTCTGACCCACTGGGAATGTGATGAAAGAAATAAAAGCTGAAATAAATAATTCTCTCTACTATTATTCTGACATTTCACATTCTTAAAATAAAGTAGGGATCCTAACTGACCTAAGACAGGGAATTTTTACTAGGATTAAATGTCAGGAATTGTGAAAAACTGAGTTTAAATGTATTTGGCTAAGGTGTATGTAAACTTCCGACTTCAACTGTATATGTATTTTATTTGTTTGTTTATTCGTTTTTTGTTCATCCGACACTGTGATTGGTTGATACAACAGGGTGACAACACATTCAAGTGTGGAAGGACACGGCTTTGGAGTGAACTCATGATTATTTGCTTGCACGACTGAACAGCTGTAACACAAATCATAGGAAAGTTATTAGAATCTTATCATCCTACCACATTCAATAAATGATCTAGCTAATGTTGTCAAGAGCTGTCACAATGGTAGGCCTACTATTGGTTAGCCAGTTTTTTATATTAGTAAAATAATAATTAGCTATCTCAACAAGTTAGCCTATTAGTTGTCAAATCAGATCTAGCCTACTCACCAGCCAGCAAGCTAGATTCAGTTGTTGAGAGATGTGCATTTGCAAGCACTAATTAGCGTTAGCCACATTAGGTAATTATTTAGTCCAACCTAGCTACTTTGAGGTAACTTTCTAGTCTAGGTTTAAAAATGGGCCAACCAAGGGTACACATTGTCTCTGTCGGAAAGAAAACCTTGTATCTCCAAAATTGTCATTTTTTGGAAATTGAAAAAAAATTAGCATACAAATACGAAACTTCAGACACTTTTTGGAATACATTTTCTTTGTCCTAGAATCATGAAATGTGCAGGGTACATTGAGGGGAGGTACTGGGAATTAATAGATTTTCTTCCGACAGCAACCTTAACATTAGCTAGATTGACCTAGCTAGACAGGTAGGCTGCTTAGTCCAAGAATGCAATGCTTCTTTTCTCTGTACTGCTTTGTATCAACCAATCACAGTGTAGAACGGTCAAATAAAATAAATTGAAAACCAGTTAACGGCTATTTAATACCATGTTTAACGTTAATATTAAGTGGTTGGCAATATAAAACATATCTATCTTCATGAGAGGGCCATGAACAGTACCTAGTAATGCCTTATACTCCTAGAAAGCTTGGGTTTTACATTTTTTTTATATATATTATTTATCTATGATTTATATGGACTTCCAGTTAGCACATTTGGTTCCTTGGAAGTTCTGTGAACGTATATTTTTGGTTTCCCATTGGTTCTGGGAGCAAAGCCATATGTTTCCTGACCGTGAAAGCTATGTTTTTTTTACCCCATTTTTCTCCCAAATTTCATGATATTCAATTGCTAGTTACGATCTTGTCTCATAGCTGCAACTCCCCAACGGGCTTGGGAGAGACATTCGTCGAGCCGTCAAGCCACACTGCTTCTTAACACACTACTCGGCTAAACCGAAAGCCAGCCGCACCAATGTGCCGGAAGAAAATATGGTTTGACTGATGACCAAAGTCAGCTTGCAGGCACCTGGCCCGCCACAAAGAGTCGCTAGAGCACGATGAGCCAAGGAATGCCCCCTCTGCCAAACCCTCCCCTAACCCAGATGGCGCTGGGCCAATTGAGTGCCACCCTATGGGGCTCCCGGTCATGGCCAGCTATGACATAGTCTTGAATCGAACCCAAGGCTGTAGTGGCGCCTCAGCACTGGACCGCTACCCTGCTGCGCCACTCGGGAGGCCAATACGGAGCATTTTATAAACGTTCTGAGAACAGAAGTGAAGCACATTTCACACAAACACATTTATTTTTTACTGCGGCATGGTGTTAGTGAGATTCAAACATATGATCTTCGGCTCTTTATCCATGGAATTAGTCCACTGCGCCACCAGGATGGAGCTACCTGTCATGTCTCTGACTGATTAAATTATATGACATGCTATTTTATTAAATCGATTACCTAACGTTTAATTGATTAATTGATGCGTGATTGAATTAAACCATGCAACAATTAAACCATTAATAACCTGGGACACCATGGAAGCATTCATTTATATAGAGCGGTTATCTCCCGAATCCACTCTCTTAAAGATCTGAAGATCTTTTATATCAATAGCAGTCAATTATTAATCGTCACCTCGATCGGTCTCATTCTGATTGTTGTAAGTACTTTATCTGCACGAACCCTAGCTAAAAAGTTGAATCTGCAATACACCAATTGGCTTAATTATTTATTTACTAAATACCTAAATAATCACACAGAATTACATATATATAAACAGGATAGATCACACATCGATTACTAATCATGTCATGAAAAGCCTCTAGTGGGCTAACCCGATATGAAGGCTGGTTACACAAAGGAAGGGGGTTGGGTTTGAATGAAAGGGCAGGAAGACTGAGGGGCAAAGGAATTGAATCTCTATCGGACCTTGAGAAGCTATGCTACAGTAAATACAGAATCTTATGCATTCTAATAACCACCCATTCGGAAGAGGAAAATGCAAGATATATGGGTAGAAGGGTCAAAGACGCTTCGATAGATGGGTCAAAGATGGAAGACTGGTTTACCCAGCAGTGATCACCATTGTCCTTTGAAGAATCTTTCTGGTCGTAATGTTGTAGAGCGGATATGTTAAAATAATCTCTTCGGAGATTGTCTATCCTTTCCTAGGCCACGTACATTTACAGCTGCAGCTGATAACTCAACGTCTTGGATGTATCACTTCTTCAGTGAATAATTGTTCAAAGTTCATACCAAGTTGCCATAATCAGCTAGTGCTGTATTCTGGCTGGTCTATTCAAAATTCACCATTCCAGCGTGGTGATCGTCACCTCTATGTTGAAATTTGCCCTTTTAAACGTATGGACACCAGTTCTCACGTCATCGGGAACTGAGGTTGACTTCCGTCAACTGACTTTTTTGTACCGGGGGAGAGAAGGGCGGGTTTCATAGTTCTCATCCAATGTCTGTTCACTTGGGCGTGGCCATTGAGTGAGCATAAGTTTACTTATGAAAACAATTAGATCATTTAGAAGCTGAAATCACATTTAATTTTCTCACAAATAGTTTCATATTTAAACATTTAAATTGCACAACAATTCCCATGTGAATCTAGAATGTGTAGACTTTTCAAGATACAATTTATGTCGTCATCAGATATAATGTCCCAGACAACAACTGATCTGACATCACATTCTTTAAGTACCAACGGACACTTTCTGGTTGAGAAAGTTGAGAAAGGGAAATATTGAGAGAGAAAGGGAAAGGGAAATATTGGTTGAGAAAGGGAAATATTGTTCCATTCCCCAACCTTTTGATGTTACCATACTTTCTCTATGTTAACATAGGGCTTTCCAAGAGTCCATTCTGTAGAGTGGAGAGAAAAGGGGGAAGGTATATATGGGGGTTCATAAACCGATACAAAGGAAGCAAGCACTTTTTACACCCTGAACACACTTAAGAAGATAGACAATAGAGATAGTTTTGTCGATGCTGAGAATGGAATGTATATATTTTTAAATAACATTCTTAGAACGTTCTTTGAACATTACTAATGTTTTCTTGTGGTTTTTATGGAAAGTGTTCTTAATGTTCTGAGAACATTACTAAATAGAACAATGAGGAAACCTGTAGAAAATGTTGTGCTGAAGTGCTGAAATTCCCACAGAAGAACGTTGTTTCTTAACATTCTCTGAACAATTTGAGAACATGACTTTTAATAGAACCATGAGGAAACGTTATGGGAAGGTTTTACGCAACAACAACAAAATATTTTCTACATATACTCACAATCAACTTTACAATTGACACGCTATAAGAAATGCATCTTGTGTGCCTGTAATATACAAATTGAGAATTTGTGTTAAAGTGGGACAACCGAGCCTCTAATGGCTGTGGATATGTAACCCAATACCCCGGAGTCATTCCAGGTCAACTGATTTGAAGCATGGAAGGGATTTGGCCTAACAGAAGTTCATTTATAAGCAAATTACCTACAATAATTTCATTAACACTGTATAAAATATTACAAGCATTTTAACACAAACTGAAACGTTCTGTGCCATTGTGATTATACCTTCCATTTTCAGATGTCTGAGGCAGTGTCTGGTGTGAATATCAGCTGTGACAAGGACCTGATGATTTCAGGTCAAAGAGAAAATGTGCCGCTGACATGGAAGTTCAGAATACAGTCGGAGGTAAGGCTAACATACCATTATTAACTTGTTGTACTTAAAAGAGTACTCCATGCAAAGTCGCCACTCAGTCCTGCAAGTGTTATGGACGTCACATTGCTTGCTGATCGAGTACCACTTCCCCATGATTTCGGCTCATACCTGGCTCGAACTTGGAACCTCTGCTATGCTAAAACACGTGACCACCCTCCCTACCAGCTAGAGTGCAGTATAACTACAGTTCAACTACAGTACACTTCAGTTATTCTCCAATTAGTGCATCCAAAATACCACAGTCGACTGCAGTTACTGCACTTTTACTGCATCTGGGTTGCTCAGTGTCATTGTCGTCGTAGTTGCATTGCATCGCAAGAGATAGAAATCCAGTCAGCAGAAAAAGGTTTACATGACTCGTCATATCGTTCTGTTCAGAACTCTGACCCAGTTGTCATGTCAACACAACTGTCAGTGCTGCTGTAAACCATGACAAAAGATACATGGCTAAAGAATTATAGACACCATGGCTAGTCATGGTTTATGTACATAGTCTGGCAGTCAATACATTTAATTTGAAAAGGTAACCCAGACCTTTCTCTGTCCAGTTTTAACTGACATTGTCCAACATCATCTGCACTTGCTAGCAAGCTTAGCTCGTCGCTAGCTTGGTTAGCTAGCTAGCTTGATAAAACATGATTGGCAAATGGGTAACATTTTGGCTATCTAACTAAATTCTACAGCCAGCATTTTGTCTATATTGATATATCTATATATCTATATTTGTTTATCCAAATGTTTGGATAAACAAATCATTTATGAAACCATGATGTGATGTATGACAGGATTGAATGTTGCATGCAATTTCCATTGCGTTTGAATTGCTTCGTGTAGCGGCAAAGTTGCTTGAGATGATGTCACTTGCAACTTCCATCTGCAAAATAAATTGGGTCCAAATTGCTTAACTCAAAAGATTGTAGTAGTGGCATCTAATGAATTTTGTCCAATGATTTTTTTACAGAGACGACTTGCACATGTATCAATACTGAAACAGGAACCTGGAGCCTCTTTCTCCCTGGATGAAAACAGTCCTGAGCCCTGCACTTACTCCACGGGTGAAACGTTCTGTAACTCAGACATGACCTATGACATCATCGTGTCCTTCAAGTCCAACAACCCGGGTCTTTACGAACAGTGGTTGGTGTTCGACTTTGACACAAGGCCAGTGCTCTTGCAGAAACTCAAAGTTCATATTGGAAAAGAGACTTCCATTCAGCTAGTGGCGCCACCAGAGGACGACATCCATCCATCTTTAAATCAAGAACGCTGGCATCAGGGGAACAGGGACATCATCCCATACATGGAGAAGACAGAGGCACAGGAAAAGCTGCTTAAGGAATACGAGCCTCAGATTTGCATGCCATATAAACAAATTGATGACCGCAACATGCCCATAAATCACCAGAACTACAAAGAGAGAATGCACAGCTTCCTGTACACAGAGGAGCAGGTAGAAGACCAGGTGGTTTCAAGGTAATGAGAGCAATTATATTATTTTTTGAGTACTATATAGTGAAACATCTACAATGGTAAATATACATGAGTTAAAATGGCAATCAACCTATCTAAATCTCTCCCCATTCTATTACATTTTTAGACTCAATGTTCGAGCAACCATCACTTTGTCAATCACCCTAGAGGCCACTGTAGACGACCCTCAGTTTGGGATGAAGATAGCTCCTCTGGGGGAACTATTCTGTGCTGTCTCAGTTCCTTATAATCTCACCCCAGACACCCCAGAGGGTTTGATGCTGAGACGAAGCATCCAATCAGCTCTCATAGCACCAGTATCTTCAGATAATCAAAGTCACAAGGTCTACGAAGCCATCATCCTCAAAGACGCCACAAGTAAGAATAAAATGCACTTGAAGCTGTCTGAAAGATGCTGCTCTGACCTGAAGCTCCAAAGAAATGAAACATGTGAAATGGAAGTCCAGTTCCAGCTGAATCGTCTGAAGTTCTGTGAGATGCACAAAGCCATAGATCTCCTTCCGGACACAGAGAAAGTGTTACCAGACTTCAGGAACTGCATTGTCCCTGTGAGCAAAACACAGCAAAATTACAACCTCAATGCAAAGCAGCAAGCAGCTATGGAATTTATCGTTGGAGACACTGATGGAGGAGGAAGTGTGTCACCACTCCTCATTTATGGACCGTTTGGAACTGGGAAAACCCTTACTCTCGCTACGGCAGCCAAAGAGCTGGTACGGCAGCCTCACACCAGAGTACTGATCTGCACCCTTACAAACAGGTAGGAGACAGATGAGTTAATGTAAGTCACTCTGGATAAGACCGTGTGCTAAATTACTCAAATATAAATGTAATGTTATTACAAAATATGGGTTATTCAATGGGTTGAATATACAGTATGTGGCCTCCAAATGTTCAAGATGTTTATAATCATAGCAAGTATATGTATCTAGATCCTGTAATAGTACAGTAGAAGTTATGAAAAGTAATTGTCTTTTGTATAGTTGGAACATGCTATCCTTATTAAAACCTGGTGAATTATTATTATTATTATACAAAAGTACATTGTAAGTGAAACCATAGAAGAGATTACACTTATTATTTTCTTCAGTTCTGCAGATTTGTATGTGAAGGGTCATTTCCATGAGTCTGTCAACTCTGGAGATCTTGAAATCAAACTTCTTAGAATAAAGTCAGAGGAATCATCGGTACAATCTACTGATGTGATCACCTTACAGTACTGTCATCGTTCCAAAAACGGACAATTCTTCTCCCTACCTGACAAAGATACAGTGGACTCCTGTAGGGTGGTCATAACAACCACTGCAATGGCAAGGCACTTACATGACCTGAAGCTCCCCTGGCGGCTACTTCACCCACATCCTGATTGACGAAGCGTCCCAGATGCTTGAATGTGAAGCTCTGATGCCCCTTGGTCTGGCTGGGCCAGTAACTCGAGTGGTTCTAGCTGGAGATCACATGCAGATGGGACCAAAGCTCTTTTCAGTGGACGATGATCAACGCTCCAATCACACCTTGCTGAACCGTCTGTTCCACTACTATCAAGCCCAGGAGAGTAGTGCAGCTTTGAAAAGCAGAATAATTTTCAACGAGAACTATCGCCCACCAAAGAGATAGTAGAATTTGTGTCCACTAACTTCTACGTTGGCAAGTCTGATGCCATCAAGGCTGTAGGTAATGTTCCAGCTCATCCGAACTGCCACCCACTGAGGTTCCACCATGTCAGAGGAGAATCTCACTTGGACAACACATCCATGTCGTGGTTTAATCGTAAAGAGGTTGCATCCGTGGTTGAAGTAGTGCAAAATCTGCTCAGAGATTGGCCACCCACATGGGGAAATCAGGATCAAAGCTCAATTTGTGTCCTGTCTGAAGGATGCCAGGTAAATTGTCCTTTGAACATACCACCATTTTTATAATATATTTCTTGAGCAAATGATCAACTATTGACACTATTGTATTCGAAGCCTTACATGTCATAATTCTATTGGTTGATAGGTTTCACTGATCAGGAAAGAGCTTCGGAAAAAAAGACATGGCCAAGTGACTGTGGAAAATATAGCCAATGTTCAAGGTATATTTCTGACTGTAATTTTGACTTTCATATAACCCTTTCCTTGAACATAATAATGGGTTGTATACTTTAAAAAAACGTTGACTTATTTTCATTTCTTAACAGGCAAACAGTTCAGGGCAATAGTATTGACAGCTGTTCAAACCCGTGACAGCCTCCTTTCCTCTGACTCACTTTGTCACGAGTTTTTCAACGATGCTCGCGTACTGAACACGGCCATGACTAGGGCTAAATCCCAGGTTGTTGTAGTTGGAGATGCTGCTGCTCTCTGCTACTTTGGGAAAAGCTCAAGGATATGGAAAGCCTACATAGACCACTGCATCAGCAAAAATAGTGCAGATCCACAAACCCTTACTGAAGATTACTTGAAACAGGAAGTAAGAGAGATTTCAAGATTTTTCAAAGGGGATGAGGAGGACAACAGTGATAGTGAGTCATCCATATCTGAGATACCCGACATAGATGACCCAATACTGAGGGAGCTTCTTGACGAGGGTAAAGATGTACGAGTCACTGTAACAGCTGACGGCCTGTTGGGTATCACCCAGGGGCAGCCAATTGTCAACCCATTAAATGGACTTGAGATGAACACAAGCCAAGACAGCTCCCCTTTGTACCTTCAGGCATTGATAAAGAGAGACCCAAGTATCTACAAACACTGTCACTTGAGTTTGGATAGATTTGATTTAGGCTACGCCATACCTCTTGAAGAGCCCTCCCTCCACATTTCTATCAAAGGTAGAAAGAATATTGGTCGTTCTTTTCCTGGAGATCAGGTTGTTGTGGAGATCTTGGACAATGAGTGTCATCCCCCAAATGGGAAAGTACTAGATGTGGTGAAGGTTCAAAATGCCTCCATGGTGTTTGTCTGTACCATTGATAACTATGACAACCAGGTGATGACACCCATCAACAACTGCATCTCAAAAATTTACACCCCATTTTGGAGGGACAAGCCAAACTACATTGCCGTGCGAAAACTGGAGGATCTGAGAGTTGAAAAGTTTGTGAAGATAAATGAGGAATCCAAAAGAAACAATCTCTTTGTTGTCAAAGTCTTGAAGTGGCGAGAGCACTTTCGATACCCTTTAGGAGTTGTCGTAAAAGTCCTTCCCAAAGTCACATCTTTAGATAGTGGACTAGAAGTATTGGACATAGAGTATCAACTGACAAGGGCTACTCCTGTTGAGAATGACCATGAAATCCTCAAGGAACTGAACACAGATACGCAAAATCGAAGGGATTATCGAAAATTCATAACATTTACAATTGACCCAGCACATTCCAAGGATCTTGATGATGCCATCAGTGTAAGAGATTTAGGTGAAAACTACGAGATTGGAGTTCACATTGCTGATGTTGCAAGCCTTGTGACCAAGGACAGCCCATTGGACAAAAATGCACAACAGAATGGAACTGCTTTTTATCCCCCTGGAAATGAGCCTGTTTATATGTTCCCACTTTGTCTGAGCACCAATTATTTCAGTCTACTCCCTGGATGTGAACGAAATGCCATATCATTGATAGTGAAAATTGATAAGAAAACGGACCGCATCAAGACAAGTAAGTTTAGCCTATCTCTAATAAAGTCAGATAGAAAGTTGTCATATGAGGAAGCTGAAAACATCATCCAAAACTCTGCTGATAATGACCAACAATATGACACTTTGGAGGGCTGCCTTACCAAAGCATGTCACTTCTCTGAGGTTCACAGAAAGGACAGGAAACAGGAAGACTGGCACTATAAGTCCCCTGATGATGATGTAATCGTTGGTAGAAGACGGTCTCATAAGATGGTGGAAGAGCTCATGGTTATGTTTAACCATGCTGTCACTGAACTGTTGCTCAAAGATGCAAAGACAGTCAGCTGCACCCCAGTCAGATGCCAAGACAAGCCAAACGCAGAGAAGCTTTGTCAACTAAAAGACAAATACAGTTCTCTGATTCCCCTGTCCATTCATTTCTGTCATTGCATTGATCAGATTGGTAACGTTGATGATAACCAGAGGGATGCGGTTTCTAAACCTTACCCAGGTTTGACCAATCACATGCTTGCAACAGGAACCGAGAATAAAGCCCATCATGGTCAAGTTGTCCAGCCATCTGAGACATTCTCTCTATTAACATCCATTGTGAGGAGTCTTGAGTCAGCATTTCAAGACAAGGATATCCCTAGAATTGTGGACCTGATAGCAACTGATGACATTCATCCCCAGCTATTGCCTTTGATCATTGAACTCAGGAAGACGATCCATAGAGCATATGTTCTACGCTCTAACTCAACACACCTATCTAGAGTTGGCCACTATGACCTTCAGCTTGAAAGCTACACTTGGGCTTCCTCGCCCATTCGTCGGTACGTGGACGTAATTGTTCAGAGGCTCCTGCACTCAGTTCTTGAAAACAAAGCAGTCAGGTACACTTCTTTGGAAATTGACCAGTCCTGTCTGAGTTTTTCGAGGATATCTGAAAAGCAAAAAATGTATGAGAGGAAAGCTTGTTGCTTGAGTCTTGCATCACAGCTGAACAATCAAAGTGCACAGAAGGTAGCCTTTGTCATTGATGCTTCCCCAGTTGGGAAGAATTTAACGGTGTATTTTCCATTTCATCGATCCTCAATGCCAGAAGTAATCCCGATCATGTATAGGGATCTGCAATTGACAGACCAACCAGAGTACAATGAGCATGACAACCATGTGGTTCTGAAATGGAAGAGAAGAGTATATTCCTTCACAAATGAGAACATCCACGCTGAACTGCGACAACAGTCACCTCATCCATTTGTGACATCAGTGCCAACAGACTTGTGGAAAGGGATGCTGTCAGCTCTGAAGGAGGAGAACTTGGACATTGTGTTCCAATCCCTACAGACCATCAGCTCAAGTGTCAATGTTAACCAACAGGTCTGCTCAGGTCTGCTCCAATATACACCAACAATGGCCAGAACCAATCCAAATCCAGGTCATTACATTGAATTGCCATTGAGGGTAAAGCCTGGTGAAACACTGGTGGTGCAACTGGGCACTGACACACAGCGTGGATTGTTAGTACCTGTGGTTCAGATGCTGGTTGTACGTAACAAGTTTGAGATTTGCTTGGAGCACTCAAAAGACTCAACTCTGTGTTTCTCCAAGTATGCACTCCATTCATCGAAGAAAACATACACCACTTACCGGGAGTATCAGAAGATATGGAAACCATTGTGTGAGATGGAGTCAGCCTCCAACGCTGTAACAGAAAATGACAGCATTGTCCTTGAAGATGTGCCTTTGACATGGAAACAGATACAGAAGGAGAGTCAACTCGGTGGATTCTTCCAGTTGCCACTTGAGAAGATGAAACAGTGGGCCATTGAGTATGGTCTCAAACACAGCTTTCTGTGTATCCGCATGAGGTACCACAATCGAGTGGATTTGCCAAACAATGGCACTAATGATGATCAGCATGTGGACTTCAGCAATATCCCATCTCTCATTTGGGTTGCTCATGGAATAACCACTGGGGTCACTGATGAGGAAGAAGCTAAAAACCTCTCCTATGTCCAGATAGACTTCCGGATTAATCACATGTCCATGGCCAAGATTCCAGCGAGGGTCTTCGGGAAAGATACAAGATTCACAGTGGAATTAATTCCAAAGCTACTACCTGATGTGTAAGTATTTGGACTATTTAATATTCAAATATAAATGTGTTTTGTAGTGTCAAAAGACAATAAAATGTTAAATTAAATGAACGATTCTGTGTTAATTTCAGGCGTAAAGAGGCTGCCGTAGACAACCTCACTCAGGCTAACGAACTTGTGAAGGACATTGCTCTTGGCAAGAGGACAAACTCTGGTAGATACACCTAACACATTTTATTTCCGAACACTACACTACACAAGCCACCATCTACAGTATAACAGCTAATTCGTTTTAAGCTCAAATTCACTCTCCGTTTAATTTTTACACATTTTAATTTGACAAACTTTGACAAATAAATTCATGGTAAATTCATGTCTCATGTCTGTTCGTAATAAGTGAGAGGACGTTATGTGGTAATGTTTTACACAGCACCTGTAACTAAAAAGCTGAGACCTGCCAGGTTTGAGATCAAAGTTCATTCCTCCATCAAGTTTCCTGATCTGAATAACAGTCAAACCATAGCTATTAAAGAGGCCCTGGACAACCGATTCACTCTCATTCAGGGGCCACCAGGTAAGCACTTTGATGTTTTACAAAGCCTATATTACCTTTCTCCTCATGCAGTTCAGTTAGAATCTTAATACATTCTAATCCTTTTCTTAGGCACTGGGAAGACAGTGGTTGGAGTCCACCTTGTGTATTGGTTCTTTCTGCAAAACCAAAAAGTCCCAAACCACCTAAGGCCTAAAGCTGCTAGTGGGTCTTCAAAGAGGAGGTGCATTCTATATTGCGGACCCTCAAATAAATCGGTGGATGTTGTAGCTGGTAAGAATGTAACCCCCTTCTCCTTGTCAAATAAAATAAAATCAAAGTGCAAAAAAGGTATTAGGTGAACGATAGGTAAGTAAAGAAATAGAAACAACAGTCAAAAAGACAGTGATAGATTAATTGCAAATTGGATGCAGTCTATCACAATGCCATCCGTTTTGTCACCAAAGCCCCATATACTACCCACCACTACGACCTGTATGCTCTCGTTGGCTGGCCCTCGCTTCATATTCGTCGGCAAACCCACTGGCTCCAGGTCATCTATAAGTCTTTGCTAGGTAAAGCCCCGCCTTATCTCAGCTCACTGGTCACCATAGCAGCACCCACCTGTAGCACGCGCTCCAGCCGATATATTTCACTGGTCACCCCCAAAGCCAATTCCTCCTTTGGCCGCCTTTCTTTCCAGTTCTCTGCTGCCAATGACTAGAACGAACTAAAAAATCTCTGAAACTGGAGACACTTATGTCCCTCACTAGCTTTAAGCACCAGCTGTCAGAGCAGCTCACAGATCTCTGCACCTGTACATCGCCCATCTGTAAATAGCCCATCCAACTACCTCATCCCCATACTGTTATCTATTTTATTTATTTTTGCTCTTTTGCACCCCAGTATCTCTACTTGTACACTCATCTTCTGCACATCTATCACTCCAGTGTTTAATAGCTATATTGTAATTATTTCGCCACTATGGCCTATTCATTGCCTTACTGTATATAGACTTTTTCTACTGTATTATTGACTGTATGTTTGTTTATTCCATGTGTAACTCTGTGTTGTTGTTTGTGTTGTACTGCTTTGCTTTATCTTGGCCAGGTCGCAGTTGTAAATGAGAACTTGTTCTCAACTAGCCTACCTGGTTAAATAAAGGTGAAATAAACAAAAATGTTAAAAAAAAAATGTTAGGTATGCCTGCATCTGCTATTTCAATGTGGGCCTGTGTCGCTGTCTCTTTTTGTGAGGTCTCATTGAGTCAGATACGTCTGCAGCCATGTGTAACTCTGTGTTGCTGTTTGTGTTGCACTGCTTTGCTTTTTTTTGGCCAGGTCACCACTGTCACAGCACCAGTACCTAACTTGGGCAGGTGCTTAAGGGATCTGACTACCGGCACCTCAAATTTTCTTTCCTGCACCTCCTATAGAATATTAGCTCAGAAGTATTGAGGAGTTCTTGCACCTAAATATAAACAGTACCGACACCCAAAATGAGTAACGGCATCTATTTCAATCTAAGTCAAGCACTGCATAGCACAAAACTTGTCTCATCATATTTGTCAAAGGTCAACTTCTGAAACTGCGGGAGGTGTTGAAGCCACTTCGTGTTTACAGTGAGCAGATGGAGATGTTGGAGTTTCCCTACCCTGGCAGCAACCTGAAGCTGTCACGCAGGTCAATCAGGGAGGAGAGACCCAAGAGAGATCTCAGGTCAGCTAACTTTTGTCTAAGTGCAGAGAAAGAACTGTCAGTGTGTATTTTGGTTGTGCCAAGGAAATCGGGACTATAAATGAAAGTTGAGGCTTTATATTTGCATTGCACAACTATTTGTTTTATCACTGATCATTACTCGGAAAAAACAGTTATGACATGATGTCTGTATATGCATGTGTAAAGTATGGTTTGCTTTTTTATTGTTTTCAGTTCCATCACATTGCATCATCTTATTCGGATGTCTGAGAACCCATTCTCCAATGAAATTATTTATTTTGATGCAAGAATTCAAAGGGGAGAGGATCTCACAGACAAGGAAATTGAGAGGTAACTTACTTTCATGTAAAAAAATTGCCACACAGGATTCTATTTGAAGAGAAAATGTTTACCTAATTTATGTATAATTCTGAAATACATGTTATGATTTTTCTATCAATTTGGTGTCTTATTTTCCCATAAACCTTTTAAACTTTAAGCTACAAAGTCCTCCTAAGTCAAGCTCGGAATCATGAGTTGATTAGGCATGATGTCATTCTCTGCACTTGTGCTGCGGCATCAAATCCCAATTTCTACAAACTGGACTTGAAACAGATTATCATTGATGAGTGTGCCATGGCAACTGAGCCTGAAGCCTTCATCCCCCTTGTGACCCATAAACCTGAACAGGTAATTGATAATCAATTACTAACTCGTTTCTCAATTTGCAAGCAGAGAAAAGGTTATATATAACCTATTTTATGATTATATATTCTCCTTTCAGATTGTTTTACTTGGCGATCACAAGCAATTGCAGCCCATTACGCACAGTGATCTTTCAGCAAGGTTGGGCATGAGGAAATCTCTGTTTGAGCGTTACATGGAAAAGGCGTTGATGCTTGATACGCAGTACAGAATGGTATGAAGCATGCATTCGTTTGGGAAATGTTTCCATGTTCTGTTGTAGAAGTTGTGTGGTTTGATTCTTCTCTAACATTGCACATCTGATTAGAAACTTGCTGAAACATTCTCTATTGTATTTGCCATCATTTGCATTTTGTTTGTATAGAACTAAGGAAGCACTCACTGCATTTTTGTCTTTTCAGAATGAGCGCATTTGTGACTTTCCTTCAAAGGAGTTCTACAACGGAATTCTCAAGACTGGAGCACCTCGGAAAGCCAGTGTTCTGCTCGCGCAGTCTCGTCATCTGACGCCCATCCTTTTTGGACACGTTTACGGAAAAGAGATCAATCTTGTGGTCTCCACCGAACGGGGGAACGAAAACTCAAAGGCCAACTCGGCAGAGGCTGAGGAATCGGTGAGCAACATCCACCAAGCAATGTTTGGAAACACTGTCAATGAATAATTCCGTGCTAACAGTGAAACATAAACATTTTTGTTTTTTGTCAGGTTCGCATCGCTTCTCTGTTGATCAAGCATGCTGGGGTGGCGGCTAGCGACATAGCTATTCTGACGCCATACAATGCCCAGGTTGCCAAGGTGAACGAAACCCTGTCAATGAACCATATCCAGAATGTCAACGTGAATACCATCACAAAGAGTCAAGGTACAGTTATTTTGTCCATGAGGCACAAAGTTACAGTATATTTAAAAATACAATATATAGAAAGGGAAGGAAAACTGAACTCCAGCTGAGTATTTATACTTTTTTTTCTACAGGAAGTGAATGGCGTTATGTCATCTTGTCTACTGTGCGCTCTTGTCCCAAGTCGGAAATCGACACTGAGCCAACCAAAGCATGGCTCACCAAGAAGCTTGGTTTCGTCATGGACCCAAACCAAGTCAATGTGGGCATCACTCGGGCTCAGGAGGGACTGTGCATTGTTGGTAAGAAATTGTTCCAGGTGGTATTATATGGCTCACCTTGTTGACACATATCAGGCACCTCCTTAGCATAGTTGTGTACTAAAAATAAATTTAATGAAAAACTCTATTGAACATGCTTTTCGGTCCATGACTAGCTTTGATCTGTTGCCAGGAAACCAGCCCTTAGAGTCTAAATTAAGGAAATAGTGTGCACTGAAAATGTTAAATGTGCAACCAGAGGGGAAAAAAACTGTAGACCATCTTTAACCACACACAGAGATGCGTAGAAAGCTCTCCCTCGCCTTCCATTTGACAAATCTGACCATAATTCAATGGTCCTGATTCCTGCTTACAAGCTAAAATTTAAGCAGGAAGCACCAGTGACTCGGTCAATAAAAAAATATACGGATATACGGCTCCGAGGCCCATGGAGCCCCGTGATCTGCGTTAAGAGGAGGTGGAGAAAGACAGACTGGAGAGCGGGCCTCCTGCTGAGAATTCGAATGCCATAGTATAAACCCCCACTTCCCTACAATCTGTCATAAGCGTGTGTGTAGCTGGTGCGTGAGTCTGGCGCAGGAGAGCAGAAATGAGTGAGCATTTCATACATCCGGGACAGTGCGTCTGCCTTAGCATTCTGGTTACCTGGTATGTAAGACAGGGTGAAAGCAAAACGGGTGAAAAACATGGCCCACCTTGCCTAGCGAGGGTTCAGTCTCCTCGCGGCCCGGATGTACTCCAGATTCTGGTGGTCAGTCCAGATGAGAAAAGGGTGTTTAGCCCCCTCAAGCCAATGTCTCCACGCCTTCAAAGCCTTGACGACAGCCAACAGCTTCCGGTCCCCCACGTCATAGCTTCTTCCAGAAGAAGGCACAAGGGTGGAGCTTCAGTGGCGTACCCGAGCGCTGAGAGAGCACGGCTTCTATCCCAGCCTCGGACGCGTCCACCTCCACTATGAACTGGAGCCGAGGTAAACAGAGCCCTCAGGTGACCAAAAGCCCTGTCCACCTCA